>BTPG01000003.1:157120438-157743920 GCA_036245525.1 Semisulcospira habei
AGTTAAGAGCACGCCCAAATGTACTTGTTCAGTGCAGTTATTTAACTGAGAGATGCCTCCAATCCCCGTACCCGTTTGGCCCAGAAAAATAAGGCGTCTGCTTTCAAACGTGTCTTCGGCCTCTCGGCCGCTCCGGGCCTGACCGTTGAGTCTTGTAGTAAATGATAATAGAACCCCACGATTTTAACAAAAGCTTTCTTCTTCAATGAAAGGAATTCGTTCAATAACCCCATTACAACGTCAATCTGCCACGCGATTTTGTTTCTTCTTTCTTTTTTTCTGACGTGTTAACTTGCCACATGCATGCACAGTATCAGTTGACTTTTTTAAAAAAAAACAAAAATGGCGCCAGATTTCAATCCTCGTTCGCAAAACTGCCTCGCGATTCGAAGAACGAACGTCCACAAACAGGTCTTTAGGAATGTGCAACTGAAGTATCGCTTTTTACTGTATTGCCAGTTTTTAGTTCTCAGGGTCACCCTGGTCAGCCCCACAGGGTGGGTTTTTCTCTCAATTCTGGGGCATGCATGTGTTTCTGTCTACCCTTTGTCCATTCACCTGTATAAATTTGCCTTTTTAAAACTCTCCCTACTGTCTGCACTGCCTGTAGCTCTTGATATTGGATGTGTGTTGCTAAATGGTCTTAGCTTTATGTCTTGGCCCCATGTGTTAGGTTTATTTAACTCATTCTACCCCAGACACACCACGGCAGGATAAGGATCCACCATGATAGTTCAAGGGTGATGCCAGAATAGCTTGGCGCCTACGGGCGCCAAGCTATTCTGGCATCTCCCTTGAACTATCATGGTCGATCTGTGCCCTGCACTGCAATGCAGTCTTGAGAGGACAGGGGCAAAATTTAAGGATTTTGGTGTTGGGGTAGAATGAGTTAACGTATTTGACCGGCAGGCGACATACATGGCAATGTTCTGTTTAGGTGGGTTTTCACACAAGCAGTGCAGGCACGTCCTGAGAAAGCCTAGTGGCTGTCGGGACGTTAAGCAATGTACAATCAATCTGATTCAAAATGTCAGTTGGTTTACGTGGTTGTATTGGACATGTTCTCAGCAACACCATTTTGGTCACACCGGCTCAGGACTTTCTGGCACACACCCAGCGCCGGATGGCAGCAGGATGTCCAAACCCATCGGGATCTATGCTGCAGAATCATGGCCCCCCAGCCTCTGCCACAGAGGGTGCGTCTGGTAGGAGGGTGCATGGACGGCAGCGGAATGCTCCCAATTACAAACTGGTAAGTAAAGTGATTCTATGATCATCTTCATTTTATTGGCTGGCGTGCGTGCGAAGCAAAAGTGAGTTTATGTTCTGGGCCACTGGTCGTCCGTCCGTCGTCCATGGTAAACTTTAACTCATTCTACCCCAACACCAAAATCCTTAAATTTTGCCCCTGTCCTCTCAAGACCGCATTGCAGCGCAGGACACAGATCGACCATGATAGTTCAAGGGTGATGCCAGAATAGCTTGGCGCCCGTAGGCGCCAAGCTGTTCTGGCATCACCTTTGAACTATCATGGTCGATCCTTATCCCAGGGTGGGATTCTTCCGCGTTTCCGCGGATTTCCGTGGAAATTCTTTCACAATTCCGCTGAAGCATATTTATTTTCCGCGTCTAATAACAACGAAAAAGACGAGAAAAAAAAAATCTTCTTAAATGGCAAAAAAATCTCAAATGGGTTGGATTTGTATGTAGTTTGGTTCACTATCGCCCGACACTTCCGGTAGCTTTAGGTCGCAGTGGAAAATGGCGGTGAAAAAGGATATTGTCCAAGACAGAGTGCCGTTTAGTGTGCATCTGAACATAAACTGGTACGCACATTCCATTTTTATACTGCAGATCAGGAGTGTCATAACAAAGTCCATTTTCGGGTGTGTTTGGTCTCGCTCCCCCTGTCGGTTTTTGGATACTTTGGCGAACGGTGGACACGCGTGCCTATCTCCCCCCCCCCCCCCCCCCCCCCCCCTGTCGTTTGATTTTTCGGCCGCTGAAAATGAAGGACATGAACCCCCCCCCCCCCCCCCCCCACCAATGTCGTTTGATTTTCCGCGTTTTCTTTCTTACTAGAATCCCACCCCTGTTATCCTGCTGTGGTGTGTCTGGGGGTAGAATGAGTTAACGGTGGCATTTTCTCGGAGACTATTCAAGCCACATTCTTCAAGCTTGGCCCAAGGATACTTTGTGGCAAGACCTTTTTAAACATGCCAATTTGAGTGACCTCTCTCAAAGGGTCACGCAGGGTTGACAAATGTGTGAAAACTGCTTGCATTTTCAGAAAACGTGGATTTTGACTGCTGCAGAAGCCAGCCCTCGTCACCGAGGTCACACATATGTAAATCGGTCATACACGGGATTACTCTTTTTATTCTTGTGCAAGGCCCCTTTAAACCAAAATTGGGCTGTTTCTGTTTCTAATGCAGCTTTGGTTTTAATCTTTCTTGCTTTCTTTCTCCAGTTGGCAAATGGCGCCTGGGATGGACCCGAGACTGAGAGCAGTGCCAGCGCATCGCAATACGAGGGCAGTGATGACGAGGAGTTTGTTCCTGGCTCGAGCTCACCGGATTCAGAGGGTGTGTCGGCATCAATTGCTGGGATCTCGGATATAGACAGTATTGTATCGACTATGTTAGATTTCATCAAAGTGGCAGGTTTGGGGTGGCCAGGTGTTGGTGACGCTAGTACCAGCAAGGTGCAGTGTGCGTTAGGGGGTGGCAATGAGAATGTGGATAGGCAGGAGGAACATGATGCTGGAAAGAGTGGGGAAAGAGCACTTACAGAAGAAACAGGTGTGCACGTGTCGCAGAGAGGGAAAGGAAAGTACAAATGGGACAAGAAACATGCATGCAAATTGTGTGGCAAGCTTGTCTTGAAAATGAGCACGCACTTACAAGATGTCCATGCAGATGAGGCAGACGTTGCTAAAATTTTGTCGATGAAAAAAAGGGACCAAGCAGAGACGTCGAGCATGGATCAAACTACAAGATGAGGGTGATTACATGCATAACGTTGCTGTTCTTGAAAACAAATCCGGATGTTTGATTCCTAAGTATCGCACCAAAACTAGTAAGGTAGACGACCTTCTCGCCTGTAGCCATTGCAAAGGGCTCTATCAAAAAAAGCTGATCTCTGTACACTCAAAACGTTGCTGTCAGAAGCCAGGAGGGTTTAAGATCACTCGGCGAGGGGACGCCGCTCGTCGTGGTCGGCTCATGCTTCCAATACCCTTAGACGTTGAATTTTCCTTCTACCACAAGGTCTTGACTACCCAGAGAGATGATGAGATAAGCCGTCTCATCAGAACTGACCACTTGCTTCTTAAGTATGGAAAGAGATTATTTGACCGCAGGGACATTGAAGAACACACGGCTGGACAAATCAGCTCCAGGATGCGGGAGTTAGGGAGACTGTTAAAGATTATCAGAGTGAGGTCAGAAATGAAAATCGCAAGTTTAAATGCTGTGATCAATTCAGCTAGCTTTGATCATGTTGTCCTGGCTGTAAAAGAGCTAGCAGATTTTGATGAGGACACACATCAGTTCAAAAAAGGCAATCTCGCAATGCGCATAGGCCATGCTTTGAAAAAGTGTTCACAGATCAAACAGTCACAGGCATCCAAACAGCTTGGACAGGGTTCAGACGACAGGTGGCGACAGGAGCTCTCTGAGGCGCAGCGGTTTGACTCTGTCTTCAACGGGGACTGGTATGATTTTGTGTCCGCTACAGCAGCCCAGTCGGTCGGGAAAATTACCATGAACAAACCCAAGCTGATCCCATCATGTGAAGATGTGAGGAAGGTCCAACAGCTTCTTGAGACAAGGATGGTTTCGGAAGATTATCCGACAGTGGTTAAAGCAACTCTTTGTGCTGTATCACTTTTCAACCGAAAACGAGGGGGAGAAGTTCAGAGAATGAAGGTGTCAGACTTCCAGAATGCTAAGATTGGATCGATCACCAATCAAGATATCTTGAAAGGTCTCACAGAGGTTGAGAAGAAAATGGTGAATCATTTTCAGCGAGTGGAAATCAGAGGCAAGTTTAATAGGAGTGTTCCCGTTTTGCTGACGAAGAAGATGATGACAACTGTGGACAGAATCCTTCAAATGAGGCAATCGGTGCCAGCTCTCGCTGATTCCCAGTACATCTTTGCCACACCTTCTGGTCAGAGGCCTTACAGAGGCCATGATGTTCTGAAGGCCCATGCCCTAGAAGCAGGGGTGTCATACCCAGCCATGTTCACATTTACTCAGTTGCGGAAGCAGGTTGCAACTTTGGCTCAGTCAATGGCCATCTCGGAGTTAGACCAGGATCAGCTGGCAGATTTCCTTGGCCATGATATTCGGATACATCGCCATATCTACCGCCAACCTCAAGACGTCCTTCAAAAGGCAAAAGTGGCAAAGATTCTTCTGTCAGTTAACAATGGGATGACAGATTTTGAGAGTTGCATTAGAGCTGAGCTGGGTGATGATGAAGAGATTGACTTTGACAATGAAGACGCATCAGAAACTGGCAGAGAGGTCTCGGGGGGAACAGCACCTGTGAATGAAGCAAGTAGCAAGTCAGCAAAACAGGAATCGATGAGCATGACGGAGAAAAGACGTCCAGAGCCTGATGACAATCTAGATAGTTTTGATGATGACAGTACTGCGTCAGCTCCTGTTCGAAAGAAAGCTAGATTTACAAGGAAACCATGGGGGGAAGCTGAAGAGAAAGCTGTTCAAACTCGTTTCAAGACACACCTCGTCATGAACAAACTTCCTGGAAAGGCCGAGATACAGTATGCAATGGCGCTGGAACCTGCACTTAGACATAGGCGCTGGACAAACATTAAGGATTACGTCCGCAACAGACTGAAAAAGTTACAAAAGAAATGAATTGAGCCGCCACTCGCGGCATTTTCGATTTCATACAGATTTATTACATCAGTGTTATTATTGGGGTGGTTTCAGCATGTATAGCCTGCTTTTTTTTTTTTTTTTTTTTTATCTGATGGACGCCTGGATCATTTGTGACCCTCTCTCTCACAAAATCAGTCTTAAGAACTCGCATTTTGGATGTTTTGACATATATGCATTTATGAAAACTACAGTGTTTGCTGATTACTGTGATATATGACTGTATGCTGTAGTGCAAAAATTGTAAAAGCTGTTCTTAAGTGTTTAAAGTTGTTAAAGCCTCCGGCGGCCATTTTGAGAAAACAGCCTGTGAAGTTTCTGTGTGCAGCATAATTGGGGCCAAGGGCAGACTTTTAAAATCATTTTTTACCTATTTAATGGCATTTTTCATGATAAAGATTTTAACCATACGATACTTTGGTGTATGTAAAATACATTTCTCCCAAAAAGGGAAAATGCCCCAGATTGACCCCCCACCACATATTATTGCGTGTAGTGCTGATTGGCTCGCTGCGAGTTAAGACTGGTTTCGTGAGAAAGGGTCACATTTTGTATACTGTATAACCTTTGGATTTGCAAAACGAAACAGCCGGCTGGGGACAAAAGACAATATAATAAGATAAGAAAACCATTGACAATGTAAAAATTGATTACAAGAGTGTTATTGGGGGGGGGGGGGGGCGGATCATTTTGTAATATACTGCATGCCATTTTAAAAACTCTGCAAATGAAAGAATGGTTGGTTGTACTGCCATACCATTTTGCAAATGAAAGAATGGCTGGTTGTTTGTTGGAGACGAAAGACGTTAAATAAAGGCTGAAGTTTCAAGTGATTTCTTATGTTGTCAGTTAGTTAATTAATGTCAGTGTTCTGTTCTGTCATTTTAACTCGTTCTACCCCAAGATCGGAATCCCCAAATGTTGACGTCGTCTTCAGAAGACTGCGTTGCAGTGCAGGACACAGATCCACCATGATAGTTCAAGGGTGATGCCAGAATAGCTTGGCGCCCATAGGCGCCAAGCTATTCTGGCATCACCCTTGAACTATCATGGTGGATCTTTATTTTGCTGTGGTGTGTCTGGGGTAGAATAAGTTGAGCCCAATGTTGAAGTCGTCTTCAGAAGACTGCGTTGCAGTGCAGGACACAGATCCACCATGATAGTTCAAGGGTGATGCCAGAATAGCTTAGCGCCCATAGGCGCCAAGCTATTCTGGCATCACCCTTGAACTATCATGGTGGATCTTTATTTTGCTGTGGTGTGTCTGGGGTAGAATAAGTTGAGCCCAATGTTGAAGTCGTCTTCAGAAGACTGCGTTGCAGTGCAGGACACGGATCCACCATGATGGTTCAAGGGTGATGCCAGAATAGCTTGGCGCCCATAGGCACCAAGCTATTCTGGCATCACCCTTGAACTATCATGGTGGATCTTTATTTTGCTGTGGTGTGTCTGGGGTAGAATAAGTTAAGCCCAAATGTTGAAGTCGTCTTCAGAAGACTGCGTTGCAGTGCAGGACACAGATCCACCACGATAGTTCAAGGGTGATGCCAGAATAGCTTGGTGCCCATAGGCGCCAAGCTATTCTGGCATCACCCTTGAACTATCGTGGTGGATCTTAAATTTTGCTGGGGTAGAATAAGTTAAGTGTTCGTTTCTTCGTCTGGGTCTTTTTCTATCTTTGATATTTTTCCACACTTTTTGACCCGCATCATAGTCATACTGAGGCTAATAGCTTCAAATCTGTTCACTGCCATAATTCTATGCAAGCTACATTACAGTACTTACAGATGAGGACATAGACCAATGGCTTTAGTTCAAGGGTGGTGCCACAATAGCTTGGCGCCTAGAGGCACCAAGCTATTCTGGCACTAACCCTTGGACTATTTCAGTTACACTAGTTGCACACACTGGTGTATTCCGAATGATAAGGGTTAATATTCAAAATGCTCTGTTGCTGTTTGTCTGAAACTCCAGAGTACCCCAAAACACACAAAAAAAGTCCTTTAATTTCCAGAATACATTATGTTGATTCTCACATCAATGCCATGATAAACTGTTTTGCTTCAAAAGGACAAAACGCAGCAATGTTTAAACGATTTCCTCTGTAAAAATCATAATCGAAAGGTTTCGGGCCAGTGTTTATTGAATTTTGCACCATACTATGTAAAGAATGTTAAAGCACACATACACATTTAAGTTGGGAAAAAAAAATTAATGTGAAAAAGAAGTATTCCATGAACTTGACCTTATTACAGACGCCTACTGTTGTGAAGACACCTATTTTGACTGTAATGCCAGTTTCATTTGTGTGAGAGAGACACCCACCCACTTTATTGGCAGAAACCCATTTTTTCGGCATCTAGTGGCTCTGTTTCTAGAAAATGTCTATTTTATTTTAAGTTATAGAGCTTAGTTATAATGTGAGTTCTAAACATTGGCATCAATTCCAGAGCCCTAGAACAAATAGAAATATGGGAACCCATTTTCACATGAAATGCTAGGTAACCCACTCTGATGGTTGCGTCTCCCTGTGTGTGTGTGTGTGTGTGTGTGTGTGTGTGTGTGTGTGTGTGTGTGTGTGTGTGTGTGTGTGTGTGTGTCAGTGTGTGTGTGTGTGCATGTACGTGAGCAGGCACGAGTGAATGCGAATGTATGCAGTGACGTGTATGTATGTAGACGTAAGTTTTGTGCTACGTGTTATGTGCATGTGTATTTGCGTCATTATGTGTTTCATTTACGTCATTCTAAATTCTCTTTATACAGGATAACGTCTTTTCTTTCTATCGTGTTCTTTTCTGTTCTACGTTTGTTTCCATGTAACCTGAAGAAGGATCTTTGATCCGAAACGTCGTTCCTTGTTTCTGTTTAAAAGGGTTTTCTACCACTATCTTCTGTTGTTTTTTTTCTTTTAAATATGTCGTAATTCGCTCGCGCGCGCGCGCGCCCTCTCTCTCTCTCCTACAGAATAGATCTTCATAGATCCCGGAGAGCGCATGAGGATCTATGTCTCTTGGAGATGTTTGGAGCGAGCGCGCATGCACACACTAACACGCACACACACACACACACGCACGCACGCACGCACGCACGCACGCACGCACGCACGCACACACACACACACACACACACACACACACACACACACACACATATCGTCGCGCTTTCAGAACAATTCAGGTGACCCGATATAGCTAGTTTGGAGAAAGACATTGGATGAGTTCGTTAGCTAGCTTTGTACCCTTTCAACTTCTTTAGTAAAAATTAAGTCTTTTCAGAAAAAAATTAAAAACAGTAAAAAAAACCTTCAATCCAGACCAAAAAGATGACTGCCAAGCGTGTAAAATGCAAAGAAGTACCCAACGGAGAAAGAAACACCCGAAATATTAATAAATTGTGTTGTACCCGTCTTTTCTAACCGTGTTTCTTTCTCCGTTGGGTACTTCTTAGTAAAAAAAAAAAAAAAAAAAAAAAAAAAAAAAAAAAAAAAAAAAACCTTGACATTTGGAGAAAGTCAGACGGCGGTGACGTAAAAGAAGCAACTCCGTCACCACGCAGACATACTCTAAATATGACGTAATTCTCTCTCTCGCTTGCTCGTTCTCTCTCTCACACATATGCGTGCATCTCCAAGAGGCATAGATCCTCATGTGCCCGGAGGGCGCATGAACATCCATGCCTCTTGAGGATGTTTGGAGCGCGTGCATGCACTCACGCACACACATACACGCACATCGACGCGCAAAGAGCACGCAGGTACTTAGTATATTATGTAGCTAGGTAAAGTCACTCAGCGCTGGACAGACAAACAGTTAGATCCCTTGCCCCCGCCTACTGATCACGCACCCAATCGCCAGCCCACAGAGAAATACGCAGGTATAGAACAAGACGATCATCTACATCCGCACCCAATCGCCAGCCCACAGAGAAATATTCAGGTATAGAACAAGACGATCATCTACATCTCTAAGGATGTAGATGATCGTCTTGTTCTATCCCTGCGTATTTCTCTGTGGGCTGGCGATTGGGTGCCTAATAGGCGGGGGCAGGGGATCTGTTTGTCTCAGTGTCCAGCGATGAGTGATTCCCCTTGGTTTGTGTACAATTCTGCCAGCGCTAATCTCACCTATCTGGTTTGTAGGTAAAGTCAACCTGCTTTCACACAAATTATAGCAAGACTGAAATTGTACCGTGAAATTCTAGTTTTGCCACCGTTTTCCCAAGTCTTGAAGCGAAAGCGAAACTCATAACACGTTAAATTACGTCAGTAAAAACAAAAAAAATACGTCATGACAAATGACGTTTGACAAACCAATGACGCGTATGCACTGCGCGCGCCCCTTATAGAGTTCACTATGGCGCATTGGCACATCTGCGAGGCTTTTTCAAAAGGAGATATTTTAACATCAGAATCAAGTCAAAGACAAACGGTAGAGACCCTTGAGAGAGAACAGCTCTCATATAGAAGGGACTTTGTGGTTTATGATTCATCCCATCTTGTTTGTTATTCTTACTAGATACTTTGCATACAGCTAGATTAAAAGGAGATATTGAAGGAGTTCGTAATCCAGCGTTGTACCTCTTCAACGTTTTGAATAATAATTAATTCATTTTTGCAAATTTTGGATCTACATCAAACAGTCAGCCATGGAAGAGGCTGCGTGAAACAACGATCAGCCCTGGAGCATGAAGTGGCTGCGTGCCTTTCGGATGATGACGTCAGTGAACATCAAATTCGTCAATGTGTACACGGCGTCGCGAGACTAGCTATGCCATAACGTGAAGCTTACAAACGTCATTTTGCTACTCTTGCTATTCTTTTTCAGAATTCCTGTCGCTACACGAGCCCACAGAGCGTACTAATGATGGGAAGCGCCGTGTGTCCATCTGTATTTGTGTGCGCCGGCGTGTATGTTGATCAGAGGTTGGCTTAGAGTGGAGGAAAATGGATCTGAAGGATAAGCTTACAATAAAAACAACTCTGAATGTATCTAAAAGAAAAATGCACGTCGGCTCCAAACAATACGATAGACTTTTGGATGAAATCCTCATCTTGTTTTCCCAACTACACCGGCTTGGTCTACAAACTGTATAGCATCAGGCGAAGCGGAACAGAGCGAAAGGAACAGTTACTGGATTCGCTGGAATATTGTCCGTGCATCAAATTGGCATACTGCTGCAGTGCGTCTGAATTGATCAATTTCTGGTCGTTCGTACTCTACAGGCAATAGTTGTCCCGGCCAGGCATAAGAATGCTTACCATCCCATTGCACCCTTGCTCGGCAACTCTGATCTAACCCTTAGACCAAGCGCATCCTCAGTTTTAGAGACACCCCTCCCCCCCCCCCCCCCTTCAGCAAAACAACAACAAACAAACAACAAAAAGAAACACTGAGGTTTTAACTCGGACCACTTGCTGTGACAAATAGTCCCGTCCCACAAACGAGGGTGAGGGGAGTGGGGTCGGACCCGTCCACAGATATTATGTCTGTGAGACCCATTGACTATTCTTAATAAGTTTGGGGTCAAAAGGTCGCGTGCGCGAAAACGAGGCTATCGGGGGCTGGACGCCCGACAGCAACATCAATGGCGAGTGAAAGTGCAGAACGTCGAGACCTTGGAATTCTGCCGTATATTGAGCATCAGCAAATGTCTAACCATACATAAAAATCAGTCCACAGCAAATCAATCACAGCCATTTGGCTTGAAGCTTGATTGAATTGTGTTCGAAGAAACTTGTCAGTAGATTGAGCATTCAGAAGATTGTAGTTCATTAGGATTTTTTTTTTTTCTACACGCCTGAGTGATGAGAGATATACGAGTGCTTTGTCAAAATGTACAAGGAACATGTAACATACTGAGTGCACTATTTTTGTTTTTATAGATTTGACAGCACATTAGCATTGTTGGAGGGGTCAACTCGGTTATATTTTGTGAATTTAGCCAGCGAGAAACAACACGGCTTAAATTCAATTATCGGTTGGGGATCTACTTATAGTCCATAAGCTAGCCAGTTCTACCGTGCACCACCCCCCTCCCCCCCCCCCCTATCCCAGTACTCAATAAGATGGGTTTCAAAATGTACCTTGGTATGTCCTGAGATGTTTAAGCCATGTTCCCCGAAAATCCTTAGGAACACACCAGAGATATAGCCGATGGCGCAAGGGTACCCCCATTCACGCTCTTCGCCCATGCTAAAATGAGGTTCAGAAACATTTTCCTCTAAATAAATCAGAATTCATTCCAGAAGCCCAAATCAGGTAATATTATGTTAAGGCACACCTTCTGCATCCTCTGCAAAAAAACAGAATGAAAAAATGAATTTTTTTTCTAAAATGTATTTTTTTTGAAAAATACTTACCGATGGCATTACTATCTGGGAATACACTCTATTGCCTATAGATTTCAGCAAAATTGTGTGTAGCACACAACTGGGGAGGAGACACCGGGGATCCAAGCACTATGACCCCGGGTGGCCTCCCCTTACTACCCTATCCCGGCGAGCACAGGGCGACCTCGTCAGTTTCACACATAGCCACAAGAGGCAAGCGGGGCAGGCGGGAGGGCCATTCGAGTAATGCCATCGATAAGTATTTTTCAAAAAAATACATTTTAGAAAAAAAATTCATTTGTTTTTTCAAAATACATTACCGATGGCATTACTATCTGGGAGAATGGCGAACAGGCGGAGGGTGCCGTATCTAACCACAACCCAACCACTCCGCCGGCCCCCTCGAGAGAGAACTCCCGACGATTTCAGCTATGATGTGCCTAAGACGCCAGCAGCGCTCGGAGGGAGTGCTGGGCCGCGGAGATGTCGCCCACCCGTGCCAGGGAGTCACGTCAGCCGGATAGGTCTCTTAAGGTAGAAGCGTGCGAAAGTGGAGTCTGAGCGCCAGCCACCCGCTGCCAAAATATCTTTGACCGAGCAGTTGCGGTCCAGGGCTAGACTGGTGGCTACTGCTCTCACTTCATGCGCCCGGATTTGTAAAGGCTCAGCGCCGCGTGGGGAGAGGTCTAGGTAGTCTGACCTAATCACCCACCGCAGCCAGGATGACACGATCTGGGCCGAGATGTGGCGTCTGCCCGCGGACAAGGTAAGAAGAGGCGCGAGCGCCCCCGGCGCTGCGGCGGAGAGCGGCGCAGGTAAATCTTTAGCGCCCGCACTGGGTCCTGTTGCCGCGATCCAGGGGAGAGGTCCGCTCCACAGAGGGGCCGTATCGTTAGCACCTGAGGAGCCGCCGCGGGCGGCGGTTCTTGGCCAGGAAGGACGGATCGAAGAGCCTCTGCGCAGAGCCGTCGGAACGAACCGCAAACAGGCTGGGAGCATCGAGAGCGCGTGAAGCTCGCTGACTCGGGACGCTGTAACGAGAGCCAGAAGGAAACAGGTTTTCCGGGTCAAGTCTGAGAACCGAGCCAAGGGGAGGGGCTCAACCGGTCCGAATTCAACCACGTCAGTACCCAGGCAAGATCCCACCGGGGTACTAGGGAACGTGAAACCGGACGTCGGAGTTCAAAGTGAGCCAGAAATTCGACAGATCCTTGCAGGCGCCTGGGTCCGGAAGACACCGGTGACGGTAGATGTCCGCGGACGTAGCGCGGTAGCCCTTGATGGCAACCGGGGCTAAGCCCCGGTCGTCGAAGAGCCACAGGAAGAACTCCGCCAGTTGGTGGGAGGCTAGGTTAGTGGGAGGGTGCCCATGGGAGGTGCACCAGGTCTGAAAGACCCTCCACGTGCCTTCGTACACCTTCCTTGTAGAGAGTCTGCGGGCTGCTGCAATTGCCGCCACTGCTGCATCCGAGAACCTCTAGCGGCGCGGGCGTGCCGGACAACCTCCAAGCGTGTAGGTGGAGGCGTACGGGGCACGGATGGAAAAGCCGCTGACGGGGCTGCTTGAGCATCGTGGAAGGGGTAGGAAGCTCCAGAGGAGGGTCCGTCGCAAGCGCGAGGAGGTCCGTGGTCCAGCTCTTGGTCCAGTTGAAGGGGGCCACCAGCAGGAGGACCGCCGAGCATCCCAGAAGCTTCCGCAGTACCTTCGGAACGAGGACTGCCGGGGGGTAGGCGTAAGCAATCCGGCCGACCCAAGGAATGGGGAGCGCGTCCACTGCCCAAGCGAGTGGATCCAGGACTGGCGAGACGTAGACCGGGAGCTGGCTGCTACATCTGGTGGCAAACAGATCCACTAGCGGCGTTTCCCAGTGAGCGCAGAGCAGGCGAAAAATATCCGGGCGTAGGGACCGCTCCGTGTGGAGCAACTGTCCGCGACGAGACAGGGCGTCCGCCTTCACGTTGAGGTGGCCAGGGATGTGGCGGGCTCGTAGGGCAATGCCTCGATCCCTGCACCAGAGGCGAAGGTGGCACCGAAGAATGCAAAGGGAGGGCGAGTGAGTGCCACCCTGATTCTGTATGTAAGCCACCACCGTCGAGTTGTCGGAGAGCACGAGGACGTCCTGATTGGCCCAGGTCTCCTGCCAACGTCGAATGCCAATCCAACTGCCTTCAGCTCCAGCCAGTTGACGTGATTCCCGAACAGCTCCCGAAGCCAACGCCCGAGGCCGAGAGAAATCCGGTAACAGGTGCGCGCCCCAGCCGGCCTGGCTCGCCTCTGTACAGAGAGACCACCGAGGCGGCGGGGAGTGTAGGGCACCCCCGAAGCCAGCCAAGCGAGGTCCGCCCACCTCTCGAGGTGAGGACGAGCCCGAGGCGTGACAGGTACTAGATCCAACAGAGCGCCCGAGGGTCGCCAGTGAAGAAGGAGACGTAGCTGGAGAGGCCGAGCATAAAGTCTGCCCAAGGGAAGCAGGTCCGCAGCCGCCCTGAGGAGGCCCAGGAGTTGAAGCCAGACCCTGGCGGTGAAGGAGGATCCCATCCCCATCGAAGTGGCTAAGTCGACTATCTTCTGTCGCCTGGCCAGAGGCAGGCGGGCAAGGTTGAGGTCGGTCAGGAATTCCATCCCCCGATGTAGAAACCGTCGAGAGGGAGAAGAACGGATTTCCCCAATGAGTAGGAAACCTAGACGACGCAGAAGGGAAAGCAGGGCATCCCTGTCCGTCTGGAGGGCTGCGGAGACCAAGGTGCGCAGTAGAAGGTCGTCCAAGTAATTGGAGGCCGGGCTCAAGGAGCGCTGACGGAAATTGGCTATCACGGCGTCGAGCAGTCTTGTAAACACCCACGGACTGATGTTGAGGCCGAAAGGAAGGGCGCAGAACTGGTAGACGATCCCCCCAAGTCAAACCGAAGGTACCGGCGAAACGACGGATGAATCGGGACGTGCAGATAGGCGTCTGACAGATCGAGGCTGATCGCAAAGTCCATCGGCCGGAGGGCCGCACGGAGTGTCCTGGCCGTCTCCATCCTGAATCGAGGGGCCAAGCATCCTGAATCGAGGCCAAGCTGGCCAAGCTGATAAGGCCAAGCTGGCCAAGCTGATAAGTCGATAACTGGACGCCACTTGCCGCCTGGTTTGGGAGCTAGAAGAGTCGGCTGTAGAACGCCGGAGAGTCCTGCCGCAAAACCACCTCTGTCGCCGCTTTGGTGAGGAGGGTCGCCACTTCCCCGCGCAGAGCGTCCGCCTGTGTGCCGTCGAGCGGTTCCTGGGTCCACATGGGTGCTCAGCGAAGAGGCGGAGGCGACAGGAACGAAAGTTGCAGGCCTGCGGTAACGGTGGAAAGAATCCAGGGGTCGTCCGGGAAGAGCGACAGCCGCCCGCCGACGGGAGGCCCGATTAATGAGGCGGGGGCGGAGGCGGGGGCGAGTCAAAGAGCCCGACCGCGGCCCGATCTACGGGCACCGCGGGGCCAAGAAGGGCGAGGGGCGGGGCCGGCCTGAGTAGCCTGGAATGGACGGGCCCGACCTCGTGAAGATCCGACTGTAGAGAAGGAGGGCCTGAAAGACTGCTGGGCACGACCCCCGCCGTGCGGGGGGCGCGAAAGCGGGTCGAGGCTGGGTTAGATGCAGGCTTGGGCCACAAGTCCTTGGAAGATTCCTTAAAGGTGTGCCAAGTGTCGCCGAACAGCTGAGGACCCCCTAAGGGGGCGTGACGGAGCTGGGACTTCACTGACAAGGGAAGGTCCGAGCAGAGGCGCAAAAGGGTATCCCTCCTCCAGAGGTCGCATTTGGCAGCCGCTGCCCTGGCGGTGGCGGAAGAATGGTAGGCGGACCGGTTGGCCGCTATCAGGATGGACTGCACGTCACGAAGCGGGGACTGAGCCTCCAGGTCCCACGTATCCTGTACGCACTGCAGTGCTGCCTGGGTAGCCAGTTCCAAACCCGAGCACGCCAGCGAGTTCCGCGCTAAGGAGGCGATCCTGTCGAGAGGCCGAGGCCACGAGTTCTGGACGAGCCTGCGGCCGCCCGCCTGTAGTAAGGCCGCCACATCCACCGCTGGAAAAGGTAAGGCGAAGGCTTGGGAGTGTCCAGCGTACTAGGCCTGGTGGAAGCTTAAGTTGATTCCCACCGGCGATCGAGCGGCGGTAAAGTATCCCGTGTCGCCGAAAGCGTCGTTACGCAGCTGGGCGGAGAAGCATCGGTGAGGTCCCGGAAGCCGGCTTGCGGGAGGGACTTGCGGCGCTGGACTGGCCTCTGCGCGTCGACCATGGCCGAAGCCTGTCTCTTCGGAGGAGGCGAAGGCGGACAGACGTCGGGCGGTAGGGACTTGGCGATAAGCCTTGAAGCCTCACCCATAGCGTGGACCGACTGTGATCCGAGCGAAGGGCCGGCAACGTCTGACGAGGCGGAGGCCGACGCGACAGCGGAAAAAAGGCGGGAAGGAGAACCCGCCGCCGAGTCCTGCAAGAAGATCGCCGAGGCCGAGTCCGACGGATGAAGGCTGAGGACGTCCGTTCCAAACTGATCTTCTCGCGGCAAAGACGAAAGGGGCGAGCGGCTACGAGAGTGCCGCACCGCCGCGCGCGAGGTAGACGCAGCCGCCTGCGACGCACGCAAAGAGGCGCGCCGCGGCGACGGAGGGACCGTGGCAAAGCGACGGTCCACCTCGAAGTCGGGATCCGCACGCGGCAGCCGACGTGAGCGACAAACCGCGATCGGAATACCGAGGAAGTGGCCTGGTCACCCCTGGCCCGCCCGGGAGAACCGGTGCGAGGGGGGGGGGGGGGGGGGGGACCGCCAATAGTCTCCCCTAGCCCGCTCAGGAAAGGCGGAGCGGGGAGGGGACAAATACCGGGCACGCGGCCCCCCGTCCGATGTGTCGGACCGTGGAGGACGCGCGATGTCACACCGGGCCCGCCTGGTCGATACGAGGCGGGGGGGGGGACAGTCTAGGGTCACGCCAAGCCCGCTCAGGAAAGGCGGAGCGGGGAGGGGACGATTTATGAGCCCGCTGCCCCAGCTCCGAAGCCTCGGAGCGAGGGGGGGGGGGGCGAGTGTCCAAGTCACACCGGGCCCGTCCGGTCGATACGAGACGGGGGGGGGGGGGGGGGGGGGGGACAGTCTACGGTCACGCCAAGCCCGCTCAGGCGAAGCGAAGCGGGGAGGGGACCATTATGTGCACGCGACCCCCGCTCCGACTCCTCGGAGCGTGGGGGGCGAGAGTCAACCACACCCCGGGCCCGCCCAGGCGAGACGGGGCGGGCGGGGGGGGGGGGGGGGGGGGGGGGGGGAAGAAAGCGAAGCATGCCTTGCCCGTTCGGAAAATACAGAGCGGGGAGGCAGCATTACTAACGGTCTCGAGTCACGTTCCGAAGCCTCGGTGCGTGAGCGAGAGCATTTCTTATCACGTTTACTCTCTTTCTTATGCTTGCGTTCCGTCACCCGTCCCCGCTCCGGAGACCTAGAGCCGGGGGTGGCCGACGAACGCTCATCTCTCCCAGACCGCTCGCCCGAAGCAGAGCGGGGGGTGGGAACCAAAATGGGCTCAAGCCACGCGCTAACGAAGCAGAGCGTGGGGAGCGTGACTCCGAAACTCGCCTACCCTGCTCCGAAGACTCGGAGAGGGGAGGGAGAACCTGCGAGGTAACGGTACAAGAAGGGGACTTACCTGTGGGCCGGAAAGCCCGATGCGCCGAGGGAAGTACGTCCACCCGTGGAGGATCCCGTGGAGACCGAAGCGGGCGAGGGGACCGGTCACGCCTGAAGAAGTCCCACCTGCGCGAACACCGGTCTTCCGTCCAAGCGGCGCCACCATCACACGTTCCGTCCGAAGCACAGCCCGAACACGGCAAGCAAGAGTCGAGTGCATCAACCGGCCACTGGAAGTCCCCGCACGCCGGCAAGTCTTCGACACAGAAGAAGCCATAAGGCCCTAAACCAGCTACGCCGGCGAAGAAAGTCCACCTTGCACAAACCAGCCGGGCACAAGTCACGTGCGTCGTCGAACCCCAAGGCCAAGCCAAGGGTGAACTCACAAAGTCAGAGCCGGTAAAACCGGTCGGCGCACAGGTCACAATGAGTCCAATTGTCAAAGGAAAAACCACGAATGTAGTGAGTCCAGGGCTGAATCGAAGACTCCAATTCAAGCCCACAGTCAAAAACCACTGAAACCCGTAGAACGGAGAAAGGCAAAAACTCGACCGTCCCCGGTCGAGCTATGAGTGAAACTGACGAGGTCGCCCTGTGCTCGCCGGGATAGGGTAGTAAGGGGAGGCCACCCGGGGTCATAGTGCTTGGATCCCCGGTGTCTCCTCCCCAGTTGTGTGCTACACACAATTTTGCTGAAATCTATAGGCAATAGAGTGTATTCCCAGATAGTAATGCCATCGGTAATGTATTTTGAAAAAACAAATATTGAATCTCTGGTTCACAGTGATGGTATTTGTGCACCCAGTAAACGACCATTTCCACAAAATCGCAATAAAAAAAAATATGTGTCAGATGCCTTCAGACATTTTCTATAGCACTGACAGTCCATTTTTAAGGCTTACGTCATTAAACCAGGATGTTACAATTATTATAAACCTAACTAGGTGATGCTGTGATCACTGTGAGAGCCACAGTGGTTGATTTTGTATCCCTACCCCCACGTTTTAAAAATACACAAAATTAATTAATTTTTTTTTACTAAAGTTAATCCATTTCATTTGGACCTCTCTTTATCTATTAAGTTTCAATAATGTGAGCATAAAGTGCAAGAAAATAAGGAAAGTCGGCATCCTTTACGGTAAGTTCGTGGTAAATGATATTTTTTTTCCCAATTAAAATTGCCGAATTAGGAAACGTACGTTGTTTCCGATGCCCTCAGAAAGTTTGTATACAACTGATAGGTCTTTGTTAGGTTTTATTGGTTAGGATAGAGTACCACAGTTACTCCCAACCTGATTTTATGATGCTGTGATGCATTTAGGGGCCACAGTGGCTAAATCTGCTGCCCTACCCCTATTTTACCAGTACGCAAAGGAACGCAAAATGATCATAACAAATGCTTATGTCATACTCCTCTGTTTAAATATTTTTGTTGCCAGTTTTCTTAACAAAGCATGCATATTGAGCATAAAATTTGTGATAATTTTATTAATTTCAATGTGACCCATCGATTTAATTGTAATTATTTTTAGTTAAGGCATGTTTAACAGGGGTTGCCACTGAAGCTTCTACCGTCTGCACATTCTGCAGTCTTGTCAAACTCGGGGAAGCTGTACCTCAGGGGGATGGTGTGTCTGATGCTGTTTTTTGTCTGCATTAATGACCTCCGTCCAACAGTACCAAGGTTCATCTCGAACATCCTCCATGCGGATGACTTTGCAGTGTGGGGTGCAGCAGAACATAAAGAAATAGCATCCTGCAGAATCCATGATGCTGCCAATAGAGTCAGCAGCTGGACTGAAAGATGGCCACTCAAACTGAGCTAGCCCATTTCTTTCAATCAGATGGAAGAGGTCACCTTGAAACTGGAGACTTTCCAGTACCAAAGACAGACAGGCCAATTTTACTGGCAACAAATAAATTATTGGATTCACGTGGATGCCTCACATCGAAGCCATGGAAGCTAGGGCTGCGGAAAAAAGTCTCTGATGAAGAAACTGGTGGGGACCACATTGGCGCAAATTACAGCATCCTGGCGCAAGCAACCACCTGCTCGGTCAGACCAGTAGTGCGGTACCAAGATACATCGACAACATGAAACACTGCCTGCAAAACAAAAAAAACCAAAAAAGCCAGGTTTGACAAGATGCAGAACATGGGTCATGCTCATGATGAAGTGACATTCTTAGAGCCTTCTGGAGCACCCCAATTTAGGAAATGGAGGACACTGGAGCCACTGGAATGCAGAACAGCACACATGATGAAGAGACTTACTAAACACTGGCATGGGAGACTACAGGAGCAGACCAAGAACCGTCAGAAACGCCCAAGTCTGAACCGCCAACTGAAGGTCCTGCAAAGGGCTAAAACTGATGTCCTGAAACCCAGCTCAAAGATGTGTGAAGAGCTCCCTTCAGATACCTGGACATCTCAAAATAGCCTTCTAGACAACATAAACAATGCTCCAGGACCCTTTGCCAAAGGTCGCGGCACTACACAAAGCCAACTCGCTGGAGATTATGCACAAGCGCTACCCTCACAGCAGCTGTGGTACCGCACAAGACGCCGTGCGGAATGAAGGAAGTGGCGTGTACATCCGTTGTGCAGACCACGCCACGCTATATCTATTCAAGATGGCGGCCGATGCAACACCTCCTGGCCGCCCGCTCCGGCAGAAATGGTCGCCACCGACAGAATTCTAGCCATTGTACCTTCGTTTGATATACGATGTCAGGCCCTGCAATGCTGCATCACGACCGGTATTTCTTTTTGATGACTTTTGTAAATTTGATGTGCTGTGACTGTTAATTGGATCATCATATTTTTCTCCGCTGTGCCGCTATGCTGGGAGTTGATACACGCTGATTCTTGTTGTACCAAGCGGATATTAGAAGAACAGCGCGCGCTATGCTGTGGCAATACACCCAACGTGCTTTCCTCCCCTTTCATCATTTCATCTCAGGAGTGGCTCTTCCGGCACGCCACACTCAACTGACATCACGGCCTGCGCTAGCCTAGTGCACTCAACGAAGCCAGTACCAGCAAGCTTCAGGCCCCACATTCCAGCCGAATGATGTAATGACAGACACCTCCCAGACGCAGTGACTGTGTTTCTTACTGAACAGCCGCGTGTGTACTTTTCTAGAGTGCTTTCATGTTAATGATGTAGTTCTACTACGTTTGTTTTTAAAATGAATATGAAGTTATATAACAGTTAAGTTCAGTATAAGGTGGTGACTGTTTATGCCGGAGCGACTGTCTAAACACCGGCGCTGTACTATGGCGGCGACGGGCCCCCAGGTGCTGTTTGACCGTTGTTCAGTTTTATGTTCGGCCTAGATCGGAGATCATCTCCGTATCGACGCGGGTATTTTGTTTCTGTTGTTAACTTGTTTTATGTACTAGTTTTAGCCAAGTAGGAACTTAATAAAGAACATTATAATAGTGTGTCCCGAGTCAATGTCCATTGTGTAGCTCTGTTATTGTAATTTGTGGAATGAGCGAGTGAGTGAATGCCGTAAGCAGCACCTGTGGTGGCAAAAATGTGAATTTCCCCATGAGGGATTAATAAAGTATTATTGTATTGTATTGTATTGTACTACCTCCCTCTCCTTACCAGCTGGCAGCAGCCGCTCCAACTATCATACAGATCTGCAGGTGCTCAACACAGCAGCAGAGCACTAGCTAGGAAAAGGCAGCAGCTTGATCCACTGATCTCACCAGGAAGCTTCAAGATAGACTGGATGCCCTGTCCACAAAATAGTGCTGCAGTGGATTCCAGTGCATTCTGGAGTAGCTGGGAATAGAGAGGCTGACAGCCTGGCCAAAGCAAGCGCCAGACTACCTCAAGATCACAACCTCCTGTAAAGAAACCAAGACACTACAGCAACAAAGTGATTGGCAACAGCAGAATGGCGGCTGCAGCCCTTGGGCAGACGACATCAACAAGCTGAACAGGGAGAGCCAGGCCACCATCTTTGATCTACGCACTGATTACTCTGGACAGGGTCCGTACAGAAAGCAGGGACGAAGTTCACAAACTTTTCATAACGTTTCACAAACCCAAACTGAAGCCTGAAGGTTTACACACTTTAAATTAATTAGATCACTCTGTATTAGCAGCTCATTTGAAGCTTTCGTGCCTAATGCATGAAGAGATACGAAAATAAAAGAACGCTTAGCGAATGGCGGAGCTCAGTAGAAGCATAAACCACCCATCAGAATGTTCGGCAGAATGGCCATGCAGTCACTTTATGATCAGAGCTAATATAGATCACTTGCATCAAGCGTCATGATGATCGTTCGCAATGGAATAGTCACAAATTGAGGGAGAGAGAGAAAAAAAGAAGTAGACAATAGTTTGCCAGCACTTTGTCATTTTTTTGGTACAAACTTTTACAGACTTTAAGGAAAAAGACTGAAATTGGCAGACTTTCCAGGGCCCTGAAAAAGCCTTGTCATTTATTAACAACTTTCACAAATGTTGACAGACCCTACGGACCCTGCTGGACTCACCTCTTGAGACTGGGTCATACAGAAACAGCCCTATGCGAATTTGGCTTAGAAAATCAGTCTCCTTAGATCTCCAAACATGTCCATACAGAGAAGCGGTCCGCTGGCAGTTCTGACCAGAAGAGACGCCCCTGTACACCAAACTCTGAAAACATGCTGCCGAGCTCTTGACAGCTTACTTATTGGCAGCCAGAACAATATAAGATTTAAAGACGGCCATCAAGAAATTGAACTTGCAGAAGAAGGTGGAAGTGGTGATCTCGTGGTGGACATGTGAAAACTAAGTATTTTGATAACATTGTTTTGGCTGTTGGGAGCCATGAAACTTTATTACGCATATTCATATTTACACATTTCTAGACGAAAATAAATGAAAGGAAAAGGGGAGACCTTACTACACCAGCATTATGCTAGGTAAAATATCACCTAAAAGAACAGCCAGTTAAAAAATAGTTACAATTAAATTGATGGGTCACATTGAAATTAATTAAATGATCACAAACTTTTATGCTCAATATGCATACTTTTTTTAAGAAAACTGGCAACAAAAAAATATTTCAACAGAGAAGTATGAAGTAAGCAATTTTATGATCATTTTGCGTTCCTTTGAGTACTGGTAAAATGGGGTTAGGGCAGCAAATTCAGTCACTGTGGCCTCTAAATGCATCACAGCATCATAAAATCAGGTTGGGAGTAACTGTGGTACTTTATCCTAACCAATAAAACCTAACAAAGACCTAACAGTTGTAAACAAAATTTCTGAGGGCATCGGAAACAACGTAAGTTTCCCAATTCGGCAATTTTAAATGCGAAAAAGCTAACATTCATCACGAACGTACCGTAAAGGATGCCGACTTTCCTTATTTCTTGCACTTTATGCTCACATTATTGAAACTTAATAGGTAAAGAGAGGTCAAAATGAAATGGAATAACTTTAGTAATTTTTTTAAATTAATTTTGTGTATTTTTAAAACTTGGGGGTAGGGATACAAAAACAACCTCTGTCGCTCTCACAGCATCACCTAGTCAAGTTTATATTAAATCAGGCGTGTTTCTTTCTCCGTTGGGTACTTCTAAGTTTATATTAATTGTGACATCCTGGTTTAATGACGTAAGCCTTAAAATGGACTGTCAGTGCTATAGAAAATGTCTGAAGGATCTGACACATTATTTTTGTCTTTTCTTGTAATTTCGCGGAAATGGCCGTTTACTGGGTGCACAAATACCTTCAATATGAGCCAGAGATTCAATATTGTTTTCATTTTGTTTTTTGCAGAGGATGCAGGTGTGCCGTAACATAATTGCCTGATTGGGGCTTCTGGAATGAATTCTGATTTAGAGAAAAATGTTTCTCAACCTCATTTTAGCATGTGCGAAGAGCGTGAATGGGGGGTACCCTTGCGCCATCGGCTATATCTCTGGTGTGTTCTTAAGGATTTTCGGGGAATATGGCTTAAACATCTCAGGACATACTAAGGTACATTTTGAAATCCATCTTATTGAGTCCTGGGACTATTAGTGTAGTGTTGTCCCATGATGCGCCCCCCCCCCCCCCCCCCCCCCCTTTCAATGTTTTCAGTTTGGTGAATTCAAGCATGTGTGGGTGTGCGTCAGTTAGATATTTAAGCTAGTCGGTTAAGAAGTGTTTGTCCTCTCTTGACCATTTCACATTTGGTAGCTATCATAAGTGTTTTTCACAGGCATCATTTCAACCAAAATCGCTGCTGACAGCTACAGAGTTAAAATTGTCGAAGTCAGAAGACTGCAGCAGAATAAATTTTATGACATTCATCACTGTGTGTGTGTGTGTGTGTGTGTGTGTGTGTGTGTGTGTGTGTGTGTGTGTGTGTGTGTGTGTGTGTGTAGTGTGTGTGTGTGGCAGCACTACTCAATCATCTAAAGGATCAACTTACTATGGCATTTGAAGGGTAGTGCCATGGCACTTTCATGTGTTAAGCTGATCAGACAATACCCCTTAAGCTATAACAGCTGATCCCGTTTTCTTGGAATCAAGATTGAAAGCCAACATTTTAATACACTGACATTCTATAGCAAAACATGCACACATACAGACGTGAGAACAGGCACCCAACTTAAATTTTACAACCCAAATAAATGAACATAAGCAGAACCTGTTCTTGGCAATCACCATTTTTCAGCTAGAAGAAAGTGAAAAATAAGCAATCCAGACCAAAAAGGTGACTGCCAAGCGTGTAATATGCAAAGAAGTACCCAACGGAGAAAGAAACACGCTTAGAAAAGCCGGGTACAACACAATTTATTAATATTTCGGGTAAATACCCTTTGTCAAAATAGACAAACAAACAAACAGAGAGATTAGCCGCTACTTATCTTCATTGGCAGAAGGAATGTGGCAACTGAAGGAGGTGACGTAAAAAAAAAAAAAAAAAAAAAAAAAAAAGGAAGAACAAAAGTGCGGGAAAAAGAAAAAATGACGTCAATGAAAAATCGTAAGAGAGAGACTCGGAAAGAACCTGAACACGAGAGACAAGAGTGTGTGCAAACACGTGCAGGAGCGAGCAAAAGAAAAGGCGTGTAGGTGAGGCCAGAGAAAAAAAAAGAGAGAGAGAGAGAGAGACGGAGAGAGAGAAAGAGAGAGAGAACGAACGGGGAGTACCCTTGGGCACGAAGCCTGCTAACACCAACCCGAAGGCAAACTTTATATCACCTTCAAGTTGAGGACTACCTCGGGGAAAAACGGGAGGACCCCGGGGAAAAAAAACCAACATTTAGCACGGTACACAACAAGTAATAAGTCATTAAAACAAAGCAAATAATCAAATTCAGTAAGAGAATATTGGTATAAGTGGAGAGTAGGTAGTTGTGAAACCGTCTTCAAGGGTAACTAAAAAAATAAGGGGGGGGGGGGAGAGAGAGGCGGGGGGGGGGGGGGAGAAGGAGGAAGGGGAAGAAGGGAAAAGGAAAAAGCGTAAAGAGAGAAAGATGGCTAGAGAGAAGTGTGAAAGGGGGTAGGGGGGGGGGAGAGAAAGAGGGAGAGAGAGAGAGAGAGAGAGAGAGAGAGAGAGAGAGAGAGAGAGAGATTGATTGATTGTACATTGCTTAACGTCCCGACAGCAACAAGGCTTTCTCAGGACGTGCCTGCACTGCTTGTGAAAAAAAAAAACAACTAAGCAGAACATTGAATGTATGTCGCCAGACGGTCAAATACGTTAAATAAACCTAACACATGGGGCCTAAATAAAGCTAAGACCATTTAGCAACACACATCCAATATTAAGAGCTACAGGCAGTGCAGACAGTAGGGAGATTTTTAAAAAGGCAAATACAGGTGAATGGACCTCAGGTAGACAGAAACACATGCCCCAGAACAGAGAGAAAAACTCACCCTGTGGGGCTGACCAGGGTGACCCTGGGAACTAAAAAGTACCTAACCCCACCCAAGTCCCCCAGGGCAGACCCGGGTGGGGGGGGAGAGAGAGAGAGAGAGAGAGAGAGAGAGAGAGAGAGAGAGAGAGAGAGAGAGAGAGAGAGAGAGAGAAGGGTGGAGTGGGGGCGGAAGACAACCAGCCAGAGCCACCAGCCGCACCCAACAGGCACCCACCAGCCCACAGAAAAACACACAGGCACGCAACAAGACGACCACATACATCCCCAAGGGATGCACACGATCGCCCCGCCCCAAAACCGCGTATCACTCCGTGAGCCGGAGACCGGGCGCCCGACAGGGAAGGACAAGGGATCCAACTAAACGTTCGGCCAGCGCTGAGAAAGTCCCCAAGGGAAATGTACATATCAACCAGCGCCAACCTCACCCATCTGGTTAGTGAGCAGTAAAACAGAAGCGATACAGTGAGGTAAAGGTACAGTTAGCAGACACAAGCAAGGTAAAAAATGTTAATCTTTCATATTCATCCCGAGTGGCGCCACAGTGCCCAGTTTATTAATCAGAAAATTTTCACGGTCTTTCCTGGCCCAGACATTACTGGCTTGCATAAGCCAGAGGCCTTTAACCCGAATGTCCGAGACGGAGTGGTCGGCCTGATTGAAATGTCGTCCGACCGGTCTGTGGCTGTTATGGTACTTGACAGACTGAAGATGTTCTTTGAAACGGTCGTTGATGGTTCTTTCCGTCTCTCCAACATAGAGTTGGCCGCATTTCACACAGGAGATGACATAAATCACGTTGGTGGTTTGACACGTGAAGTATCTGTCTATGTTGAAGGTGGAAGGGCAAATAAAAGGACACGTCTTGCAATTAGGAACATTGCACAGAGTGGAGCCGGAGGGTCTGGTGGTATGACGAAGCTTGAGAGTAGAGCGAACAAGCATGTCCCGCAAATTAATATCCCTCTTGAAAGCTACCAACGGAGGTTCAGAAAAGATAGCAGCAGATTCTTGACTGGATGACAAAAGACCCCAGTTAGAAAGAAGGATTTTACGTCTCTCTCTCTCTCTCTCTCCCTCTCTTTTTCTCTGGCCTCACCTACACGCCTTTTCTTTTGCTCGCTCCTGCACGTGTTTGCACACACTCTTGTCTCTCGTGTTCAGGTTCTTTCCGAGTCTCTCTCTTACGATTTTTCATTGACGTCATTTTTACTTTTTCCCGCACTTTTGTTCTTCCTTTTTTTTTTTTTTTTTACGTCACCTCCTTCAGTTGCCACATTCCTTCTGCCAATGAAGATAAGTAGCGGCTAATCTCT
Organism: Semisulcospira habei; assembly: GCA_036245525.1. Classification (NCBI taxonomy): domain Eukaryota; kingdom Metazoa; phylum Mollusca; class Gastropoda; family Semisulcospiridae; genus Semisulcospira; species Semisulcospira habei. Next base: position 157,146,517 of record BTPG01000003.1, read on the forward strand.
CTGTTTGTTTGTTTGTCTATTTTGACAAAGGGTATTTACCCGAAATATTAATAAATTGTGTTGTACCCGGCTTTTCTAAGCGTGTTTCTTTCTCCGTTGGGTACTTATTTTCTTTCTTAGAAGAAAGTGGCCTTAAAAATCTCATGCTGTCTGGAGAGGTCTTGAAAAAAACGTTTAGGGCTTAACGTCTTTTGTCCACCACGAAGGTGATTTCAAAGACGGGGCACCGAAATAGGGTCTGAACAAATTTTGACCCAAGCTGGATTCATACCCGGGACCTTTTCGTGAGTCAAATGCTCTACCGCCGAGCCACCCAGCTCCCCAGAGAGGTCTTGAATGACAAACAGTGGCACTTGGGCTGCAGCCACCTAAATGTTGGTCTGTAAAGATAGGTGATCTGCTGTAAGGTCGCTCAAAACAGTTTCTGTTGTAGACCATATACTCTATACATGCAAAAGTTTCGCTCACACCCAACACACTTGCACATGCACCCACACACGAGCAGACGAATTCGGATCAACCACTCCTTCCTCCGTTGAGCTTCGGTTGCTTTTGGAAAAGTATGAAATGTATGTTTCGTGTCTTCATTATTCTGTGCCGTATTTTATGTGCACACAGGAACACAGCAATGGCGTTTCGATCTGCTCTTGGACTGCTCCTCTGTCGTCATTGTTTATACTGTCTGCCCCTCGCACATGCTCCCCATATAGCCTCGCTTTCGATGCGTGACCTTCACCTCATGAATATTCGTTGGGAATGGTCCATGTCAGAAAAAGTTTTTTTCTACTCTGCAGGTTGTGACCCAACGGGAAAGCTTTGGGGCGTGGACATCTTTGGAATGTAGACGATGACACACATTGACATGTTCAACTGACTTGCCGCCTGTCGGAGGAAAAAAAAATACGACGCAAGGGAGACAACATGTTCTGGAAGGGAAAGAAGTATTATAATGCACCCGCGATAATTCGCGAACTACTGCCATGGCAACATCCAAGAACTCGCACTATATTTTCAGAACGTTTTGTTAGCTGTAAAAGACAAAAACGCCTCGTATACTAAAACCATGAAAACATAATAAAAAATAAAATCACGTACTTTGTGTCATGTGACCGACGTCAACCAGCCATCTTGATTCAAACGCTCGTCCTCCAGAAGTCAAGAGTTGCTTCGGGATCATACTTTTACAGGTATCGCTTTTTGTCATACACACACAAATAGCACCAAGGAATATTTTTTTCAATAAAAACACTTGCTAGTTGTTTCAGCGTAGGACTGTTTTTTTCATAAAAACAACCCGTTCTTTCGACTTTCTCAGACATTTTACGTTAGTTGGTTTGGCGGGATTGTATAAATCTGGAAATCGACGGACGAAATATTATCTAGTAAAATTTCTAAGTACACATTTTAAATATACTTTCTCAGATTCTGCTTAATGTACTGGTGGTAGCAACAGGAGCAAATCAGTTACCGCCTAAGGGGGGATTCTAATTTTGTTCTTGTAGTCACAGTAAAGTAATTAGTGTAGGGACTATGATGTAGGCGGTGAACCCTTTCTATCCCATCTCTTGAGTACATTTAAATTAACATATGCTAAAAGTCAAGCTCAGAGCTCAGCTATTCATCAGATTGTTGAATTCAGAAATCAATTTGGAAATTTTACTATCAACATATTGACTATATTTGTTTGTACAATGTTTTAGTATGGTGAACGGCACGGGTGCTAGTTTAAAGTAGCAGGAAGAACCCATAAACGCCAGGAATGAACAAGTATTTGGTTCTTCTCATGGAAAGCGCCCAGCGTCATCACATCGAAGATTCTGACTCTGCACACGTATTGTGGGAGTTCTGCGCACTAGCCCTAGGCGTGGGATTGATTATTGTTAATAAGTAAATTTGTATTTCTCATAACGGGACTCTATTGATCTATTCTGTAAAATGCCAGTAGGCATGAGCAACATTGCTATCACTACCACTCCGGATCCTAATACATGTACATAACAAATGATATCCTGTTCTGTTTCATAACACGTGTAAATTATGTACATTATATATATTCATCCGCCGTTGATGCACGACGCAGACACCGTTTCTTGCATGACACAGTATATATATATATATATATATATATATATATATATATATATATATATATATATATATATATATATATATATATATATATATATATTGCCCTGGCTCAGATTTACCGTCAAGAAGTTGTGACACTCCAAATCCAAAATTAAATTCCATATTTAAAGGTAATAATAACAATGCATAGTTTTTAAATAGCGCCCTTCCCCACAGACAGCAAGCTCGGAGCGCTTTACAACACATAGAGATAATTTAAAAAGAAAGAAAAAATAAGAACAAAATAAACACGCTATCACTCTTTAAATAAACACTAGCTCGCACCATGTAGACACATTTCTAACACGAAACACACACGCACAATCTACATACATGGGCTACACAAATAAGACAACAGCCAACATTTCCAGGCAGCACATCCAGACTAAGCTAATCCTGATATGCTACCTGGGTCTTCAAATTTGTTTTGAAAGTCATCAGGCTAGGGGATAGACGGACATGCAGTGGAAGTGAGTTCCAGACGTGAGGGGCCTGAATACTGAAAGAACGAGCACCAGCAGTTTTTAGGTTGACTCGGGGCTAAACAAGCAGTTTCTGTGAGCTTGTGCGTAGACTTCTACTAGGATTGTGTGATGCAAGGGAAAAGGACAGATATGCAGGAAGTGTAATAGTGTATTGTCAAAGATTGTGTGATGCAAGGGAACAGGACAGATATGCAGGAAGTGCATTGTCATAGTGTTTGTATGCCAAAGTGGCCAGCGTGTACTCTATTCTCTGCTTGACATGTAGCCAGTGGAGATGCTTTAGCAGTGGTGTGAGATTATCATTGCGTTTTTTGCGAAGGACTAACTGGGCTACATTATTCTGGATACGCTCGGCTGAATGCGAGTGGGTTGATCAGATGATATACCAGCAAGGAGGGACAGACATATCACAAGACGCCACATCCTGTGGTAGTTTTTGTTGATAAAACCTTTATTTCTGTTATTTCACTGCACAAACAGCATTGTGTATATAACCAATTACACCGTCAAAAACGTTTACCACACATATTTCCACAGCAGTAATGCCAAGAAGCTCATTCAAAAGCACCTGGGCAAGATTGTTCAATAATATTATCAGCTAGATTGAAAGCAAAGTTTTCGGACCCCGTAGAAACCCAACATTCTTAGGAGGAAGAAAATGTACATAACTTGACATTTTTCAATTTTCCAAAGAAAATGATCTCTCTAATATTCAAAGCCTGATAAAAAAATAAAAAAATAAATAAAATAAAAAAAAACCCCACCATTAAATAAACAGAACAAAACAGTGCTTGTGATGCTTATTTTCACTGCTAAAAAAACGGCTTTCAATGTAAGTAGTATGAAAAATAGGCAGGCAATGATAGACACGACTATTTTGTGTAAATAAGACATTTTTGGCTCACGTGCGAAGCAAAAGTGAGTATGTTTTGGGCCAGTGGTCGTCCGTCCGTCGTCCGTGGTAAACTTTAACGTTGGTATTTTCCCGGAGACTATTCAAGACACATTCTTCAAACTTGGCCCAAGGATACTTTGTGGTACGACCTTTCTAAACATACCAGCTTGAGTGACCTCTCACAAAGGGCAAGGTCACAGGCGACCAGGAAATAGGTAATAAAATAGCTATATTTTGACATAATTTATTTTTTCTCAAATACTATTCACAACTTCAAACCCAAACTTGGTACAAAGATACCTGATGGTAAGACCTTTCTATGCGTACTAATTTGGTTGATCCCTCGGAAAGGTCAAGGGTCACAAAAGCTCAGGAAATAGGTCTGAAATAGCCATATTTTGACAAAAGATGTTTTTTCTCAAATACTATTCATAACTTTAAACCCAAACTTGCTGCAGAGATACCTGATGGGAAGACTTTCCATGCACACTAATTTGGTTGATCCCTCGAAAAGGTCCAGGGTCACGAGAGCTCAAGAAATAGGTCTAAAATAGCCATATTTTGATAAAAGTTGTTTTTTTCTCAAATACTATTCACAACTTAAAACCCACATTTGTTACAGAGGTACCTGATGGTAAAACCTATCTATGCATACTAATTTGGATGACCCCTTGGAAAGGTCAAGGGTCACAAGAGGCTGGCAAATGTGTGTAGAATGCTGATTTTTGATAAAATTGTAGGTATTCCCAAATTTTTTCAACCAAATTTTGGTACAAAGATAGCTGATGATAAGACCCTCCTATGCATACTAATTTAGTCGACTCATCACAAAGGTCAAGGGTCACGGGGGTTGACAGATGTGTGAAAAATGCTTACATTTCAGAAAACATGGATTTTGCTGCTGCAGAAGCCAGCCCTTGTCACAAAGGTCACACATATGTAAATCGGTCATACACGTGAGCCTTTCTTGTCAGACATGAAAATGGCTACAAATGCATTCTAATTGGTACAGGTATTTGTGGTATTCAAAGATGCACATAGCCATGGTAAGAACTACAACAAAACAGGCATACATCCTAATACACTGGTCAGAAATGCTGAATTAGTTCCTGAAGTACGTAACTTCACACCGTGTCATTGCAAGGAACACGCTTAAAATTGCTTCCAAAGTAAAGAAAAATAAAACAAAATCATACCAGCACAACAGCTACTCATGCTCAGCATTAATGCACCTCTATTACTGATTTCTGACTTGGGGGGGGGGGGGGGGGGTTAGGATATGCGGAAAAATGGTGGACAGCTGGCTGAGTACGTAATTTCACAACAAACTGACTAGCTTTTGGCAGTTTTTCATGGTTAAACAAAGTTGCTGTTGTTTTGTTTTGTTTTAGCCACGAACTGCATCAGTATGTATGACCTTGGGTGGAACTCGTGTTAACTAATGCAGTACTGTAACAACACGATATCATCTCTTCCACATCAAAAAATATTTCATATCATTATGATGTGTACATAAACTCACAACACGGAATATAATGCTTTAATGCTTGTGGTAAATTTATGCACATCTCTCATTAATATTTATTTATGCAAAATGCCTGAAAACGACCTAAGGTGTGTCAGGTATTATGTTATTCGGATTCTGAAATCCTAGAAATGTGGTATGGCCACATCCATGATAATCTTGGGCAAATTGATAAATGCTTTAAGGATGAGAAGATTGGATGTTGTGATGTTACTTACAACCTCGGTTGAAACCAAAATCAGCCGGGGTGCAGTTGGTGCTTGATGAAATTCAACTATTTTGTGTACAATAGCAATTGCTTTCATTCTAACCTTTAGTGATCGCGGCCGGAGAAGATTTAAATTATTTATAAGTGTATTGTGTACATAATCTTCACAACAAAGACATTTCGGTTTATGTAGATATTCGACTGTGAAAGCATCAGAAACTTAGACTAATACCTTCTAAATTCATTGCTAAGTCAGAAACATTCGTCAAAATCAACAAAATGAAGAAGCTTACGTAGTTATCTCCGGCAACAAAACAGCGAAAGAAATGTTTTTGTTTTTTCTTTATTTTGTTGTTGTTGTTTTTTTGTTTTGTTTTGTTTTTGTTTTTGTTTGTTTTTGTTTTTGGTTTGTTTTTTTTTTTGGTTTTTTTTTTTTTTTTTTTTTTTTGGGGGGGGGGGGGGGGTTGGTTGTTGTAAATAACTTATACAAGAAGATTTACAACCAAAACTCGCCTGAGTTTTCTCCGCCGATGGCAGACACTTTTTCTTGTGGCTGCTACCACTGACATACAACGCTGGCGGGAATGAATAGCGCGCGAGTTTAAAAATGTAAGAGTAAGTCGCCTAGTTCCGAATTCCTCCGTTTCAAAAAAGAGTGCTTAACATTCTGATTACAGAACGCACGCGGCATCTCTCTCTCTCTCTCTCTCTCTCTCTCTCTCTCTCTCTCTCTCTCTCTCTCTCTCTCTCTCTCTCTCTCTAAATGGCGAAGATTTTAGGTGGGCTTTTTTTTTTTTTTTTTTTACAGTCTGTTAGCCAACTATCCTGCATCAGGTAGAAATTAATTTTTATTTTATTTTATTTATTTATTATTTTTTAATTTATTTATTTTATTTTATTTTTTAATTTATTTTTTATTTATTTATTTTATTTTATTTTTATTATTTTTTTTTTATTTATTTATTTATTTATTTATTTTTTTTATTTTATTTATTTTTTTTTTTTTTTTTGGGGGGGGGGGGGGAATCAATCGTTATTCTGAATATAAACCGACGATTTTTTTTAAATAGCTGGTGTATTATTACGACATCGAGCGACCGACTCGTCCAGTCAGAAAAATCGATCGTAGCACGCGTTTTAAGTGACACAATTTCACAATCGAAGTTTTTTTTTCTTCTGGAGACTACGGACTCTTGCTGTGCTGCTACAATCAAACAATGCGGTAGGTACAAGAGTTTCGTTGCTTTTGACTGATAAAGAAGCTTACCGATAACCGTGTCACAAAACCAGTGGTCGCACGCGGCGCCGAAAACGCAAAAGAAAAGAAAATTCATCAATTAATAAAAGTTTTTGGGACAAGAAAAAAATCTCTACATAACTTCCACCGTTCGTCTGAAAGAAGCCGTCATTAATTTTAAATTTCAGCACGTCTAAAGTACTTTAATCTCGTCTGAAAGTTAGCGGGTGCACAAAACGGGCCCTCCACGGTAAATCTGAGTCATGGACATACATTTTTTGCTGATGGTGACTGCAGAGGGTCAGTGCCCATAAACTTGACCCATTTTTAGGAAATCGGGAAAAGGCCATAATAAAGTGAAATGTTTGTATGCTTCAAATATCACAGTATCAGCAAAATCAACCTTGAGACAGTGCACAATAAATGGTCTTTATTCTTGGTTGTTTTCGATTTTAGCACACAAAATGGCTGCCCAAAGTGGAACGGCAACCCCTCACTTTGTTTACGATCTGTTTTGGTCGGTTAGTGTTTCAAACAGCAAACATTATGCCATGTGTTCGTTCCTTATTGTAAGTAAAGCTGAAACCACAAAGAAAGTTTAAAAACAACCTGTTGTTGTTGCACAGCGTTTCTGTGAATAAAGGGGTAACCTGCATACTGGTGGTGTCACAAAGACGGGTTCGTGAATTGAATCTTGAGCAGACAACAGCAACCATGCAAGCCAGCATGTTTGCATTGTTTAGTACTTGTGAGTTTAAAATAAGTTGCTTTCAAGAAGTAGAAGCTAATATTAGTAATAAAACAATTCAATGTCTCTCAATAGCTTATTTTAGAGTGTTGCATCACATCCGCGACGCAGGTTACCCTAAGTTTTCTGACGACGATTTCTTGCAAGGATGGCATTTTTCAAACGTCCAACACATAACTAACAACGCCAGTGGTTTGTGTATTACACATCAAAACACTGATGACTCTTTGCGACAGAAGTTTCACGTTTTGCGTCAGTCCGTTGGGGTCCCAAAAGTGTGACGTGCCGCACTCGTTTACGCGCCATTTGCAGGTTACTTCTGAGCAAACGTTTTCAAGTCGCTCCCAGAAAATCGGTTTGAATTGGCTGTTTTCTGCATTATCTTGGGCTAAGGTGAGTTGCTAAACTTTGATAAATGACTGATTCATGCGATTAAGGGGAAGAAATTGATTACAGTTCGTTTAGTGTGCCCTAGGATGATAAGTCATTAGATGAAACTTCAGTGATTTGCGCTCTAGTTTTCAGTCCTGTCACGTGTTGTGTAGGTTATTTCGAAATGATGTGTTCGACGTTATTGTGAAAAACTGAAGTTGTGTTTCTTTTCCATTCGGCTATGATAAACACATTTTGTATGGTATTACTAAGGATACAGCATTTCATTGTTTGTTTTGACGAATAATCATCGAATCGTTATTTTAGGTAACTTGCATCAATCGGACACGATGACTCAGCGTCGCACGTATGCAGGTTACTTCCGGTTCGTGTAGCATTGGTTGCAGGTTACAGATTTTTTTTTTTTTTTTCCTTCAAATTTCATTGTTTTTGATGATCATGGTGATAAATCTTTTCCCTTAGTAGATGTTTAAGTTCAGCTTCAAATAGTTCAAACACCGTTTTAAAAGTTTTCGATTTGATTGATTTTGGTCACCTGCACTATGTGTGACATCGGTTTGAGTTTCTTTCAAATGTTCAATTCCATTAAACTGTCATAACTGTTGATTATGGTCAAGATATTTCTATATCACTTATTTCTGTTTTCAGATCAAGGACGTCAAAACTAAAGAGAAGGCGGAGCAAGTCAGCTTTCTGAAACAACACGGCAACTTCTTTGCATATATCCAGACCGCATCCAAGATGAATCCACAGGTTTTTGTTTAGAAGATTCAGAGAGTTCTACCAGAGCCTCGGTTTGATCGCCGTGAACATTTCTATTTCGAAGCATGAATGCTTCGCTTAGAAAATTGCTTTGTAAAATTTCCTTGAGTTGTGTGGTGCTCTGGTAGTAAAGTTCAGAGAATTGACTGTTTTTTGCTTTTTTATGTGTGTAATGTTGAACTTCTCTTTCCCTCACTTTATTCTCCTAATTTTTGGGCTCACGTGCGAAGCAAAAGTGAGTCTACCTTCTAGGCCAGTGGTCGTCCGTCCGCGGTCGTCCGTGGTAAACTTAACATTGGCATTTTCTCGGAGACTATTCAAGTTACAGTCTTCAAACTTGGCCCAAGGATACTTTGTGGCAAGACCTTTCTAAAAATACCAATTTCAGTGACATCTCACAAAGGTCAAGGCCACAGGGTATCAGGAAAAATATAAAAAATAGCTATATTTTGACATAATTTATTTTTTCACAAATATACTATACTATTCACAACTTCCAACCTAAACGGTACAAAAATAATTGATGGTAAGACCTTTCTGTGCCTACTATTACTAATTTGGTTGATCCCTCGGAAAGGCCAAGGGCCGTCACAAGAACTCGGGAAATAGGTCCAAAATAGCCATATTTTGACGAACGATGTTTTTTTCTCAGATACTATTCACAACTTCAAACCCAAACTTGCTACAGAGATACCTGATGGTAAGACCTATCTATGCATACTAATTTGGGTGACCCCTCGGAAAGGCCAAGGGTCACAAGAGCTCAGGAAATAGGTAAAAAAATAGTCATATTTTGACAAAATATGTTTTTTCTCGATTACTATTCACATCTTCAAACCCAAACTTGCTACAGAGATATCTGATGGTAAGACCTATCTATGCATACTAATTTGGATGACCCATTGGAAAAGGTCATGGGTCACAAGAGGTCAGCAAATGTGTATAAAATGCCAATTTTTGATAAAATTGTAGTTATTATCAACATTTTTGCAAGCTTTTCAATCAAATTTGCCACAAAGGTTGCTGATGATAAGAGCTACCTATGTATACTAATTTAGTTGACTCATCGCAAAGGACAAGAGTCACTGGGTTTTGACAGATGTGTGCAAACTGATTCAATTTTGAGAAAACATGGATTTTGTTAGTGCAGAAGCCAATCCCTTTACTTATTGTCACATGTGTGGATCGGTCATACACGTGTGCATTTCTCTTCTTTTAATTTTTTTCTTATTGATTTGTGTCTATATAAAAAGCCTGCTTTGTAAATATTTAACATCTTTGAAAGAAATCTGTGGATGATTGGTTAATTTATCCACAAGTGCTGTGACTATTGAGCATGAATCATGCCGACCATGGCAGCATTCCGATGGCAGGCTTTATTATAAATAAATATTGCACCTAAATTAAATAATTATGGGTATTATTTCTGTATGTTAGCATTAAACCACTTTTTGTTCTTATTTTCTGATGGCATCCTAATTCGGTGTCGCACATCATGCAGGTTACTTTACATTGTTATTATTTTTTATTATTATTGAGCTATGCACTGGATCAATACAGTGTACTTTATCTGACTCATCTCTATACAGAGAATATATGGCAGGATTATTGAAACTTAGTTGTGACAATTAAGTACACCAGAAAAGGTTTTCTTTTTATAGTAACCTGCAATGAAATGGCGTCACAGGCTTATGCCGTTCCCACGCACTACATATTGGACTACAGAATTTCCAAAGTCATATAAATGGAGTGTAATTGGTGTGTTTTAATTGGACATAACATTGGAAATCACATAACTAGTTTCTAGATTTGACAAAATATGTCGCTTCACAGTGTGTGCCTTTTACCCTTTCATCAACCCCCCCCCCCCCCCCCCCAATATGAAATCGCTCTGACTCCCGAACCATCACACTTAACTGTTTTTTTTGGTTTTTATTTTAGGTAATAGAAAAAATCAACTTCAGAAAAGTATATATTTAATTAGTCTTACATAGAGTTTTAGAATTTTGGCCGGTTTTCCACCGTTTTCTCTCTCTCTCTCTCTCTCTCTCTCTCTCTCTCTCTCTCTCTCTCTCTCTCTCTCTCTCTCTCTCTCTCTATATATATATATATATATATATATATATATATATATATATATATATATATATATATATATATATATATATATATATATACCCACTCCATAAAGTCTTTTTCGTTGACACATGTATTGATATATTGTATAACAAGCAAATTAATATTCATGAGCTTGCTAGGTATACTTTCCTTTCCAATGAAATTCCTTGCGCACCAAGAAGACTCGATCTTGCTGATACTTGGATTTTCAAAACGAAAACGCGAAATATGCTCACGCTGCACAGGGACGTAGCGGGTATGAGAAAAGTAGTCAGAAAACAGCGTCGTTGATATACAAGTTAAGACTAAATTCTTGGAAAATAAAATTCTCAAAAGACATCAAATGCGAGTGCTTAAGCCGCCCCATATCTGTTAAACATATTACAACGAATCTGTTGACAACAAACAACATAACAGTTGAAAAATTAGCAGAACATATGTATGACATCTTACATAGAAAAATTGCAATTCCAATAGTTAATATCTTAATTCATAGTCGGGTGGGTAAACTATTATAAGTAATTTGTGTGTGTGGTTTGATGTTAATTATTGCTATTCTTTGATATTCACAAGTTTTGTGTTTGGTTGTTGATTTGTGTGTGTGTGTGTGTGTGTGTGTGTGTGTGTCTAATATCACCAATGTGTGAAAAGACGTTAAATAAAATCCTGATCCTGACCCTTACCTATGATATGCTGGCTTGGAATCATGATTGGGAAATGTCACAATTGTTTAACTTGAATCCTTCAAGTGGTCATGGGTAAACCAATCAATTAGTAAAGAAATTAGTAGTAGTTAGAAGATCACAACTTGTCAGAGTTGAAGAGCGTTTTTGTAGATGAGACTTGCGAAACACAATTAAAGAAGAGATATAATCCATGAAAAAATGTTCATCACAAAAGCTTTGCATCTCAGTCCCGAGTCAACTTTGACAGCAGACGTTAGTGTTGCTCGGGATTTTTGAAGCACATTGGTTCTTGACACATCCAGCTCAGAAAATGTCCCCAAAACTGTTTGCCAGTGGGTGCTGCAGAAGCCACAAAGTTGTTGGCAACACAATCAAGTTGAGCGAGTCAGTTTTAGACTTGCGGACGTGAAGTACCATTAAATGGTTCAATCAGCCTCTTGCATGCGTGATCATTTTTTGGAAAAAAGTGTCTGTACATCGCACACCACTATGTGATGGCTTGATGTGACCAGCCGTATGACAATTCACAAATCAGTCACGTTTTGTGTTAGCTGTCAGGTTATTTTGGGCATGTTTAAGCCTTTATTGGCTAAGGGCTGCCTTCATCAGCGTGCTGACCCGTTTGTTTTTGATGAGTAGACCTTTGTTGTTAGGTTTTTATGGTAGTTTGTTTGGTGGTTCATTTTGTATTGTTCAAGAGGATGTACTGTCGCTCACACTATCACTTGGAAAGGTTAGTGGAGAGTGGTAGTGTGTTCTTTTCATGTCGTGTCCTTACTTTTGATTGTTGGTGGGGCAATTCCGTGGTTGTCTGTGGTGTATCGGGGATCCGTCTAAGTATTCGTATCGCCCGTTGATCATGTCGTAGGCGGCGTACAAAGCTTTGCGGTATCTGCCCTCTTTAAAGTATATGAAGAGGCATTCTAGTTGTTTCCTTGCTCCCTTGTCTCTGCAAAGGCTCATGAGGCCGACCCATTCAAAAAAAGTCGTAGGGTTCAATCCATTGGAGAAGATGAATGCGGCTAGTAGGATTCTTTGAAAGTGTGGGAGGTTTTTCGTCCACATGTATTTTCTTTTTTTTTCTGGCCATTTGTGTTTTGGTCCTATGATTTCTTGGATGTCGCTCCATAGTTCAAACGCAGTGAAGGTCTGGCGGTTTTTTGTTTCTGGTTTATTCCGGTTTTTCCCCCCGTTGTTGTTGGGGGGGGGGGGGGCACTTTGTATTGGTTGCGGTGTCATGGCCGGCGCGTAGGAATACGATATTTCCAATGCCGGTTGGTTTCTTATTGGGAGGTCGTTCTACTTCGTTTCATTAATGTGTCATGAAGCTGTTTCCGTTTGAAGTCGGCGCGCGGCTTTTAATTTGATTAAGTTCTTCTTATTTCTACATTTTTACCACTGCTAAATCAAGTTGGTGGAGCTAATGGTGCAGAAGTCTGTTGTGTTGATGCACTGACCTCGGCCAGTAGCTTTCGTACTTGGGCCGGCGATTTTGACACTTTTCTGTTTACCAGCCACTGCTAAGTGGTGCAGCTAGTGGCGCAAAAGAATGTTGGCATTTTTGATAAACATGAATACACTTGCGAAGTTTTGACACCACGACAGGTTCCGGCCTCTCTCTCTCTCTCTCTCTTGGTCCAAAAAGTACTCCGCGGGCGGTCGCCGGAGCGCCGGACTCTTGGCCCGCTAAGTCCCTGCTGAGTGCAACATTAACGCGCTCCTTATGTGTAGTAGTAATGACATACTTCTTAGTGTGTATGAATGCTCGAAATGTATATCCTATTGAGACACACGAACGGCGAGAAAAGATGTCACGAAACGTGCGAGTCAGTCACTGAGGCCGCTGGACTCAGAAGTAAACTGAGTGTCCGCTGGCGATCGACAACCAGAGAAAAAAAAATAAACAAACCTGCTGGCATTTTCCGCAATTATGCGTGATCTAGTTACAAGTAGAATTTACTCAGCGACACGCACGGTTATACAATGTAACGCACGCAGACTTGCCCACAGTCGTACGCACAGACTCTCACGCAACAGACGCATACACCGCCACTGACTCAGACGGGCGCATTCATGCGGTAAAACACAACACACGCGCTCCCTTTCTAAAGTAACCTTTATACACTATAAAAGAAAAAGAAAACGCTTTAAAGACTATCAAACTATATATACAAGGCTCTCTATCACACACTCAAATCACAGTATCTTTGCCAGGCTAGGTTTTAGTCTCTCAATGTCTCCAACCTGTTTGATGTTGTTGCCTGGTTACGTTGGTCCTTCTCACGTCTAGGCGTGAAAGTCCTTCGTCGTACGCGTATTGCCGTCCTGTCTCTTTGGGCACGGACGTCCTCGTTCTCGTACGGTACACTCAGTTCTCGCTTGGACTTGGGTGTCTTGGTCCCAGTCAGAATCACTCAGAAGAGCTGGAGGGATGACCTCACGTAGGTCCACTCCTGCGACTCGACGTCTCGGCGTCCGACTTCCACTCTTGTTACAAGAACTCTGAAATCTAGGCTTCAGAGTCAGGGAATGCGGGCTAGGTAACTCGAACACAACCGTTCCATACGACAAGACAGCCCGCAATAACCAAACTAGACCTCTGACAGTCACAGCTTCCGCCTAGAACTCACTAAACAGAACTCACTAAAAAAAACCGTGCTAACCATGTCTTACAGATTTCACGTACGTCTAGTCCAACAACGACTTTCGGCAACAAACCGTTAACAAAAACCGTACCGTACTAATCCTACTAAATGAGCACTATGCCCGAGCATAGAGCTTCATCACAATTCCCCCTTCCTCGGGAAAAAAAAGAAACGACCGAGTTTCTTTTTAAGACTACTCGACGTAATATTATCCGAAAACAGGAAAGGACTAACTTTTATTATCTAGAATACAAGAAAAATGCTTACAGCCTTAAGCCTCAACGCACACTCTCGGATCGCACAGCGACAGCAAAACAGAACTAACGCGCTAAAACCTCCAGAAATGAAATCGATCCAACGACTGCCCACACACACACTCGCGAGACCCCCGTCTCTGACCTACCGACAATCGCGAGACCCCAGTCTCCGACTTGCCTACAATCGCGAGATCCTAGTCTCCGATCTAACTAAATATTGGGTGCTGAGCCGCATTTCTGTCCGCAACAGAAGTATGCCGTCTCAGACCAACCCGACTGTTGGGCCACACCCGCTGACCGATTCCCTGTTTCGGGACGGAAATAACACGTTCCCTCTGCCGGCCACGAGCACGCTTGCTCTGAGCTCTCGTCGCCACTGATGCGACTACACTGCGATTACCCTGAGCTCGCTTAACCGTCACGACTCTACTGATAACTGGCTGCACACCCTTCATGTTACCTACGACTAAATCAACTCCCCGGAAAAGAACTGGGAGTCAACATCCACCTTGGCTACTGGAAACGATTCTATCCTTCCTCCGAACGAAACTACGTGCTGCGTCTCGCCCGTGAACTGATCTTTCCTCACTAAACTACGCCTGACCCCCGCTGTCGTGGCACCCGAGTCGCGCAAAACGGTAACTACGGCTCCATTTACCCTCCCGTCTACTATCGGTAGGAACCCACCTCCGTCAGCCGAGCACAAAACGCCCAGCCGCGGTTCCTCTTCAACGGGCACCGCAACACTGGCCGTGTGAGTGGGCTGCACAGCCCCATCTACCCGACCAGTGACGCCAGGATACTGATGAGCCAGATGGCCGTGTTCCTGATAACCAGCACCCTGCGCGCTTGCACCGTAGTACGGACAGCTCCGACTAAAGTGACCGTACCCACGACAAGAAAAACACTGCGTGTCCGAACTCGCAACACGACCACGACCATACCCACGCAAAGAAGTCCCTCCACGTGCGTACGGATCGCTACCGCCATTGCTGTTACCTCGATCACCGCGTCGAAAACGCAAAGTACCTCTACCGTTAATCCGCTGGCCTCCACGTAAAGTATTGACCCCCCGGTAACCCCCAGACGTGTTAGCAGCGACCAACCCGACTGGCGGTGTCTCAGTCCTACGCGCGAGGTTTTTCGTAGGATGCGCCATCCGAAAAGCGTGCTGCACTAACTCGTCCGTAGTCTTGAGGTTACGCTCTCTCAAGAATACCGCTAGATCCTTGGAAACGCTTCCAAAGAACTGTTCAGCCAACATGAGATCGAACAATGCGTCGTACGTGTGGTCGATCTTTGACAGTTCGACCCAACGTACGAGCAAATGGGACAATCGCTTGCCAAACGACATAAACGATTCCCCTGTCTCTGGCCGACAAGCTCTTAAGCGTTCCCTAAAACCTTCCGCATTACACTGGAACTTCTGCAAGAGACACTCCTTCAAAGTCTCGTAATCTATGGTCCCCGAAACGGTCAAACTATGGTAAAGACTCAAGGCCTGTCCCTCAAGCACAGATGAAAGCAAAACGGGCCAGTTGGCAGGAGGCCAACTCAATGCCTGCGCATGAGACTCGAAACGACACAAAAAAGCGTCAATAGAGTCCACGGACTCTTTAAACATCGGCAGTTTAGGAAAACTGCGTATTCCTCGGCCTACTGAATCACTATCTGGTCTAGATCCCGCATCTCGAGCTAACTGTAGTTGCACCTCTCTATCCCTCTCCTTTTCCTCTCTCTGATACTCTAGCTCCTCCTTCCTAAAGATTCTATCTTTTTCTTCTCTCTCCCTCTGAACTTCAATTTCTTTCTCTTTTAAAGCCCGTTCCTTTTCGTCTTTCTCTCTCTGAAACGCTCTATCTTCTCTTTCTCTTTCTCTCTGTACTTCTAACTCCTTCTCCTTAAAGACTCTTTCTTTCTCTTCTCGCTCTCTCTTAGCTTCTAACTCTTTCTCCTTTAACTCCATTTCCTCTTTCTTAAGTATTCTGTCTTTCTCTTTTCTCTCTCTCTGAATTTCTAGCTCTTTCTCCTCCCTCTATATCTGCATTTCCAACTCTTTCTCCTCTCTAAGTCTACGCATCTCCAACTCTTTCTCGTCTTTCACCCTCTGAACTTCTAACTCCTTCTCCTTTAAGGCTTTCTGAACCTCTAGTTCTTCTTTCTTTAGTACTCTTTCTCTCTCTTCCCTTTCTCTCTGAGCTTCTATCTCTTTCTCCTTTAGGACTCTTTCTCTCTCTTCTCTTTCTCTCTGAGCTGCTCTTTCTTCTCTCTGAGCTTCTCTTTCTCTCGCTCTATCCTCTCTATCCCTACATTTCTCTACGTAGTCAAAAAGCTTCTCATCCCTAAGTCCTAACCTTTCCCCCTGTTTAATGTAAGCCTCTACCGGGTCTACCTCCATCTTACAACTTCCAAAAAAACTTGAAAACGTAAAAATACAAATACCACAACCAAATCAACGGAAAAAAACTTAAAATGCAAACTCACCACAATATCAACTACCTACGCAGAAAACAGTGACCTACTTTGATGTCCAGATGGAACGAAAAATAAGAACGATAGAAAGAAGAGCAAGGAAAAAGAACACTACCTATACAAAAGGAAGAAACAAGAACTAACTCCTCGTAAGATCCCGAAAACTACAGAAATAACGGATCTTACCCCCTAGAATCGGAGAGGGGAATCTAACACAACATGCACATATCAACAAATCCTACTCTAAAATCGCTATCGCCCGCAGATACTTTAACCTACCGCTAAAACAGGGTCACCACTGTAACGCACGCAGACTTGCCCACAGTCGTACGCACAGACTCTCACGCAACAGACGCATACACCGCCACTGACTCAGACGGGCGCATTCATGCGGTAAAACACAACACACGGGCTCCCTTTCTAAAGTAACCTTTATACACTATAAAAGAAAAGAAAACGCTTTAAAGACTATCAAACTATATATACAAGGCTCTCTATCACACACTCAAATCACAGTATCTTTGCCAGGCTAGGTTTTAGTCTCTCAATG
Organism: Semisulcospira habei; assembly: GCA_036245525.1. Classification (NCBI taxonomy): domain Eukaryota; kingdom Metazoa; phylum Mollusca; class Gastropoda; family Semisulcospiridae; genus Semisulcospira; species Semisulcospira habei. The sequence continues at coordinate 157,163,625 of BTPG01000003.1, forward strand.
TCTCCAACCTGTTTGATGTTGTTGCCTGGTTACGTTGGTCCTTCTCACGTCTAGGCGTGAAAGTCCTTCGTCGTACGCGTATTGCCGTCCTGTCTCTTTGGGCACGGACGTCCTCGTTCTCGTACGGTACACTCAGTTCTCGCTTGGACTTGGGTGTCTTGGTCCCAGTCAGAATCACTCAGAAGAGCTGGAGGGATGACCTCACGTAGGTCCACTCCTGCGACTCGACGTCTCGGCGTCCGTCTTCCACTCTTGTTACAAGAACTCTGAAATCTAGGCTTCAGAGTCAGGGAATGCGGGCTAGGTAACTCGAACACAACCGTTCCATACGACAAGACAGCCCGCAATAACCAAACTAGACCTCTGACAGTCACAGCTTCCGCCTAGAACTCACTAAACAGAACTCACTAAAAAAAACCGTGCTAACCATGTCTTACAGATTTCACGTACTAGTCCAACACGGACTTTCGGCAACAAACCGTTAACAAAAACCGTACCGTACTAATCCTACTAAATGAGCACTATGCCCGAGCATAGAGCTTCATCACAACAATGTACTGATGTCTTCCTAGTCAATGGAAATCTAAGCACTGAGTCGACAGCCGGCGTTTGCCATTCATGTTTTTGTCTGAACACCGCAATCAGCCGCAAAATGAATGACGCGAGGCATAGTTTTGTTTTGGACAGGGTACATAAATTATATTGAGCAACAATTTTGTCTGATATAGTGCCGATAAACAGACAGATGTGATTACTTGACTCGAATCAAATGTCCTCGTCTTCGACTCGGACATTTTGATTCGAGTCTCGTAATCACATCTGCCGGCCCTCAGTGTTTTCGCACGACCAAGCAAAATGTTGCTCAATATAATATAATATTGAGCAGCATTTTGCTTGATATAGTGCGGATAACAGTCAGATATGATTACGGAACCCCGAATCAAAATGTCAGTCGGTACGACGAGAACATTTTGATCACAAAGTAATCACAAATGTCTGTTATCGGCACTATATCAAGCAAAATGTGCTCAATATAATGTATGTACCCAGTCCAAAACAAAATTTTTACCGACCAGAGTGAGAGTCATTCCGATTTACCGCCATTGGTGCCCGTATTCACATCTGCCTGTTATCCGCACTGTATCAAGCAAAATGCTGCTCTCTCTCTCTCTCTCTCTCTCTCTCTCTCTCTCTCTCTCTCTCTCTCTATATATATATTATATATATATATATATATATATATATATATATATATATATATATATATATATATATATATATATATATATATATATATATATACACGAGACCTGAATCAAAATGTCCCAATCAATACGAGGACATTTTGATCGGGTCAAGTAATCACAGCTGTCTGTTATCGGCACTATATCAAGCAAAATGTTGCTCATTAAAATGTATGTACCAAGTCCAAAACAAAACTTTACCAGAGTCCTTCCGATTTACCGCCATTGGTGCAGAAGTGGTCAAATTCACTATATTTGGACATAAAACTTCCCAGCTTGACACTACCAATCGAAATGTACTCCGCGCAAATCCTCCCAGGCGTACACACAGTGCAAATGCCGTGTTGCTCTGATTTTCCATTTATTATTTGAACTAAATAAACTCAGCGTGAATCTTCACAGCATGATTTCACCCAGCATAAATCGACAAAGGCTTGAATTTACTCCTGAAATTAAAAAAATACCGCAATGGAATAGCGACAGCACACATTCACACTGGGTAGATTTACGCTCAGGTTCAAAGTTCATTCAGGCTGTGTAGACTTTCGCTGGATATTCAGTTTCACTTTTTAAAAAAAGTCCCTTCTATTTATACAAGGGACGTTTTAGGACGGGTCGCGGTGGGGCGAATTTAATAGCTTGTCCATGATGTCAAAGACGGGCAGAGTAAACCTCTAACAAAGTAACAAGATAAAAATTACGTCATGTCTAGTTACGCTATGTGCATATGTATGTTTGTGTGTGTATGTATGTAAACAAGAGTATCTCCGAAATTTCTGTACACACAAGCTTGAAACTAGGCGAAATACTTTCTTGCTTGATTTAATCAAAACTTAAATGAAATTGTTACTGAATAAATTAGCAAAGTACTGACTCCAAGTATTGTTACATTATTTGTGTGGTGTTGTCGGTGCGTCTGCAATAAAAAGTGGCCCTTAAGTTTTGACCATTAGTATACACACACACACACGCACGCACACACACGAACACACTGGCTCGTGTGTATGGTGCGTACACAGATCTAAATAATTATTGTTGAGCATTTGTTTCAAATGCAAGTGCATGATCCAATGTGGGCAAATCAGTTTTAGCATGAACGTTTTATTTCTATGATACAGTTTTGCATTTGCACGTACTGTGATGTTGCATGTGTACAACTAATGCATGAAGTTGTACAGGTTGTGTATGACGTTCCGGGAGAAGACATTGATGTTGGTGCGTCGTGTGACTAGCCGCCGTCAGGCTGGAGAGGGGTCGAGTGCTGGTGGCAGCGGTGGCGACCGAGAGGGTGGAGGTGGAGGGCCCGTGGCCCGTGCTCTGATGGGCGGGCTGCGAGTGCTGCTCATCCTCACGCTGCTGGTTTTGGCAGACTCGCAACGCTGGCCCAGCGATGGAGACTGCCTGCCCTGCCAATGCTACTATAAGATCACGAGGTGGAGATTTTTTCACGTGGTTGTTTTTCATATAGATTAAATTAGCGACATTTCATGACTATAAAGTGTAAGTTTTCACCGGTATTTACTTTTTAATTTTGCAGGTTATTGCACATTGACTTGTAGGATTGCCGATTTTCGGCCTTGACTAAAATCGTCTAAACTGGCTATGACTGGATGATAATGTTAACTTTTGTGTAAATAGTAAAATAATTAACTCATTTATCAATAAAAGTTGTCTGTGTTCTAGTCCGAGATACTGAGTTATCAATGTAGACAAATTCATAATCTGATTATCACGATGCTCCTTTTGTCAAAGCAAATGTGTGAGAGTGGAAAAAAAGAGTTACCTATGACTGACGCAAATGGGTTCTCATTTTGCACTTAATTAGGTCTTTTTTTTTTCTTGTTTTGCAGAAATATTTCATTGAGGGGTATCTAGTAGAGGAATGGTTTTAATCAATTATAGGTATCATCCAACCTATAGTTTAGACAAAATGAAAGAATTTGTTGTCACCTGTCACAAGAGACACATTTTAACCTCTAGCTTTAAAATCTCTGTTTTTCATAACCCATAATATTTTTTTTTAATCAACACAGTTGATAAGCCAAATGGAAACAATTCAGAAAATCTTGTCAGGTTTTTTTCAAGCCATGTTTATTTTGTGGTTGTCTGCATAGCACCTTTTGAGAGTGTGTCTGGTCTGACACAATATGTGCTGCTCCACTGCAGTGGGTTGTATTTTTGGCTCACGTGCGAAGCAAAAGTGAGTCTATGTTCTGGGCTAGTGGTCGTCTGTCCATACGCCGTCGTCCGTGGTAACTTTAACGTTGGCATTTTCTCGGAGACTATTCAAGCTAGTCTTCAAGCTTGGTCCAAAGATACTTTGTGGAAAGATCTTTCTAAACATACCAATGTCTTACCTCTCACAAGGTCAAGGTCACAGGGGAACAGGAAATATATCACAATTAGCTATTTTTGGACATAATTTATTTTTCTCAAATACTATTCACAACTTGAAACTCAAACTTGGTGCAAAGATATCTGATGGCAAGACCTTTATATGCACACTAATTTCGTTGATCGCTCGGAAAGGTCAATGGTCACAAGAGCTCAGTAAATATGTCCAAAATAGCCTTTTTGTTTAAACAAAAGATGTATTTTCTCAAATACTATTCACAACTTCAAACCCAAACTTGGTACAGAGATACCTGATGGTAAGACCTTTCTATGCATACTAATTTGGTTGATCCACCGAAAAGGTCAAGGGTCAAGAAATAGGTCCAAATGGCCATATTTTGACAAAAGATGTTTTTTTACTCAAATACTATTCACAACTTCCAACCCAAACTTGCTACAGAGATACCTGATGGTAAGACCTATCTATGCATACTAATTTGGATGACCCTTCGGAAAGGTCAAGGGTCACAAGAGCACAGGAAATGGGTTTTTAAAAAAAAGCCATATTTTAACAAGAAATGTTTTGTCTCAATTACTATTCACAACTTCAAACCCAAACTTGCTACAGAGATACCTATCTATGCATACTAATTTGGATGACCCCTCGGAAAAGGTCAAGAGGTCGACAAATGTGTATAAAATGCCAATAATTGTAGTTATTATCAACATTTTTGCGAACTTTTTGATCAAATTTGGCACAAAGGTAGCTGATGATAAGACCTTCCTATGTATCCTAATTTAGTCGACTCATCGCAAAGGTCCATGGTCACGGGGGTTTCACAGATGGGTGAAAACTGATTAAAGTTTGAGGAAACATGGATTTTGTTAGTGCAGAAGCCATCCCTTATTGTCAGACGTGTGGATCGGTCATACACGGGAGCCATAAAGGCTTTGCTTTCTTGTTTAAGAATAATACTATAGAATAGATACGATTATTTACAGACTGTCGTTTTCTTTTTCATTTATATAATATGTCTAACAAATTTTTGTGCACGTGTTTCAGCTTTGGGAGACTACGCCATGTCAACTGCTCTCAGCGGGGCTTGCGCGCAGTGCCTGAAGGGCTCCCCAGTGATCTGATGGCCTTGGACCTGTCCTGGAATCCACTGGACCCCGCCGAACTACGTCAGCGTCTCTGCCAGTTCCAGTCATTGCAATCACTTTCTCTTACCTTTGCAGATTTAACAACCCTTTCAGACATTTTTGGTGAGTGTTCCTCAGTGCTAGAACTGAATCTTACTGGAAACCGTCTAGCTCAGTTGGACACTAGCACATTCCAAGGGCTCAAGAATCTACGCCGTCTGCTAGGCCTTGAGGCTGAGGCGATTGTCACTCGAGAAGTATTTCAAGGGTTAACCAATCTAAGGGATCTGGACCTTGTTTTCCATGGGGACAGGGTCCCTAAAGGGCTGTTCGACAATATGGGACTGAAGAGTGTAAATCTCGTTTTCACTCAGGCCAAGGTTTTGCCAAAGGGAATTTTCAGGTTTGGTGCTAAAACCCTAAACACTGTCCAGTTAGTAGGTGAGCAGATGGAGGAACTGAATGAAGACCTTTTAGAAGACCTCAACGTATTAAGGAAGCTGTTCCTCATCATGCCTCAGGTTAAGACTTTGCCCGTTAGTTTTTTTCGCAGTCAGCAGCGACCGCAGGATACAGTCAGGCCAGTAAGCCTTCAGGAAGTTGAAATAACTGGTGTCAGATCTATTCCGGAAAACCTTTTCGGTCAGCTAGACAACATAGAGTCCTTGCGACTGAAAGACATAAGCAGTTTCCCAAGTGCAAGTTTTTTGGCAGGCCTCGTTAATTTGAGAACTCTGGTTATTACTGGAAGTCAAGTAAAAAGCATCCCTGAAGGCTGGTTCAAAGAGCTTTACAGTCTTAAGACCCTCCAGCTCTCCAATCTTGAACTGGAAAACCTTGATGATGACGCATTCGTGGGTCTCTTAAATGTGAATTATTTAGACCTTTCCTATAACAGCCTGTCGGGCATCAATGGCAAGACCCTGCAACCCTTGTCCCAGACCCTCGAGTCCCTAATCTTGACAGGGAATCAGCTGTCACAATTAAGTGAAGAATGCCTGAAAGGTCTCTTCTCACTACGATACCTTGATGTCAGTGAGAATCGTCTGTCAGCTGTTTATGGCAACTCATTCAGAGGCATGACCCGGCTTTCTGTCTTGTACCTCACAGCAAATCGTTTAACATCACTACCCACTGAACTGTTCAAAGACCAGCTGCAGCTGGAGTCCCTCTCACTGTCCGATAATAACTTCGTAGAATTTCCTAAAGCCGTGCTTCAGCTCCGTCATTCACTTGTCAGTCTAGACCTCTCCTTTAATGAGATCAGAGGACTGCCATCTGCAGTTCTGTGTGAGTTTACGTATCTGGAGAGGATCAATATCATTGGAAATCCACTACACTGCGACTGTAATTTGCTGGGTTTTCAGAGCTGTCCACATATCGCTGCCGATGGAGTTTGCCAGACTCCAGAGACGGAATTTGGGAAATCCCTCCAGATCGCTGATGTTCCAAATTCTTGTACACTTCCATCATCCAGTACTAATTCAAGCAAAATACTTGGGAAAGGTCAGTCTGGCATACTTGATAAGACACCATCACTAAGTCAGAGGGAAAACGTAGTTGGTGGAACTGTAAACAACATAAAGGAAACAAAACCTGCAAACAGAACATTCGATGAACAACGGATAAGCCAAACCATCACAAAGACACAAATAGAGATGAACATAAAAAATTCCACCATAGAGTCCACTGCTGAAGAAAAAGGCATAACCGCAGACACTCTTTTGTCTGAGGCAGGCGATTTTTCTCAACCGGGAGTGGGGACCAGTCCAGAAAAGGATGTTCTTGGGCAGAATGCGCTGAATGCGGAAAACACACTTGGGTCATCCACAGGTGGCATAAATAATGATGATAAACGCGTACAAAATGGTAATATTTCAGATAATCAAAACACCGTAGTCAAAAAACTTTTCCCGGACAACCCAGGATCACCTCCAGAAGCATCCAACGTAGACTCAACAACACAGCTTGGTATCTCTACTAGTTCCAATCGTGATGCCCCTGAAGAAAACACACGAGAAAATAAGAGAGAGTACGTCCAGCCTACAGATAGCAAATCTTTGATACAGAGGGTTGAGGAGACAGGCAGTGGAAATGACACCAGTGTGGAACAGGAGAAAGTGATTGAAGAAACCGAAGGTGTAAAATCTGCGCCAAGAGAAGAGGCTGCTCCGAATGATGAGACCTTCAATCAAATCATAAACAGAACGTCAGGTGATACAGGTAGCGTCTATGAGGACGCCGGCAAGTCTGCAACAAAACTGGGGGAGACTAAAGCAGGAGAAAGTGAACTAATTACTAACTCGCGTACTTTTGGTGAGGAGGTAAAGCAAGGTGAAGGCGATGGAGTCATGAAACAAACATCTGATGAAATCGGCTATTTAGAAGACACAGGGAACAAAGTTGATGAAGAGTACAGTGCAAGTCAAAGCAAACGTGTATTAGGGTATACTGGGGAGCAAAGTGGAAACACTCAAAGCGTAGCCACCTTGCAGAATGAATACGCACAACCCGGTACGGAAACACAAACTACGAGTCGAGAGGAAACGCTGAATGTTGGCCATCAGCCAAAGCCAGCAGGACCCACACCCACTGCTCCAACATCCGAGAAAACAGCAGTCGATCAAAGCACCAGCATTACTAACAGACTTGTTAGTGGCGTGTCAAGACTGGATAATACAAGTCTTAACTCTGAAACTGACACAGAGAACACGGGATCAGAGAAAACGGTAATTAGAGAGGAAAGTGAACAGAGACAACCAATGAACGAAAGTGGTATCTCCACTCCTGACACCTACATGGACACACGCCCTGGATCTGGCCAGACTCAGGAAAGAGACTGGAACCCAGACAGTATTTCTACCAACAATGAACCAGTGAGAACAAGCACAAGCGTCCTTCCCAAAAAGATTCAGGACCAAAGTACGGCGAAGTCCAGTGCACAAGGTGGTTTCCAAAAAGACGAAAATGTTTCACAAAAATCATCTACCAAGGTAACTGGTCCAGGCAAAGAAAATGATGTCAGCACCGGTGGATCTAACCAGGCTGCTTCACGTGAAGATGAGCAATCCAGGAAACAGAGTGGCAAACTTATTGAATCGATGGGAGAGGCAAGAGCGGGCCAGAGAATGGCAAATCGGGACAATAATGCAGAAAGTAGCGATGAGTCAATGGCTTTCAACTTTACCATCGGAGCTGTGGCTGCAGTGTTAGTGTTCGGGGGCTTGGTCGTGACAGTGTATGGCGTCCGCCGCTGCCAGCGCCAGGGAACCTATATTGTAGCCGGCCGCAGTGAAGCTCCAACTGACCAAGAACTTCACAGCATGGAGAGCTCCCAGGGTCATGAGACACCACCTGCTGAATATGTCACATACTCCGACCAGCCGAATATCAAAACACATTCAAATCTCAAGTAACATTTGCGAGAATTCATGCTGTGACAAGTGATGACACGTTAATGAAGACGAAAAGATATATCATTTGTGTTAATAAAACGTGTAATGGTACGTTTTGCGAAGTCGATCACCTGCCTGTTGTCGTTTCAGTCTGTGAATAGCTATGTAGTTTGTGGTCGCTGTAAGCATTGATAAATTGCCAATTTCTTCATAGACGTCTTCGTGTTTTAGTGACTGTAACAGAGCATTAACCACTTACATTAAACAGTATATTACCAGACAAAGTCAAGATTCTTTGTTATAATATAAAGAAAGTAAACATACAGACTTTTCTGAACGTAATGTCTTCTGTGAAGATTATAATTTGCTGGGGGTTTTTTTTCTTCTTTTTGGGGGGGCTCACGTGCGAAGCAAAAGTGAGTATGTTCTGAGCCAGTGGTCGTCCGTGGTAAACTTTAACGTTGGCATTTTAGCGGAGACTATTCAAGCTACAGTCTACAAACTTGGCCCAAGGATACTTTTTTGCAAGATCTTTCTAAACATACCAATTTCAGTGACCTCTCACAAAGGTCAAGGTCACAGCGGATCAGGAAATATATCAAAAATAGCTATTTTTTGGACATAATTTATTTTTTCTCAAATACTATTCACAACTTCAAACCCAAACTTGGTACAAAGATACCTGATGGTAAGACCTTTATACGCACACTAATTTCGTTGATCACTCGGAAAGGTCAAGGGTCACAAGAGCTCAGGCAATAAGTCCAAAATAGCCATATTTTGACAACAGATGTTTGTTTCTCAAATACTATTGATAACTTCAAACCCAAGCTTGGTACAAAGATACCTGATGTTAAGACATTTCTATGCATACTAATTTGGTTGATCCCTCAGAAAGGTCAAGATCTCAAGAAATGGGTCCAAAATTGCCATATTTTGACAAAAAAAAACCCCGTTTTTTTCTCAAACACTATTCACAACTTTAAACTCAAATTTGCTACAGAGGTACTTATTGTCAGACGTATGGATCGGTCATACACGTGAGCTTTTTGTAAGGGCTTTGCCTTTCTTGTTTTTAAAGGTCGCAGTTAATTTCTGAGGACTTCATGAACATCATTAATTAAATATGGTGCACTAGAGCAAATTATCTAGTTTTGAATGTATTGTTACGAAAGTAATGTCATCGTCTGCTTTGTTCGAATTAATCGTCATATTGCTACATTTTAAAAATTCCAGTCATTCTATTAATGCATACGTGCACACATACATTAACCATTTCTGACGACTGGTGCAAAGTGACTACGTATACGGCTCAAGAGAAATTTGAGTTAAGGGTTGGTAATAATGATTAAAAATCCATGTAGGAACTGCATGGTTGCCATCAGTGTTAAGGGCAGAATATTAGCATGAAACTGCCCACTTAAGGTAATGTTAACAAATAAATGTGTGGTGTTGTGGGTTGGGTTTTTTGGCTTTTTTTTTTTTTCGGGGGGAGGGGGGTGGGGGATTACCGAATGAAGCTAAGTTCTCTTTCATGATTTGCAATTCCCAAGTACATTTTTTCACGAAGATCTAAATGTTACCATTTAAAGATTTATATATTTGTGTTCGCATATCAGAATACATGCAGAATACTTGTTAAATATCTTTTTTATCATCATGTCAATGAACTTTTTTTTTCTGACCACTACAGTGTCTGGTCTGTATTTTGTTGGTTTTGGGGGTTGTTTTTTTTTTTTTAATTTTCATTTCACAAGAAATAAAAGGCATACAGTTCAAAATGTACAGAATCCTACAGACCGCCTTCGTTCGTTCGTTGCTCCATTTTTATGTCCCACTGGCACAAAGTGATCGGGGACTAAGACCGCCTTGTGTTCCTATGCTGCTATATATGCTGTATTACAGATCACAGGTCAGACGAGCGGTAAATACGGTATACAGACTAAGGGGAAGCACTCGATGCTAGACAGACAGATCCGCTAACCCTTTCCTTACAAAACCAAATTGTCAGCCCACGACAAACAAATCATAAAGGGATGTGGAGCATCATGTACTGTGCCTTGTAGTTGACATAAATTTGACGTGACGTGGCGATTTATTGTCATAAGAAAGGGGTCTAGAGAACCGTTTTTCAAGCGTTGAGTGATTCCCTTAGTACGCATACTGTTGCAGACTGTGTAGCCAGCCTTAGCTGTTTCTGCATGCATACTGATAAACAAAAGAAGAATGGTTATTACTCTCCTCTAGTGAAAATAAGCAATGCAAGTTATTGGTGTGTGTTGCACAAAACTTTACAGGCTTGAGGCAGGTCAAATTAACCATTGTACCCCAAAGCCCTGAAGGGTACAATGGCTAATTTGAGATCCCGATCAACACTAACAGTCTGCATGCTAAAGTCGATAATGAGCAAAATCTACTATAAACAGGGCGGAGCTTTAATGTACTACATGATGACTAACCAATCTTATTCTCCCCCCCCCCCACCCCCCCCCCCCCCCACTCCCCGGCCATCGCGTTTCTGTCTACCTTGTTGAAAACTTGGAAGACTTTGAAATTGGGCTGGTCGGAGAACGTTCCATAGCATGCACATGGCGGGCGGGCCGGCCCCAAATTCGGACAAAGAGTAACAAGATAAAAATGACGTCACAACCAGCTATGCAAACCTTGCCCTGCGTGTGTGAGGCACCTACTTACGCCGGCGTTTGTGGATGGAAAAACTTGAAATTTTAGGATGTTTTTCTTACAAGTATTCTCCCGAGGTATTTTTTTGGGCTCGTGCGAAGCAAACTTGAGTATAATTATGTTCTGGGCCAGTGGTTGTCCGTTTTTCCATCGTCCGTGGTAAACTTTAACGTTGGCATTTTCTCGGAGACTATTCAAGCCAGGGTCTTCAAACTTGGCCCAAGGATACTTTGTGACCATTCTAAACATACCAATTTGAGTGTCCTCCTTTAAAGGTCAAGGTTACAGGGGATCAGGAAATAGGTTTTAAAAAGGCCATATTTTGACAAAATTGATTTTTTTTTTTCAAATTCTATTCACAACTTCAAACCAAAACCTGGTACAAAGATACCTGATGGTAAGACCTTCCAATTCATACTATACTAATGGTCAAAACTTAAAGGCCACTTTTTATCGCAGACGCACCTACAACACCACACAAATAATGTAACAATACTTGGAGTCAGTACTTTGCTAATTTATTCAGTAACAATTTCATTTAAGTTTTGAGTAAATCGAGCAATTGTAACAACAGCATTACGTTAGAATGTTCACCCATCCCTCATTTAAAATGTCACAAAAGACTGGTCCAGTCAGTAGCGAGTGTACTCACCGTTTGCAGCCAAGCATTCAATGCAGCTTTGACGCATGGAGTTCACCAGGGTTTGGAGAACATGTTGTTGGATCGCTTCCCACTCTTGATGCAGAAACTGAGTCAGCTGGGGGACGCCTTAAGGTGGGGGGTGGTTGCTGACTACACGTTGCCCCAGCACGTCCCAGAGGTGCTCGATGGGAGCCAGATCAGGTGAACGAGCTGGCCACTCCATCCTCATGATGCCCCGTTGCTCAGGGTACTCATCCACCACACGGGCGCGATGAGGTCGAGCGTTATCGTCCTGCAAAACAACATTGTCGCCTATGGCTTGGAGAGCTGGCTGGATGAGGGACTGCACAATCTCGTCCCGATAGCGCAGTCCAGTCGGGGTGCCTCGGATGACGTTGAGGGGGGTCCTGCTGAAGCCTGCCCAGACCATGTCTGAGTATCCTCCATAGCGATCCACCTCTTGGACGCATCCAACCGTGAATCGCTCGCCCTGGCGTCTCCAGACCATCACCCTGTCGTCGTTTAAGAACACGGTGAACTGTGACTCATCTGTAAACAGAACCTGAGTCCACTGGAGTCTGTTCCACCTCACGTGTTGACGACACCAGGCAACCCGGACTCTGCTGCCCTGCATGAAGCCAGTCGCGCAGACGTCGGCAGACTGTGCTTCTGCTGACGTTAACGTTTGCAGATTGCATCAGTTGACGTCGCAGAGTGGTTGACGTGACTTTTCGGTCACGCAGAGCCGCCACACAGAGGTATCCGTCCTCCCTTCTGCTGGTGCAGCGCAGGCGTCCTGAGCAGGGTCGTCATTCTGCCCTTCCAGTTTCATGGAATCGTGCCAGCAGCCTCTGGATCACTGATTGGGACACTCGAAGACGTCTCCCAACTTCTCGTCCGGAAATTCTATCCTGCACATCCTGCAGCCATGCCAGCACCTGGCCTTGATCTACTGGCGTTAGGCTTCGTCTTGGTGGTATGGTTAGGAAAGTGAAAATTATGCCCCTACTGTACTGGTATTTGTAGCGAAACAGAAGTGCTCAGTGTTCACGACTGACCCCTTTAGTACGTGTATCACGACTTTATCGAGCTTTTCCACCTGCCTGCCTTTGGTACGCTTGCCAATATCGCACAGCTTTTCACAAAAACTGACGATGTTTCACGTGCATTTGACACGTTCGCGGAAATTGATGAATTGTTGTTCATTGTTCACTGTACAGTGGACTGTCTAAGGTCAACTTTTAACCCATTTGGATCGAAAAAACATTGTATTTTATTAGCGTAATTGCGACGATAAACAATGACACAAAAACGTGTTAAGTTTTGTCCATTAGTATAATTTGGTTGACCCCTCAGAAAGGTCAATGGTCACAAGAGCACAGAAAATAAGTAAGAAATAGCCATATTTTGACAAAAGATGGTTTTTCTCAAATACTATTCACAACTTCAAACCCAAACTTGATACAGAGATACCTTAAAGTAAGACTTTCCTAGGCATACTAATTTGGATGATATTGGAAAGGTCAAGGGTCACAAGAGATCAGGAAATGGGTACAAATAGCCATTACCTGACAATGTTGTTTTTTTTTTCTCAAATACTAGTTACAACTTCCATCCCAAATCTGGTACCCCACCCGGGTCTGCCCTAGGGGACTTTGGTGGGGTTAGGTACTTTTTAGTTCCCAGGGTCACCCTGGTCAGCCCCACATGGTGGGTTTTCCTTTCTATTCTGGGGGCATGTGTTTCTGTCTACCCGATGTCCATTCATCTGTATTTGCCTTTTTAAAACTCTTCCTACTGTCTGCACTGCCTGTAGCTCTTGATATTGGATGTGTGTTGCCAAATGGTTTTAGCTTTATGTTGTAGGTTTATTTAACGTAGTGGACCGGCTGGCGACATACATTCAATATTCTGTTTTTTTTTTTGTTTTTTTTTTCACAAGCAGTGCTGGCACGTCCTGAGAAAGCCTTGTTGCTGTCGGGACGTTAAGCAATGTACAATCAATCAAACCCAAATCTGGTACAGAGATACCCGATGGTAAGACCTTCCTATGCATGCTAACGTGGATGACCTCTTGCAAAGGTCAAGGGGTCACAAGTGATCATGATGTGAAAATGTCTATTTTTTTGTAGAATTTTAGTTTTTATCAGGATTTCTGCAAAACGTTTCAACCAGAAAGGTAGCTGACGATAAGACCTTTCTATGCATACTAATTTGGTTCATTACCGGTACTCAAAACGGTTGACCTGTGAAAATTTCAGGGACCTGTTGGAAGGTCAAGGTCGCAAAAGTCATTATGTGGATCAGCCATGCACGTGAGCCTTGAGGGCTTTGCCATTCTTGTTGGGATTTTTAATTAGAGTACACATCGATGACAAAATGGCCGCTGACCTACAGTTGAGTGAAGGCGATTTTTTTTGCTCGCGTGTGAAGCAAAAGTGAGTATGCTTTGGGCCTGTGGTCGTCCGTCCGTTGTCCGTGGTAAACTTTAGCGTTGGCATTTTCTCGGCGACTATTCAAGCCACATTCTTCAAACTTGGCCCAATGGATACTGTGGTAAGACCTTTCTAAAAATACCAATTTGAGTGACCTCTCACAAAGGTCAAAGGATCAGGAAATAGGTCGAAAATAGCTATATTTTGACATAATTTATTTTTCTCAGATACTATTCACAACTTCAAACCCAAACTTGGTACAAAGATACCTGATGGTAAGACCTTTCTATATGTGCTAATTTAGTTGATCCCTCGGAAAGGTCAAGGGTCACAAGAGCTCAGGAAATAGGTGAAAAATAGCCATTTTTTGACAAAAGATGTTTTTTCTCAAATACTATTCACAACTTAAAACCCAAACCTGGTACAGAGATACCTGATGGTAAAACCTATCTATGCATACTAATTTGGATGACCCCTCGGAAAGGTCAAGGGCTTAGGAAATAGGTCTGAAATAGCCATATTTTGACAAAAGATGTTTTTTCTCAAATACTATTCACAATTTTAAACCCAAACTTGCTACAGAGATATCTAATGGGAAGACCTTTCTATGCACAATAATTTGGTTGATCCCTTGGAAAGGTCAAGGGTCACGAGAGCTCAGGAAATAGGTCTAAACCCAAATTTGGTACAGAGATACCTGATGGTAAGACCTATCTATGCATACTAATTTGGATGACCCCTTGGTAAGGTCAAGGGTCACAAGAGGCTGGCAAATGTGTGTAAAATGATGATTTTTGATAAAATTGTAGGTACTCCCAAATTTTTGCAAAATTTTCAACCAAATTTGGTACAAAGATAGCTGATGAAAAGAGTTAGTTAGTTGGGTTTAACGCCGAGCAGGCAACTAAGGCCATCTCACGGCGGGAAGGTTAAAAATCTGGTCAGCCAGACTAAAAGAAAGGTCTTAAGACATGATGTAAATATACCTTAAAAATATATCAGGCTAAAATGTCGCACAGGTCTTTAAAGAAAACGTCGAAAGACTCTCAAAAAGGTCAAAATAATAGAAATATCATAGTCTATAAACGCTCAAATCTTATTAAAAATATGGCACTCTCACAGAAAACTGAAGATCTTGTCCGTGGGCACATCCCGGAACAAAACCTTCAAGGAGTCTGCTGTGAAATGTTTATGCCTTGTGTCGATTAGATCAGCACAAGACAACAAAAAGTGTTGAACAGAGTACTGCTCGTCGCAGGCATAACACCATGGATGCTCCTCCTGTTTTAGCAAATAAGAGTGCGTAACATACGTGTGCCCGATGTGGAGCCGAGCCAGGACAGTCTCCTCACGGCGGCTGCCGCAGCGATAAGGTAGACCGTCGGACAACTTAGGAAGGGCTTCATGCAGCTTGTTAGCTTCCTCTTTGTCCCACTCGGACTGCCACTCACGGGCTACGTACGCACTAGTCACATGTCTAAAATCACTATAAACAGTCTGTGTGTCAAGGACAGGGTCATTGCGTGCATCGTTGGCAGCAGAATCTGCGATCCTGTTTCCTTCGATGCCCACATGCCCTGGGACCCAAATAAAAATGATGTCATAATATTCCTTCATCAAGTCCGCGTGGAGCTCTCTGATCTGCACCAGCAGTGGGTGGTCATTTCCCGTGCCCTGAAGGGCCTGCAGGGCAGAAAGAGAGTCAGACAGAATCAGGAAGTTCCTTTCTCTAGATCGATAAGCATGCCTGAGTACCAGCAGAACCGCCTGCAGTTCCGCACTAAATACAGATGAGTGGTCTGGGAGGCGGTGCTTAAATGGGCGTCTAGGATGGCGAGAGGACACTGCGGCCGCAGCTACTCTCCCATCCTCAGACTTTGACCCATCCGTATAGATACGACAATAGCCAGGAAAACTTGAAAGCAGTTTATTGAGGCTCTGTTGGTATATGGCTGGTGGAGTAGAGTCTTTTTTGTGGGCAGTCGAGTCCAGCAAGATGTCAGGAACTGGTAAGAGCCAAGGTTGAGTGATGTGTTGCAGGGATTCCGAAACTCTGTCCAGGTCCAATCCGGCCGCCTGCAGATGAGGTCGGACACGGAAAGAAAGTGGACGGACAGCTCCCGGATGGGTATCGTAAATCTCTGCAAACGATGGTTTAAAAACACAATCATAGGCAGGATTGTCTGGATGGGCCTTCAGTTTCAGAACGTTGCTGAGCATGCGGCGGAGCTTGAGAGAAGGCTCCCTTGCTTCGGCATACAGACTAGGAACTGGAGACGTCCTGAAGGCCCCAAGACATATCCGCAGACCCTGATGGTGAATTGTGTTCAGACGCTTTAGCACAGACTTGGAAGCTGAGCCATACACCACAGAGCCGTAATCCAGTTTGGACCGAACAAGGGCCCGGTACAGACGAAGTAAGACAGTACGGTCCGCACCCCAGTCAGTACGACCAACGACACGAAGAATGTCGAGAGCCTTCTGACAAGAGGTTCTAAGGTAATTAATATGGTTGTGGAAGGTAAGTCTTTTGTCAAAAATGACCCCCAGAAACTTTGCCTCCTCGGCCACCTTAATTGGCACTCCAGCAATGCTCAGGCTAGGTTTTGGAAAAAATTTCGTCTGGTTAGTAAATTGCACACAGACAGTCTTGGATGGCTAGAACTTGAATCCATTGAGAGACAACCACCGCTGGATGCGATCAACGCACAGTTGCAAGCGCCTCTCAAGGGACGCAAGTCCTCGACCACGTGCGCACAAAGCAAAGTCGTCAACAAACAAAGAGCATTCAGAATCATCCTTGACGGCCTTTACAATGTTATTAATTTTAACACTAAATAAAACAGGAGATAGAATGCTGCCCTGTGGGACACCCATCTCCTGTTCAAAGGAGTCGGAGAGGGTGGAGCCCACACGGACATGGAACGACCGGTTAGTCAAAAAATTGTGAATAAAAACGGGCAGGTGCTCTTTAAAACCCATGTCCAACAAGTCAGACATTATGCCATACTTCCAGGTAGTGTCATATGCCTTCTCAAGATCGAAGAAAATTGCATAGACATGCTGCTTGTTGACAAAAGCATCTCGAATAAATGATTCAAAGCGGACTAAATGGTCAGTTGTTCTACGGAAGCGCCGGAAACCGCACTGGAGGTCTGTGAGGAGACCCTGTGACTCAAGATGCCACACCAGGCGGGCGTTGACCAGGCGCTCCATAGTTTTACATAAACATGATGTCAAAGTGATAGGCCGGTATTTGCCCGGGTCGGAAGGATCCTTACCCGGCTTGGGAATCGGTACAACCACAGCCTGGCGCCAAGACGGCGGAAAATGACCAGTTCTCCAGATATGGTTAAAGGCCTTGAGAAGTACAAGGAGTGACCTCTCAGGCAGATGCGTTAGGAATTGATAGTGGATGGTATCTAGGCCAGCAGCAGAGTCATTACATTTCTGCAAGGCTTGCTGCAATTCTGATAATGTAAAAGGGGCATTATCGGACTTAAAATCACAAATACGAGACTCTCGCTTCTCCTTCTCTCTCTGGAAGAAGGGTGAATAATGCTCTGTTGAAGAATTATGGGCAATGGTGGAGGCAAGCAAATTGGCCACAGCTTTTTTATCTGTGACCAAGCTGGCACCATCTCTAAGATGGCCGACAGAAGCCGAGCCACCCCTGCTGCTAATTCCTCGAACAGCCCTCCATACTTTCTGGGACGGAGTCCGAGAAGTTAAAGATGAGACGAAGCGTCTCCAGGAAGCACGGCGTTCACGTTTAAAAATGTAACGGGCTTTCGCCCTCTGTCTTTTAAAGGTTAAAATATTCACTTGCGACGGAGTACGGAAAGCACGTCGCTGAGCAGATTTGCGCGCTTTTTGGGCCTTGCGGCACTCCTCATTGAACCATGGTACTCTCGGCTTCCGAGGGACTGATGCGGAAGTTTTAGGGATGGTTTCACCCGCTACGTCCAACAAAATAGTAGTAAAAAAAGAAACAGGTTCTTCAGCTGACATGACCACCTCCTCTGTAATACGAGACTGACAGAGGGAGGCGAACAGAGGCCAGTTAGCTTTCTTGAGATTCCAGCGCCCCACCGGCGGATCCTCCTCACAGCTGACCGATGACAGGACTACTGGGAAGTGGTCACTACCACACAGGTCGTCGTGAACCTTCCAGTCAAAGTCCAGCTTGAGAGAAGGATCACACACAGCGAGGTCTAGAACAGAACTAGATCCTGAACCTGGGTTAGAGTATTTAGGTGAACCATCATTAAAGACACATAGGTTAAGTTGAGAAAACACATCTTCTAACATCTGACCTCTGCCATCATAGTGGTCACTACCCCAAAGGTGAGCGTGACCGTTAAAATCCCCCATGAGAATAAAGGGAGGGGCAGTTGATCTACTAAATTAAAAAAATCATTACTACAGACCCGCAGGGATGGTGGCAGGTAAATACTGCATATGGTTATGGTCTTCTTCAAGGTAACCCGAACTGCGACAGCCTGAAGACAGGTGTCGGGGCTACATAAAATTTGGCTACTAAGGAGAAGAGCCACTCTACCCGAGCGCCTCTCCGATTCAGAGCCTTTATGTATAACGTTAAAACCATTAAAGGACACAGGGTCAGAAGTCTTCAGGTAAGTCTCCTGAAGAGATATTACTGAGGGGTTATAGCACTTGACTAAAAGACGTAATTCCTCAAAGTTAGTTTGAAAACCACGACAATTCCACTGAAGCAGAGAGTCCATGATTGTTTTATCTGGGGGTGCGGAGTTTCCCCCCCCCCCCCCCCCTCTTTTTCCTTTGCCTTGGAAGGAGTTGGAGAAACAGGGGGGGGCCGGCTCCCGGGCCTCCTCTGGTTCTTAGGAGATGAAGGGGGTGGAGCTGCCGCAGCATCGGCAACGACAACTTCCACTCTCTCCATCTGCTCCTCCAATGCAGCATATTTGTTTTGAAGGGGGACATCAGTGTTCCCCTTCTGGGCCCGTGCGCACGGCGGTCCCATAGATTTCTTAGACTTCTGGTCCTGGGCAGCAGTCCTGCCGCTAGAGTTAGCGGCCTTAGAAGGCTGACCAGAGCCAGAAAACTTTGGCGTTGACAAACTAGCAGGTTTGGGTGGGGGCTGAGGCTTAGGAGCAGCAGAAGGCGGTGCCACCAGACCGGTAGCGTCCGCCCTCTGCGTTCCCTGGCTCCTCGTCACCACCGGAGGAGGGTTACTCCCCAGGGGCGAGAGGATCCGAGGCTCCGCCCCCAACCAAGAAGTTGACAACAGAAGTCTTTGGTGGGGCGCTTGCCTGCCACCGCAGCACTGAAAGTATACACAAAGTTGTTATTTGAGTTTGGCGCAGCCTCAGCTGCACCAGGGCCATCAACCAGTATTTTGGCGTCCGCAAAGGACAGCCCCTTCTCCACACGCACCTGCTGAATCCTGCACTCGGCGATCCAACGAGGGCACTTCTTGTCCGAAGCCATATGCGCCCCCTGGCAATTCACACACAGGGGGATGGCTGTGCAGGACTCAGCAGAGTGTCCGGGCTTAGTGCAACGGGCGCATAGAGCCTCTGCCTGGCGGCATGTCTTCTGCCCATGGCCATACTTTTGGCACTTAAAGCACCGGAGGGGGAGAGGGACGTACGTTTTCACTTTTAGGGAGTAGTAACCTCCCCAGATGGTAGTAGGAGCTGTGGGGGTGCCAAACGTCAGGATGATGGTAGGGAGACGGATCTCCCTACCACCTCGTTTGGAAATGAAGCGCCTGACGTAGGTCACCCCCTGTGACTTAAGGTTCCGTACAAGTTCATCTTCAGACAGTTCGGCCAATGCTTGATCTTTAATCACTCCTCTAGAGGAATTCATTGTTTTGTGGGGAGTGACCTCCACTGGAGTGTCTCCGATGGAGGAGAGCCTCAGTAGCCCATTGGAGTGTGCCCGGGTACGGCACTCTACCAGCAAGTCACCAGACCTGAGGCGCTGGGCCTCAGGCCTGCCAACACGGCTCCTGAGGGTCTCCCCTACCAGGAAAGGGTGCAGCTTGGAAACAGGCTTCTCTTTAACTTTGCTGTGGATAATGAGAAAGCGAGGCCAGGCGGCCGACGCCTGAGGTGTCGCTTCCTCACAGTCAGAGTCACTATCGTTCTCAATGACAATGTTGGCGGCTATGTGCCGCTTTGGTGCCAGTTTTGGTTTTTTGATATTTTCCATATTATAGTATGATAGATATTCATCCCCCGGGGGTCCCCGCCCGCCACCGAGCCCAACATGGGAAAGTGCAATTGTCGGCGGGTCTCCAGCCGACGCACATTGGAGACTGCCCGAAAGATATACCCAAGGGCGTAAGCCCGATTGAACCGTTTGAGCCACCCCCTTCTATCACACTGTAGAATGCAGGGGAATACTGGCGTAAAGCACCTAATCAGCATCAGAGGCTATAGCATGGTGCTCCGTATAACAACCCGCATGTCAACAGGGGGATAGGGCTTGACGTGACAAGAGCCGATTGACTAGGCCGGTACGACTAGCCTCCCGTTTAGGCAGAAGTCAAGGCCAAAGTGGAGCGTTTCAGCCACCAGGATCCTCTTCTCCCCCGACACGGGTCTCCAAGCACGGCAAACACTTGGGATCCAAAGGACCAAAAGCTCACGCGTATTTTAAGGACCAATCCAACATGGTAGGACCTGGGTAAGCACAGCTCCTTAAAAACTGGACCAGTGAAAAAGACTGAACAACATATCTGCTGACATCAAGTCCTAATCCTGGACAAAGATGGCACCTCTCTGCTAGCCCACTCAGTCAAGGACTGAGGAGACTACCCACCCACGCCACGTGGAGGCCGGTGCCCAGTGGGCGCTGATGAAAAGACCTTCCTATGCATACTAATTTAGTCGACTCATCACAAAGGTCAAGGGGGGTTGACAGATGTGTGAAAAATGCTTACATTTTAAGAAAACACGGATTTTGCTGCTGCAGAAGCTAGCCTTGTCACAAAGGTCACACATGTAAATCGGTCATACACGTGAGCCATAATGGCTTTGCCTGTCTTGTTCTTAACGTTAAGTCCGCATTTGAGTCTGTGTTCTTATTCTTAATAGATATTTTGCATAGAGCCAAATTAAAGGTATCTTGTAGACCAAGCGCATACTAAGGAACAGCGCTTAGAGTCCTGCTGTGTTAAAACACGTGTAGGAGATGTGGCATTGCCATGGCGCTAAACAACAAATATTAAAAAGGAAGGAAGGAACCAGAAAAGCAACCTACCTGGAGCTCCTATGTCACCATGTTGAAGTTTCTAGTCAATGCACAACTGAGCCACTGTTAGCTACTGCGATGTGAACGATGTCAGAACTCCCGCCATTTTGTCCACAAGAAATTGAAGAATTTGGGATAAATAGATTCCACGCCCAAGTAATTCTGCACCACCAGCTAATACTTTTACCAAGACAAATCTGCGGCGGACATAAAAGCATCACGTGTTCAAAAATGGAGATTTTTCTCCCCGGTCTAACATCAAAAGCAATCTACCTCAAGGACCTGACCATGCCTATTCTGCGGAGCTCCGGGTAGGCAGTGTGGCTAACCTGTTTTTCCATTGATAAACTCGAATCCAGGAAAACGCCCAGATTTTTCACATGGATTTCAAAGCAATGTCATGGCCACCTATGGAAATGTGATCACTGCTGAAGACATGTCCTAGCTCGAGTACCAATTAATAAGCATGCTTTCTGTTTCGTCATCATTTAACTTGTCTGTTGCAAGTCATCTTTGACGTCATCTGTACACTTTTCCATGCTGGAGACAATGATCTGCAGGTTACTAGGATGGTCAGACTTGGAGACCTACTTGTGATACAGCTATTCTGGCTGATGATTGATGGCTCAGTACACAGATCTGTTATTGCTATTGTGTGGGCGAATGAAATTCTAAGCCGAAAATAACAAAGCAGTCATTCAAACATTTTCTTTCAACATCTTTAATAAACATAAGGTTTAACATATAGATGTACATTTAAAAAAGTTTAAAACAACCTGCAAAACTTTGTTAACCCATTTAGCCCCGAGACCCTCAGCAGGGGATGGACTGACCACGATAATTCAAGGTTAGTACCAGATTGGCTTGGCGCCTTCAGGCGCCAAGCTAATCTGGCCCCTACCCTTTAATGCATAGAAAGGCCTTATCATCAGGTACCTCTATACCAAGTTTGGGTTTGAAGTTGAGAAAAGTGTTTAGACCCCACGACCCTTGACCTTTGTGAGAGGACCAGTAAATTAGTATGCATAGAAAGGTCTTATCAGCTATATTTGTGCCAAATCTGACTGAAAGGTTGGCAACAACTTTGATTAAAAATTACAATTCTGTCAAAAACCAGCATTTTTAACACATTTGCCAATCTCCTGTGACCCTTGAACTTTCTGAGGGGTCATCCAAATTAGTATGCATAGAGAAGTCTTACCATCAGGCATCTCTGTACCAAGTTTGGGTTTGAAGTTGAAAATAGTATTTGAGGAGAAACAATTTGTGGCAAAATATGGCTTTTTTTTTAAACCCTTTCTGGCCCCCTGTGACCTTGACCTTTGAGAGAGGTCACTGAAATTGGTATGTTTAGAAAGGTCTTACTACAAAGTACCCTTGGGCCAAGTTTGAAGTCTGAGGCTTGAATAGTCTCCCAAAAAGATGTTGACGTTAAAAGTTTACAACGGACGCCGGACAGACGATGGATGGCCCATTACATATATGCACTTTTGCTATCGTATTTGAGCCAAACGTTTGGGTGCATCTACACAATTGATATGCTGAAAGATGTTATGCCGATGGATGTTACGCTGAACAGATGCCGACGGATGTTTTACCAGCAGACTTATAGACAGGACAATGCTAATTTAAATTTTGCTGAACGGACACTATACCAGCAGTAATGATTACTGTTTTTGGCTTACATACAAAGCAAAAGTGAGTCTTGTGTTCTGGACAAGTGGTCGTCTGTCCGCCTTGGCATTTTCTCGGAGACTATTCAATGAACAGTCTTCAAACTTGGCCCAGGGATACTTTGTGGCAAAAACTTTCTAAACATTAAATTCAATATCCTTTCTGAAAGCCAAGGTCACAGGGGGCCAGAAATAGGTCAAAATTAGCCATATTTTGACAATGCTGATTTTTCTCAAAAAGTAATTTCAACTTCAAGCCCAAACTTGGCACAGAGATACCTGATGGAAAGACGTTTTTATGCATACTAATTTGGATGACCAATGAAAAGGTCAAGTGTCACAAGAGGTCAGCAAATGTGTGAAAAATACCCCCTTTTTTGGGCTCAAGTGCGAAGCAAAAGTGAGTCTGTTCTGGGCCAGTGGTCCGTCCATCGTCCGTGGTAAACTTCAATGTTGGCATTTTATTGGAGACTATTCAAGCTACAGTCTTAAAACTTGGCCCAAGGATACTTTGTGGCAAGACCTTTCTAAACATACCAATTTCCTGATGGTAAGACCTTTATACGCACACTAATTTGGTTGATCCCTCGGAGGGGTCACAAGAGCTCAGGAAATATGTCCAAAATAGCCATATTTTGACAAAAGATGTTTTTTCTCAAATACTATTCACAACTTCAAACTTGGTACAAAGATACCTTATCGTAAGACCTTTCTATGCATACTAATTTGGTTGATCCCTCGAAAAGGTCAAGGGTCACAAGAGCTCAAGAAATAGGTCTAAAATCACCATATTTTGACTGAAATGCCAACGTTAAAGTTTACCACAGACGACAGCAGATGGATGGACGGACGACCACTGGCCCAGAACATACTCACTTTTACTTTGCACTTGAGCCAAAAATAGCCATATTTTGACAAGAAATGTTTTTTGTCTACTGTATTTTTAAAATACGGTAGACTATGAAATGGGGCTGGGTCAGAGCGCATTCTGGAGCATGCACATGACGTTTTGGCGTGCGGCGTAAAAATTCTGGCAAAGACGTAACACGATAAAAATGACGTCACGTCTAGTTACGCAAACCTTGCTAGAAAACGTTTTGGCGCCAAAGTGCCGTATGTGTGCATGCGTATATGACAGCAACTAGGGCCCGTATTCGAGGACGGACAAGCTTGAAATTTTAGAATATTGTATCTAAAAGAATTATCTCGGGACCGTTTTTTATTTTTGGTAAGATGCTCATTGGTGAGAAAATGGCCGTTTCATAAAACCGGTTGATCCACACTGGAGTCCGTAATTTTTCTTATTTTTACTAGATATTTTGCGTATAGCTATATAAAAGGGACATATTGAAGGAGTTCGTTAACCAGCATTGTACCTCTAGAACTTTTTGAGTGATAATTAAATGTTTTGAAAAAAATATATTTTCACGTTTTTGGGATTAATTTCACGAATTATATGGGTTAATCTTAAAACTGAATCTTTTTTTATGAACCTCCCCCCCCCCCCCCCCCCCCCCCCCCCCCCCCCCCGCCAATCTTCTTATTAATTATCGCATGATTTTTCGTATACGGTATTTACATAAGCCTAGAGTTTGTCTCGGCTGTTGGTATGATTAGGTTCATCGTGACCTGCATGCCGTAGGTGTGAAAAAATCAATGTTCTGCACCACTTTTTAGGAGTCATTTGTAAAACAGATAACTTTAATTTTTCTTTTACGAAAAAAACTATCTTCTCATCAGTTAATACCCGCATGATTTTTTCATAAACAGTGTTTGCATAAACCTTTCCAATATTTGAATCAAATTTGGCACAAAGGCAGCTGATGACAAGACCTTCCTATGTATCCTAATATAGTGTCGACTCGTCGCAAAAGTCAGGGGTCACGGAGGTTTGACAGGTGTGAAAACTGATTAAATTTTGCGAAAACATAGATTTTGTTTAGTGCAGAAGCAATCTCTTTACTTATTGTCAGACATGTGTGGATAGGTCATGCACGTAAGCCATAAGGGCTTTGCCTTTCTTGTTAAAATAGAGTTTTCATCAGCGTTTTTGTAAACTTTTCAATCATACGTGGCACAAAGATGTTTACTATACCATACATACTAAATTAGTTCACCCCTTGCAAAGGTCATGGAAGGTTGAGAAATTTAAAAAATGCATAAGTTTTGAGAAAGCATGGATTTTGTTAGTACAAAGATGCTGTGTTACTTATTTCAGTGACCTAGAGAAAGGTTAAGGTCATACTAATTATGTGGATCGGTCATGCACATAAGGCATAAACGCTTTGCAATTCTTGTTTTTATTTTGTTTTGAACCCGATACATTAATGTATCATGTATGTTTGCAAGTATTTTCATTTTATTGCGCTACATGTATTTATGCAGGTTTGTTTTACTGACACCACAAAAATATAAATAGAACATCCAACAACAACAAAATCTGCTGAAAGCCAATTTACACGTGTTGATGCACAGACGTTCTAAATCTAGGTGTTCACAGGTGAGTGAATGCCCTCAGGAACGACTGCAACAGTATGCTTGAAGCCATCCATAAGCTTCCTGAGGTGGTCACTGATATTGCCGTCTTGATGCTTTGACTCGCGTGCGATAGCAAAAATATGTGCTGGGTCATCCATCGTCTATCCATTGGTAGACATTTTCTCAAAGCCTGTTCCAGCCATAGTCTTCAAACTTGGTCCAAGGATATTTTGCGACAAGACCTTTCTAAACACCAATATCAGTACATGTAACTTCTCTCAAAGGTCAAGGTCACAAGGGGATTACTAAAGGTAAAAAATTGCCATATTTTGACCAAAAAAAAAAAGTTTTTCTATTACTAAATACTATTTAATAACTCAAAGCCAAACTTGGTACAAAAACACCTGATACCAAGACTTTCTACCTGCATACTTATTTGGATGACCATTGGAAAGGTCAAATTACAAGAGATCGGCAAATGTATGAAACATTTCAATTTAAAATAGAATTTGAGTTTTTATTAAATTTACATTCAAATTTGGCACTAAGGTAGTTTCTATGCATACTAATTTAGTTGACCCCTTGCCAAGGTCACAGGCCATGGGGGGTCCAGCAATTATCCATATAACCGCCCCCCCCCCCCCCCCCCCCCCACCAAATTTCAACTTCACCCGGATGCACTCCCCATGTTGTTGGTTTTTTTTTTTAATGTATGGCGACCGTAAAATAATGATATTGATAATCAAAAAAATTTCAGATCGGACAATATTTTTCACATAATATTCTTCCTGGGTGCAGATGTGGTAACTTTGTAAACTGATGCACAATTAAGCTAACACTACTGTTACAGCAGTTGAAAAAACGGGCTTTGGAACCAAGACCAAAGGTGGTTCGATATAAGAACTGGAATGTTGCACATATTGCCAGATCAATCATCAAATTGCCCACAAATATGAATTTATTTTACTGTGATTTGAGGGGGCAAATGGCCCTGTTAGATATATGGTACACGAAATGAGAAGAAATTTGTGTTGCTATATTTTTGTCGTGTTTTATTCAACCATGCATTGGGGGGGGGGGGGGGGTCTATATATATACATATATACATATATATATATATACATATATACATATATATATATATATATATATATATACATATATATATATATATATATATATATATTATATATATATATATATATATATATATATATATATATATATATATATATATATATATAGCCACAGTGGTGTCTGAGGGTAGCATTCATTCAGAATGTTGGTGAAAGTTGGAAAATTTACATCGCCGAGTATTTGATCATTATGATAAGCAAGAAGACTGTTTCCTACATTCCATTTGTTTGGTTGTTCCTTTGATTTAATTTGCGACTGTTTGCACACACAGTGTTTCCTTTTTACTCTTTTCATTCACTAAATAAAACTGATGCAGATTATATCAAAACGGATGCTACCAGGGAACTGTTTAACATCTCTTAGATGGTCCATAATGACCAAAATGTTCAGTGGAATATGTTTTCCAACTTTCACAAACATTCTCAGATCGGGACCACATAGATGCAAATTCTGAAATGTGCCACATGAATGTGTAATATGATAAAGAATTTGCTGCCATCACAGCTAGGGTCTTAGTGTTAGGGGTGCCCTTCCAAAGTTTAAGATAAGAAAGTTACAGCAAGAACAATTGTGTAGGCTCTTTTGAGTCAACCCATCTGCTGTTTGTAGAAAATAGTAATTTTCAATTTTCAGTGTATTCCCCTGCCTTGAAATTTGTTAGCGTTTCCATCTTACTGTGGACATTTCCCACTGTCCATACATCCGACTGTGGAAATTGTATAACTTTTGATGGTTCACCGTCATGTGCATGGCTGCACGAGTGCGCACACTGACCCCCTTTTGCTTGAAACAGCATCTAGTTGCGTACGTCTTGATGCATGAGGCTTAGCGCTAAATTCTATTTTACTTGTAGGGTAAGTTAGAGATTTATTTATCTTAGAAGATGCCTCCTGACCATTAGTAACTGAATGATATTTAGTTCTTCAAAGTTGTACTTAATGAGTTGTAATGTATATAAATTCTTCAGTTTTACTCTGTTTTTGTTGATAATGTACAAGAACTTTGTTAAAAAACGAGTCACATAATTAGGTAAATTTTGTCAGATGCGCCCAGAGTTTTGATCTGTCCAGTCCAATTGTTCAAGTGGGAGAAACATGAAAAAGCCATTGTTGGTGACGGTTTACCAGCCTCAACTTGCTTTTGACATGCAGTTCTGGCTCCTCACTGCAGCCTGGGAGCCAGACCTTTCTCATCTAACGCAGTCACAGCTCATAAATCGTCAACACTCATGGTTTAACAAATGCATTTCAAAACTGCATGACTTTGTCAATAATACCATATTAGAGATGCTGATCTTCACAAAAATACATCTGCATCTGTCTTTTTCTTTTACATAGAGGCAAGCGATCTGCTCCAGGCAGTAAAGGGTTAATAGTTTGCAACATCTCCTTTATAAATGTTCCAAATGTCTAATAATGATGCTCAGCAAAAGGGCGAACTTAAATTGTGAAGCTTGAATGTTGTAAAATGAAAGACTTTTCTGCTCTTCTTCTCCTTTGTATGCAAGAGAGTTCCTCCGTTATGCTTATAAGGCTTAGTTATTTGGGTTTTACGCCGAGCAGTGCTTAAAAGGCAGTGGAAAAACTCTTTTGTATGCAGGAAAGTTCCTGTGTTATGCTTAAAAGGCAGTGGAAAACATCTGGTGCATGTGCCTATATTTATATGCACAAGGATTGTGAAAAGAAGGGTAGAAAAGACTTGGTTGTGGCAAGACCCATTGATAACTCATTGCATCAGCAAAATCAAGCAATGACAGCCTGCCATGGAGTATACTGCATTAAGTGACCTGCATATGTAAAAGTATACACTCGTACCCACGATTTACAATAAAGAAGGAAATATGTATGGACCTAACATGGACATTTCATGAACACCCATCACAATAATTATGTTAAAATGTGGGTACACTGATGTTCATGACACAGACAATAAGTTTCACTATATACTGCACAGAAACCAGTAAGTACCATGGCTACATCCCCCGTTATATGTCGTGAAAGTTGACATTTAGTATAGTACTAACCTCCAAACTGCTCCACATGTAATGAATCGTCCAAGTTCAAATGAATTGAACAACTGATTTATCTATGAGATCATATAATCACAATGCATTGCAAAAACAGTTCTCAAGTTATACACAACAGCTTACATGTATCTGTGTAACATTCACTCTAAGAAAGCAACAAGTTGAAACAAATCACCCTACAATGCTGTTTAACTCTTAAATGTGCTGGCAACAAGAACAATGGTTTTATGTATTGCATAACATATAACAACAAAGCAACTTGGAATAAATCATCCTACAATGCTGTTTAACTGCTGACAACAAGAACAATGTTTTATGTATCTGTGTAACATTCAGTCTAACAACAAAGCAACAACTAGGAACAAATCATCCTACAATTGTGTTTAACTCCTAAACATGATGGCAAAAAGAACAAATTATGAAGTTTGAATGGCGTAAAATAAAAGACTTCTCCTTTATATGCAGTAGAGTTCATTACCTTGTGCTCAAAATGCAGAGGAAAACCTCGCGTATGTGTGCCTATTCACACAGATTGTAAAAAGAAGTGTAGACAAGTCTTAGTTGAGGCAAGACAATACTGATAAATCGTATTTGTGAATTTTAGCAACCAAAGCCCACCACGGAGCAGATAAAAGGAGCCAGTTTGCGTGTGGATTTCAGGCACTTTATTTATTATTAACAAGAAAGGCAAAGCCCTTAAGGCTCACTTGTATGACTGATCCACATAATTATGTGTGACCTTTGTGACAACAAGTAAAGGGCTGGCTTCTGTACCAGCGAATGCATGTTTCCTAAAAAATGTGTGCATTTATCAACACTCCCCCCTCCCCCTCCCATTACCCTTGACCTTTGCAAATAGTCAATTCAAATTAGTATGCATAGAAAGGTCTTGCCATCAGCAACCTTTATGCCAAATATTATTTAAAAGTTTGCAAAAACCTTTATAAAAACTACAGTTCTAACAAAAACTGGCATTTTTCACACACTTGCTGACCTCTTGTGACCTTTGATCTTTTGAAGGGGTCATCAAAATTAATATGCATAGAAATTAAGGTGTTACCATCAGGTATCACTGCACCATGTTTGGGTTTGAAGTTGAAAATAGCTTTTAAGAAAAAAACATTTGTAAAAATATGGTTATTTAAAAAAAAATAAAAAAATTCTGGACCCTGTGACCTTGACCTTTGAGAGAGGTCACTGAAATTGGTATGTTTAGAAAGGTCTTCCCACAATGTATCCTAACAGGTAAAGTTGGAAGTCTGTGTCTTAAATGGTCTCTGAGAAAATGCCAACTTTAAAGTGTACCACGCATGACAGACAACGGATGGCTCAATACACACACTCACTTTTGCTAGTGAACGTGATCCAAAAATGGAAGTTCTCATAGCTTCATGTATTTAACCTTTTGTATCTGCAATGTGTTTAATATAAGACATTTAAGGCACGTGTATACATTTTTGGAAGCAGTTTTTTGCTTACAGTGAAACATGAAAAAAGATGTATTCCCCATTAATAGTGACTAAAAAGTGGAAAAGAGCTACAAATTAAATTTTGCCCGATCTGCACAGAAATGTGTATGCATCATGAACAAAAGTAGATTTAATTCTAAAGATACGTTTTGTGTGCGCTTTTACAGAAATTCAAACATTCTTGTATAGTGCAAAAACTATAACATGCCTTACAATGTGATGCCACCATCAGGTATCGCTGTACCAATTAAGTTTGGATTTGAAGTTGTAAATAGTGTTTGTGAAAAACATCTTTTGTCAAAATATGGCTATTTTTTTTTACCTATTTCCTGAGCTTTTGTGACCCTTGACCTTTCTGAGGTGTCAAACAAATTAGTATGCATAGAAAGGTCTTAGGACAAGGTATTGTACCAAATTTGGGTTTGAAGTTGTGCATAGTATTGGAGAACAAATAAATTTTGTCAAACTATAGCTTGCCAAAAGGCTTTTCAACAAAATACTTGAGTGCAGTACCCAACAGCTAGTCTTACCACAGGAATTTTTCTTCATCTCAGTTTTGTCTTACAGGGAGCTTATTCTGAACACAGGTAGCAGTAGGCAGACATATAAATTGCACTCATGTCCTTTCCAATCAGTTCAGAAAAATGAGAATATAATGAATGTAAAGAAAATCCTTTAGTTTCAATATTTAAATTCTTGAAGAGTATTAGTGTTACTGGAGATCTGCTCTTTTTTTTGTTGCATGCTCTAGTTTTACTGTGTGCACATCAGCAGCATCAGATTCTGAATGTGAATTAATTCAAATAAAACCACATTATTTTTAGGGATTTTCAAATAAAATGGAATATTAAATGGTGTGTGAATTTATTGTAAAAATGAAACAAACAAAAGTAATGATCTGATTCTGAATATGATTTTTGCACACTTTTTATGCTGATAGTTATTAACCAGTTGTAAGAAAATGCTGTGACACTGAACACAAAAAAGGCAGCAAAAAATCTCTGGATTTCTCATTTTCAAAACTTGACAGGCATGCACTTGTGCTATTTCAGATGCAGCAAATTCCATGTCCATCGGAGATTTTTTTTTTTTTCAAAACCAATTACAGGCCATTGAAATCAAATTTCTCTTACTTTAGTATCGCAATTCAATGCTAAAAAATCTGCTATGCACTGATTGCAGAATTGCAACAACTATTTTAACAAGAATGGCAAAGCCTGTAAGGCTCACATGCATGACTGATCCACATAATTAATCTGACCATGACATTTCTGATGGGGCACAAAAATAAGCAAATGTTCCAGTGTCCTTACATCAGCAATAGCTTAGTTTTGTACCTGAGAAATCCATTTTGTATGCATTTTGCACACTTCTGTCAACCTCTATTGACCCTTGACCTTTAGGAAGGGTTGACCAAATTAGTATGCATAGCGATCTTATCATCAGCTACCTTTATGCACAATTTTATTGAAAAGTTTGCAAAAATTATAACATGTTTTGGTCAAAATGTTTTTTTAAAAATCTATTTCCATAGGATCATCTAGTATGCATAGAAAGGTCTTATCATCAGGTATCTCTGTAGCAAGTTTGGGTTTTAAAGGCCATAAGCGCTCCTGAGCATTCTCAACATCACATAAAACTGTTTGACGAATATCAACACCCTATATATTTATTTAAAATGTGTTATAAAGCCTCCTAACGAGTGGCTACGGTTGTTATTTCGTTCATAGCTGTGTGATTAAATCACTTTGTGTCTGTTTTACCACTGATGTGTATGTGCCGCTCGCCTCTACCAAGCGCCAGAGCCAAGGTTAAAGCTATTTATAGCTCCAAAGTCCAGGTCCTCGAGCAAGACAGAAAGTAGCTGGGAATCTAACATAACAGCCTTTATGGGGCTGTATCACGGTTAGGTGTCTTAATTAATCTGTCCATGAGTAAAACATGCAGTTCTGCCAGGAAAGCAATGTAACAGGTTTGTATGGTCACCACAGAAGGCATAGGTAGTTTAAGTTGTGAATAGTATTTGAGAAAAAAAAATCTTAGTATCACTATATGGCTTTTAAAAAAATCTATTTCCAGTGACCTTGACCTTTGAGAGGGGTCATTGTATGTTTAGAAAGGTCTCGCCCAAAACAGTGTCCTTGGCCCAAGCTTGAAAACTGTGGCTTGAAAAGTTTCTAAAAATGCCAATGTTAAAGTTTACTAGGGACTGATGAAACTGGCCCATTACAGACTCACCTTTGCTTTTGCATGTGAGCCAAAATCAAAAATTTCTTCTCATGGAATCCTATGGACACACCCTTACAAATATAAGAACAGCAAAGCCCTCATGGCTCGTGAGCATGACTCATCTACAGCATTTATTTGATCTGTGATCTTGACCTTTCTAATGAGTCACTCATATGAGCAAGTGTTTAAATGTCAAAATGTACCTGCAAGATCCCATGTCTTATCAACATATACATGTGCATTTTTCACACATCTGTTGACCTCCCTTGACCCTTGACCTTCACTATCGTCGGCCAAATTATCATTCATAAGAAGGTTGATTGAAATGTTAGCAACAGCTCCAATAAAAACTTACATTTTATTAAAAAGTAGGCATTTCTAAAATGTTTGCAAAAGTGCCAATAAAAACTTTCATTGTATAAAAAGGCATTTTGCATGAATTTCCTGACCTCATGTGACCCTCAACCATAGAGCAGGATTGCCAGAATTAGTATGCACACAAAGATCTTAACATCAGGTACCTGAATACTAAGTTTTACTTTGAAGTTGAAAATGGTATTTGAGAAGACAATTTTTTTTTAACTATTGACCTATTGTGACCTCAACCTTTGAGCAAGGTCACTCAGATTGGTATGTTTAAAAAGGTTTTGCCACAAGTATCCTTAGGCCAAGCTTGAAGACTGTCTTAAATACTCTCCGAGAAAATACCAAAGTTAAAATTTAACATGGACAACACATGGCAGACAAAAGATGGATGGCCCAATTCATAACTCACTTTTGCTATCGCACATGAGCCAAAAATGGAAAGTACAGTGGAGTCCGCTTAACACAAATTTCTGGGGACAGAAAATTAGTGTGTGTAAAACATGTTTGTGTTAACTGATTTAGACTAAAAATTGTTCACTGTCTGAAAGAAGAGAGTGTTTGGGAGATGTGTAACCGAGTGTGTCCTGCATGGAGGTTAAAAGTGCATAGTATAATACTTTACCTGCTTACTCTCATCTCAATAGGAAAACAAGAATGGCAAATCCCTCAAGGCTCACATGCATGACCGATCCACATAATTAATGACCTTGTCCTTTCAATAATCACCGAAATAAGCAAGCATTCAAGTGTTTTAACGCAACATAAGGAAAGGTTTGGCATTTGTACCCGCAAAATCCATGTTTTCTCAAAATGTATGCATTTTTCACTTTGTCAACCTCCCCATTGACCTTTTTGAGTCCAGGTAGTAAACCAAATCAGCATGCATAGACAAGGTATTATCAGCTACCTTTCTGCCAAATTTGGTTGAAAAGTTTGCACAAATCCTGATAAAAACTAAAATTCTACAAAAGACATTTTTCACACCATTTGCTGATCTCTTATGGCCCTTGACCTTTCCAAGAGGTCATCCAAGTTAGCATGCATAGGAAGATCTTGCCATCAGGTACCAGGTTTGAGA
This sequence comes from Semisulcospira habei, assembly GCA_036245525.1. Lineage (NCBI taxonomy): Eukaryota > Metazoa > Mollusca > Gastropoda > Semisulcospiridae > Semisulcospira > Semisulcospira habei. The sequence continues at coordinate 157,197,202 of BTPG01000003.1, forward strand.
TGGAATTGCAAATAGTATTTGAGAAAGACATTTTTTTGGTCAGAAAATGGCTATTTGTTACCCATTTCCTGATCTCTTAATGTGACCCTTGACCTTTCCGAGGGGTCATTAAAATTAATGTGCATAGGAAGGTCTTACTATCAGGTATCTCTGTAAAAAGTTTTTGTTTGAAATTTTGAGAAAAAAATATCTCTGTACCAGGTTTGAGTTTGAAGTTGTGAATAGTATTTGAGAAAAAAACATATGGCAATTTTTGACCTATTTCCTGAGCTCTTGTGACCTTTTACCTTTTTGATGGGTCAACCAAATTAGTATGCATAGAAAGGTCTTACCATCAAGTATCTTTACATCAAATTTGGGTTTGAAAATGTTTCAAAAAATAAATTTTGTCAAAATATGGCAATTTGTTTACCCATTTTCTGATCCCCTGTGACTTTGACCTTTAAGGGAGGTCACTCAAATTGGCATGCTTAAAAAGGTCTTGCCACAAAGTATCCTGAGGCCAAGTTTGAAGACTGGCTCGAATAGTCTCTGAGAAAATGCCAATGTTAAAGTTTAACACCACACATGGACGATGGACGGACAACCAATGACCCAGAACACAGACTCACTTTTGCTTTGCACATGAGCCAACAATACACTGCATGCGTACATCTCTTGAATTTAATGTACAATCCAACAGGAAAACAATAATCCATCTGATAAAACAGCCCCATAACCACGTGCAAACGCTTCACGTTGATCCGTGTCACGATCCTTGGAACTGTTTCTTTCACCCTCTGTGGCACTTTGCGCCTACTGCTTACAAATCAAATCAGTATGTGTTGTATCACCATCATATTGAGGAATGAAAAATCAAACGATAAAAATGACTGATTGTGAATGAATATAAGATTGACTGAATACAGAAACACCATCAATAGAGATGGCACTTCCCCCCCATCTCACTGCGGCTCACTCCCGCCATACATCACATGGTCAGTCTTTGGTTGAATAAAGAATGGGAAAGGAAAAATCTTACCTAGACTAACCAGCTGTGCTTACCACTAACCGATCATTTTCAGAAACAGGGCTCTACGTAAACAAGATGGGATGAACCATAACCCACAAAGTCTCTTGTACATGTATATGATAGCTGTCCTCACTGTCAATGGTCTCTAACTACTGTCTTTGAGGGGCACAGTGCATACATGTCACTGGCTTGAACGCATCATTTGTCATGATGTAATGATAGTGTTTACGTACTTTTAGAATTTACGTGATATGCGTTTCACTTTGGCTTTTAGTCTCGAGACAAATGGTGAAAATTCAGTCTCGCTATAACTTTTGTGAAGTGAGGTTGACTTTACATGATATACACGAGCATGCTCATCTGACAGTGTTTTGACTGGCACATTTGTATGTGTGTGTGTGCGCACGCACCCACCCGCTGTGTGTGTGTGTGAGAGAGAGAGATCGACACCATTAAAGTATTGCGTCAATATTTGTGTGGTGATGAAGTTGCTGCTCTTAACGTCACCGTCACTGATTTTTGTCTGAAGCTGATTAAAATCTTTCATTTTTCTGCAAAGAATTAATTTTTACTGCTAAAGTTGAAAAGGTACAAAGCTGGCTAATGAGCTCATCCAATGTCTTTCTCCAAGCTAGCTATATCCAAAATTCAAAATGAATATGACAAAAATTGCGAACTCTAATGTGGGTAACTGACTTTCTATAAGTGGTCTTCCTAAATCAAACTGTCAGATATAGAGAGAGAGCTAGAGCTTTGTGTCAATTCATGTACAACAACAATGTGTCTGGTGCTTTGCATCAATTTAGCAACAATGTGTAACACTGATGTGTCTAGTGCTTTTACGTCACCGTCACTGTCTGAAGTTGTGAATTTTCGTTTGGACATTTTTTCTGAAATGAATTATTTTTTACGAAAACGTTGAACAGGCACAAAGCTGGTTAATGAACTCATTAAATGTCTTGTTTCAAAATTTCAAATGAATATAACACAAGTTACAGACTCAAATGCAGGTCAACCAACTTTCTATAAACAGCAATTTTTCTCTTTAATGAGTAATCCAATTTAAATATTCTGAAAAGAACTCCCGCCAAAAGTATGTTCAGCCGCAAGGTTAGTGTAACTAGACATGACGTAATTTTTATCTGGTTACTTTAGTTGCCAGACTTTTAGATCTGCCTGCCTTTGTCATCATGGACATGCTTTTAAATTCCCCCCACCATGACCCATCCTAAAAAGTCTCTTCTATAAATAGAAGAGACCTAAAAACGTGCAGCCCTTCCCTATCTCCCCAGTACAATTTTTTTTGCGCTCACCAATCACTAGCAGAACAAGAAAGGCAAAGCCCTTATGGCTCATGTGTATGACCGATCCACACTTGACAATAAGGGGTGGCTTCTGCACCAACAAAATCCATGTTTTCTCAAAATTTATAAAATTTAATCAGTTTTCACACATCTGTCAAACCCCCCAATACCCTTGACCTTTGCGATGAGTTGACTAAATTAGTACACTTTGGTACCGGTCTCAGGCCACTTTACAAATTTCAAATACAAGCGATCAAAAAATCTCTGTAACTTCAGTAGCTGACTGGCCCTTCGTTTGTCTTGTACTGTGTTTGTCTTAAATGGCGTAAATCCGTGTCTGTTTCGTGAGTGTGTGTGTTGGGTTTCAGGCGCGGCGCTTTGAGTCGATTTCCCCAAAATTGAGAAAAAGCGCCTATATAATAACGGTATTATTATTATTATTATTATACATAGGAAGGTCATGTCAGCTGCCTTTGTGCCAAATTTGATTGAAAAGTTTGCCAAAATGTTGATAATAACTACAATTCTATAAAAAAAAAATTGGCATTTTATACACATTTGCTGAGCTCTTGTGACCCTTCACCTTTTCCAATGGGTCATCCAAATTAGTACGCACATGAGCCAAAAATTCTTACCATCAGGTATCTCTGTAGCAAGTTTGGGTTTGAAGTTGTGAATAGTAATTGAGAAAAAACATTTCTTGTCCAAATATGGCTATTTTTTACCTATTTCCTGAGCTCTTGTGACCCTTGACCTTTCTGAGGGGTCATCCAAATTAGTATGCATAGATAGGTCTTATCATCAGGTATCTCTGTAGCAAGTTTAGGTTTGAAGTTGTGAATAGTATTTGAGAAAAAACATCTTTTGTCAAAATATGGGCCCCCACCCGGGTCTGCCCTGGGGGACTTGGGTGGGGTTAGGTACTTTTTAGTTCCCAGGGTCACCCTGGTCAGCCCCACAGGGTGAGTTTTTCTCTCTATTCTGGGGCATGTGTTTCTGTCTACCCGAGGTCCATTCACCTGTATTTGCCTTTTTAAAACTCTCCCTACTGTCTGCACTGCCTGTAGCTCTTGATATTGGATGGGTGTTGCTAAATGGTCTTAGCTTTATTTAGGCCCCATGTGTTAGGTTTATTTAATGTATTGGACCGGCTGGCGACATACATTCAATGTTCTGTTTAGTTGTTTTTTTTTCACAAGCAGTGCAGGCACGTCCTGAGAAAGCCTTGTTGCTGTCGGGACGTTAAGCAATGTACAATGTACAATCAAAATATGGGGTGGACCTATATCTTCAGTTCTTGTGACCCTTGACCTTTCTGAGGGATTAACCAAATTATAATGTATAGAAAGGTCTTACCATCAGGTATCTTTGTACCAAGTTTGGGTTTGAAGTTGTGAATAGTATTTGAGAAAAAAACATCTTTTGTCAAAATATACTTATTTTTTAATATTTCCTGATCCCGTGACCTTGACCTTTATGAGAGGTCACTGAAATTGGTATGTTTAGAAAGGTCTTGCCACAAAGTACCCTTGGGCCAAGTTTGAGACTGTAGCTTGAATAGTCTCCAAGAAAATGCCAACGTCAAAGTGTACCATGAATGCCAGACGGATGACCACTGGCCCAGAACATACTCGCTTTTGCTTCGCACGTGAGCCAAAAATTCTTAACATTTCAGTCTGTCACCACTACCACCCCCCTCCCTCTTGCCAATCAGTGTGTGTACGGAACCTGCAACGGGTGTGTGTCCGTCACCCTCCTCTGTCACTTATGTAGAGAGGTGTGTAATTATGATGCACGCGAGTGTGCCTGTTGAGCACTAGTGGTTCAAAACAATGGATATATATAACTTGTTATCATTCAGGCGTAGTAGCTATTGCGTAACAGAGTTCACAGCTACTTCTGTAAACAAAGCTTTCGCGTGCAGTGTTACACATAGGACGGCATCGTCTCAGTCCTTGGGATGGTTGTTCATGTTAAATAGGTGAAAATACTAAAAATTGTTCTGTTGCAGAAAGAAAATCAGCCTCATGTTAAGCAGGAATTTTGTGTCAAGCATTTTGTGTTAACCAGGAAATGTTAATAAAAAACAAGAGGGCTATCTGCCCGGAATTAAAAATGTCTCGTGTTAACCAGAAATTAGTGTAAAACATGTTTGTGTTAACTGGACCCCACTGTACAATGTTGATATGACAGGGCTATTAATATATCTGATCTTTTTTTTTATGCTTTATGACAGAGTAATGTATATGTGTGGCACAAAAGGTTCAAATTAGTAAATGTATTGTCTGCTATCTCGATGAGCAAGATATGTTCTTTTTATGGTGCAATGTACTGTGCAAATAAGGACTCGTATCACCAAATTATTCTTTGGCTGTGATGAGCTTGAATTTAATGTTCCTTTTCACGGTGTGTTTGATGAGCTTGGAGTAGCGTTGCAGCAGCTGTTCCCAGTAGCACAAGATGTCTTTCATGTCCAAATGATCCCATATAAACTTCCGGCCTCTGGGAAAAATTAAACAATCACAATCATTTAGGTCTACAATGTGGTCTGTGAGTTCTAAAGTATAGCGCAACATCAAATGCTAATAACATCTTGAACTCTTCAGGCACATGCGTTTCCCATCATAAAATGAATTTTTCCTCTAAAATGTATTTTTCGAAAAATACTTACCGATGACATGACTATATGGAAGTGTCTACTACTTACTAAATTTTAGCCTAAGAACCTGTTGTGCTACAACACAACCCGGGAGGCACTCAGGGAACCCCCAGAGGGGCCGAGAGTTGTCTCCCGTTACTGCCCATCCGGTTCCGAGTCACGAGGTGACCAACCAGTCAGAATACTTAGCTCACCAGCGGCAAGCGGGGCAGGTCGTCCGAGTCATGTCATCGGTAAGTATTTATCAAAAAAATACATTTTAGAGTGGCACGGTTAGTGACTGTTTTGACAGTGGTAGTCGAAAGTTACCGAAGCACCGGTCAGTGTAAGAATAGGGAGTTGTTTTCACGTGGGTAGAGACGGGTTAGTGTTCCTTGTTTTGCACGTGCGGGGCGTGCTAGTGAATACGGTAGTGTGTTCACTGCAGAGTTTACCTTGTCGGTAGCAAGGGAATAATAGTTTAGTTCGCAGCTGTACTCGGTTAGACCAGGTTGTCTTGCCCAGCTGACTGTTGGAGTCAGTAACTGACCGTTTGTGAGAGTCAGTGACACAGCGCCGATCCAGTCCCGTGGTCGTTGGTGGCCGGAGACTGGGGGTTGTTTTGCCTACGGGTGACAGCGTTGTGACAGGTCGCAGAGGAGGTAAGTGCGTTAAAAATCCCGCGTGCGGATGTTTTGTCATGTTATGGTTGTTATGGTCTAGGGGTATCGTGGGGGAAAAAGGAGGGTAGAACTCGATGGGTGTTAAAGGGAAGTATTTTGGCGTTATTGTTTGGTTCTGTAATTATTAGTTGGTTTTAACTGTTAGCGACATGTTGCATTGGTTAGTGGAATGTGTTAGTGAAGTGTTATATTCGCTTGTTGTGAAAGTGCAGAGAATGTTAGGAAGGCTTTTTTATAATGTTTGAGAACTTTCGTTGTTTTGGTTCATGTGTACATTTTGGAATGATTTGGAAAGCACGTGTCACATGAGTGAAGGTCAAGTGCTTGAATGGCAAGTGGTAGTGTTTTTGTAAACTGTAACGCACGCAGACTTGCCCACAGTCGTACGCACAGACTCTCACGCAACAGACGCATACACCGCCACTGACTCAGACGGGCGCATTCATGCGGTAAAACACAACACACGGGCTCCCTTTCTAAAGTAACCTTTATACACTATAAATGAAAAGAACGACTTACATGATTATCAACTATATACACTGTTCTATTATCACACCACACACGTATCACAATATCTTTGCCAGGTTAGGTCTTAGTCTCACATTGCCTCCAACCTGTTTGATGTTGTTGCCTGGTTACGTTGGTCCTTCTCACGTCTAGGCGTGAAAGTCCTTCGTCGTACGCTTATTGCCGTCCTGTCTCTCTGGGCACGGACGTCCTTGTTCTCGTACGGTACTCAGTTCTCGCTTGGACTTGGGTGTCTTGGTTCCCAGTCAGACTCACTCTCAGAAGAGCTGGAGGGATGACCTCACGTAGGTCCCACCTGCGACTCGACGTCTCGGCGTCCGTCTTTCCACTCTCGTTACAAGAACTCTGAATAGACAACAAAAGTCCCAACGTAACACTTGCTAAACACACAACATATTGGATCAATGAGAAACGTCACGTAACCTGGCTGTGTGTACAAATAACTCACACGTTCATTCACACACACACACACGTGCTTCATAAACTATTTTCGTATCACCCCCATATCTCTGTCACTATCTTGAAACAGACTATAGCCTAACTGACACTCTTGCTATACCTTACTCTATACCCTGGAAAAGACTATGCTTACCCAACCACGTACTATCTTCATAGTGGCTTAGACATACACACTTCATATTCCTTTAGTCATCTAACTCGGTAAACAACTGTATACAAAAACACCGGTTACTTCACCAAATTCTAAACATACTATAACTAAACCAAACCGGAACACCGCTATACAACCACGTTAATCTTACCACGCATACTGTCTTTAACTAAACAACTATCAATACTACGTTTATAGAAACATACCTGAAATCTAGGCTTCAGAGTCTTGGAATGCGGGCTAGGTAACTCAAACACAACCGTTCCATACGACAAGACAGCCCGCACTACCGATCTAGACCTCTGACAGTCACAGCTTCCGCCTAGAACTCACTAAACAGAACTCACTAAAAATCCCGTGCTAACCATGTCTTACAGATTTCCCGTGCGTCGAGTGCCACACGGACTATTGGCACCAACAAACCGTTAACAGAAACCGTACCGTACTAATCCTACTCGTTAACAAAAACCGTACCGTACTAATCCTATTGTGCGAGCACTATGCATAAGCATAGAGCTTCATCACATAATCCAAGCAGGGTGGGTATGGTGGTTAGCTATTTTTAGGACCCTCTGGTTTATGTTGCTTACGGGGCCATTTAGGCTTCTGCTTTTGTTTTGCATTTTGACGTTCGGGGTCGGGACCGGTTGGAGGGCCGACGGGCATCAGGACCAACCACGCCTCGCTGAGTGTCGGCGTGGAAGGGGCGCGGTCATCTGTACTGCTGAAGCTGCCGTGTCGCCATCGCAACCGGACCTCGCGCCAGGGAAACGGAGAGAGAGAGACAGAGAGAGGGAGAGAGAAGACCCGCGAAGCTGTATGACCGTTAAGGAACCCGGGCGGGAGGGATCCACAGGCGTTCGTCAACTTACCACGGTGGTCCCATTCTTATTCAGCTTTCCGTCACTCACTCTGCCTTGGTGTAGTTACATGATTCTTGTATATGGACAGTATATTGTAAATAACGTTTTTCAGCCGTCAGTTCGGAGGGCTGTAACCTGACTTTTTATTGTTATTGTGGAGCAACAGTGCTGCGTAGCGTGGGGGAGTGTTTGTTTCCACCACTCGATGCAATGCTGATGCTGTGGAAGTAGTATTAACCTTGGCTTAGTTTTTTCCCTTTTGTTTTTCTTTTCTTTCTTTTTTTTTTCAGGAGGGGAGTAGGGGACAGGGAGGGGAAGTGTCGGTGGGAAGTGTGGGAAGGAAGGAAAGGGGGATAGTTAGTGTATTAGTAATAAAGATTGAGTGTACGTGTAAAGTAAATGTGTTGTGTTGCTTGTGCCGAGCTGTAACCTGTCTTGAGGCAAGACGCTAGGGTCCTTTATCTATCTCTTCCTTCTCTTCTACTCCCAACCTTCATTCTCGTCTATCTCTCTTTAGTCGGGACATTTGGGGGTTCTACTTCTATTCTATCTTCCATTCTCGTCTGTCCTTCCCTAGTCGTGACAGAGGAAAAATTCATTTGTTTCCTCAAAATACATTACCGATGACATGACTATATGGAAGAATTGCGATAAGGAGGAGGGTGCCACGCCCAAACACCGCTGCAGATGGGTTAAGTCGGAGCCATCCTCCCTGCCGCAAACTCCCGACAATTTTAGCTAAGTGTGCACCTACGCGCCTGTGGCGCCGGGAGGGAGTGTTACGCTGCGGTGATGTCTCACCAGTGCGAGATTGTCTCGCTGGCCTGCCCGATCCCGGATGTATAAGTGGCTGATCCTGCCTGCCAGCCCACAGCCACCCCAATGTCCTTGACAGTGCCGCTCCGGTCGAAAGCGACGCTCGTGGCCATGGCTCGTACCTTGTTGCTCCCTCCGGGGAGAGGTCCCGTTAGGCGGACCGTAAGACCCAGCGTAGCCAGGAAGATGATCTTTGGGCTGTAGGCAGTTCTGCTGGGGTTCAACGGCAGAAAGAGGCGTGAGCATCCCCTCCGGACGGCTTTGGGTTAGCGTCGGCAAACGCGTAGGGTGCGCACGGGAACATGTTGTCTGGTCTCCCGGGGGAGGGCCATATCTCTCAGCAGCCGGACGGTGAACACCTGTGGCTGTGGCCAGAGGAGAGCTAGTCTTGGCAAGGTAGGCAGGGTCCGTGAGTAGCTGCACGGAACCATCCGTTCTGAACTGCAGGCAGGCAGGGCGCGCTGACAGCGCGTGTAGCTCGCTTACTTGGGTCGCCGTGGCAAGGGCCAACAGGAAGCGTGTCTTACAAGTCACCACCGCGAAGCAGGCCAAGGGCAGCAGTTCGCATCTGGCAGTGTGAAGCCACGTCCGTCCCCCAGCAAGGTCCCAGCGAGGAAAAGCGAGCGGGACACCGTATGCTGCAGGCCAAAGTGAGTCCTAAAGTCGGCGAAGTCTTTGCAGGCGCCGGGGTCCGGGCGGCCGAGCTGCCGGGAGGTGTCGGCAACAAAGACAGGTACCCCCTGATGGTGATAGGGGCTAACCCTTGGTCTCCAAAGAGCCAGAGGAAGAAGTCCGCAAGCTGGGGATTCATCAGTTCAGAGGGGAGAGGCACTGGTCAACACACCAGGAGCACAGTACTCACCATCTTCCCTCGTAGACGTGCCTGGTCGAGGGTCTGCGGTCTGTAGCGAACGCCTCCACTGCTGCACTCGAGAAGCCTCTGGCGGGGAGGGCCTGCCGCACAACTCCAAGTGTGAAGGAGGAGACGCTCTGGGCACGGGTGGAACAGCGGCTCGCGGGGCTGCTGAGCAACGTGCTCAGTGTGGGTAGCAGCAGGGGGGGTCCCATGGCGAGGCTGGAAGGAGAGCGCGTCGACTGCCCAGGCAAGGGGGTCTGGAATGGGGGGAACGAAGAGGGGAAGCTGGTGAATCCACCTCGAGGCAAATAGGTCGATCCTCGGTGTCTCCCAGTGAGCGCAGATCATCTGAATGATGTCCCTGTGTAGTGTTCACTCCGTGCGAAGCAGCGGCCGCGCCGAGAGAGAGTGTCGGCCAAGACAGTCAGGTGGCAGGGGATGTGTCGAGCTCGGGGGAAAGCTGCGGTCCTTGCACCAGCGTATCAGACGGTAGCGGAGCATGCACAGGTCAGGAGAGCATGTACTGCCCTGCTTCCGAATGTAGGAACCACCGTCGTGGTGTCCGAGAGGACGTGCTGCTCCTAGCGCCAGAGGTGTGCTTCCCACGCGAAGAGGGCATGCCAGGCGGCTTGCAGCTCCAACCAGTGGACGTTTCTGTCTGCCAGCTCTGGAGGCCAGGGCCGGGCGTCGTGAGGAACTGCAGTAGCAGGTGAGGCCCCCACCCGGAGAGACTAGCATCGACGCAAAGGAAAGCTGAGGGGGAAGAGAGGCAAGGGGGAATCCCAAAGGGCGCCATGAAGAGTCCGTCCAAGGCCGCAGAAGGGGATGAAGCATCCGAGTCACGGGCACCGGGGCAGCCATGTCTCCGGAGGACGGACGCCAACAGCGCTGAGGGTGCTGCTGTAGTGGGAGAGCGTGAAGACGATCGAGTGGGAGTAGATCTGCCGTTTCGCTCCGCGTAAGAACGGTTTCCGCCCCTCCATCCGGCAATCTGCTGCGGTTCACCCGTGCGGTCACGCCAGCGTACTCGTGCAACTGTGTGCCTCCGCATCCTCTGCCGTGTGCTGAGATGTGGTCGTCTCGGTGTCCACGGGACGCTGCCTCCATCCATCAGTCGCCATCGAGTGGTCCCGCCGCTGAAGTCAAAGCTGCGTCTCAACGTAAGCGCCGTCCCTGCCAACGACTCCATGAACTGGTGCGGTTCGCCAGCAGCTGCGTTGGTGTCCCCGTGAAGGCGCCTCCGTCCAAGGATGTCCGAGACGCCGGTGCTGACGTTGTACCGCGCCTGCGGCCACGCGATCCCTCTTAGGCTGGTCCCAAGGTCTGATGCTCCTAGCTGGAGTCCCCGAAGCCCAGTGACTAGACGAGGTCTGTGCCGGCCATGCTCGAACTTGTCCGCCGGCCAGCGAAGAGGAGAGGGAAGATGAGACATCAGCACGAGAACAGAAACCGCCGTCCCGCTGTCGTCGAACCTGCATCTCCCGAATAGAGCGACGGCTGCCCAACAGGTCCGAGGAACTGCTGCACCTACCTGAAAACTCTGAAGTTCGTTGCCCCAGCGAAGTCCGTTGGTGCGAGACACTTGGACTAGTCCTCCGATCCGACGGTGAAAAGTGAGGAGACAAGACGTCAACATGATCACAGTCCCTGCCACGTGTAGACTCCACACACTGTGACCGTACCTTCTATCGTGACGATCGAAACCCTGTGGTAAGTCTGTGCTTCGGGGTTCCGCCGTCTATTAGAACTCTCCATACGGAGGCTCATCGAACGGACCACACTGGTCCTCTCCCAAAGGAGGCTATCATCGCCAATGGAACGCCAGTGGTGCCCCTCTCTATCTCTGGACCCCGAAAACTTACCATGTGGCTTATCATGTTGGCGTCTTGAAATCCTATCCCCGCTTCTGCTGCCTGGGTCCTCTTATTGCCAGGAGGGCTCCCGTGCAACCCAACGTAATCCCTGCAGGGGGGCCGAGCACCCAGAGGCCTTACTAAACATAGGGTGGCGAACCCCTGCCTGGCCTAATTCCCTTCTGTCAGGCGAAGGGTAATCTTGAGCTCTTGGTGCTGTGCGGGATGGCGAATCCCGTCGGCTGCTATTGGGCTCAATTGTCCGCGCAGGACGAGGCAGCTCTGCATGAAGCACTGGTGGGGGCAGCAGGACCTTCTTGTTCCTTTGAGAGCTCCTCCTGAAGTGGCGAAGGCGCCAGGCGATGCGGCGGGCGAGGTGAGCAGAACAAGACGAACGTGGAGACGGCCATGGAACCGAAGCCCGAGATGTGGTCGAGGGCTGCGTCCGCTGGAGTGACGCGCACCACGGTCCATCCTGAGCTCGTCCACAGGTGAGCGCGAGCGTCTGGAGCTGCTGGAGGAGTGGGAGGGCTCCGAACTGCCCGAAGTCCTCGGACGAGTGGACACTGGTCTCTGTGAGCCAGGCTCAGTGAGGCGGGCTCTCTGCTGGCTAACGACTCCCCGTAAGAGTCAGCGAGCTTTCTGAGCAGAGACAACAAAGACTGACCGTGGACACAGGACGGCACGTGGCGCGTCCCAGTAGGCAGGGCTCAGAGAGGCAGACGCTCTGCCGGCTATATGGCTCCCCGTAAGAAGCAGCGAGCTTTGTCTGGGTGGGCTCCCTCTGGGGAGCAGTCGCGTTGAATGCAGTCCTGCTAGAAGCGCTGGGCTCCCATGTCCGGCACAGCGTGCATCCCCAAGGGCAGAGTGGTCGCGCTCTTCTCTCTTGGCACTGGTCTCTGCGAGCCGGGCTCAGTGAGGTGGGCTCTCTGCCGGCCAACGACTCCCTGTAAGCGTCAGCGAGCATACCAAGTAGCGACGAGTAGGACCGACAGTGGACAGTGCAACATGGTCCTTCATGCGCTCGGCAACGGGTGCGCATGAGCGTCTGGAGGAGCTGGAGAAGTGGGAGGGTTCTGAACTGCCTGAAGTCCTCAGATGCGTGGACATTGGTCTCTGAGAGCCGGGCTCAGTGAGGCGGGTTCTCCGCCCGCTAAACGACTCCCCGTAAGAGTCAACGAGCTTTCCGATAGAGACGAGCGAGGATTGACAGTGGACATGGGGCGGCGCATGGCGTGTCCCTTGAGGCCGGGCTCAGTGAGGCGGGCGCTCTGCTGGCTATATGGCTCCCCGTAAGAACCAGAGGGCTTTGTCCGGGCGGTGTCCCTCCAGGGAGGGGTCGTGTTGAGAGCAGTTCTGTTAGGAGCACTGGGCTCACGTGTCCGGCGTGGCGTCAGTTCCACAAGGTCGCTGCGGTCGCGTGCAGTCACCGCTCCGGGCACAGAGGGGGGCGCCTCGACGGGAGAAGGATCACTCACCGGCGCCGGGCACTCGCGTCTGTAAATCTCCATAACTGTGACCAACGCTGCTCGGGCCAGGTGGAGCAGATGTCGCAAATGTGGTTGGAGGCGCAGCCAGTGTAGGGGGGACAGACCTTGTGGTTGTCAGTCGGCCATTGAAGCTCGCCGCACTGCGCGCAGGCCAGCACCTGGCAACTGCAACACATATCACACATGTAGGCGCGTGGGCGAGGGCACGTGGGGCCCCGCCAAGCCAAGGCGAGCATTCGACGCATAATGGTACAACAAAGGCACAAGCATGCAGGTAAGCGCCTGGTACTTCAACACCTATCAACATGAAGGTTAGTGGGCGTGGGCACGTGGGGCCCCGCCAAGCTAAGGCGAGCATTCATCACATAATGGTACAACAAGGTACAAGCATGCAGGTAAGCGCCTGGTACTGCAACACCTATCAACACGAGAGGCGAGTGGGCGCGGGCACGTGGGGTCCCGCCAAGCTAAGGCGAGCATTCGACGCATAATGGTACAACAAAGGTACAAGCATGCCGGTAAGCGCCTGTTCCTGCAACACCTATCAGCCTGAAAGGCAAGCGGGCGTGGGCATGTGGGGCCCCGCCAAGCTAAGTCGAGCGTTTGGCGCGAAAAAGTACAACAAAGGTACGATTAAAGGAAGTGCCTCTGCTCAAAACCGGCGCCCAGCCCGGGGGCTGGCTGAGGGCTAGTACATCTATCTACCTTACCTCTCAGTAGAAGTGGGGACGGGGGGAGGAACCTCCATACCACCCTCAGCGCGCGAAGGCGGGCGGCGTCCCAGCAAGTCAGCACCGTGGAGTCTACACAACTCAAGAAGGCGCAGAAGAGGGAAGCAGCAGAATGCTCAGGCAACGAAGCAGACCCACAAGGGCACAGGCAGGGTCGGCGCAAGCAGATAGTCCAAAAACAAGAAGTCCAGAATACCGGCGAACAAACCGGTCGCATCAAGCACAGTCAAGGTCCATAGGCTAGCAAACACGTCTGCACAGCGTGAGCTAAGTAGCATGATTGGTTGGTCACCTCGTGACTCGGAACTGGATGGGCAGTAACAGGAGACAACTCTTGGCCCCTCTAGGGGTTCCCCGAGTGCCTCCTTGGTTGTGTCATAGCACAACAGGTTCTTAGGCTAAAATTGAGTAAGTAGTAGACACTTCCATATATAGTCATGTCATCGGTAATGTATTTTGAGGAAACAAATGACAATACAGGATACACAGTTGCAAGGATACACAGTTGCAGTGTGCAATGAATGCACAATGAATGTAAGCAATGAATGCACAATGAATATGCAATGACTGTATTTGTAAACTTTTTACTGCTAAACACATAGCTTTTCAATTCTGACATATTACAACAAGTTAATGGACGCTCATGACAATTCAATGTTGGCGCCAGAAAAGCTTGATCCCTCTAAGCACCAAGCTTTTCTGAAACCATCTTAGAATTATCATAGTTGCAGATCTGTCCTCAAATGTCCCATAAGCTTCAGAAGACAACTCCCAACTTTGGGATTTTTTTTACCTTAGGGCTTACGGCATTAAAAGTAAAGTGTTCCTGTGCATGTAGTGCCTTTACCTTTCAGCAATTTCCCTTGCTGCATTATCATTTGCCATTGCAAACTCCAACAAATCCCTATGGGAACAAAACAAAATAACAAAAAAGGAATCAGTACAGGCAATAATAATAATAATAATACCGTTATTATATAGGCGCTTTTTCTCAATTTTGGGGAAATCGACTCAAAGCGCCGCGCCTGAAACCCAACACACACACTCACGAAACAGACACGGATTTACGCCATTTAAGACAAACACAGTACAAACACAGTACAAGACAAACGAGGGGCCAGTCAGCTACTGAAGTTACAGAGATTTTTGATCGCTTGTATTTGAAATTTGTAAAGTGGCCTGAGACCGGTACCAAAGTGTGGGGGTTGGGGGGGTGGGGGGGGGGGGTGGAAGAACCGGAGTACCCGGAGAAAGAACCAAAACCAGAGGTAAAAGCTTATGAACACAATGCTGGCCTTAAAGGCCTAATGTGTAAAAATTGTTATTGTACTGATCAAAAGATCTCTGCAAATTATGCCTGTTCTGTGCTTTTATTGCTTCAGTTCTCAAGTTACAGCCCTGCAGCCAAGTTTGAAGACTACGCTTGAATAGTCTCAAAGAAAATGCTGTTAAAGTTTACCACAGATGCCAGACAGACGACAGACCACAAATGCCAGACAGATGACGGATGGCCCAGTACATAGGCACATCTTTTGCTATCGCATGTGAGCATAAAAAAATTACATCATGACAAATGACAATTTCACATCCAATGATGCACATATACAATGTCCCTTACAAAGCTCACCAAGGCATCAGAAAATCAACAAGTCTTTTTCAATAGGAGTTATTTCAACATCTACCATGAACTTGGCCATTCCAAGACTATGATGATCCAAAATATCTTAAGTGTCATCACCATATCAGCAGCCAAATTTATGTTCCACCAATACAGAAGGGTTGAAATTAGGGTCTCAGTCCTAGAACCTTCGGCCGGCATTAGCAGAAGGGAGGAGCGCGCACAGTATGGTAATGTAGACAGTGTTTAAGAAAATTCATACGAGTACAAATGAGAAGATTTTCTTTATTATAAAAAGATTCAAAGAATTTTCACTGTTTTAAAAATACAGGCAAAACCGTGGTTCTCAGTCACTGAAAAGACATTATGTCCCATGCACAACGGTAAATATTTGTCACTTTTTACATGCACGTTTTTAATTTTTAAACTGTGGTCGAATATTTTGGAGTTTTGAGAATATCGATCCATCAAATCAGTAGAAACTTTCAAGCACTGGAGTCGGCATGACCAGGTGTAAATGAATTCATTCATCAATTACAATGTTATAAAGGAACCAAGCTTACCTAGATGCATTAGTCCAATATTTCATAGTGCCCGCACCTTTTAGATATGCAGACAGACGTTTTATCACCATTATTTTCACTAACAACTTTTAGATCTCACATCATAAAAGCTCATTAAAGGTGCAGACATTTTGATAGGGATCTAGCTCAATGACTCGGTTCATGGTTATTTCCCTTGCAAGCATGCATTCTCCATCACTCAGGTTTCTAGCAGTGCAGTCATCGGGGTGTTGTGATTGGCACTCATAGCCCCACTCTGTAGCTAGCTGATGTCTCTTGCAAAGGGAAGGGTGAGGTATGATTGTGCTACTAACCACCATTATCACAGTCCCTCAGCCACCTCTTGCAACAGGTATAGAATCTCAAGTGCTACCACACTGGCAAAGAATCATAACAATGTATACCAGCCCCTTGCTGCATCTACATCCATGCATAAGCAGTCATACAGGTTTATGTTCACATCTATGTCACAGGGCTCAAGTGAGGCATGAACACTGATGAAGTCAACGATTCGTGAGGGGCTTGTTTTACAGTAATCATTTTCAAAATCAGACAGATTCACCCGTGATGACTTTTAACCCTTTTTTGGGGGGAGTGTGTGTGTGTATGGGGGGGGGGGGAGGGGGAGAGGGAAGGTATTGGGCAAATATTTTTGGTGCAAATTTCAGTGCTGGTCCTAAACAAGATGGGACAAACCAGCCCACAAAGTCTCTTCTATATGAGCACCCATGCATGTATTTAACCACTTTACGCACAATACGCCTGCTGGTCTACATCATAAGAACAAGATGAGGATTTCATCCCGAAGTCTACCATATAGTTTGGAGTTCAGATGCATTTTTCCTTTAGGAACATTCAAAGTTGTTCATATATTTCAGGTTATCTTTCTCATCCATTTTCCTCATCTCTAACCCAACCTCTGATCAACACACACCGGCACACACAAATAAAGGCCGCGGACACAGCGCTTCCCGACATTAGTACGCTCTGTGGGCTGGTGTAGCGACAGGAATTCTGAAGAAGAAGAATACCGCGAGCAGCAAAATGACTTCACTATAAGCTACACATCATGGCATCGCTTGTCCCGTGTACACAGTGACGAATTTGATGTTTCAAGTCACTCATCCAAAAGGCATGCAAGGTACCTCTTCCAGGGCTGTTTTCTTCAACACAGCCTCTTCCAGGGCTGACTGTTTGATGGGAATACAGTGGAGTCCAGTTAACATGAACACACTTTACACAAATTTCTGGTTAACACAAATTTCTGGTTAACACAAAATATTTTTGACATCCCAGCAGACAGCCCTCTTGTTCTCTATTACAATTTCATGGTTAACACACACACACAAAATTCACACGAAACAACACGAAATTCCTGATTAACCCGAAGGCGATTTTGTTTCTCCAACAGAACAATTTATAGTATTTTTACCTGTTTAACACGAACAACCATCCCAAGGACTGAGACAATGCCGTCCTCTGTGTAACACTGCAAGCGGAAGCTTGTTTACAGAACTACCCGCGAACTCAGTTATGCAATAGCAAATAGTAAAACGCCAGAACGACCACGTTAGCTTTCACACCTCAGTCTGATCTACATCACCGATGGCCAAGGCTATCCATTATTTTCAATCACTAATGCTCAACAGGCGTACACTACACACCTAAAAGGATGTTGACTGACACGCGTCGGCCAGGGGTCAGCGCTAAGTTCCCACAGGTCTATATTCTCACAGGTCAGTGTTCCCATGGGTCTATGTTCCCTCATGTCTATGTTACCAGAGGTCTATATTCCCATAGGTCTATGTTCCCACACCACTCTCTATGTATCGCCACACAATGTTCTCACAGCTCTCTCTCTCTCTTTCTGCACCCGTGCAAGCAGCTGATTTACAGACATCTACTGTGCACGCGCGTGTGTGCATGCGTGCGCGCGAGTGTGTGTGTGTATGTGTTTTCCTGTAGTGTGTTGTACGGATAAGGATGAGAATGGTCTGCGCACTTATTCTTTTATCCTTGCAAAATAAAGTTTTATTTCATTTTATCTCTCTCTTTGTACAATTATGTGTGTGTGTGTGTGTGTGTTATGTTTGATGGGTTGGGTTGTCACATACACAACCAGAGCTTTGTCTGGTCGACCATAACAGCAAAACATGTCTTATTTTATATTTGAAGCTGCTGTGCCTCACGATTTCTTTGCAGTTTGTGCATGGGCCAAGTTTGACAGGCACTTTCTGAGGTCTAAATGGGGATGATAGTTTTCACATTTAGCAGTTCTCTCAAAATCAGATACTATGTTGCTTTTTTAAATTTCACAGATTGTTCTAGTGTTGCTTTTTGTCTGGTAGGAACAAAAGTGCACTGTCGCAAAAGTAGTCTTTGCAGACATGTAAGCCTGAATTTGGCTGAAAGGGACTGATAGTTGTCTCCTTTTGCAGTGCCTGTTCAGTCCTGTAAATGTCTAAATGACCGGTGAAACGGAAAGATGTGTGATATTTCACAAGTTCACATGAGCAAGGCACCATTGGCATCATTTTCTAGGCGACCAATACGAGTACAAAAACACTGACTGCTGCATAACATCTGTCAATCTCATAGAAACAAACTGTCATTCATTCAAAATCCCAAGCTTTTCGCCTTGTGAGTGAAAATCGTAGGTTTTCAGTATTGTACTCTCATCTTTCTTTCTCCCTCCCGTGCCAGTGGCGATGATGTTGTAACCCACTGTGAACATGGTATTAAGTTGGCAGGCACAGATTGACCATATTCATGAACACACACACATGCATGCGCGTCCCATCAAGAGACGATGTCTGTTATTAGCTGATCGGCAGCAGGTCAAAACTTGCACACAGAGAGAGACGCAGAGACAGGAAGAGAGAGAGTTAGTTAGTTAGTTATTTGGGTTTAACGCCGAGCAGGCAACTAAGGCCATCTCACAGCGGGATGGGTACAAATCTAGCCAGCCAGACTAAAAGAAAGATCTTAAGACAAGATGTAAATATATCTTTAAAATATTTCATGCTAAAATGTCACACAGATCTTTAAAGGAAACGTCTACAGAATCTCAAAAAGGGCAAAATAATAGAATTATCATAGTCTCTGAATACTCAAATCTTATGAAAAATATTGCACATTCTCAGAAAAATGAAGATCTTGTCCGGGGGTACATCCCGGAACAATACTGCTGTGAAGTGTTTATATCTTGTGTCAATTAAATCGACACAAGACAGCAAAATGTGTTTAACTGAATACTGCTCATTGCAGGCATAACACCATGGATGCTCCTCCTGTTTTAGTAAATAAGAGTGCGTAACATACATGTGCCCGATGTGGAGACGAGCAAGGACAGTCTCCTCACGGCGGCTGCCGCAGTGGTAAGGTAGACTGTCGGACACCTTAGGAAGAGCTTCATGCAGCTTGTTAGCTTCCTCTCTGTCCCACTCGGACTGCCACTCACGGGCTATGTACGCACTAATCACAGGTTTAAAATCACTATAAACAGTCTGTGCATCAGGGACAGGGTTGTTGCGGGCATCGTTGGCAGCAGAATCTGCGATCCTATTGCCTTCGATGCCCACATGCCCTGGGACCCAAATAAAAAATTATGTCATAATATTCCTTCATCAAGTCTGCGTAAAGCTCTCTAATCTGCACCAGCAATGGGTGGTCTGTTCCTGCGCCCTGAAGGGCCTGCAGGGCAGAAAGAGAGACAGAGAATCAGATAGTTCCTTTCCCTAGACAGTTAAGCATGCTTGAGTACCAGCAGAACCGCATGCAGTTCTGCACTAAATACAGATGAATGGTCTGGGAGGCAGTGCTTAAATGGGACTCTAGGATGGCGAGAGGACACTGCGGCCACAGCCACTCTCCCATCCTCAGACTTTGACCCATCCGTATAGATACGGCAATAGCCAGGAAAACTTGAAAGGAGTTCATTGAGGCTCTGTTGGTATATGGCTGGTGGGGTAGAGTCCAGCAAGATGTCAGGAACTGGTAACAGCCAGCGTGGAGTGATGTTGCAGAGATTCCGAAACTCTGTGTCACGACACGCCTGACGGAGTCAGGGCGCCGTGGACAATATGAGTGCTGACACTCGAGAAAACCCACCCACTCTAAATAAATCACACAACGCCAGTGATAAACAACAAACAAATCCTTTATTACCCACTCTTACTCTAACCCCCACCCCAACCCACTAACGCCCCACACATTCACACATACCCACGCATGCACTCATAACGTATTAACACTGAAAAAAGATTAACAGATAACAATGACTAACAAGTGAAAATGACTAACAGGTGAAAATGACTAACATGTGAAAAATGACTAACAGACGAAAATGACTAACGTGTGAAAATGACTAACAGACGAAAATCGGCAATGGCTATACAAGTGAAAATGGCCAACGGCTATACAAGGCGGGTAACTTTGTCTCTGTAGTGTCCTCTGTCCCACACTAGACAGGGTGGCTCGTAACGTAAGAGTACTACCCCTACACCGCAGAGCACCGTAGCCGCGCTTGCCCACGCACGCCTGTGACCGACGCGCAGAACGTAGAATCAGCCTGCTGTAGCCCAACGTACTTGTCCAACAGGACCGGCTAGCGAAGGCGTTCCGACTCCCGATGATGCGTCACCGTTGGTCATGGAAGATGAAGAGATCGAAGGACGAAATCTTCGAAGCCAGTGCACTGGAAAAGGGCGCATTGTCAGTCAAAGTGCCAACACAGTTAATTCTGGCCTATTTGACACGCACCTACTCACAAACCACGTGAGTTGTGTCTCGTCTCACCCTAATACCCGCCTTGGCCATATTAAATATACAATCATGGATATGAAAGCTTCCTATGTACATTCAACATTCACCAGGTCAGCACTATTCCATTACACTAACATTAAGCTAGCACAACCACTTGTATAATAACATTGCCACTGCTAAAACCAACATTATCAAAATATCCACATGTACATACAACGATATCAAATAATCACCAGCAACCACCCCACGTGACAATCTTATTACATTACATCTAGGACTTAATACAAATATATTTGAAAGGATACCCACTTTAATTCATTTTACAACATGGCCCTTTAAATATACTCACTCGGCGACAGCCGAACATAAACAACTAAATCCGACACCCATCACATTACAACCCAACCTAAAAAACATGGTTAAAGACTCGATTAAAACGTCACTAAAAAACTAGACGAACATACACTTCCGAACCTATGTACACATTCAAACACCCGAGAGCACAGCAGCTAACTGAGGAAAATGGCATGAATTTACCTGTCACTGGTGAGTCCTCCGGCAGGACGAGACAAACAAGACGAAGACGAACCGGAGGGGTCTTCTGTTGAGTAGCAGCCGTGGTCGCAAGTCTCTCGGGACACCCACACCCAGGAACACTGGCCGTGGTCTTGCAGGGAGGGTAATACAACCCTCACACAGCTTGTCAAGGGCTCCAAACGAGGCCGCACCCTGACCCAGACTCTCGCTGCGCTAGCTAACTCGACTGACTGACTGTAATATCCCTCTGCTACCTCGCAGGTTAACTTTACCCTGAACACTGTTCGGTTAAAGCTACTTGACGAAAGCGTGCAACCGCTGTAATCGCTCACCGCTAAGCTTGCTGCACGGGCTTTACGATTACGCTCACACTACATTTATTAACTTCCCTAAACTAAGGCTATTTACAGAAGTCGGCGACCTACATTTATTAACAAGAAAACGACTTGGCGAAAAAATGAAACAACATGTCACATCCGTTACGTGACATACCCCCCTCCCAGATCAAACACCCGGGTTTGATTCCTGTATGACTGTCCCAATACTGCTTCCACATTTACAGTTTCTACCACCCTGTCCTACTCAAAAAGTCAGCAGGAACATTTACTTTACCGGCTATGCTTTCTACTCTAATGGAGAATGGCTGCAACTGCAAAGCCCACCTCATCAGTCGACTGTTTGTGGATTTAGCTTGTTGCAAGTACTGCAATGGTCTATGGTCGGTCTGTACGACGAATGTTCTACCATACAGATACTGACGGAATTTGTGAATTCCCCACACGATTGCAAGACACTCTTTTTCGATGGTGGAGTAGTTACGTTCTGCTTTGGACAGTTTCTTGCTCGCGCATGCAACAGGCTGTAACCCGCTACCGTGGTCCTGACATAATACGGCTCCCACACCCCCTTCGGACGCATCTGTCTGCAACACGAAGAGACGATCGAAGTCTGGCAATGAGCACACAGGACCTGAACACAGTCGCGCCTTCGGCGTCTCAAATGCTGTCTCACATGCATCGTTCCAACCGATCTGTCCAGTCTTTCCTCCCTTGGTTAGGTCGGTTAGTGGGGCTGCTATGGCCGCAAAGCTAGGAACGAACCGGCGGTAATAATTTGCCAACCCGAGAAACGATCTGACTTGTTTCTTTGTTTGTGGTCGCGGCGCGTCTTTTATCCGCTGCATCTTGTCTCCCTCTGGTTTTATCTGACCGTTACCCACTGTATGCCCCAGATATTCCAACTGCTTGAACCCCAAGTAACACTTTGTAGGTCTGGCCGCCAACTGGACCTCTCTTAACCTACCAAAGAGCTGGGCCATACATTGTAAGTGACGTTCTTTAGTGGAGGAAGCAATCATGACATCGTCCATGAAATTGCTAACTTCTGTCAATCGCAAAGGTTCTAGTAACCTCCTCATCATTCGGGAAAAGATTGCCCCTGCCGTCTTTAACCCGAAAGGCATTACCTTCCACTGAAATTGCCCTGCCGGTGTGGTGAAGGCAGTTTTCGGTTTGTCGCTCTCTAACATGGGTACCTGCCAGTAGCCTTTAGCTAGATCTAACTTACTCAAGTACTTAGCCTTGGACAGTAAGAAAATAGGTACTCCACGTCAGGCATTGGCTCCGCATCGAACACGACCTTTTGGTTCAGTTTTCTAAAATCCACGCAAAACCTAACAGTGCCATCTTTCTTCTTCACCAAGACGATCGGTGAGCTGTATGGGGAATTGGCTCTCTCGATTACTCCCATCTCTAGCATAGCATCCACTTCGGTTTTCACTACCTCTAGTTGAGAATGAGGTAGAGGATATTGCTTCGTTCTCACCGGCACTTCATCAGTCAAATGGATTTCACATGAGTCTAGTGTCGTCCTCAACGGATAATCTGTCAAAATATCCTTAAACTGGACAGTCAGAGCTTCTATACTAGAATGGATCTCTGGACAGTTAGGATCAAGATGGACGTCGGAGGGTCTTTCAGACGCTACCAAAGGAATGGTCGGTACTTCCTTTACCACCACGAACGCCTCTCCCCCCTCATCTTCGTCCTCCTCATCTATCACTACTGTAGCTACTGACACTCGTTCTTGGAACTTTTTCAACAGATTTGCATGGTACAGTTTATTTTTACTGCCCACCCGTACCCTGTAGTCACACTCTCCGACTCTCTCTAGAACTTCGAATGGTCCCTGCCAAGCCATCTCCAGCTTGTTGTGTTTAACTGGAAGTAACAACAAAACCTTGTCTCCTGCATTAAAACTGCGTGGTTTGGCTCTGCGGTCAAAGTGCTGTTTCTGCTTTTTCGAAGCTAGCTTCAAATTCTGTTGCGCTAACCTGCACGTCTCTTCAATGCGATTCCGTAAATCTACTATGTACTGGCTTGCATCTCTCACCTCTTCTCCCATCTGCTCTTTCGTCCACAGATCCCGTAGAACTGACATGGGCCCCCTTACAGTCTTGCCGTACAATAACTCGAACGGCGCGAACCCCGTCGATTCCTGAGGAACCTCCCTGTACGCAAACAGCAATGAGGGAATGTATCTGTCCCAACATCGAGGTTGCTCGCTAGCTAACTTCTTCAACATGGGCACCAAGGTACCGTTGAAACGTTCTACTAGGCCATTTGCCTGCGGATGGTAAGGGGTAGTACACTTGCCTTGGATGCACAGCAAACGGTTGACTTCAGACATCACTTGTGAAGTGAACTGGGACCCTTGGTCGGTGAGTACCTCCCTCGGAATCCCCACCCTAGACCAGATTTCTAACAATGCCTCAGCGACCCTTTCTGCTTCGATCCCCTTTAAAGGTACTGCCTCGGGGTATCGAGTGGCGTAATCGACGGTCACGAGAATGAACCGGTTTCCTCTGTCGGAAGCTGGAGCAATAGGCCCCACAATGTCTACCGCTACTCTCTGAAATGGTTCTTCTACTAGCGGAAGCTGTTGCATAGGAACCCGTGGTACTCTCCCTCTTGGTACTACTTTCTGACATTGTTCGCATGACTCACAGTACCTGCGAACTTGAGCACACAGTCCCGGCCAATAGAAAGTACCCCAAATGCGTTCCCGGGTTCTCTTGCCTCCCAAATGCCCCCCCATCGGTGGGTCATGCGCTAAACGCATCACAGTCTCCCTCAAAGGCTTCGGGACGACTAACTGGGACGATTGGCTGCCTCCTTTGCTATAGACCCGATACAGAATTCCCTTCCTCCTGCAAAATTCTATCAGACTCTTCCCTGACGGAATTGCTCGGCCCTCTTCGGCCAACTTCCTAGCGCGAGCTAGAGTTTCGTCCTGGTTCTGCCACTCTATCAGTTGGGCAGGAGTCACATTGAGATCGGCCTGCTTAACGACTTTAAGCGCGCTCTCTCCCCCCTTTTCCCTCTGAATCTGAGCTCGAGTTTGGACCGCTGCTGCCATAGCACACTCACTGGCATCGATGGATACGGGACTACGTTTCCCATCTGAAAAAGTCACCCAGTTTCCTAGGATTACGTCCGGTCCCATGCGCTCCATTACGATAAGTTCGATCGTCCCTCGCACAAATGGTGAATCGATTTCAACCCATGCAGTCGGATACTTATCAGACTTAGTATGGTCGACGGGGTTGACGTCGATGAACCGACCTGTAAAATCCCTGGGTTCTATCCACTTGGCGGCGATCGCACCCATGTCTGCGCCGGTATCACGCATGATACGAACTTCCTCTCCCTTGGCTAATCCCTTACTCCACGGGTCGTAGGGCCGGATCGTCCTCATCCCTACGGTCACAGGCTCTGTCATTACGGCTACTGTCTCAGGGGCAATGGTGACTTGGTTAACTGACACCTTACTCTGACAGTTCCTTGCTACATGCCCTGGTTTGTTACACTTGAAACACAGCCGTTCCCCAGTCCCCCTGCCTGAACTAGCTGGATCTGCCCTATGTTCTGCTTTGGCCTCAGGGGGTTTATTCGACCCTTTGTCCTTCTTGAACGGCGGACGAATCGGCCCCCCACCCAATGGACGCGAGACTGCCCGTTTGGTGTCGATATGGAGCTGCGCTAGCTCCGCGGCCTCTTCACCATTCCTAGGACGTTTTTCCCTAACGAACATTTCAAGGTCTGCATTCATAATAGCATAAAGTTGCTCAGACAAAAACACGTCTAGCACTTGTTCTACGTCCTCTATGCTCTTATGGGCTAAAGTGAACCAACGCTTGACTGAGGTCTTTAACCTAACGAACAACTGAGAAAAACGTTTCGGGACCTTCCTTTCTGGCTTCGCGAAACTGGCGTCTGTAATATTCAGCGTCACGCCTAAATCTTCTCAGTAAGGTCTCCCTCACCACCTCAAAATCTTTCCCTTGCTCTACTGTCAGCCTAAGGTATGCATCACGGGCCTCCCCCTGCAATAGAGGTGCTAACCTGATCCCCCATACCTCTTTCGGCCACCCCTGGGTTTCGGCTACTCTCTCAAAGAGCTGAAGGTAAGATTCCACATCTTCCTTATCCTCTAACGGACGCATCTTGAGCGAGTAATGCTGACCAGACTCCGTAACTGACTTCTTTTCCGATGCTGCTAACTGTAATTTGAGCCGCGTCTCGGCCGCGACAAGCTCTTCTTTCCGTGCTAGTTCCGCGGCAGCTAGCTTACGTTCGGTCAATGCTAAGTCATCCCTCCTAGCCTGCTCGGCCGCGACGAGCTCTTCTTTCCGTGCTTGTTCCGCGGCAGCTAGCTTACGTTCGGTCAATGCTAAGTCATCCTGCCTAGCCTGCTCAGCCGCCTCACGGTCCATCTGGAGCCGTCTCTCTGCCGCCTTATGCTCTAGGTCACGTTCCCGTTTTTCTTCCTCTCTCCTAACTTCGGACAGGATGAACTGGGTTAGGGCTCCCCCACTAAGTCCTAGGCCCTCTCCTATCACTTTATACTGCTCATATGGGTTTACTATCACCCCTAACCCCTCTTTACCTCCCTGATCCCTACTGGGTGTCAGTCCTGCTGCAGTGAGAGTACGGGTAAGGGTACTCACCACCGTTTCCTTCCGAGAAGGAGTGGCCAAAGTGGCTCCTCTCTCTCCTGGACCCTCATCCCCTGCACCACCACCCTCGGACTCAGGGTCGTGCCCCGACGTGGCACGGGTGGCCCTGGTCTCCCATTTAGGGGGCATCCTGATGTGGGTGTCCCGGAGGCAGCGACGACAACTGCTCCCCAGCAGGACCCCTGACAAAGAAAAAATAAAACAAATAAACACACAGAATACAAACAACGAATAAGGGCTAGACAGTGACAAGAGCCGAAGGGTCCTCACCACTCGGTACCTGAGTAATGAGAGGCAACCACTCATGCCACCCCCCGTTTATGCGCACTGCACTCTCTGGCCGTGGCCCCTGGCGCAATACGCCCCCACTCCCGCCAACCGCCCGCTAAATCTTACTCGTACCACAACACGAACAAACGGTCACTGGCGCACAATACCCTAATCTATTACCTCCCCCTAATCCTTATCCCACCGCTGCCACCAAATATGTCACGACACGCCTGACGGAGTCAGGGCGCCGTGGACAATATGAGTGCTGACACTCGAGAAAACCCACCCACTCTAAATAAATCACACAACGCCAGTGATAAACAACAAACAAATCCTTTATTACCCACTCTTACTCTAACCCCCACCCCAACCCACTAACGCCCCACACATTCACACATACCCACGCATGCACTCATAACGTATTAACACTGAAAAAAGATTAACAGATAACAATGACTAACAAGTGAAAATGACTAACAGGTGAAAATGACTAACATGTGAAAAATGACTAACAGACGAAAATGACTAACGTGTGAAAATGACTAACAGACGAAAATCGGCAATGGCTATACAAGTGAAAATGGCCAACGGCTATACAAGGCGGGTAACTTTGTCTCTGTACAGTGTCCTCTGTCCCACACTAGACAGGGTGGCTCGTAACGTAAGAGTACTACCCCTACACCGCAGAGCACCGTAGCCGCGATTGCCCACGCACGCCTGTGACCGACGCGCAGAACGTAGAATCAGCCTGCTGTAGCCCAACGTACTTGTCCAACAGGACCGGCTAGCGAAGGCGTTCCGACTCCCGATGATGCGTCACCGTTGGTCATGGAAGATGAAGAGATCGAAGGACGAAATCTTCGAAGCCAGTGCACTGGAAAAGGGCGCATTGTCAGTCAAAGTGCCAACACAGTTAATTCTGGCCTATTTGACACGCACCTACTCACAAACCACGTGAGTTGTGTCTCGTCTCACCCTAATACCCGCCTTGGCCATATTAAATATACAATCATGGATATGAAAGCTTCCTATGTACATTCAACATTCACCAGGTCTGCACAATTCCATTACACTAACATTAAGCTAGCACAACCACTTGTATAATAACATTGCCACTGCTAAAACCAACATTATCAAAATATCCACATGTACATACAACGATATCAAATAATCACCAGCAACCACCCCACGTGACAATCTTATTACATTACATCTAGGACTTAATACAAATATATTTGAAAGGATACCCACTTTAATTCATTTTACAACATGGCCCTTTAAATATACTCACTCGGCGACAGCCGAACATAAACAACTAAATCCGACACCCATCACATTACAACCCAACCTAAAAAACATGGTTAAAGACTCGATTAAAACGTCACTAAAAAACTAGACGAACATACACTTCCGAACCTATGTACACATTCAAACACCCGAGAGCACAGCAGCTAACTGAGGAAAATGGCATGAATTTACCTGTCACTGGTGAGTCCTCCGGCAGGACGAGACAAACAAGACGAAGACGAACCGGAGGGGTCTTCTGTTGAGTAGCAGCCGTGGTCGCAAGTCTCTCGGGACACCCACACCCAGGAACACTGGCCGTGGTCTTGCAGGGAGGGTAATACAACCCTCACACAGCTTGTCAAGGGCTCCAAACGAGGCCGCACCCTGACCCAGACTCTCGCTGCGCTAGCTAACTCGACTGACTGACTGTAATATCCCTCTGCTACCTCGCAGGTTAACTTTACCCTGAACACTGTTCGGTTAAAGCTACTTGACGAAAGCGTGCAACCGCTGTAATCGCTCACCGCTAAGCTTGCTGCACGGGCTTTACGATTACGCTCACACTACATTTATTAACTTCCCTAAACTAAGGCTATTTACAGAAGTCGGCGACCTACATTTATTAACAAGAAAACGACTTGGCGAAAAAATGAAACAACATGTCACATCCGTTACGTGACATACCCCCCTCCCAGATCAAACACCCGGGTTTGATTCCTGTATGACTGTCCCAATACTGCTTCCACATTTACAGTTTCTACCACCCTGTCCTACTCAAAAAGTCAGCAGGAACATTTACTTTACCGGCTATGCTTTCTACTCTAATGGAGAATGGCTGCAACTGCAAAGCCCACCTCATCAGTCGACTGTTTGTGGATTTAGCTTGTTGCAAGTACTGCAATGGTCTATGGTCGGTCTGTACGACGAATGTTCTACCATACAGATACTGACGGAATTTGTGAATTCCCCACACGATTGCAAGACAGCAAGACACTCTTTTTCGATGGTGGAGTAGTTACGTTCTGCTTTGGACAGTTTCTTGCTCGCGCATGCAACAGGCTGTAACCCGCTACCGTGGTCCTGACATAATACGGCTCCCACACCCCCTTCGGACGCATCTGTCTGCAACACGAAGAGACGATCGAAGTCTGGCAATGAGCACACAGGACCTGAACACAGTCGCGCCTTCGGCGTCTCAAATGCTGTCTCACATGCATCGTTCCAACCGATCTGTCCAGTCTTTCCTCCCTTGGTTAGGTCGGTTAGTGGGGCTGCTATGGCCGCAAAGCTAGGAACGAACCGGCGGTAATAATTTGCCAACCCGAGAAACGATCTGACTTGTTTCTTTGTTTGTGGTCGCGGCGCGTCTTTTATCCGCTGCATCTTGTCTCCCTCTGGTTTTATCTGACCGTTACCCACTGTATGCCCCAGATATTCCAACTGCTTGAACCCCAAGTAACACTTTGTAGGTCTGGCCGCCAACTGGACCTCTCTTAACCTACCAAAGAGCTGGGCCATACATTGTAAGTGACGTTCTTTAGTGGAGGAAGCAATCATGACATCGTCCATGAAATTGCTAACTTCTGTCAATCGCAAAGGTTCTAGTAACCTCCTCATCATTCGGGAAAAGATTGCCCCTGCCGTCTTTAACCCGAAAGGCATTACCTTCCACTGAAATTGCCCTGCCGGTGTGGTGAAGGCAGTTTTCGGTTTGTCGCTCTCTAACATGGGTACCTGCCAGTAGCCTTTAGCTAGATCTAACTTACTCAAGTACTTAGCCTTGGACAGTAAGAAAATAGGTACTCCACGTCAGGCATTGGCTCCGCATCGAACACGACCTTTTGGTTCAGTTTTCTAAAATCCACGCAAAACCTAACAGTGCCATCTTTCTTCTTCACCAAGACGATCGGTGAGCTGTATGGGGAATTGGCTCTCTCGATTACTCCCATCTCTAGCATAGCATCCACTTCGGTTTTCACTACCTCTAGTTGAGAATGAGGTAGAGGATATTGCTTCGTTCTCACCGGCACTTCATCAGTCAAATGGATTTCACATGAGTCTAGTGTCGTCCTCAACGGATAATCTGTCAAAATATCCTTAAACTGGACAGTCAGAGCTTCTATACTAGAATGGATCTCTGGACAGTTAGGATCAAGATGGACGTCGGAGGGTCTTTCAGACGCTACCAAAGGAATGGTCGGTACTTCCTTTACCACCACGAACGCCTCTCCCCCCTCATCTTCGTCCTCCTCATCTATCACTACTGTAGCTACTGACACTCGTTCTTGGAACTTTTTCAACAGATTTGCATGGTACAGTTTATTTTTACTGCCCACCCGTACCCTGTAGTCACACTCTCCGACTCTCTCTAGAACTTCGAATGGTCCCTGCCAAGCCATCTCCAGCTTGTTGTGTTTAACTGGAAGTAACAACAAAACCTTGTCTCCTGCATTAAAACTGCGTGGTTTGGCTCTGCGGTCAAAGTGCTGTTTCTGCTTTTTCGAAGCTAGCTTCAAATTCTGTTGCGCTAACCTGCACGTCTCTTCAATGCGATTCCGTAAATCTACTATGTACTGGCTTGCATCTCTCACCTCTTCTCCCATCTGCTCTTTCGTCCACAGATCCCGTAGAACTGACATGGGCCCCCTTACAGTCTTGCCGTACAATAACTCGAACGGCGCGAACCCCGTCGATTCCTGAGGAACCTCCCTGTACGCAAACAGCAATGAGGGAATGTATCTGTCCCAACATCGAGGTTGCTCGCTAGCTAACTTCTTCAACATGGGCACCAAGGTACCGTTGAAACGTTCTACTAGGCCATTTGCCTGCGGATGGTAAGGGGTAGTACACTTGCCTTGGATGCACAGCAAACGGTTGACTTCAGACATCACTTGTGAAGTGAACTGGGACCCTTGGTCGGTGAGTACCTCCCTCGGAATCCCCACCCTAGACCAGATTTCTAACAATGCCTCAGCGACCCTTTCTGCTTCGATCCCCTTTAAAGGTACTGCCTCGGGGTATCGAGTGGCGTAATCGACGGTCACGAGAATGAACCGGTTTCCTCTGTCGGAAGCTGGAGCAATAGGCCCCACAATGTCTACCGCTACTCTCTGAAATGGTTCTTCTACTAGCGGAAGCTGTTGCATAGGAACCCGTGGTACTCTCCCTCTTGGTACTACTTTCTGACATTGTTCGCATGACTCACAGTACCTGCGAACTTGAGCACACAGTCCCGGCCAATAGAAAGTACCCCAAATGCGTTCCCGGGTTCTCTTGCCTCCCAAATGCCCCCCCATCGGTGGGTCATGCGCTAAACGCATCACAGTCTCCCTCAAAGGCTTCGGGACGACTAACTGGGACGATTGGCTGCCTCCTTTGCTATAGACCCGATACAGAATTCCCTTCCTCCTGCAAAATTCTATCAGACTCTTCCCTGACGGAATTGCTCGGCCCTCTTCGGCCAACTTCCTAGCGCGAGCTAGAGTTTCGTCCTGGTTCTGCCACTCTATCAGTTGGGCAGGAGTCACATTGAGATCGGCCTGCTTAACGACTTTAAGCGCGCTCTCTCCCCCCTTTTCCCTCTGAATCTGAGCTCGAGTTTGGACCGCTGCTGCCATAGCACACTCACTGGCATCGATGGATACGGGACTACGTTTCCCATCTGAAAAAGTCACCCAGTTTCCTAGGATTACGTCCGGTCCCATGCGCTCCATTACGATAAGTTCGATCGTCCCTCGCACAAATGGTGAATCGATTTCAACCCATGCAGTCGGATACTTATCAGACTTAGTATGGTCGACGGGGTTGACGTCGATGAACCGACCTGTAAAATCCCTGGGTTCTATCCACTTGGCGGCGATCGCACCCATGTCTGCGCCGGTATCACGCATGATACGAACTTCCTCTCCCTTGGCTAATCCCTTACTCCACGGGTCGTAGGGCCGGATCGTCCTCATCCCTACGGTCACAGGCTCTGTCATTACGGCTACTGTCTCAGGGGCAATGGTGACTTGGTTAACTGACACCTTACTCTGACAGTTCCTTGCTACATGCCCTGGTTTGTTACACTTGAAACACAGCCGTTCCCCAGTCCCCCTGCCTGAACTAGCTGGATCTGCCCTATGTTCTGCTTTGGCCTCAGGGGGTTTATTCGACCCTTTGTCCTTCTTGAACGGCGGACGAATCGGCCCCCCACCCAATGGACGCGAGACTGCCCGTTTGGTGTCGATATGGAGCTGCGCTAGCTCCGCGGCCTCTTCACCATTCCTAGGACGTTTTTCCCTAACGAACATTTCAAGGTCTGCATTCATAATAGCATAAAGTTGCTCAGACAAAAACACGTCTAGCACTTGTTCTACGTCCTCTATGCTCTTATGGGCTAAAGTGAACCAACGCTTGACTGAGGTCTTTAACCTAACGAACAACTGAGAAAAACGTTTCGGGACCTTCCTTTCTGGCTTCGCGAAACTGGCGTCTGTAATATTCAGCGTCACGCCTAAATCTTCTCAGTAAGGTCTCCCTCACCACCTCAAAATCTTTCCCTTGCTCTACTGTCAGCCTAAGGTATGCATCACGGGCCTCCCCCTGCAATAGAGGTGCTAACCTGATCCCCCATACCTCTTTCGGCCACCCCTGGGTTTCGGCTACTCTCTCAAAGAGCTGAAGGTAAGATTCCACATCTTCCTTATCCTCTAACGGACGCATCTTGAGCGAGTAATGCTGACCAGACTCCGTAACTGACTTCTTTTCCGATGCTGCTAACTGTAATTTGAGCCGCGTCTCGGCCGCGACAAGCTCTTCTTTCCGTGCTAGTTCCGCGGCAGCTAGCTTACGTTCGGTCAATGCTAAGTCATCCCTCCTAGCCTGCTCGGCCGCGACGAGCTCTTCTTTCCGTGCTTGTTCCGCGGCAGCTAGCTTACGTTCGGTCAATGCTAAGTCATCCTGCCTAGCCTGCTCAGCCGCCTCACGGTCCATCTGGAGCCGTCTCTCTGCCGCCTTATGCTCTAGGTCACGTTCCCGTTTTTCTTCCTCTCTCCTAACTTCGGACAGGATGAACTGGGTTAGGGCTCCCCCACTAAGTCCTAGGCCCTCTCCTATCACTTTATACTGCTCATATGGGTTTACTATCACCCCTAACCCCTCTTTACCTCCCTGATCCCTACTGGGTGTCAGTCCTGCTGCAGTGAGAGTACGGGTAAGGGTACTCACCACCGTTTCCTTCCGAGAAGGAGTGGCCAAAGTGGCTCCTCTCTCTCCTGGACCCTCATCCCCTGCACCACCACCCTCGGACTCAGGGTCGTGCCCCGACGTGGCACGGGTGGCCCTGGTCTCCCATTTAGGGGGCATCCTGATGTGGGTGTCCCGGAGGCAGCGACGACAACTGCTCCCCAGCAGGACCCCTGACAAAGAAAAAATAAAACAAATAAACACACAGAATACAAACAACGAATAAGGGCTAGACAGTGACAAGAGCCGAAGGGTCCTCACCACTCGGTACCTGAGTAATGAGAGGCAACCACTCATGCCACCCCCCGTTTATGCGCACTGCACTCTCTGGCCGTGGCCCCTGGCGCAATACGCCCCCACTCCCGCCAACCGCCCGCTAAATCTTACTCGTACCACAACACGAACAAACGGTCACTGGCGCACAATACCCTAATCTATTACCTCCCCCTAATCCTTATCCCACCGCTGCCACCAAATATGTCACGACACGCCTGACGGAGTCAGGGCGCCGTGGACAATATGAGTGCTGACACTCGAGAAAACCCACCCACTCTAAATAAATCACACAACGCCAGTGATAAACAACAAACAAATCCTTTATTACCCACTCTTACTCTAACCCCCACCCCAACCCACTAACGCCCCACACATTCACACATACCCACGCATGCACTCATAACGTATTAACACTGAAAAAAGATTAACAGATAACAATGACTAACAAGTGAAAATGACTAACAGGTGAAAATGACTAACATGTGAAAAATGACTAACAGACGAAAATGACTAACGTGTGAAAATGACTAACAGACGAAAATCGGCAATGGCTATACAAGTGAAAATGGCCAACGGCTATACAAGGCGGGTAACTTTGTCTCTGTACAGTGTCCTCTGTCCCACACTAGACAGGGTGGCTCGTAACGTAAGAGTACTACCCCTACACCGCAGAGCACCGTAGCCGCGATTGCCCACGCACGCCTGTGACCGACGCGCAGAACGTAGAATCAGCCTGCTGTAGCCCAACGTACTTGTCCAACAGGACCGGCTAGCGAAGGCGTTCCGACTCCCGATGATGCGTCACCGTTGGTCATGGAAGATGAAGAGATCGAAGGACGAAATCTTCGAAGCCAGTGCACTGGAAAAGGGCGCATTGTCAGTCAAAGTGCCAACACAGTTAATTCTGGCCTATTTGACACGCACCTACTCACAAACCACGTGAGTTGTGTCTCGTCTCACCCTAATACCCGCCTTGGCCATATTAAATATACAATCATGGATATGAAAGCTTCCTATGTACATTCAACATTCACCAGGTCTGCACAATTCCATTACACTAACATTAAGCTAGCACAACCACTTGTATAATAACATTGCCACTGCTAAAACCAACATTATCAAAATATCCACATGTACATACAACGATATCAAATAATCACCAGCAACCACCCCACGTGACAATCTTATTACATTACATCTAGGACTTAATACAAATATATTTGAAAGGATACCCACTTTAATTCATTTTACAACATGGCCCTTTAAATATACTCACTCGGCGACAGCCGAACATAAACAACTAAATCCGACACCCATCACATTACAACCCAACCTAAAAAACATGGTTAAAGACTCGATTAAAACGTCACTAAAAAACTAGACGAACATACACTTCCGAACCTATGTACACATTCAAACACCCGAGAGCACAGCAGCTAACTGAGGAAAATGGCATGAATTTACCTGTCACTGGTGAGTCCTCCGGCAGGACGAGACAAACAAGACGAAGACGAACCGGAGGGGTCTTCTGTTGAGTAGCAGCCGTGGTCGCAAGTCTCTCGGGACACCCACACCCAGGAACACTGGCCGTGGTCTTGCAGGGAGGGTAATACAACCCTCACACAGCTTGTCAAGGGCTCCAAACGAGGCCGCACCCTGACCCAGACTCTCGCTGCGCTAGCTAACTCGACTGACTGACTGTAATATCCCTCTGCTACCTCGCAGGTTAACTTTACCCTGAACACTGTTCGGTTAAAGCTACTTGACGAAAGCGTGCAACCGCTGTAATCGCTCACCGCTAAGCTTGCTGCACGGGCTTTACGATTACGCTCACACTACATTTATTAACTTCCCTAAACTAAGGCTATTTACAGAAGTCGGCGACCTACATTTATTAACAAGAAAACGACTTGGCGAAAAAATGAAACAACATGTCACATCCGTTACGTGACACTCTGTCCAGGTCCACTCCGGCTGCCTGCAGATGAGGTTGGACACGGAAGGAAAGTGGATGGACAGCTCCCAGATGGGTATCTTAAATCTCTGCAAACGGCGGTTTAAAAACACAATCATAGGCAGGATTGTCTGGATGGGCCTTCAGTTTCAGAACGTAGCTGAGCATGAGGCGGACGCGGCAGAGCTTGAGAGAAGGCTCCCCTGCCTCGGCATACAGACTAGGAACTGGAGACGTCCAGAAGGCCCCCAGACATATCCGCAGACCTTGATGGTGAATTGTGTTCAGACACTGTAGAACAGACTTGGAAGCCGAGCAATATACCACAGAGCCTTAATCCAGTTTGGACCGAACAAGGGCCCGGTACAGTCGAAGTAAGACAGTGCGGTCTGCACCCCAGTCAGTATGACCAACGACACGAAGAACGTCGAGGGCCTTCAGACAAGAGGTTCTAAGGTAATTTATATGGTTGCAGAAGGTCAGTCTTTTGTCAAAGATGACCCCCAGAAACTTTGCCTCCTCGGCCACCTTAATGGGCACTCCAGCAATGCTCAGGCTAGGTTCTGAAAAAAACTTTGTCTGGTTAGTAAAATGCACACAGACTGTCTTGGAGGGTGAGAACTTGAATCCATTGAGAGACACCACCCCTGGATGCAATCAACGCACAGTTGCAAGCGCCTCTCAAGGGACGCAAGTCCTCGACCTCGTGCGCACAAAGCAAAGTTGTCCACAAACAAAGAGCATTCAGAATCATCCTTGATGGCCTTTACAATGTTATTAATTTTAATACTAAAAAAAACAGGAGATAGAATGCTGCCCTGCAGAATACCCATCTCCTGTTCAAAGGAGTCGGAGAGGGTGGAGCCCACACGGACATGGAACGACCGGTTAGACAAATAATTGTGAATAAAAACAGGCAGGTGCCCTTTAAAACCCATGTCCAACAAGTCTGACATTATACCATACTTCCAGGTAGTATCATATGCCTTCTCAAGATTGAGGAAAATTGCATAGACATGCTGCTTGTTGACAAAAGCATCTTGGATAAACAACTCAAAGCGGACTAGATGGTCAGTTGTACTATGGAAGCGCCGGAAACCGCACTGGAGGTCTGTGATGAGACCCTGTGACTCAAGATGACACACCAGGCGGGCGTTGACCAGGCGTTCCACAGTTTAACATAAACATGACGTCACAGCGATTGGCCGGTAGTTGCCCGGGTCGGAAGGATCCTTACCCAGCTTGGGGATCGGCACTTGTAACCACAGCCTGGCGCCAAGACGGTGGAAAATGGCCAGTTATCCAGATATGGTTAAAGACCTTGAGAAGTACAAGGTGTGACGTCTCAAGCAGATGTGTTAGGAGTTGATAGTGGACAATATCTAGGCCAGCAGCAGAGTCATTACATTTCTGCAAGGCTCGCTGCAATTTTGATAATGTAAAAGGGTATTATAGTCTTCTGAGTTATTATCCAATTTAAAATCACAAATACATGACTCTCACTTCTCCTTCTCTCTCTGGAAGGAGGGTGAATAATGCTCTGTTGAAGAATTATGGGCAATGGTGGAGGCAAGCAAATTGGCCACAGCTTTTTTATCTGTGACCAAGCTGGCACCATCTCTAAGATGGCCGACAGAAGCCAAGCCACCCCTGCCCCTAATTCTTCAAACAGCCTTCCAGACTTTCTGGGACAGAGTCCTAAAAGTTAAAGATGAGACGAAACGTCTCCAGGAAGCACGGCATTCATGTTTAAAAATGTAATGGACCTTCGCCCTCTGTCTTTTAAAGGTTAAAATATTCACTTGCGATGGATTACGAAAAGCATGTGGCTGAGCAGATTTCCGCGGTTTTTTTTAGCCTTGCGGCACTCTGTTCAACCATGGTACTCTCAGCTTCCGAAGGACTGATGTGGAAATTTTAGGGATGTAATAGAAGTAAAACAAGAAACAGGTTCTTCAGCTGGCATGACCACCCCCTCTGTAATACGAGACTGACAGAGGGAGGCAAACAGAGGCCAGTTAGCCTTCGTGAAATTCCAGCGCCCCACTAGTGGATCCTCCTCACAGGACTGCTGGGAAGTGGTCACTACCACACAGGTCGTCGTGAACCTTCCAGTCAGTCCAGCATGAAAGAAGGATCACACACAGTGAGGTCTAGAACAGAACTAGATCCTGAACCTGAGTTAGAGTAGGTAGGTGAGCCATCGTTAAAGACAAATAAGATGAGAAAAAACATCTTCTAACATCTTATCTCTGCCATCATAGTGGTCACTACTACCCCACAGGTGAGCATGACCGTTAAAATCTCCCATGAGAATAAAGGAAGGGGGCAGCTGATCTACTAAGTTAAAAATATCATTACTACAGAGTCGCAGGGATGGTGACAGGAAAACACTGCATATGGTTAAGGTCTTCTGAAAGGTAACCCGAGCTACGACAGTTTGAAGACAGGTGTCGATGCTAAAGGGGCTACATAAAATTTGGCTGCTAATGAGAAGAGCCACTCCACCCGAGAGCCTCTCCAAATCAGAGCCTTTATTGATAGTGTTAAAACCATTAAAAGAGACAGGGTCAGAGGTCTTCAGGTAAGTCTAAAGAAAGAGATATTACTGAGGGGTTATGGGACTTGACTAAAAGACGTAATTCCTCAAAGTTCGCGTGAAAACCACGACAATTCCACTGAAGAAGACATGATTATGTCTTATGTGGTTGAGAAGAGTTTCTTCCCCCCTTTTCCTTTGCTTTGGAAGGAGTCGAAGAAACATAGGGGGGGGCCGGCTGCCAGGCCTCCTCTGGTTATTCGGAGATGAGGAGAGTGGCGCTGCCGCAACACCAGCTACAACAACTTCCACTCCCTCCATCTGCTCCTCCAATGCTGCATATTTGTTTTGAAGGGGGACATCAGTGTCCCCCTTCTGGGCCCGTGTGCACAGCGGCCCCGTAGCTTTCTTAGACTTCTGGTTCTGGGCAGCGTTCCTGCCGCTAGAGTTAGCGGCCTTGGAATGCTGACCAGATTAGTTAGTTATTTGGATTTAACGCCGAGCAGGCGACTAAGGCCATCTCACGGCGGGATGGGTAAAAATCTGGTCAGCCAGACTAAAAGCAAGGTCTTAAGACAAGATGTAAATATAGATTAAAAATCTCAGGCTAAAATGTCGCACATGTCTTTAAAAGAAATGTCTACAGACTCTCAAAAAGGGCAAATAAAAAAGATTCACATAGTCTATGAATGCTCAAATCTTGTTAAAAATATTGCATGCTCGCAAGAAATTGAAGATTTTGTCCGGGGGAACATCCCGGAACAAAACCTTCAAGGAGTCTGCTGTAAAGTGTTTATATCTGGTGTCAATTAGGTCAGCACAATACACCAAAAAGTGTCGAACAGAAAACTGCTCATCACAGGCAAAACACCATGACGCTCATCCTGTTTAAGTAAGTAAGAATGCGTAACATACGTGTGCCCGATGTGGAGCCGAGCAAGGACAGTCTCCTCACGGCGGCTGCCGCAGCGGAAAGGTAGACTGTCAGACAACTTAGGAAGAGCTTCATGAAGCTTGTTCCCTTCCTCTTTGTCCCACTCGGACTGCCACTCGCGGTCTATGTACGCACTAATCACAGGTTTAAAATCACTATAGACAGTCTGTGTGTCAGGGACAGGGTCACTGCGGGCACTGTTGGCAGCAGAATCTGTGATTCTGTTGCCTTCGATGCCCACATGGCCTGGGACCCAAATAAAAATGATGTCATAATATTCCTTCATCAAGTCTGCGTAAAGCTCTCTAATCTGCACCAGCAGTGGATGGTCTGTTCCCGCGCCCTGAAGGGCCTGCAGGGCAGAAAGAGAGTCAGACAGAATCAGGAAGTTCCTTTCCCGAGACTGATAGGCATGTTTGAGTGCCAGCAGAATTGCCTGCAGTTCTGCACTAAATACAGAGGAATGGTCAGGGAGACGGAGCTTAAATGGGCGTTTAGGATGGCGAGAGGACACTGCAGCCACAGCCACCCTCCCATCCTCAGACTTGGACCCATCCGTATAAAGACGACAATAGCCAGGAAAAATTGAAAAGAGTTCATTGAGGCTCTGTTGGTATATGGCTGGTGGAGTACAATCCTTCTTGTGGGCGGTCAAGTCCAGCAAGATGTCAGGAACTGGTAGTAGCCAGGGTGGAGTGACGTGTTGCAGAGATTCCGAAACTTTGTCCAGGTCCACTCCGGCCGCCTGCAGATGAGGTCGGACACGGAAGGAAAGTGGACGGACAGTTCCCGGATGGGCATCGTAAATCTCTGCAAACGACGGGTTAAAAACACAATCATAGGCAGGATTGTCTGGATGGGCCTTCAGCTTCAGAACGTAGCTGAGCATGAGGCGGATGCGGCGGAGCCCGAGAGAAGGCTCCCCTGCCTCTGCATACAGACTAGGAACTGGACATGTCCTGAAGGCTCCCAGACATATGCGCAGACCTTGATGGTGAATTGTGTTCAGACGCTGTAGAACAGACTTTGAAGCCGAGCCATATACCACAGAGCCGTAATCCAGTTTGGACCGAACAAGGGCCCGGTACAGTCGAAGTAAGACAATGCGGTCTGCACCCCAGTCAGTACGACCAACGACACGAAGAATGTCGAGGGCCTTCTGACAAGAGGTTCTAAGGTAGGTAACATGGTTGCAGAAGGTCAATCTTTTGTCAAAGATGACCCCCAGAAACGTTGCCTCTTCGGCCACCGGAATTGGCACTCCAGCAATGCTCAGGGTAGGTTTTGGAAAAAATTTCGTCTGGTTAGTAAAATGCACACAGATTGTCTTGGAGGGCGAGAACCTGAATCCGTTGAGAGACACCCACCCCTGGATGCGATCAACGCACAGCTGCAAGCGCCTCTCAAGGGACGCAAGTCCTCGACCTCGTGCACACAAAGCAAAGTCGTCCACAAACAAAGAGCATTCAGAATCATCCTTGACGGCCTTTACAATGTTATTTATTTTAATGCTAAATAAAACAGGAGATAGAATGCTGCCCTGCTGGACACCCATCTCCTGTTCAAAGGAGTTGGAGAGGGTGGAGCCCACACGGACATGGAACGACCTGTTAGACAAAAAATTGTGAATAAAAACAGGCAGGTGCCCTTTAAAACCCATGTCCGACAAATCAGACATTATACCATACTTCCAGGTAGTGTCATATGCCTTTTCAAGATCAAAGAAAATTGCATAGACATGCTGCTTGTTGACAAAAGCATCTTGAATAAAAGACTCAAAGCGAACTAGATGGTCAGTTGTACTACGGAAGCGCCGGAAACCGCACTGGAGGTCTGTGATGAGACCACGTGACTCAAGATGCCACACCAGTCGGGCGTTGACCAAGCGTTCCATAGTCTTACATAAACATGATGTCAAAGCTATTGGCCGGTAGTTGCCCGGGTCGGAAGGATCCTTACCCGGCTTGGGGATTGGCACAACCACAGCCTGGCGCCAAGATGGCGGAAAACGACCAGTTATCCAGATATGGTTAAAGGCCTTGAGAAGTACAAGGAGTGAATCCTCAGGCAGATGAGTTAGGAGCTGATAATGGATGGTATCTAATCCAGCAGCAGAGTCAGTACATTTCTGCATGGCTTGCTGCAATTCTGAAAACTTAAAGGGGGCATTATAGTCTTCCGAGTTATCTGATATAAAATCACAAGCACAAGATTCTCGCTTCTCCTTCTCTCTCTGGAAGAAAGGTGAATAATGCTCTGTTGAAGAAGTATGGTCAATGGTGGAGGCAAGCAAATTGGCCACAGCCTTTTTATCTGTGACCAAACTGGCACCATCTCTAAGATGGCCGACAGAAGCCGAGCCACCCCTGCCCCTAATTCTTCGAACAGCCTTCCAGACGTTTTGGGACGGAGTCCTAGAAGATAAAGATGAGACGAAGCGTCTCCAGGAAGCATGGCGTTCGCGTTTAAAAATGTAACGGGCTTTCGCCCGCTGTCTTTTAAACGTTAAAATATTTGCTTGCGACAGATTACAAAAAGCACGTCGCTGAGCAGATTTGCGTATTTTTGGGGCCTTGCGGCACTCTTCATTGAACCATGGTACTCTCGGCTTCTGAGGGACTGATGTAGAAGTTCTAGGGATGGTTTCACCTGCTACGTCCAACAAAATCAAAGTAAAACAAGAAACAGGTTCTTTAGCTGACATGACCACCTCCTCTGTAAGACGAGACTGACAGAGGGAGGCGAACAGAGGCCAGTTAGCTTTCTTGAGATTCCAGCGCCCCACCGGCGAATCCTCCTCACAGCTAACCGATGACAGAACTACTGGGAAGTGGTCACTACCACACAGGTCATCGTGAACCTTCCAGTCAAAGTCCAGCATGAGAGAAGGATCACACACAGTGATGTCTAGAACAGAACTAGATCCTGAACCTGAGTTAGAGTATGTAGG
This sequence comes from Semisulcospira habei, assembly GCA_036245525.1. NCBI lineage: Eukaryota > Metazoa > Mollusca > Gastropoda > Semisulcospiridae > Semisulcospira > Semisulcospira habei. The sequence goes on from BTPG01000003.1 coordinate 157,238,521, forward strand.
TGAGCCATCGTTAAAGACACATAGGTTAAGTTGAGAAAAAACATCTTCTAACATCTGACCTCTGCCATCATAGTGGTCGCTGCCCCAAAGGTGAGCGTGACCATTAAAATCCCCCATGAGAATAAAGGGAGGGGACAGTTGATCTACTAAGTTAAAAATATCATTGCTACTGACCCGCAGTGATGGTGGCAGGTAAATACTGCATACGGTTATGGTCTTCTTCAAGGTAACCCGAGCTGCGACAGCCTGAAGACAGTTGTCGATGCTAACGGGGCTACATAAAATTTGGCTACTAATGAGAAGAGCCGCTCCACCCGAGCGCCTCTCCGAATCAGAGCCTTTGTGTATAACGTTAAAACCATTAAAGGATACATGGTCAGAAGTCTTCAGGTAAGTCTCCTGAAGAGATATTACTGAGGGGTTATAGAACTTGACTAAAAGACGTAATTCCTCAAAGTTAGCTTGAAAACCACGACAATTCCACTGAAGCATAGAGTACATGATTATGTCTTATCGGGGGGTGAAGAGTTTTTCCCCCCTTTTTCCTTTACCTTGGAAGGAGTTGAAGAAACAGAGGGGGGCCGGCTCCCGGGCCTCCTCTGGTTCTTCGGAGATGAAGGGGGTGGAGCTGCCGCAAAATCAGCAACGACAACTTCCACTCCCTCCATCCGCTCCTCCAGTGCAGCATATTTGTTTTGAAGGGGGACATCAGTGTTCCCCTTCTGGGCCCGTGCGCACAGCGGTCCCATAGATTTCTTAGACCCCTGGTCCTGGGCAGCGTTCCTGCCGCTAGAGTTAGCGGCCTTAGAAGGCTGACCAGAGCCAGAAGCCTTTGGAGTTGACTAACAGGTTTGGGTGGGGGCTGAGGCTTAGGGGCAACAGAAGGCGGCACAACCAGACCGGCAGTGTCCGCCTTCTGCGTTCCCTGGCTCTTCTTCACCACCGGAGGAGGGTTACTCTCCAGGGGCGAGATGACCCGAGGCTCCGCCCCCAACCAAGAAGTTGGGGTCTGACATGAAAAGTCTTTGGTGGGACGCTTACCTGCCACCGCTGCACTGAAAGTATATATTGAGGTGTTAGAGGTTGGGGCAGCCGCAGCTGCACCAGAGCCTTCAACCAGTTTTTTGGCATCTAGAAAGGACAGTCCCTTCTCCACACGCACCTGCTGAATCTTGCACTCGGATATCCAACGAGGGCATTTCTTATCCGAAGCCATATGCGCTCCCTGGCAATTCACACACAAGGGGGTGGCTGTGCAGGACTCAGCAGAGTGTCCGGGCTTGGTGCAACGGGCGCATGAAGCCTCTGCCTGACGGCATGTCTTCTGCCCATGGCCATACTTTTGGCACTTAAAGCACCGGAGGGGGAGAGGGACGTACTTTTTCACTCTCAGGGAGTAGTAACCTCCCCAGATGGTAGTAGGAGGGGTGGGGTTGCCAAACGTCAGGATGATGGTAGGGAGACGGATCTCCCCACCACCTCGCTTGGAAGCGAAGCGCCTGACTAAGTCACCCCCTGAGACTTAAGGTTCCATACAAGTTCATCTTCCGACAGTTCTGCCAAAGCTTGATCTTTGATTACGCCTCTTGACGAATTCATAGTCTTGTGGGGTGTGACCTCCACCGGAGTGTCTCCGATGGAAGAGAGCCTCAGTAGCCCGCTGGAGTGTGCCCGGGTACGGCACTCCACCAGCAAGTCACCAGACCTGAGGCGCTGGGCGTCAGGCCTGCCAACACGGCTCCTGAGGGTCTCCCCCACCAGGAAAGGATGCAGCTTAGTAACAGGTTTCTCCTTCACCTTGCTATGGACAATGAGGAAGCGAGGCCATACGGCCGACGCCTGAGGCGTCGCTTCCTCACAGTCCGAGTCACTGTCATGTTCAATGTTGGTGGCTATGTGCCGCTTCTGTGCAAGTTTGGGTTTTTTTGTTTTATCCATATTATAATAGTAGAGATATTCATCCCCCGGGGGTCCCCGCCCGCCACCGAGCCCAACAAGGGAAATTGCAAATGTCGGCGGGTCTCCAGCCGACGCACAATGGAGACTGCCCGAAAGATATACTCAAGGGGGTAAGCCCGATTGAACCGTTTGAGCCACCGCCTTCTATCACACTGTTGAATGCAGGGGAATACTGGCGTAAAGCACCTAATGAGCAGCAGAAGCTATAGCATGGTGCTCCGTATATCAACCCGCATGTCAACAGTGGGATAGGGCTCAACGTGACAAGAGCCGATTGACTAGGCCGGTACGACTAGCCTCCCGTTTAGGTAGAAGTCAAGGCCGAAGTGGAGTGTTGGCACCAGTGAGCCGCAGCCCAAAGGGAACCTCAGCCACCAGGATCCACGGGTCTCCAAGCACGGCAAACACTTGGGATCCAAAGGACCAAAAAGTCACGAGTATTTTTAAGGACCAATCCAACATGGTACAACCTGGGTTAGCACAGCTCCTGAAAAACCGGACCAGTGAAAAGGCTGAACAACATATCTGCTGACATCAAGTCCTAATCCTGGACAAAGATGGCACCAGTCTGCTAGCCCACTCAGTCAGGGACTGAGTGGACTACCCACCCACGCCACGTGGAGGCCGGTGCCGGGTAGGCTGCTGACCAGAGCCAGAAGCCTTTGTAGTAAGATTGACAGGCTTGGGTGGGAGCTGAGGCTTAGGGGCAGCAGAAGGCGGTGTCACTGGACTGGTAGCATCCGCCTTCTGCGTTCTGTGGCTCCTCGTCACCACTGGAGGAGGGTTACTCTCCAGGGGCGAGAGGAGCCGAGGCTCGGCCCCAAACCAAGAAGTTGGAGTTTGACATGAGAAATCTTTGATGGGGCGCTCGCCTGCCACCGCAGCACTGAATGTATACACAGAGGTGTTACTAGAGTTTGGGGCAGCCTCAGCTGCACCAGGGCCGTCAACCAGTTTTTTGGCGTCCGCAAAGGACAGCCCCTTCTCTACATGCATCTGCTGAATCTTGCACTCGGATATCCAATGAGGGCATTTCTTATCCAAAGCCATATGCGCCCCCTGGCAATTCACACACAGGGGGGTGGCTGTGCAGGACTCAGCAGAGTGTCTGGGCTTAGTGCAACAGGCGCATGAAGCCTCTGCCTGGCGGCATGTCTTCTGCCCTTTCCCATATTTTTGGTACTTAAAACACTTTTAAGGAGTAGTAATCTCCCCAGATAGTAGTGGGGGGGGGGGGGAGGGAGGGGTGGGGGTGCCAAACGTCAGGATGATGGTAGGGAGACGGATCTCACTACCACCTTGCTTGGAAGCGAAGCGCCTGATGTAAGTCACCTCCTGCAACTTAAGGTTCCGTACAAGTTCATCTTCCGACAGTTCTGCCAATGCTTGATCTTTAAACACTCCTCTAGAAGAATTCGTTTTGTGGGGTGCGACCTCCACTGGAGTGTCTCCGATAGAGGAGAGCCTCAGTAGCCTGTTGGAGAGTGCCCTGGTACGGCACTCTACCAGCAAGTCACCAGACCTGAGGCGCTGGGCCTCAGGCCTGCCAACACGGCTCCTGAGGGTCTCCCCCACCAGAAAAGGGTGCAGCTTTGAAACAGGCTTCTCTTTAACTTTGCTGTGGACAATGAGAAAGCAAGGCCAGACGGCCGATGCCTGAGGCGTCGCTTCCTCACAGTTGGGAGTAGCTATCATTGTCAAGGACAATGTCGGCGGCTATGTGCCGCTTTGGTGCCAGTTTTGTATTTTTTGGTGTTTCCATATTATAGTATGATAGATATTCATCCCCCGGGGGTCCCTGCCCACCACCAAGCCCAACAAGGGAAAGTGCATTTGTCGGCGGGTCTCGAGCCGACGCACAATGGAGACTGCCCGAAAGATATACTCAGGGGGTTAAGCCCGATTGAACTGTCTGAGCCACCACCATCTATCACAATGTTGAATGCAGGGGAATACTGGCGTAAAGCACTTAATCAGCAGCAGAGGCCATAGCATGGTGCTCCGTATATTAACCTGCATGTCAACAGTGGGAAGGGCTCAACGTGACAAGAGCCAATTGACCAGGCCTCCCGTTTAGGTAGAAGTCAAGGCCAAAGTGGAGTGTTTCAGCCACCAGGATCCTCTTCTCCTCCGACACGGATCTCCAAGCACGGCAAACACTCGGGATCCAAAGGACCAAAAACTAATGAGTATTTTTAAGGACCAATCCAACATGGGTTAGCACAGCTCCTTCAAAACCGGACCAGTGAAAAAGACTGAACAACATATCTGCTGACGTCAAGTCCTAATCCTGGACAAAGATGGCACCCTTTCACTAGCCCACTCAGTCAGTGACTGGGGAGACTACCCACCCACACCACATGGAGAGAGACAGAGAGCTAGCTGTGAGAACATAGTATAACATAATATACATAGTGTTGTGGGAACACAGGCCTGTGGGAACATAAACCTGTGGGAACATAGACCTATGGGAACATGGACTTGTGGGAACAAAGACTTGCTCCTGTTGGCCACAGGTTCCGTACACACACTGCCTAGCAAGAGGAAGGGGGTCATAGTGGTGGGTGAGGGAGGAAGGGGAGGGCTGCACATTTTTTACATACAGCCCTGTTTCTGAAAATGATCAGTCGGTGGTAAGCATAGAGACTTAGTCTAAATGAGATTCTTCTTTTCCCATTCTTTATTCAACCAAAGACAAAGACTGACCATGTGATGTGCAGTGGGAGTGAGCGAGACGGAGGAACTGTCATCTTCACTGATAGTGTTTCCGTATTCTGACCCTGAAAGCAGAGGCGAGGGCCAGTAGGAAGCAAGTCTTCCACGTCACGTCCAGGAACTGTGCCAACTGGATCAGTTCAAAGCGGGCAGAGTTGAGCCAGGTCAGCACCCAGGGCAGGTCCCATCGTGGCACCAGCGAGCGAAGGGCGGGACGTTGTAGACCGAAAGAGGTCATAAGATCGGTGAGGTCTTTGCAGTTACCAGGGTCGGGTCATCCCAAATGCTGCTACACGTCAGCGATCATGGCCAGGCTGCCTCGAATGGTGATTGGCGCTAAATGCTGGTCGGTGAATAGCCAGAGGAAAACTCCACCAGCTGGGGAACCGTCAAATCCGTGGGGTAGCGGCATTTGTTGTCACACCAGTGGCACAGGACTTGCCATTGTCCTTCATAGACTCATCTGGTCGAGGACCTGTGAGCTGAAGCGATAGCCTCCACCGCTGCACCTGAGGAGCCTCTAGCCGCGAGGGTTTGCCGCACAATCTCCAGGCGTGGAGGAGGAGCCGTTCAGGGCTGCGCTTGCTTGAGCATCGTGCGTGGGGTGGGCAGTCGCAGCGGGGGAGCTGTGGTGAGGTTCACGAGGTCGATGGTCCATGACTTGGTCCAGCAGATATGGGCCACCAGGAACAGGACCGTGTTGCACCCTCTGAGCTGTGCGACGAGAGTTCTCGGGACGTGCAAAACAACGTGCGTGGGGTCAGATCAGGAGGCCGGCGATCCACGAGCACCTTCCGCAGCAAGTATCCACCCAGAACAGGACCGCGTTGCCACCTTAAGCTGAGCAGGAGCTTGGAACTAGCACTGTAGGAGGTTCGGCGAGGCGGCGAGGCTATCCCAAGAGAGGTAGCGAGCATCGACCACTCAAGCTAGCGGCAATGGAACGGTGGAAGACGAAGCGAGAAAGCCGTCGGTACCAAGTCAGCTCGATCATCGAAACTCACAGCCGCGCCGATCATCCGAAGATGTCCGGACGGCGTGTCCACTCGGAGCGGAGCTGCCGGCTGCGATGCGCGATGGAGTCGGCAGGTCATGCGGAAGTCCCGTGAAGACTCTTTCTCGGGTAGCGACGTCTACTGCGCACCAACGGAGCCCCTAGCAAAGGAGGAAGGAAGGGAGGGAGAGCACCCGCGGCGGCGCGACTTTCGGCGATGCCAGGAACATCTGGGGTGAAGGTGAGAAGAAGAATCTCCCAACGAGGCAGACAGGATCCACCCAGCGAAGAAGGTGAGGACGGAGCAACGGCCACACCCGGACCTGAGACTCGAGGTCGTCCATCGAGGGTCGTCCGTGGAAAAGCGGGAGCAGCTGAAGCAGGGTGGCAGTAGAGGCATCGTAGGGGACGAAGTCGGCTGCAGTACTCACCAGGTCCTGAAGCGGAAGTCTTCGTCTGGCATAGCACGCCTGCTCTTGAAACACCCGCCGCGCTGGGTTCGCGAACCGCTGAATCCGCCACTCCGGAAGTCGTCTTTCGTGAGGTCGATGCATGATTCCATCCCTAGGCCAAGTGGCGCTATGACGTGAAGTCGGACTTGCCCACGTAGACCCGGAAGCCGAGCCTGTCAAGGAATCTAGAAGTGCATCTTGATCCTTCTCCAACGAGGACCCTGACCGGTATCGCACGAGAAGATCGACTAGGGAAGTCAAAGTGGGGCACGATGACGACCAACTGGTCCTGTCCACTAAGACGAACCACTATGGTTGAAACCCCAGAGGCAGCGACTGACACCGAATGGAGCACGCGACACTGGTAAATTACACCGCCGAAGGCAAACCGGAGGAAACGTCTGGAGACGGGCTGTCTGTTGACGCGCAGAAGGAATTCTTCTCCCAGGATGTCTCCGACCGGTTCCGCAACCGCCAATCATCTAGGGACGTCGACGTGGCTGTACAAAGAGGTCCAACAAGCCCAGTCCACTACAGCGTCCAGAAGCAGTTGAACACCTAGTGGCTGCGGAAGAGGCGAAGGGAAGTGCACGACACTGGAAGACCACGCCGTTGAGGTGAGGTGGAAGTAACAGCTGGAGACAGGGAGTCTGGGGCGAGCTGAACGCAACTTGTCCAGGGAGGTCTCTGACTGGCTCCGCACGAGAAGATCGTCAGGAAATGTTGACGAGTCCCAGCTGACCACCCAGTCCAAAGGCAGTACTGCGGCGCAAAGGCTCGGGCGGTCTCCACACTGCAGGGCGAGGCAGCGACGAACTGGTACAGAGTGGAGCATGCATCAACAGTGGTAGCCGCCACCAACGGTCGGGAGGTCGAAGCCGCAGTGCAGGGGGTAACCCAAAGCACCAGTGCACACAAAGTGGTAGCCGGCAAGGCGGCGACCCAGGAGTGGACCGCAGCGTAGTAGGAGGAAACCGGGCAGCCAGGAACTCCTAACCGCGGCGAGTGCAGGGAGCCTCTGATCCTCGATGCGCGGAACGAAGCCCGGTAGAGGCTCAGTCATGCGTAGTACTAGTCAAGCGCCGTCTCCACAGGGCGACGCGCAACGTCCCGGGATCGTAGAAACTGTCCGACAGTCCTAGGGCGCCGGCAGGCGAAGCTACTAAGAGAATAAAACGGATCACTAACGACAATGCTAACTTACCTTCCAGCTGTAACGCTCTACAATGTGTACACCCTTGAAAAACCCCGCGACATGTGTACACCCAACCCCTACTAGCGGTCGTGGCAGCCGATGCTATGGCTGCGCTTGTAGTACTCTAAGTGCCATGCGGGCGCGCAAAGCCCCGCAGATTCATCCTGTCCAGGGAAAGGCATCATCCCTGGGCTGGAAGCTGTACAACTGTGTTGGACCAGAAGGCTCGCGTCGTAACCCCTACAGCCCGAGACGACCTGTCCCGTGAGCGTCAGGTGAACGCCGCACATTGATCCCGTAGTCTCAGCCGGGGCGATGGTACTTTTACTGCGCTTGGGGCGGAACACTCTGTTGGCCTGTGGCAGGTTTGGTCGGCCGTATTCTTGTCCCGACGGCAGGCCCAGGGTGACGGGCGCATCCAAGTCACGGGAAACAGTCTGTGGCAGCGGCGGCCTGTCCCGCGAGCGCGGCCGCCGTCGAGGAACGGCAGCCCGCTCGTACTTCAAACACCCAATGGTCCATTCGCACCGATCTGAGAGTAGATGGTGCGTGCGAAATCGATGTGAACCCAGCTCGTCCGTTAACTTCTATCCAACGGACGGGCATACGCAAGCTCAGCAGTCTTGTCCGGTCATGAACGCCTTTCACTGATCCTCCACTGTGAGACGGCCTTAGTCAACTGTCGGCGTTAATCCCCAATCAACCAATAAACTATGTTACTGGTCTTTGGAGCGAGACGCTGAAGCTTCAAGTAATCTCATCGTGATCCCGACTCGTCACTTACCAGGGTACACACTAGTCCAGCAGTCTTTGTTATTCGTGGTCCCCTGTCACTGCCCTCAGGGTGGGGCACCCAACAGCTGTGCTGGACAAGCATCGAGGGTAGGAGTGCCGTACTCCCACACGAGTGCCACCTGGTCCAGCATTATCCTTCGCCATGCTGCACCAGAGGGTAGACGGGGTGAGTCCACTCATCGCGATCACGTCTCGTCCAGATTACTTCTATCCGACGAGCGGGTGCTCTCAATACTTACGAGTTGGCGCGCACCAGCCGATGTTCTAGGAGTAGTCCCCGTCCTGGGGTGTAAGTCACACGAGCGCCGCATGGATCAGCATTCTCGTCCTGCCGAGGGTACTTGTCACTCACCATGGCCGGGACGTCATAATCTATCCATGATGGAGTATCCCCCGGGTTGCAGCGAATGGCATCCCCGGAGGATAGACGGGGCATGTCATCTCACGCGATCCCATCTCGTCCATATTATTTCTATCCCACGAGCCGGTGCGCGTCAGTCCAGCATACTTGTCTGGTCGTGATCCCCTGTCCCTGACCATGGAGCGGGGCGCCGAACATCTGGCTGGACTCATGTCAAAGGATTGGAGGCAGAGGCTGGTCTAATCCATGCCGTTCGAGGCTCCACAACCAGTGAAATACCACTCGTCGGGTCTGTGGCAGTCACCTATGCTGGAGTTCGTTCTCAGGCTGATGTCGGCCGTTCACGCATCAGTCTATCCCGTACTGCTTGAGGCTCCACAACCGGTGACATAACACTTGTCGGGTCTGTGGCAGCCACCGATGCTGGAGTTCGTTCTCGGGATGGTGGAGGCCGTTCACGTGTCCATCCATCGCGCGTCACTCGAGGCTCCACAACCGGTGAAATACCACTTATCGGGTCTGTGGCAGTCACCGATGCTGGAGTTCGTTCTCAGGCTGATGTTGGCCGTTCACACATCAGTCTATCCCGTGCTGCTCGAGGCTCCACAACTGGTGACATACCATTCGTCGGGTCTGTGGCAGTCACCGATGCTGGAGTTTATACTGGGGCTGGTGTCAGCCTTTCACGCAGCAGTCTATCCTTTGCCCCTCAAGGCTCCACAACCGGTGAAATACCACTCGTCGGGTCTGTGGCAGTCACCGATGCTGGAGCTCGCTCTTGTACTGGTGTCAGCCATTCACGACGGTAGAAACTCCATAACTGGGACCACCGCACTTCCCGCCAGGGGGCGCAGACCAGGCACGGGTGCGTGGAGGCACAGCCGGAGCAGGGTAGGCAGACGGCATGCTCATCACTAGGCCACTGAAACTGCCCACATCGCGTGCAGGTGCGGACTTGCCTACTGCAACACATAACGTGTACGAAATGAAACGAGGCCAAGTGCATGGCGCATGCCAACGCCCAGCGCTCTTCCCCTTCCCTTGAGCGCCAGCCGAGAGCAATAACCAAGGTTTTACCTTGACATAATGGAGAAGTCGGCGAACCAACATGGTGTGAAGATCAACCACGTCACCTCGGCGAAGCCCAGCAACAACAGCCGGAGAAGAACCCAGTACGCCGCTGGCTAGTCCAAGTCCGTGGTAACAGCTCACAACGTCGCCACTGGCTCGTCCGTTGAAGCAGAACACGGACACCAATGAGGAAATTCCGCAGGCAAAGCGTCCCAGCTTAGCAAAAGGCAAACCTGAGGCTAGCACCACCGAAGCGGAAAGTTCAGGACACACGACGACCGTTTCACACCATACACAGCCGCAAGCCGCGGACCGTGACCAGCTCACGAAGTCTCTACTAGGCTTGTCAGGCCTAAGAAATCCCCAGGACCGACAAGGAAAAGCCACAGATTAAGCGCCCAAGCATGGCACAAGGCACACAGCTACTAGCACTTCCAATACTTGGAAAGTCGAAGACACCAACACTAGTTTCTTCCCTACGAAGGAGAGCTATCCATGTACACAACCATCCACAGTCTAGCAAAGAAACAGACTGGCGAGCATCCGGTGGGCGCGTGCCCGGATGGGATGGAAGGGAGGCTACTCGGGTCATGGCCTAGGCTATAGTGCCCCTTGTTACCTCCCCTACCATGTACACAACAATTTTTGGCTAAAATTAGTCTAGCTTAGACACAATTCCTAACAGTAATCTCATCGGTAATGTGTTTTGAGGAAACAAATAGCACACTAGATGATACTCTGCAAGTGGTTACGGAGCTGTTTATTGGATGGATTATTGTTTTCTGTATAGATTGTACATTAAATTCACAAGCTGTATGCATGTCATGATCTATTGTTTTCCTATTGATGTGAGAGTAAGCAGATAATGTATGATACTTTGCACTTTTAGCCTCCAGGGCAGGACACAGTTGCACATCTCCCACACACTCTCTTCTTTCAGACTGAACAATTTTTAGTCTAAATTGATTGACATGAAATATGTTTTACACAAACTAATTTTCTCTGTCCAAGAAATTAAGAAGACTGTTAAGAAGACTCCACTGTATTGCGTGGCTCCAACACTTGCAAAAATGAATGAATTATTATTCAAAAAGTTGAAGAGTTACAATGCTAGATTACGAACTCATCCAATGTCTATCTCCATGCTAGCTATATAATATAAAAATTTCCAAGTGAATAGAACGAAAATTACGGACTCAAATGTGGGTCTTTATATAAACAGCAATTTTTCATTTTAACCAGACACCCAATTTAAATATGCTCAGGCACTCTCTGAAAAACATCTCGATCAAAGCATTTCATAAAGTTTCAGGCCTGTACGTACACAAACACCGGAGATGCTCATGTGTACATACACACACACACGCTGCTTCCCGCCAAATGTATGTTCAGCAGCACAGTTAGTGTAGCTAGTCATGATGTAATTTCTATTGTGTCACTTCAATGTTAGAGTCCAAGGTCTGCATGCCTTTGACATCACAGGCATTTTACTGATTCGCCCCACCAAGTCCAATCCTAAAAAGTCTCTTCTATAAATTCTCTTCTATAAATAGAAGAGACTAAAGAAATGGGATGTGGTCAAGTATTTGGAGCGGTCAAATATTTAAGGTAAATATGGCACTGATAATAAACTTACCTGGCATCAGACAAATCCTGCTGGACTGGAAGGTAGTGGACCCAGGGTTTCATTGCTGGGTAGAAGAATTCCAGCCACTCGTCTCCTACATGCAGCACCAAAGATGAGCACAGGAAAAGGTGTTTGAAGCGGAAACTTGCTGCCACCCCTCGGAAGTTGAACAGGTACCTTATAAAACATTTGAACACTTAGAACACTTATATTCATTACATTGTACATAATATATACTAATTGATAGGGAATAACGTACAGTAGAACCTCCTATGAACGGTCACCCCTTTTCATGGTCACCTCTGCTGTTTATGGTCAAATTCACATTTTACAGATGATGTTCAGTATATAAAGTACCTTGATTTTATGGCCACCTGCTGAACGCGAGCAATGGTCAGTGTGTTGGGAGCCAAAAACGGCATAAATACTTGAAATTTGCAGCCACGGCCGGACTGGTGCAGTAAAGCCGTCGGGTGCGTTGGATCAATGACAGCTTGCCCGACACCTGGCCACCACACACTCTGACAAAGCCCAGATGCACGTCATTATGCAATGATGGATGTGCCATCGGCTCGCCAGCTGTGTGAGCGGTCCTTAACAAAGGTCGCATTATCTATCTGACCGTGTCCATGTCTCTTTTTCAAGTCAGTTTATTGTGCAGTCACGTAATCTTCCAAGGTGACCAAACATTGACTTCTCTTTTGCCCTGGGCACCGACTTGGCAGAAATTCTCATGCCCCTGCAGATGTAAGGGGCTCATGAGAATTGAGTGCGTACGTGTACAAATGTGCGTGTCTGTACCATAGGTCTACAAATCCATCTCAGCACAAGGTCTCTGAACTGTGGAAGACTCTCTAGCACCTCCAATAACATCACTTCCGCAGTCGCCCATTACATGTTTTCTTTCCTCTGATGTTGAAAAAGTGGGATGCTTAATGTTGTTTGGGTTGATTTTCACTGTGTATCAAACACAGTGGGCACTCTTTGGCTGGGCATGCATGTTATTAAATGGAAACCTTCAGAATCCTATCTGTTCTCCATTATCAAAAACATGTCTTTTGTCTATCAGCCCTAACCATAAAGTTCTAACTTTCAGCCAGCTAAGCTAACTGAAACAAACGAAAGCCACCTCTTAGGTGTCTCCATTTCTTTGAAATGTTGCGAATAGAAAGCAAAAACATGAAATGATAGAAAGCGAAAACATGAAATGAATATATTCAAGAGGATAAGAAGGAAGTCAGTTTTACATTTACTTCGGAGTATGGGTACAGGCACACTAAAAATCTGCAGTGGTACTAAAGACTGGACGGGTCAGGATGCAATTGTGGTACTCCAAACGAAGTGTCATCTTTTGCCAAGCACAAGGGACAGATTTCAGCTTCACGATTGTTTTTGGTATGATGCAACATAATATTATTAGCAACATTTTCGATTACTTTTTTAAATTATTGTGTAACCGTATAGCATCATATATGCTTGCAAAGAAAGTGCTGTGTTCCATCCCATTATTTTCAATTATTCTTATATTACATTCTTTATGAAAAAGCTAGCATGGGCGGTATGTATCCACATATCGATGTTACAATTATTTATTGCATGGTATTTATATGGCGCATTTCTCATATTTATAATATAACTCAATGCGCAGAATGTAGCCGCGAACTGAACCCAACAAGCACGCTCACATGAATCACGCACATTTACTCACACAGTGTACGTAAACACAGAACATTCACGTGGTGCTGAGGGCAAGCTCAAGTGAGCTACTGCAGTTGTTTTTGAAAATTGTTTATATTTGAAATTTTATTAAGTTGGCTGAAACTAATATCAAAGTGGAGGGGGAGGAAGAGCCGGAGTACCCGGAGAAAGACCCCCCCGACGGTCCGCCCAATGATTGTACATTGCTTAACGTCCCGACAGCAACAAGGCTTTCTCAGGACGTGCCTGCACTGCTTGTGAAAAAAAAACAACCAACTAAACAGAACATTGAATGTATGTCGCCAGCCGGTCAAACACATTAAATAAACCTAACACATGGGGCCTAAATAAAGCTAAGACCATTTAGCAACACACATCCAATATCAAGAGCTACAGGCAGTGCAGACAGTAGGGAGAGTTTAAAAAAGGCAAATACAGGTGAATGGACCTCGGGTAGACAGAAACACATGCCCCAGAATAGAGAGAAAACCCCACCCTGTGGGGCTGACCAGGGTGACCCTGGGAACTAAAAAATACCTAACCCCACCCAAGTCCCCCAGGGCAGACCCGGGTCGGTCCGCCCAAATTATCAGTGACTCTTACTAGAGGAGAAAAGTCCGACGCCAGAACCCGGAATCGAACCTCACACCTTTAGCATTGGTGGCAGGCGCCTTAACCACTGCACCACAATATTTCATAAAACGGTGATCTAAATTAATGAATTATAATGGAATATGTCATCCCAGTACAGCTTCTAGATACATATGGTAAATATTGTGAGCCTGCCCACAAAATTAAGAATGCCTACTAGTCATTTAAAACAGCTGAAAATGAAAAGCTTGGCTGTTCAATTATGGGTGCGGAAACTATTTCCAGAATGATGACAATACTAAAGAAAATGTCCTTTGATCAACTGTATCATTTTTTGTTAAATTCTCAGTGCCAATGACCGTAAACGATTTTGAAGAACAAATCTTATGGTATGAGTGTACATTTTGTGTGGCGCATACCTGTCAAGTTTCAAAATTGGGAACTCTGGAGGTTTTTTATGGTCTTTTTTCTTTTTTTTTGCGGCGTCACGGCCTTTTCTTACAACTGGCAATATACTATCAGCATAAAAAGTGTGCAAACATTATGTTCAGATTATTACTTTTTTGTTTGCATGTTTGTTTCATTTTTAAAATGAATTCACACAGCACCATTAAATATTCCACTTTATTTGAAAATCACTAAAAATAATGTGATTTTATTTGAATTAATTAACATTTCTGAATCTGATGCTGGTATCTGATGTGCACACAGTAAAACTAGAAAATGCAAAAAAAGAGCACATCTCCAGCAACACTGATACTGTTCAAGAATTTAAATATTTGAGACCAGAAAGGATTTTCCTCACATTCATTATATTCAAATACTTCTGAACTGATTGGAAAGGACATGCATACAGTTTATATGTCTGCCTACTGATACCTGCGTTCGGAATAGGCTCTCTGTAAGACCAAACTGAGACAAACAAAAAAATGCCAGTGGTAAGACTTGCTGCTGGGTACTGCACTCCGCTGCGCGTGTTTTGTTGAAAAGCCTTTTGCACTTTGTACCGATTAAAATCTGATAGTAACTGTCCACAATTTCTTTACTCGCAGTTGTATCCCACTAGGTCCATCCGCATTTTGCCTCTGTCTTTTCAGGAACAGCGGACGATTTTTTTAGTTGATTAAAACCAGAAGTAACCGGAACACATGGGTGCATCTCCTTTCATTCCAAAATGGCTGAAATAAAACAAAACTGCCAATGAGATATGCGTTCAAAGTTTTCGTATGATTCCAATTTTCTCAATTCGGGAGAATCAGGAAGAAAAGTCACGAAAGCAGGAGAAATCAGGAGGTGGGGACAAAGCAGGAGATGGGTTGCAAAGTCGGGAGACTTGACAGGTATGATGATGGTGTATACCATGGTGTAGTTAATCAAAACCCGTGAGCTCAAGTCAGTCTCAGTTTGACTGTTCAGTGCAGAAATGACCAGGCCTTCCAAATCCATGGCTGTTTGTAACTCACTAAACACGCACTTGGTTTTAAGGACGCAGACAAGAGACTATTTTGCCAGAAAACAAAAATACTAATCTACACTTATGTTGTTTAAACGGTAATAACAGGTGTTAGGAGAGCTTTGGCGGGGTGGACATTGTGTCTATTGAAAGGCTGGGACCCTAGGGAACTTAAAAAATTCCTAAAGCATTTTCATGGATTTGAAATCACAGTGCTATCACCTTAACACTATATGGTGTGTATTGTACAAGAGTGCTGAGATAGACTTGTAGGCCTGTGGACTGACATTCCAACTCATGCGCCCCTGCAGACCTCATGCAGGGGTACATGAGGGTCTAGTGCGTACATGCGCAAATGCGCGTATCTTTGTGTTTGAGACTGATGCATGTCCAGAACATTCACTTCTTCAGGAGATCTATCAATTACATGGCTCATAAGTGACAAAAATGCTGCATCAAAATGAATCAGTGGCAATCACTTAGGCTGAAGTGGTCACTATAATATACTTTTTCAGACACTGTACCCTGTGTGCACTGTCCAATGTTGACATTTACCCTGTGTACACTGTCCAGTGTTAAACTGTCCAGGACTTTTCAAGTCTTGGACGAGAGGTCACGTGAATCATAGGCCAACGATCGTGACGTTAGCTTCAGTACAAAAATGAATCTCAGCAATGTGTGAATAGGAAGATTACTGAAGAGTTAAATAAGCATAATTTCTTAGACTGTATCGCATGTTTACAGAAAAAGACAAGAAAGAGATTTCAAGTTTTTCAGCATGTTAAACGACATTCTCATAGGAAGCGAGACTTGAAAAAATCTTTGACAGTTTAAAATCAGACAGTGTACACTGGGTACAGTGTCTGGAAAAGTATATTATCGTGACAGCTTCAGCCACTGATTCTTTTTGTTGCAGTGATTTTGTGACTTACAAGCCTTGACCTTTTTGAAGGCTCATCCAAATTAGTATCTACAGATTGGTCTAATCATCAGGTATCTCTAAACCAAGTTTAGGTTTGAGGTTGAAAATAGTACAGTACTCTCTTGGCTTGACTTCGCGAACGAAGATTCTATAGGGCTTGCCCACGTCGTCTGCAGGCATTTTCGTGGCTGCGGAGGCCAATCCGGGACAGGCAGGTTCGACCGCAGTGGCTGCAGGGGAAGGTCTGGTCAGGGTTCTGAGTTACGACAACTCTGTTTTTTCTTCTGAGCCGCTTGTCCTTAAGGTTAGCTCTGCGAGAGTCCTCAAAGGAGACGGCTGCCTTGTGAATGGTGGAGCGCCAGGTGTCACGGTCCGCAGCAAGCAAAGACCACTGGCGGTGGTCGATTTGGCAGGCACTAAGTGACTTCTTGAGACCGTCTTTGTATCTCTTCTTTGGTGCCCCTCTGTCTCGGTGTCCAGTGGCGAGCTCGCCGAACAGAGTGATCTTGGGTAGGCGATGATCCTCCATCCTGGAGACGTGCCCCGCCCAGCAAAGCTGTGTCCGCAGCAGCAAAGCCTCGATGCTCACAGTTTCCGCCTGTTCAAGGACCTCGACGTTGGTGACATAGTCACTCCAGTGAATGCTGAGGATGGTACGAAGGCAGCACTGGTGAAAAAGCGTTCGAGGAGTCGTAGTTGGCTGCGGTAGAGGGCCCAGGACTCGGAACCGTACAGCAGGGTGGTGAGGACGACAGCTCTGTACACGCTGATCTTGGTGCCTTTTTTCAGCTGTTGATTGTGCCACACCCGCTTGAATAGTCACCCGAAAGCACTGTTCGCTTTTGCCAGCCTGTTGTCCAGCTCCTTGTCCAGCTTGGTGTCTGACGTGATGATGCAGCCAAGGTAGGTAAACTGGTGTACAGACTTCAGTTCGGACTCGCCGATGGTGATGTGGGGAGGGCGATGCTCTTCCTTGGGTGCCGACTGATGAAGGACCTCTGTCTTTTTCAGACTGACCTCAAGTCCAAAGAGCTGGGCAGCATCTGCGAAGCAGGACGTAATGCGCTGCAAGGCTCTCTCTGTGTGTGCAACGAGGGCAGCGTCATCAGCGAAGAGCAGCTCACGAATCAGTTGGTCTAGGGTTTTCGTGTGGGCCTGCAGTCGTCTGAGGTTGAACAGGCTGCCATCGAGACGATACCTGATGTACACTGCGTCGTCATCGTCGAGGTCCACTGTGGCCTGCTTCAACATCATGCTGAAGAAGATGGTGAAGAGGGTCGGTGCCAGCATGCAGCCTTGCTTCACGCCGTTGCGAATGGGGAATGGTTCTGAGAGGTCACTGTTTAGTCTGACCTGGCCTTGCTGGTCCTCGTGGAGCTGGACGATCATGTTGAGGAACTTTGGGGGACAACCTAGTCGCTCCAGGATCTGCCACATTCCTTGCCTGCTCACAGTGTCAAACGCTTTTGTTAGGTCGACGAACGTTACGTACAGCCCTTTGTTCTGCTCGTGGCACTTCTCCTGAAGCTGTCTCAGCACAAAGACCATGTCGGTGGTACTCCTGTTGGCTCTGAAGCCACACTGGCCCTCTGGGAGGTGGTCTTCAGCGATGGCAGGTACCAGCCGATTCAGGAGCAACCTTGCGAGAATTTTCCCGGCAATGGACAGCAGGGTAATTCCATGATAATTAGAGCAGGCAGACTTCTCTCCTTTGTTCTTGTACAGGGTGATGATGACTGCATCACGGAGATCCTTTGGTAGTGTTCCTTTTTCCCAGCAGCAGAGAAAGAGGTCGTGGAGCTTGTTGTGCAGTGCTGGGCCTCCATGTTTCCAGATCTCTGGCGGGATTCCGTCAATGCCTGCTGCTTTGCCACTCTTGAGCTGGTGGATGGCTGTGAGGGTCTCTTCGGCGGTGGGCGGTTCGTCCAATTCAACCTTTAGTGAAAGGTGCGGGATTTGGAGGATGACTGTTTCTTGAACAGTGCGTTCAGCGCCGAAGAGGTCCTGAAAGTATTCCGACCAACGGTTCAAGATGGAGGTATTATCTGTGAGGAGTGCCTGTCCATCAGCGCTTCGCAGGGGACTTTGTACCAGGTGCCTAGGGCCATACACTGCTTTCAGTGCTTCGTAGAAGCCCCTGTAGTCACCGTTGTCAGCGCAGAGCTGGGTCCTCTGTGCGAGTCTGGACCACCACTCGCTCTGGAGCTCTCTAAGCTTGAGCTGGAGACTGCTGCAGATGAGGCGGAAGGCAGACTTCTTCACAGGGCAGGAAGGCCGGGCTAGGTGGGCCTGGTGGGCGGCTCTTTTTTTTGCTAGAAGTTCCTGGATCTCTACGTCGTTTTCGTCAAACCAGTCTTTGTTCCTCTTTCTAGCAAAGCCCAAGACTTCCACAGAGGATTTTACAATAGCAGTTTTCAGTTGTTCCCAGAGTGTTTCAGGGGAGGAGTCTGCTGGATCAACTGTGTCTTTGAGCATGCGCTGTAAATCGGCCTGAAGGGCAGCTTTCTTGTCGTCACGCTAAAGGCTGGCAACATCAAGCTTTTTCTTGGGGGGGACCCCCTTTCTTGGGTTTCAGCTTGAGGCGGAGCCTGAGTTTGCAGCGAACAAGGCGTTGGTCAGTGTGGCACTCTGCGCTGGGCATCACTCTGGTGAGGAGGACGTCACTGCGGTCCCTCTGACGCACTAGGACATAGTCGATAAGGTGCCAGTGCTTGGAGCGAGGATGCATCCAGGTGGTCTTTCGACTGTCCTTTTGCTGGAAAGTAGTGTTGGTGATGACAAGTTGCTGCTCTGCACAGAGCTCCAACAGTAGGCGACCATTGTCATTGCAGTTCCCAAAGCCATGCTTGCCGAGGACTCCTTTCCAGGCTTCAGAGTCTTGGCCCACTCTGGCGTTGAAGTCGCCAAGGATGATGACTTTGTCGTCTGCAGGGGTGCTCTGCAGGAGGCTGTGCAGGTCAGAGTAGAACTTGTCCTTTTCTGCAGGCTCTGCCAGGAGGGTTGGGGAGTACACACTGAGAAGGGTGACATATTGCTGGTGTCTCAGTGGGAGGCGCATGGACATGATGCGGTCGGAGTGACCCGTTGGTAGGTTTTCCAACTTAGTCGCAATGGGGGTCTTCACCATGAAGCCCACGCCTGAGAGCCGTCTTTCTGATGCAGGCCTGCCTGACCAGTAGAGGGTGTAGCCAGCGCCAAGTTCTTGGAGGCTGCCTTCCTCCGGAAGGCGTACTTCGCTGAGCGCGGCGATGTCGATGTTTAACCTCCGCAATTCATGGGCAATGAGGGCGGAGCGACGTTCAGGGCGTCCGCTGTCTGCTGTGTCGAGCATGGTTCGGATGTTCCAGCATGCTACGTTGAGTCCGGTCGTGGTCGTCATGAGAGTGGATCCATTGTTTTTTCTTGTTTTCTGACCGCATGAGAAGATGCCCGTTGACCGCGGCTAGCCAACTGGGGTTACGAGGGGATGAGCTTTGGTTAGGCCACCTTTTCTAGGCCCCTCTCCGTGTGGAGCAAGCAGTGCTGTCCCTAGAGAAGGCTGCTTGGTCGTTCAGGGTGTGCCGAGTGACGTTGTCATCCCCAGGTCAACATCAGGCGACCAATATCCTGAACCGCCTGCATGCAGGTTTGCGACTGCGGCTTCCAGTGACATCTTTCACCTGCCGTTTTGCCCCTTGCCCATCGCTACAGGACTTGGAAAGTTCAGTGTCATAGTCCGTGGGCGTTTCCTAAAGCCTGCGCTGTGGAGCTTTTTCGTGGAGTGCAGTGTGCGCAGTACTGGCCCCACCCTTTAAACCCTTGGTTCGTTTGCCATGGCCTAGCAAGCTGGGACGGTGGCATCGAGGTCCTCGGGTCGTAGGTTTTATATCAGACTGTCCTTGTCTTAGTCTCTGGCTCAAAAGACTTCCCCAGAGACACGGGGGCTTTGATGTCAGGGGTTTCCTCCCTTAGCCTTTCCGCAGCCAAGCGGCCAGGCCTGCAAGGCAGCAGGGGACTCGTGGGGGCCGGGGTCGTCTATGTCCCGTGCAAATGTGAACATCTGCCCACTGCCCAGACGGTGACACCAGAGGAGAAAAATCCAACGCCGGAACCCGGTATCGAACCTCGCACCTTTGGCATTGGAGGCAGACGCCTTAACCACTGCGCCACTTCCCCGCCCAGTACAGTACTAGAGAAACAAGAAAGGCAATGTCCTTATGGTTCATGTGTATGACGGATTTACATATATATGTGTGCATGACCTTTGTAACAATAACTAAAGGGCTGGCTTCTGCACCAGTGAAATTCATGTTTTCTCAAAATTTGTCAACCCCTGTGACCCTTGACCTTTGCAATGAGCTGACTAAATTTGTATGCATAAGAAGGTCTTATCATCAACTACCTTTGTGCCAAATTTGATTGAAAAGTTTGCCAAAATGTTATAATAACCACAATTCTATCAAAAATTGGCATTTTACATATATTTGCTGACCTTGTAACCTTTCATCCAGGGGTCATCCAAATTAGTATGCATAGATAGGTCTTACCATCAGGTATCTCTGGAAGTTTGGGTTTGAAGTTGTGAACAGTATTTGAGAAAAAACATCTTGTCAAAATATGGCTATTTTTCACCTAGTTCCTGATCTCCTGTAAACTTAACCTTTCCCAAGGGTCAACCAAATTAGTATGCATAGAAAGATTTTACCATCAGGTGTCTTTGTACCACATTTGGGTTTGAAGTTGTGAATAGTATTTGAGAAAAAATAAATTTTGTCAAAATATAGCTATTTTTTACCTATGTCCTCATCCTCTGCGACCTTGACCTTTGAGAGAGGTCACTGAAATTGGTATGTTTAGAAAGTCTTGCTACAAAGTGTCCTTGGGCCAAGTTTGAAGACTGTCACTTGAATATAGAGTCTCCAAGAAAATGCCAACATTAAAGTTTAATTATCACGGAAAGAACATAGACTCACTTTTGCTTTGCACCTGAGCTCAAAACACAGTTTTTGTCAAAATATGGCAATTTCTTACCTACGTCTGGCCCCCCTGTGACTTCAAACTTCGAGAGAGGTCACTAACATTGGTATGTTTAGAAAGGTCTGTGTAACGCACACAGACTTGCCCCCAGTCGTACGCACAGACTCTCACACAACAGACGCATAAACCGCCACTGACTCAGACGGGCGCATTCATGTGGTAAACACAACTCACGGGTTTCCTTTCTAACAGAACTTTTATGCAATATAAATAGAGAAAATGCTTAAATGATTATCGAACTATATACACTACACCACTACCAGCATCTCAACACCACATGCGCACACACAATATAACTGCCAGGCTAGGTAGTAGTCTCTCACACTCCAACCTGTTTGGCGTTCTCGCCTGGTTACGTTCAGTCCTTTCACGTCTAGGCATTCAAGTCCTTCGTATGCTCCCGAGTCGTCCTGTCTCTCGCACCGTGGACGTCCTCGTTACTCACACCGTATCTTCGCTGTGACCCAAGTGTCTCGGCACCGGTCGCTCACTCCCCGAGTGAAGAGATGGAGAGATGACCTCGCATTAGGTCCCTGGTGACTTGATGTCTCGGCGTCCGTCGCTCCAACCTCCGACAAGCACTCTGAATAATAATAAAGTCCTAAAACGTAACTCTTGCTAAACACAAACACATATTGGATAATATGATACACTACGTAACCTGGCTAATACAAATAACTCACACGCTCATTCACACACACACACGTGCTTCATAACCCGACTACTTTCGTAACACCCCCATATCTCTGTCACTACCAAGAACCAGACTATAACCTAACACTCTCGCTATACATTATACCATACGCTGGAAAAGACTATACTTAACCACGTACTACCTTCATAACGACATAGACAAACACCCCTCACATTCCTTAGTTATCCATCTCGGTAGATAAATATATACGAACCACCGGTTACCTCAAAAACTTCTAAACCAACATAACTGAACCAAACCAGTCAACACTACACAACTAAATTAACTCCTATCAACGCATACTATCTTTAACACAGTAACCATCAATAATACATATCAAAAACATACCTGAATTCTAGGTTTCATAGTCTTGGAATACAGGCTAAGGTATCTCACACACATCTGTACCCACTGACAGTAAAGCCCCGTACTAACGTTTCTACAGCTCTGCCAGACTGAGCTCTCGCCTACAACTCACTAAAACTCCCCGTGTCGAATGTTCTTTAAAGATTCCACGTGGGCCACGAGCCTCACGGACTATCGGCACAAACAAACCGCTGACAATTACTGTACCGTATTTAACCTACTGTGTGAACCCTATGTGTGGGCATAGAGTTTCATCACAGTCTGGCACAACGAATCCTTCGGCCAAGTTTGCAGTCTGTAACTTAAATAGTTTCTGAGAAAATGCCAATGTTAAAGTTTAACACGAACGACAGACACCAGACAGACGGCGGCTGGCCCAATACACAGACTCCCTTTTGCTGTTATGCATGACCCAGAAACTGTTCTATGACTGTTGATCACCATCTGGGGTAACTGTCAGTAACAATAAGACATTGAAGCCACTCTTGAATAAACATTTTTTACACGCCTCCTTTTTGGCTCAAGTGCAAAGCAAAAGTGAGTCCATGTTCTGGGCCAGTGTCAGGTGTCTATGGTAAACTTTAACGTTGGCATTTTCTCAGAGACTTATCAAGACACAGACTTCAAACTTGGCCCAAGGATACATTGTGACAAGACCTTTCTAAACATATCAATGTTGGTGACCTCTCTCAAAGGTCAAGGTCACAGGGGGTCCAGAAATAGGTAAAAAAATAGCCATATTTTGACAAAAACTGTTTAAGTCAAATACTATTTTCAACTTCAAACCCAAAGTTGGTACACAGATACCTGACAGTAAGACATATCTATGCATACTAATTTGGATGACCCCTCGGATAGGGCAAGGGTCACAAGAGGTCAGCAAATGTGTGAAAATGCTAATTTAGGATAGAATTGTAGTTAATAACAAAGTTTTGGCACAAAGGTAGCTGCATGATAATAATAATAATAATACATAGTTTTTATATAGCGCCCTTCCCCATGAACAGCAAGCTCGGAGCGCTTTACAGCACATAAAAAACATTAAAAAAGATAAAAATTAGAACACACTCACTCTTTAAATAAACATCTGCTCGCACCATGTAGGCGCATTTCTAACACGAAACACACACACACACACACACACACACACACACACACACACACACACACACACACACACGCACGCACACACACACACACACACACACACATACACACACAGCCTATCTACATGGGCTACCCACATACGAAACAACCAACATTTCCACGCAGCACATCCAGACTAAGCTAATCTTGATATGCTACCAGGAAAAGATGGGTCTTCAAATTTGTTTTGAAGGTCATCAGGGTAGGGGAAAGACGGACATGCAGTGGAAGTGAGTTCCAGACGTGAGGGGCCTGATAACTGAAAGAACGGGCACCAGCAGTTTTTAGGCTGACTCTGGGCTGAACGAGCAGTTTTTGTGAGCTTGAGCGTAGACTTCTGCTAGGATTATGTGATGCAAGGGAAGAAGACAGATATGCAGGAAGCGTATTGTCACAGTGTTTGTATGCCAAAGTGGCCAACTTGTACTCTATTCTCTGTTTGACAGGTAGCCAGTGGAGATGCTTTAGCAGTGGTGTGATATGATCAGTACGTTTTTTGCGAAGGACTAACCGGGCTGCATTATTCTGGATACGCTGAATGCAAGTGAGTTGATCAGATGAGATACCAGCAAGGAGGGAATTACAGTAATCTAGACGGGACAGAATGCGAGAGCATACAAGCTGGGCAGTAGCCTTTTCTGTCAAAAAGGATCTGATCATGCCTATTTTGATGAGATCTTCCTATGCATACTAATTTAGATGACCTATCACAAAAAGGTCAAGGGTCATGGGGTGATACAGAAATAGGTCCAAAATAGCTATATTTTAACAAAAACCTTTTTTTCTCAAATACTATTTTCAATCTCAAACCCAAACTTGGTACAGAGATACCTGATGGTAAGACCTATCTATGCATACTAATTTGGATGACCCCTCAGGAAGGTCAAGGGCCAGAAGAGAAGTGTTAGGATAATGTGTAAAAAAATGCCAGTTTTTGTTAGAACTGGAGTTTTTAATCAAAATTTTTGAAAACTTTACAATCAAATTTGGCATCAAGGTTGCTGATGGCAGAATGCTTAAATTTTGAGAAAACATGCATTTCACTGGTGCAGAAACCAGCCGTTTACTTATGGTCACAAAGGTCACACATGTGGATTGGTCATTAGCAGTACAAGTGAGTCATAAGGGCTTTACCTTTCTTGTTTTAGTCTTCAGGTGGAAAACCGTATCACACAATGTGATACAGCATGAGCGCATCACACACTGTGTGAAACACTCTGGTGTAAATTGTCTTGTAGAAAGTCTGGTTAACAAAAGATTGATTGATTGATAGTACATTGTATAGCAACAAGACTTTCTCAGGACGTGCCTGCACTGCTTGTGAAAACAAATTAAACAGAATATTGAATGTATGTCGCCAGCCGGTCCAATATGTTAAATAAACCTACGACATGGGGCCTAAATAAAGCTAGGATCATTTAGCAACACACATCCAGTATCAAGAGCTACAGACAGTGCAGACAGTAGGGAGAGTTTAAAAAAGGAAAATACAGGTGAATGGACCAAGGGTAGACAGAAACACATGCCCCAGAATAGAAGGGAAACCCCACCCTGTGGGGCTGACCAGGGTGACCCTGGGAACTATAAAGTAGTTAACCCCACCCAAGTCCCCCAGGGCAGACCCGGGTGGGGCTGGTTAACAAAAGGGCACGCACACACACAACATTAAAACCTGACCTACTTTCAGTTAACATGCAACAACATCATTTTAGGGTACGTGCCAACTGATATTCTGGCGTCAAATAAAGCATTAATACATCATCATGTACATGAATATGCATTTGTCTGGCATCGGCCGAGGAGCTGCAACAACTCGAAGACCGAGTACAAGCCAGATAAAAAGGTAGAAAGAAACCCCTCTGTTGAAAACAACACTACTTTGAAAGTTGCAGTTGCAAACTACAGAAAAACCTACCTGCAAGCTTTAAGAAACAAAGAGAAAACTGAGAAGCTCAACCTTGACTGTGATAGAAACAATAAGCTGTTGAAGCTTACAAAAGCCATGAATGATGCAACCAAAAATGGTTCCTCTGTTGTCATCGAGCACAAGCAGGAGATGCTCACAGGAATAAGAGAAGCAAACTACTTTATAGACAAGCATGAAGAAGTCAGCACCATCACCATCCCAGAAGAAAGGAAGAGAGAAATCCAGCAGGAAATCTGGAACCAACAAGAGGCCATACCTGATGCAGTGATGACTGACCCCTTTACCATGCGGGAGCTGGAAGAGGCCATGAAGACTCTACCATAGAAGAAGTCCCCAAGATAACCAACGAGATGCATCTGCATCTGAGGTCCTACAGCCAAAGCTGTCTTTCTGGACACCCTCCATAACAGCTGGAATTGTGGCCATGTTCCACAAATCTGGCGAGAAGCAGACATGGTGCCCATCTATAAGAATTGAAAGGACCTCACGAAAGCAGATAGCTACAGGCCCGTAAGCCTTACCAGCAGCATGCAGAAGCTGATGGAAAGGCTCATCAACACAAGACTCATGTGACTCATGGAAAGGAAGGAAATCTTCACCCCTGAACAGGCAGGATTTAGACAACACCGCTCACATAAAGATCATGTGACCTACATTGCCCAGAAAATAGATGGTTTCAAAACAAAAATCACAGTATGGGATTGACATGGAGAAGGCCTTCAACAGAGTGTGGAAGGGGGGAACCGAAGCTTAAATTCCAAAAGTGTGGCATCGCCGGGTGCATGTACAGATGGTTTGAATAATACCTCTTCAACAGAAAGGCCAGAGTACATATCAACGGATAATACAGCCAAAAGAAGATGCTGAATGAGGAGTTCTGTCCCCAACCTTATTCCTCATCTTCATTAATGACACTGTTGGAGATCTTCCAAAACATGTCCATGGGGCCATCTATGCAGATGACCTTGTGCTGTGGCACACTGAAGAGCATGTCGCAACAGCAACCCACGGGATGCAGGGGGAACGCAAAAAATTGGAAGAGTGGCAAGAAAGTGGCTTGTGACTGTCAATGTGAAGAAGAACACTTACACCATTTCAGCTTGTCCAACAAAGAAACCCTATAAGCTGAAGTTGTAAATAGTATTGGAGCCTTGCATGTTCAGGGTGGTACAGTTGTAGCTTGGCGCCAGGCTGGGCCAACACTGCCATTGATCTGTTGTGGCCAGTCCATTATCTCCCATCGGCTGGTGCATTTACATGTGAATGCCTCACAGTTTTTAATTTTGTATTTATTTTTATTATACAACCCTAGGCCCATGCTGGCAAGAGCTAATAACAAGTATTCACAAACCTTCAACATGCATACAAATACAATATATATGTTATATTAATCCATGCCGAGTAGCTTTGGGCCAGTGCAGCTTATCATCCATTTTGTAAGAACAGGTCAAACATCTTAAATAAATTCATATATAAATTAACCCATTACATCCTGAGGCTGATTCTTTAAAAATTTGCTTATTGTCCTATGAAGGCTACATTACAGATTAGGAGAAAGATCAATCGTTTTAGTTTAAGCGTGGTTTCAGAATAGCTTGGCACCTCAGGCGCCAAGCTATTCTGGCACCATCCTTGAACTATCATAGTCAAAATTTATTTCAAGCCATCGGTGTATCAGGATGAAAAGGGTCAAGCAAAACTACTGGAATGTTTCACTCCCTCCAAACTGGTTGCCTTACCTGTACTTGCAATGATCTTCCAGTTTTATCTCTTCAGCTGGTGGTCTGTGAAGAGTGTCCTGGAAATCAACAAACACCACAAAGATACAAATCCAGGTAAACTTTGCTGTTTTATAAATTACAACATGTGGTTCAATCTTCAAAGCTTTATATGGTCATTTTCAGTGATCATAATTTTACAGAATGTAGAACTGTTCTTTTTGCTATCAATTTATTTCATACTGATGTCCAACATGAGATGTCACTAGTCACCTGCTGGGCGTGGAACCCTAATAACTAACTTTATATTGATTTTAATAGTAGCTCTCTGCCTACAGATGTCAAGTTCATCCGCCGCAAGATTACTTCCCCTAGAACAATATAGGTGGTGGGATTCACCCAGCCAAAGTTTTTTGGAAGGATGAATAGGCTTTGCATGCCCAAGTACAAATTGATCTTTCAAATTTAAAACAAGATGGGATGAACCATAACCCACAAAGTCTCTTCTATATGAGAGCCAAAACCCACAAATCCCTTCTATATGCAAGTTGTTCACGCTGTCAAGAGTCTTTATCGGTTGTTTTGGACCCAATTCTGATGTTTGAAATATCTCTCATTGAAAAAGCCTAGCAGACTTGCCAGAGCTCTGTAAAGGGCACAGTGCATGTGATAATGTTTCACTTTGCCTCCTAGACTTGAGAAAAATGGTGACCAAAAATGGTGACTAGAAACTATAATTTGTGTGAAGTGAGGTTTGACTTTACATAGATACATGATATTCTACTGTACACATGTATGCTCTTCTGCGCGCACGCGCATGCGTGTGAGAGGGAGAGAGAGAAATACATATTAATATCTACTACTAGAGTATTGCATCAATGTCTGTGTGGTGACTAAGTTGCTGCTTTTATGTCACCGTCACTGTCTGATTTTCTCCATAATTCAAGGTTTTTACTTTTTTTTAAAAATGTTCTGCAGATTAATTTTTACTGAAAAAGTTCAAAAGATACAATGTTGGCTAATGAACTCATCAATATCTTTATCCAATCTAGCTATATGCAAAATTTCAAGTCAATATGACAAAAATTACGGACTTTAATGTGGTACAACCGACTTACTATAAACAGTCTTTTAACCCTTCAGTGAGACACCCAATTTTAGTATGCTCGGAGGCTCTCCTAGGCACCGTTTGAACAAAGCACTTCCCCAAGTTTCATGCTTGTACATATACAAACATCAGAGATTCTTGTGTTTACATACATACGCGCGCGCACACACAGATACACATACGGCGCTTTGTGCCAAAAGTATGTTCAGCAGCGAAGATAGCATAACTAGACATGACATAATTTTTAACTGGTTACTTTAGTTGTCAGGTTTTGAGATCTGCCCACCTATGTTGTCATGGGTATGCATTTAAATTTGCTCTGCCACGAGCCATCCTAAAAAACCTTTTCTATAAAGAGACTTAAAAACAACTTTATACGTCTAAACATGGAACCTGTTATCCCAATGTTTTTTCAATTTGTATAATTGTCCAACATACTATACACACTATCATAGGTCTTTTTTCATTAAAAAAAACCGTAGCTAAAACACTTTTTCTTCTTGAAAACTATTTCTTTATGTTAATACACTGTGCAAAAAAGTAGGGGATACTGAGATTTCAACTTCAATGGTCGAGAATTTTCTAAATCAGCAAATGATGAGTTATGCTCCAATGGCCTGCATTTTCACAATATTGGTTTTGTTGTGCTGGTCATGTGATCAGATTGACAGCCATGAATATGGTGTTGGGGTCTTATGGTATCAATGAATCAATGAATCAATGAAATTTTATTTTACAATGGTTAAGGCATTGACATCATCATTGACACAGCCATTTTACAAACCTGCCGTTGCTACAAGACTATCTACACATGCATATACATACAAGTAAAACATAATACTTGCAAACAATTGACAACACTGTTCACATAGGCAGTAGTTCAAATGATAAAATGAAAAACAGGCTTAATTGTGAATAAATTGGACCCAGCATAGAAATAGACATATAATACATATTCTTTTTAGGGAATGGAAATGATTGTCTTATTCTATACCTGCGTATTTCTCTGTGGGCTGGCGATTGGGTGCCTGATAGGCGGGGGCAGGGGATCTAACTGTTGTCTGTCCAGCGCTGTGATTCCCCTTGGTTTGAGTACTGACAATTCTGCCAGCGCTAGCCTCACCTATCTGGTTTGTGAGTATCATGTATAACTCGAGGCAAAATTTGTATCGTTACATTGTTGTGTAATGTTCTGTGCATCTACTGTGGGAAATCAGGGTATTTACCCGACCACATATAGTAGCGCACCTTCATGTTTGTGTATGTATGTTTCTCCTGCCTACTTCCTAAGTTCCGGAGAAAGACATGGGTTATATAAGAGACCTGATCCATTCTTATTAGGGAATGGAAATGATTGTCTTATTCTATACCTGCGTATTTCTCTGTGGGCTGGCGATTGGGTGCCTGATAGGCGGGGGCAGGGGATCTAACTGTTGTCTGTCCAGCGCTGTGATTCCCCTTGGTTTGAGTACTGACAATTCTGCCAGCGCTAGCCTCACCTATCTGGTTTGTGAGCATCATGTATAACTCGAGGCAAAATTTGTATCGTTACATTGTTGTGTAATGTTCTGTGCATCTACTGTGGGAAATCAGGGTATTTACCCGACCACATATAGTAGCGCACCTTCATGTTTGTGTATGTATGTTTCTCCTGCCTACTTCCTAAGTTCCGGAGAAAGACATGGGTTATATAAGAGACCTGATCCATTCTTATTAGGGAATGGAAATGATTGTCTTATTCTATACCTGCGTATTTCTCTGTGGGCTGGCGATTGGGTGCCTGATAGGCGGGGGCAGGGGATCTAACTGTTGTCTGTCCAGCGCTGTGATTCCCCTTGGTTTGAGTACTGACAATTCTGCCAGCGCTAGCCTCACCTATCTGGTTTGTGAGTATCATGTATAACTCGAGGCAAAATTTGTATCGTTACATTGTTGTGTAATGTTCTGTGCATCTACTGTGGGAAATCAGGGTATTTACCCGACCACATATAGTAGCGCACCTTCATGTTTGTGTATGTATGTTTCTCCTGCCTACTTCCTAAGTTCCGGAGAAAGACATGGGTTATATAAGAGACCTGATCCATTCTTATTAGGGAATGGAAATGATTGTCTTATTCTATACCTGCGTATTTCTCTGTGGGCTGGCGATTGGGTGCCTGATAGGCGGGGGCAGGGGATCTAACTGTTGTCTGTCCAGCGCTGTGATTCCCCTTGGTTTGAGTACTGACAATTCTGCCAGCGCTAGCCTCACCTATCTGGTTTGTGAGTATCATGTATAACTCGAGGCAAAATTTGTATCGTTACATTGTTGTGTAATGTTCTGTGCATCTACTGTGGGAAATCAGGGTATTTACCCGACCACATATAGTAGCGCACCTTCATGTTTGTGTATGTATGTTTCTCCTGCCTACTTCCTAAGTTCCGGAGAAAGACATGGGTTATATAAGAGACCTGATCCATTCTTATTAGGGAATGGAAATGATTGTCTTATTCTATACCTGCGTATTTCTCTGTGGGCTGGCGATTGGGTGCCTGATAGGCGGGGGCAGGGGATCTAACTGTTGTCTGTCCAGCGCTGTGATTCCCCTTGGTTTGAGTACTGACACTTCTGCCAGCGCTAGCCTCACCTATCTGGTTTGTGAGTATCATGTATAACTCGAGGCAAAATTTGTATCGTTACATTGTTGTGTAATGTTCTGTGCATCTACTGTGGGAAATCAGGGTATTTACCCGACCACATATAGTAGCGCACCTTCATGTTTGTGTATGTATGTTTCTCCTGCCTACTTCCTAAGTTCCGGAGAAAGACATGGGTTATATAAGAGACCTGATCCATTCTTATTAGGGAATGGAAATGATTGTCTTATTCTATACCTGCGTATTTCTCTGTGGGCTGGCGATTGGGTGCCTGATAGGCGGGGGCAGGGGATCTAACTGTTGTCTGTCCAGCGCTGTGATTCCCCTTGGTTTGAGTACTGACACTTCTGCCAGCGCTAGCCTCACCTATCTGGTTTGTGAGTATCATGTATAACTCGAGGCAAAATTTGTATCGTTACATTGTTGTGTAATGTTCTGTGCATCTACTGTGGGAAATCAGGGTATTTACCCGACCACATATAGTAGCGCACCTTCATGTTTGTGTATGTATGTTTCTCCTGCCTACTTCCTAAGTTCCGGAGAAAGACATGGGTTATATAAGAGACCTGATCCATTCTTATTAGGGAATGGAAATGATTGTCTTATTCTATACCTGCGTATTTCTCTGTGGGCTGGCGATTGGGTGCCTGATAGGCGGGGGCAGGGGATCTAACTGTTGTCTGTCCAGCGCTGTGATTCCCCTTGGTTTGAGTACTGACAATTCTGCCAGCGCTAGCCTCACCTATCTGGTTTGTGAGTATCATGTATAACTCGAGGCAAAATTTGTATCGTTACATTGTTGTGTAATGTTCTGTGCATCTACTGTGGGAAATCAGGGTATTTACCCGACCACATATAGTAGCGCACCTTCATGTTTGTGTATGTATGTTTCTCCTGCCTACTTCCTAAGTTCCGGAGAAAGACATGGGTTATATAAGAGACCTGATCCATTCTTATTAGGGAATGGAAATGATTGTCTTATTCTATACCTGCGTATTTCTCTGTGGGCTGGCGATTGGGTGCCTGATAGGCGGGGGCAGGGGATCTAACTGTTGTCTGTCCAGCGCTGTGATTCCCCTTGGTTTGAGTACTGACAATTCTGCCAGCGCTAGCCTCACCTATCTGGTTTGTGAATATAATACATATAGTTAAGGCATCCCTAGGCCCTGCGAGTGATCCACGAAATACTTGCAGAGACCTAATGAGGAGGCAGATTTTACATGATTGGGAAGGGCATTCCAGATATGTGTCCCTGAAAAGGATAAGCTGGTACAAATTACAAGCAGGTTATTTCTTTGAAAATCGCTTTTTGTTTTGGGTCGTCTTGTGATAATCAAGCTAGGGCAGATGTACCATTATTAAATCTGGTTGTCCTTTGTCAGATGACTAAGCAGCAATGCACAGGCAACTGATCACCATTTACTGCTAATCAGCAACAAACGAAAAGTGCTTCCTTAAAACAATTTAACACTTTCACTGCCATTTCCGACTTATTTGAGTTTGTTTTTTAATAGTATGATGTAGCTGTGTATGGCCCTGGCTCAGATTTACCGTGGAAAAGTTGTGAAACTCAAAATCCAAAATTGAATTCTATATTTAAAGGTACAGATATAAGACACATAAAATTCATAACAAGACGCCACATCATGTGGTACATTTGTGTTGGCAACACCTTTATTTCTGTTATTTTACTGCACAAAAAGTTAGCATGGTGTTTAGAACCATTTACAACATCAAAAAAGGTTACTACACATATTTCCACAGCAATAATGCTAAGAAGCTGTTGCAAAAAAACACCTTGACAATACTGTTCAATAGTCTTATCAGCTAGAGTGAAAGCAAAATTTTTGGCTCTTAAAATAATAATAATAATAATGGCTACTTATATAGCGCTTATCCTCAAATAAGCTCTAAGCGCTTTACAAATAAAGAGTGGGAGTGGAGAGGGTCATAAAACCAGAGAAACAACGGATTCTGCAATACACACGCGCACACACACACAGGTACATAATGACAAAGAACTGAGCTACATTGGGGTATCGAACAGGTGGGTCTTTAGGGCAGATTTAAAGGCAGTAATGAGGAAGAATGTCTAATGTCTATAGGTAGTGAGTTCCAGACAACAGGTCCAACGTGCGCAAAACAACGGTCACCTCTGGTTTTGTATTTGAAGAGCGGGACTCTGAGAAGGCACGTGTCACTACTTGAACGGAGGGAGCGGGAGGGAGTGTATAGTTGAAGAAGATCAGCGAGATAGGCGGGGTAGAGTAGTCAATAGCTTTGTAGCACAGACAGGTGATTTTGTACGAGACTCGTTGTTTGACTGGCAGCCAATGAAGTTGTCTCAGAATAGGAGTGATGGGCTGATGCTGTGAGGCGCAGACGATGAGACGTGCAGCACAATTCTGAACTCGCTGCAATTTCTGAATGAGAAACTGAGGGAGGCCAGCTAAGAGGGCATTGCAGTAATCAATGCGGGACAAGATTAAAGAGACGACCAGTTTGGTCATAGCTTCAGTAGTGAGGTAATGACGGATAGAACTGATACATCTTCATTCCAGAAAAGCAAGTTTGCAAACATGATTTACATGCTCCTTCATTTGAAGATCTTTATCAAGAAAAACGCCAAGATTACGAACAGAATCAGAAAACGGAATAGGTGCGTCACAAATGCGCATTGAGTCAGGAGAATTGGGCAGCAGTCGAGAGGCACCGACAAGAAGAGCTTCTGTCTTGCCCTCATTTAACTGAAGTTTATTTTCACACATCCAGGACTTAACATCTGAGATACAGTTCTGAACATCTGAAATAGCCTGACTGGAGCTGTTTGGAGGTGCAGATTTCTGAAGTTGTGTATCGTCCGCATACATGTGATGATCGGTTGAATACGATGCGATAATCTGAGACAGAGGCTGAGTGTACAGCGTAAATAGAATGGGGCCCAGGACAGAGCCCTGGGGGACCCCAAACTCTAGCGCAGCAGCTTCAGAAAGAACGTTCTTGACAGAGATGTTAATCTCACGGGAAGACAGATAAGAGTGAAACCAGGTGAGAGCTTTACCAGAAATACCAAAGTAGTTTTCTAGACGTTGGAGCAAGATAGAGTGGTTTGAAATGGGGCGATAGTTCTTTAGCTGGTTGGGGTCAAGATTTGACTTTTTCAGGAGAGGTTTGACAACGGCTGATTTGAATTCTGACGGAAAGACGCCTGACTCAAGGGACTGATTTATAATTTTGGTGATGGTGGGCAGAAGAATTCCAATGTTTTCAAAAACCAGTGACGTTGGCATGGGGTCAAGCTCACACGTTTTAGGTGGGCATTACTTAAGAATGTCAAAAACAGCCTGTTCAGAGACAGGAGTGAACTCGACAAAGGGGTGATCAATATGGGGAGGGTGGGTGTCAATATGGGCGCACCGCACAGCATCAAGGCTGTCTCGAATGGACGTCACTCTGTCAGTGAAAAAGCTACAAAAAGCGTTGGCTAAGTGAGCAGCTGGGATGTTGATGGGAAGGGGAGTGTCACGAGATCTACCAAGCAAGCTATCAGCAAGGGCAAACAATTTTTTACAGGTGTCACTTTCAAGCATCTTGGAGCAGTAAAAATCAGTTTTCGCTTTCAACACAGTCTGATTGACAACAAGTTTCTTCATGTCATAAATCTGTTTATGCACAGTGAGTCCAGATTTACGCCAGGCACGCTCAGCACGCCAACGTTCTTGCTTGGCTATAGTCACTTCTGGAGTAAACCACGGGTCGGACTTATCGGTGTGGATTTGACGCATGGTGGCAGGGGCATAGGTGTCTACGAGGCGGCGAAGTTCACTGTTGTAGGTGATGGCGTCAATGTCTGGATGGTCGGTCAACATCTGTGTAATGTCAGTCTGTAATGCATTACGATCAATGCCGCGAATATTGCACCGGACAATCGTGGCTGGAGGACACGCAGGCTTTGCAACGTTCAGCTCACACACAACCGTGAAATGATCAGATGTGAGGTCCAAAGACGTGGAGTGTAGTAGTCCGTCAGTCTCAAGATGGAGGAACCAGTCCAAGATGTGGCCAGATTTATCAGTGGGAACTGTGACACACTGATGGAAGTCATACTGGTCGATCAGGTCCTTGACTCTGTTGGCACTGTGAGGTGAATCAAAATGGAAATTGAAATCTCCCAAGATTATATGTTTTCCTCTCTGACAGTTGCAAATTTCAAACAGGTCTTGGATTTCTTCCAGGAAAAGAGAATCTGAGAGATGGTTCCTTTTGTTGGGGGGTGGAAAGAAACCGAACATTCTTAGGAAGAAGAAAAAGTACATAACTTTATGACATTTTTACTTTTGAAAAGAAAATGATCTCTCCAAATCTCAAAGCCTGGTCAAAAACGACCATTACCTTAAAAAAATGTATCAGTGATTTTGTTGCTTATTTTCCCTGCTAAAAAAAACAAAAAACAGCTGTCAATGTAAATTATATGGAAAATAGGCAGGCAAAGCTAGACACCTCTATTTTTTGTAAACAACACTTTTTAAAATGAAAATTGCTAAAAATGCATTTTAATTGGTACAGGTAGTTGTAGTATTTAAAGATGCACATATCCATGATATGAACTATCACAACACAGGCATATAACCTAATAAATTGGTCTGAAATGCTGAATGGGGTCCTGAAGTACATATAACTTCATGACATTGCATGGAACAAGCTTAAAATGGCATCCAGATAACAGAAAAACAATAACGGCATAGCTCATAAGGCCTAAGTGCATGACCAATCAACATACCTAATCTAACCTTTGTGACCTTTCCAACAGGTCACTAAAATGAGCAAGTGTTCTAACATAAGGAAACTGTTGGCTTTTGTATCTGCGAAATCTGTGTTTTCTCAAAATGTATGCATTTTCCACTTTTGTCAACCTCCATGACTCTTGGCCTTCGTGAGTAATGAATCAATCAGTATGCATACACAGTTCTTATCATCAGCTACCTTTCTGCTACATTTGGTTGAAACGTTTTGCAAAAAGCCTGAAACTAAAATTCTACCAATAAATGGACATCATTTGCAAGAACTGTGACCCTTGACCTTTCCGAGGGGTTGGTCAAATTAGTATGCCTAGGAAGGTCTTACTATCAAGTATCTCTGTACCAGGTTTAGGATGGCAGTTGTAAATAGTATTTCAGAAAAAAAAAAAGGCTATTTGTGACCTATTTCCTGATCTCTTGACCTTTGACCTTCTGATGGGTCATCCAAATTAATTAGTATGCATAGAAAAGTCTTACCATCAGGTATCTCTGTAACTTAGGTTTGAAGTTGTGCATAGTATATTTGAGAAACAAGAAAGGCAAAGACCGTATGGCTTACGATATGAATGATGCACATATGTGTGACCTTTGTGACAATAAGTAAAGGGCTGGCTTCAGCACCAGCAAAATCTATGTTTTCTCAAAATTTAAGCATTTTTCACATCTGTCCCCAAAAAACATCTTTTGTCAAAATATGTTTATTTTTCACCTATTTCCTGATCTCTTGTGATCCTTGACCTTTCCAAAGTATCAATCAAATTAGTGTACATAGGAAGGTCTTACATCAGGTATCTTTATACCAAGTTTGGGTTTGAAGTTGTAAATAGTATTTGAGAACAAATCAATTTTGTCAAAAGATAGTTATTTTTTAATCTATTTCATCATCCCCTGTGACCTTGACCTTTGACAGAGTTCACTGAAAATAGTATGTTTAGAAAGGTCTTGCCACAAAGTATCCTTGGGCCAAGTTTGAAGACTGTGATTTGAATAGTCTCCGAGTAAATGCCAATGGCCGATGGAGGAAAGAAGACAGACAATGACGTGACGGCCGACGGCCAGATGACCACTGGCCCAGAACATACTCACTTTTACTTAGCATGTGAGCCAAAAAGGGTAAAAAATTAATAAATTGTGTTGTAACTGTCTTTTCTATGCGTGTTTCTTTCTCTGTTATGTTATTTTCAAACATAAGGTCTGTCAGGTATTATGTTATTTGGATTCTGAAATCCTAGAAATGTGATATGGCCCACATCTGTGATAATCTTGGGCTAATTTCAACCAAATGATGAAAATGCTTTAAGAATGGGAAGATTGGCTGTTGTGATGTTACAAACAACCTCAGCTGAAGCCAAAATCAACAGGGGTGCAGTTGGTGCTTGACAAAATTCAACTCTTTGTGGAGGGTATCAATAGTTTTCATTCAAAAGAATAATGATTGAGAAGATTTAAACAGATTCATAAGTGTATGTATTGTGTACATACTCTTCACAACAAAAACATTTTGGGTACCTCGATAAAACATTTTATGGGGTTAACATTCCACTGTGAAAACATCAGAAACTTCGGCTGATACCTTGGAAACACATTTCTAAGTCAGAAACTTTCACCAAGATCAACAAAATGAAGAAGTTCACCTAGTTCTCACAACATATCAGTGAAAGAAAATGCTCTTTTTTTGGGCATACATTATTCATGCAAGACAAATTACAACAAGAAAGGCAAAGACCTTATGGCCTGTGTGTATGACCAATCCACATAATAAGTGTGACCCTTGTGTGTTCATGTGTACATAAGTAAAGGGTTGGCTTTTGTAATACTACTACTAATAATAATAATGGAGATTTGTTACTCTAAAGGTAACTCTAAACGCTGATACAGAAAAGAAAACTAAGAGCTAACACACACAACAACAACACACACACGAGATAGTGGTGATGAATTGTACCAGTGAAATACAAGTTTTCTCAAATTAGTCAAAATGTATACATGACCGATCTGCATGTGTGACCTTTGTGACAATAAGGGATGGCTTCTGCACCAGCAAAATCCATGTTTTCTCAAAATTTAATCAGTTTTCACACATCTGTCAAACCCCTGTGACCCTTGACCTTGGCAATGAGTCAACTAAATTAGGATACATAGAAAGGTCTTATCATCATCAGCTACCTTTGTGATAAATTTGATTGAAAGGTTTGCAAAACTGTTGATAATAACTACAATTTTATCCAAAATTAGCATTTTACACACATTTGCTGACCTCTTGTGACCCTGGACCTTTCTGAGTGGTCATCCAAATTAGTATACATAAATTACCATCAGATATCTCTTACCAAGTTTGGGTTTGAAGTTGTGAATAGTATTTGAGAAAAAACATCTTTTGTCAAAATATGGCTATTTTTCACCTATTTTCTGAGCTCTTGTGACCCTTGACCTTTCCAAGGGATCAACTAAATTAGTATGCATACAAAGGTCTTGCCATCAGGTGTCTTTGTACCAAGTTTAGGTTTGAAGTTGTGAATAGTATTTGAGAAAAAATAAATGATGTCAAAATATAGCTATTTTTAACCTATTTCCTCATGCCCTGTGACCTTGACCTTTGAGAGGTCACTGAAATTGGTATGTTTAGAAAGGTCTTGCTACAAAGTATCCTTGGGACAAGTTTGAAGACTGTGGCTTGAATAGTCTCAGAGAAAATGCCAACGTTAAAGTTTACGACGGATGACAGCAGAAAGACGACAGACGACGGACAGATGACCACTGGCCCAGAACACAGACTCACTTTTGCTTCGCACATGAGTCAAAAACTACAATTCTATCAAAAACTGACATTTTTCAAAGACTTACTGACCTCCTGTGACCCTTGATCTTTCTGAGAGGTCATCCAAATTTTAGTATGCATAGGAAGTCCTTATCATCAGATATCTCAATAATAAGTTCGGGCTTAAAGTTGCAAATACTGTAGTATTTGAGAAAAAACAGTTTTTGTCAAAATATGGCAATTTTGGACCTATTTCTGGACCCCCCATGACCCTTGGGAGGTGACCACTAAATTAGTAAACTAAACTAATAAAAAGGTCTTATCATCAGCTTCCTTTGTGCCAAATCTGAAAAGATGGCCAAAACTTTGATAAAAACTACAATGGCCACACAGGGCAATTAGGTTACGCCCCCTTTTCACACACTGTTATCTGTTAGCCTCTTGCAGCATAAAACTATGAACGAAGAACTTTTCTGCCAAAACAAAAAATCCACTCGGAGCACATCACAGGAGAAGCTATTTCAGCAATTCTTACAAAAATTAAGAGTTAGCGTTTTTCACAACACTCAAATGCACTAAGTACCCCATGACAAAACTGTCGTCTGCAAGCCTGCATACAACCGTGCACATGCCCCAATTAGGCTCCCATGAACACACTAGGTCGACTAAAATTACCCAGATTTTGCTCTTTTTCACACCACCTGTCATGCCTTTTGTTGCTCAAAACGCCAAAAAAGGCACACAATTGAAGTTTTACACCCTAAAAAAATGGCAAAAAGGGAGGAAATTTTTTGAACTATTTCTGGCGGAAAAGTTACTACATGCACCGGAAGCAATTGCCCTGTGTGGCCTGTAATGAAACAAAAAAAGTTGTCAGCTGCAATCAAAACTTGATCACTGATAACCGTACCCTATAAGAAGATACACTGCCAAGTTTCAGACATGAATGGCTGATGGTTTTAAAGCTGCACCAAAATTACTACCTGCACCCCTTGGTGCCCGGAGTACCATTCGCTCTTGCGGCTGACTGTCAGCACCACACATGTAAAGATCCAAAAGGAAAAACTTATGTTCAAGCTAGCAACCCTATATTTTGCAGACAAGCAGACACACATGTTACGCATTCAAAACAACCAGCAAGTACAATTTTCAACAGTTGGTTATTTTTTGGCAATTTATTTGCTATACTACCCCCCCAAGCAGGAACCATTTTGACAGTTTTTTCAACTTTGAACCCAACTGGACAACATAGAAAAGCCCTTGCACTGTTTAAAAAAAATTCAGCAAACTGCCTAACCACAACTAGTCTGCATGAGGTGTCATTTCTTTTATTCCCTCCTTCCAGCTTTAAACAAGGCTTAAGATACTGAAGGCAGCTGAAGCTATGTTCCGCACTTTTTCTGAAAATGAATCACCAGCCAACATGCTTTTTCTTGCAAACAGCTACAAATCCTTGTACCAGCCAACTCAAGGGACCAAGGTGCTTCTCTGACTTTGACTACTTTGCATGGCAAAGCAGCAGAATGCTTTAAATAGTGTAAAATGCTTGAAAAAGTAGCAAAAATTTCACGTGAACGCGTGCGTTCATTCGGGGGGGGGGGGGGGGGGGGGGGGGGGGGGGGGAGGGGGGAGGGAGGGGGGGGGAGAAGGGGGGGGGGCGGGGGAGGTGTGCGTGTTAATGCTTTGGGTTAGTATTATTATGGTAAGCATAGTAGAGTTAGGATTAGGGTTAACATAGTTTTGGGATCTGAGTTAGCATAGTAACGTTAGGCTTACCATGACTGAGGGTTGGGGGTGAGGGATATTTGGGGGGGGGGGGGGGGGCACGGGGGTAAGAAGGTGGTGTTTGGGGTGGGTGGTGGGTGGGTGGAAATGTGTGGCATGGATTTTTAGGCATAATAGATATGCTCAGGATACAGCAGGATGATTTGTGTTTGAAAAAGGTGAAGAGATTTCTCACACACTAACTTCTTGATAATATTTATGACAACCGTGCCTTTTCACCGCACCATACCATCTAAACCGACTTCAGAAACCAGTCAAAACAACATGTTTTGGTGTCACCACACTGAGGTTTGCAGTTTACAGCATGTTTTCACTAAGATGACCCTCACAAAGCCCAAAATACACTGTGCAGGATAAACGGGTATTTTGAATGCAGTCAAAACAAAAGCCAAAAAATCGGCCAACCGACAAAAATCAAATTTAACTAAATTTCATCTA
This sequence comes from Semisulcospira habei, assembly GCA_036245525.1. Lineage (NCBI taxonomy): Eukaryota > Metazoa > Mollusca > Gastropoda > Semisulcospiridae > Semisulcospira > Semisulcospira habei. The sequence goes on from BTPG01000003.1 coordinate 157,278,746, forward strand.
GATGACACCGTAATGACTGTTACCTTGTCAGAAGGGTTTCTGAATGACTACTATGACAGAAAATGTGACCTGGGATTGTTCCTAAGTGTTTTCTAGTCTTTTCTTTCCCCTTCGCACAAATATGCACCATTTTGCCTCTATAATCCTTATACAGCTAAATAAAGCTATCTGTATGGCATCAAAAGTGCCAACATGGCCTAAAAACACCTGATATCAGCATAAAAAGCAAAAAATGTCGATTTTTTGGCACAATCTCCTTCCAAACGCCAATAGTAGAAAAATTCACTCTGCCTTTACAGGCCACACAGGGCAATTAGGTTACGCCCCCTTTTCACACACTGTTATCTGTTAGCCTCTTGCAGCATAAAACTATGAACGAAGAACTTTTCTGCCAAAACAAAAAATCCACTCGGAGCACATCACAGGAGAAGCTATTTCAGCAATTCTTACAAAAATTAAGAGTTAGCGTTTTTCACAACACTCAAATGCACTAAGTACCCCATGACAAAACTGTCGTCTGCAAGCCTGCATACAACCGTGCACATGCCCCAATTAGGCTCCCATGAACACACTAGGTCGACTAAAATTACCCAGATTTTGCTCTTTTTCACACCACCTGTCATGCCTTTTGTTGCTCAAAACGCCAAAAAAGGCACACAATTGAAGTTTTACACCCTAAAAAAATGGCAAAAAGGGAGGAAATTTTTTGAACTATTTCTGGCGGAAAAGTTACTACATGCACCGGAAGCAATTGCCCTGTGTGGCCTGTAATCTATCAAAACTGTCATTTTTCACCCATTTGCTGACCTCCTGTGAACCTTGAACTTTCCGAGTGGTCATCCAAATTAGTATGCATAGAAAGGTCTTATAATCAGATTCTCTGTACCAAGTTTGGGTTTGAAGTTGAAAACAGTATTTGAGCAGAAACAATTTATGTCAACATATGGCTATTTTTTTTTTTTTTACCCCTTTCTGGTGAAATTGGTATGTTTAGAAGGGTTTTTACCACAAAGTACCCCTGGGCCAGGAAGGCTGAAGACCTGCCAGTGTTAGCTGAAGAGGTGGAAGCAGCCGTACGCGGCCTGAAGGGAGGAAAGTCTCCAGGTGTAGACAACGTACCTGCTGAACTGTTGAAACATGGAGGAGAAGTAACAACGAAGGTCCTCACTACACTCTGTCAAAAGATATGGGAGCAAAAGAAATGGCCAGTAGAATGGACACAGTCTCTAGTGATCCCGCTCCCCAAGAAAGGAAACCTGAAACAGTGCCAGAACTACAGAACTATCAGTCTGATAAGTCACCCTAGCAAAGTAATGCTTAGAATCATTCTCAACCGCCTCAAAACTTTCGCCGAGGAACTGCTGGCAGAAGAACAGGCTGGCTTCAGAGTTGGAAGAAGCACTGTAGAGCAGATTTTCAACTGCCGCGTCCTGATCGAGAAACATCTGCAGCATCAGCGCGAACTCTACCACAACTTCATTGATTTCAGGAAAGCATTTGATCGCGTCTGGCACGACGGACTCTGGCAAGTCATGAGATCGTTCAACATAGAGGAGGGACTGATCCAAATGATAGAAGCGCTTTACAAGAACGTCTGCAGCGCGGTTCTACTTAACAATCAGTCAGGCGAGTTCTTCAGGACGACGATCGGTGTCCGTCAAGGATGCCTGCTCTCTCCTGTCCTTTTCAACCTATTCCTGGAGAAGATCATGCAGGAAACCCTCCACGACCACCATACTTCAATCTCTATTGGTGGCAGATCCCTGTGCAATCTTCGATTCGCAGACGACATTGACCTCATGGCAGGCAGCAATAGTGAGCTCCAAAACCTGACAGACAAACTTTCAAGTAGCGCAGGGTCTTATGGCATGGAGATCAGTACGGATAAAAGCAAAGTGATGATCAACACCACAAGCGACAGCAGCAGTAACATTCACATGAATGGCCAAAAGCTAGAAGAGGTCAATGGCTTCAAGTACTTGGGAGCCACCCTGTCCAAAGACGGTAGTTGCATAGCAGAGATCCGTATCAGGATAGGTACAGCAACATCCGCAATGGCCAGGCTGGACAGGATATGGCGAAGTAACTCCATCAGCTTCACCATCAAGTACAGGCTTTACAAGTCCCTCATAGTGTCTATTCTACTCTACGGCTGTGAGACTTGGACACTGCTTGCAGACTCAGAAAAGAAAATCCAGGCCTTTGAGAACAAGTGCCTGAGGAAGTTGCTCCGCATCTCGTACCGCGAGCACAAGACCAACGAATATGTACGGAGCATCGTCACTTCCCTGGTGGGCCCACATGAACCCCTTCTGGCAACCGTGAAACGGCGCAAGCTTGCTTGGTTTGGCCACGTGACCCGACACAACACCTTGTCCAAGACTATCCTCCAAGGCACTCTCGAAGGAAGTCGTCGGCGAGGTCGTCAGAGAAAGAGTTGGGTCGCAAACATAAAAGAATGGACCGAACTCGAGATGTCAGACTTGCTTGCCACCGCCCAAAATAGAACTCAGTGGAGAGCACTGTCTGTTGCTGCTGCCTTTCAGTCCCCCCAACGCCCAGTTCGGGCAAGGGACTGATGATGATGATGACCCCTGGGCCAAGTTTGAAGTCTGAGGCTTGAATAGTCTCCGATAAAATGCCAACGTTAAAGTTTACCATGGACGACAGACGCTGCATGGCCCATTACATAGACTCACTTTTGCTATCGCACGTGAGCCAACAAAAACTTACCTCCATTTTCTTCCTTATCTGCTGACATTTTTCCATCAGTCTTGGCATGCACACAGCTTTGGTGGGAATGAATAGCCCACGAGTGGAAAAATGTAAAAGTAAATCTCCGATTTCCGAATTCTTCTGCTTCAAATAGTAATACATAACATGCTGTTTACAACAGAACGCAAGCGGCATCACATTTTGTACTCTGAATGGTGATGATTTTTATATTTTTTAAAAACTCTCATAGCAAACTAGCCCGACTTAGGTACAAATTCATTCTTTTTTTTTTGTTGGTAAATCGTTATTGTAAATACAGACCAACACTTCCCCGATCACCTCAGTGCCAGCGGGACAGGAAAATTGAAGACCAACACATTTTTTTGTGCCGCTCCTATTTTCTTACTACACGAAGCTACATACACTTCCAGTCAGTAAAGTCCATAGAATCACGCATTTGAAGCAACACAATTTCAAAACAAAGTTTTTTGGGGGAGACTATGGACTATTTGCTGTGCTGCTATAATCAAAAGCAATTCGCCAGGTACACAATTTTCTTTGCTATTGACAGATTAATCAGCTTATCGAAAACCGTGTCACAATATTAGTGGTCCCACGCAGTGCCAAAAATGTAAACAAAAATAAAATTTGTCAAATTCTTCTTCTTCCTTGATCTATCTATCTATCTATATCCCGTAGTCTTATCGACCGTTGGGGCACCACTGATGACTTGGCAACCAGCTCCCTCCATTCCTCTCTGTTCTCTGCCATTCTTAGCGTATCACCCAGCCTCAGTCCTGTCCACTCTGAGATATTGTCCTCCCATCTTTTCCTCTGTCTTCCTCTCCTTCGTCCTCCTTGCACAGTGCCTTGCAGGATTGTTTTGGCAAGCCCTGCTGAATGCGTGACATGCCCATACCACTTTAGTTTGCGATTTTTCATTATGGCTAATAGGTCTTCATAGGGCCCGATGGCTTGCCTGATTCTGCTTCCCACTTCCTCGTTCGTGATGTGATCTCTGTATGAAATGCCAAGCAGCCTTTGAAAACATATAATTTCAGTGGCTTGTATCCTCCTTTCAAGGTCTGCTGTAAGGGTCCATGACTCACAGGCATACAAGAACACTGAGATGACTAAGGAGCGCATCAGTCTGATTTTGGAGCAGAGCGTGATGTTTCTGTCCTTCCATATGGTCTTAAATCTTGTCAGTGCTGTTGTTGTCTGCACAATCCTGCACAGTATTTCTGGTTTTGATCCCTCATCTGTCACAATGGCTCCTAAGTATTTGAATTTATTAACTGTTTCCAGTTGTTGGCTTCCAATCATGATGTCAGTGCCGATGCCACTGGTGTTATTTGTCATCAGTTTGGTCTTCTCTGCACTGATTTCCATCCCATATGCAATGGCTGTACTTGTCCAGCTTTTTCACCAGCTGAGCTAGCTCCTTCTCTGTTCCTGCAAGGCCATCAATGTCATCCGCAAAGCGCAAGTTCGTGATTGTTCTGCCTCCAATACTGACAGTTCCTTCATGATCTTTCAGAGCGTCTGTCATGATTCTTTCCAGGAAGATGTTGAAAAGAGTAGGTGAGAGCAAGCAGCCTTGTCTGACTCCGACTGTAGTTCTAAACCAGTTTCCTATTTTGCCGTTGAAGCAGACTGCGCTAGTGGCCTTGTTGTAAAGGTTTGCTATGACTTTGGTCAGGTTGGCATTGATGTTGTATAGCTTCATGGTGGACTTAAAGGGCTGCATGCCACACCCTGTCAAATGCTTTCTTAAAATCCACAAAGACATGATAGAGGTCTTGCTGGTGCTGGAGGTACCTCTCACATAGAACTCTCAGGTTGGAAGATCTGCTCAGTTGTGCTGCGCCCTGGTCTGAAGCCTGCCTGTTCCTCAGCTATGATTTCCTTTTGCCTGTGGCTTCAGCCTGTTCAGTAGGATCTTTAACATGACTTTGCTTGGGTGGCATATAAGACTGATCGTGCGATAGTTCTGGCATTGATGTAAGTTGCCTTTTTTGGGGGGAGTTATTATAAGTGATTGGGTCCATGGTGTGGGCCAATCCCCTGACTGCCAGATCTTATTGCAGATTGTTAGTAAGGCGCTTATCGTGTCTTCTCCCCCTTCTTGGACTAGCTCTGCAGGGATGTTGTCTGCTCCTGCTGCCTTCCCTTTTTTCAGTGATTTCACTGCAGCCTCTACTTCTTCTCGGAGGATGGGATAGTTGCCATTGTTGGTCACGGGTGGGTTGACAAGTATGCCTCGGTCCCCTGTAGCTCGGTGGTTGTACAAATCTGAGCAGTACTCTGTCCATCTCTTCAGTATGTCTTGGTCTTCCACAAGACAGTTCCCTTCACTATCTTGAATGATCGAGGAGCGTCCTTGTTTTTCACTGGTCAGGTCTTTCACCAGCTATATGCTTTTTTGCTATTATTTTTGTTCAGATTTTCTTCTACGTGTTTACACTGATCTTCAATCCACTTATTCTTTGCCTTTTTCATGCTTTTCTTGATATCCTGTTTAATTTCCCTGTATTGTTTAGCTCCTTCTACCTCCGATTTCTTTTTCTTTAATTCTCGACGCTTGTCACATAGAGCAAAGATGTCAGCTGTAACCCAAGGTTTCTTTGCTTGTCGGTGTTTGCCAAGGATCTCACTGGGTGTTTGGGTTACAGCAGTGTTAAATGTGTCGATCAGTGTGTCCACATCAGTGTCTTCTGCACCTAGAAGTAGCAGTGGCGCGAATTTTCCGCCTATCTTTGCCTGGAAGACTTCCGCTACCTCTGGGTCTTTCAGCTTCTCGAGGTCAAACTTGATTCTGGTGGGACCCTGTTTGTTGACCTTCTTTAGGCGGAGTCGGAAGGTCATCATCACTAAGTTCGATCGCTACCTCTAAATTTGTCAATGAATTAAAGGTTTTTGGAATAAGAAAAAAGTCACTGCAAAACTTTGAACTGTCGACTGAAGAAGCTGTCATTATTTGTAAACTTCGACAATTCTAAAGTACTTTAATCTCGCTGAAAGTTAGCGGGTGCAGAAAATTCCACTGTAAATCTGAGAAAAGGCCATGTAGGTGAACTTCAGTATTTCTACATCTTTGCATAACTCTATATATTGCTCAACTCCATACAGAAAAGGATCACTTTCATTAAAGTTTTAGCTACATGTAGTTGTAATGTGTGTGTGTCTGTGTGTGCATGTGTGTATGTGTGTGGTGTGCCTTATCATGAATGTGTGCAAGTATATCTGCATGTTCTGTCAGCGACTGTGGTGTGAGTATATATGTGTTGTCATTTGGCAGTGTGTTGTAATCATTATTTGCAGTAGAGACTTTGTGGTGCTGGGGTGTCAATTTGTATGAGCACATGCTTGCATTTGCATGTGTGTGCCTGTGTGCAGTTGAAGACAAGAATGTAATTAGCAGCTGACCGCATCTGACTTCCAGGCTTGATTTTTAGTGTACTGTGCATCAACGAGATCTGGTTCTCGACGAGATAGCCGCACCAAAGGGTCCCTCTCCTCACTTGTCCGAGATCCACGGAAGAAACCTTTTTTGAGTTTCTTTTCCCATGGCCACTTCATTGCTTCCCTTTAAATGAAATGTGAAAGAAACAAACATTTACCGTGTATATCACGAGACCTGAACACAGAAAATATTACAACATAAATGGTCTGCATTAACTCATTTCAAACCGTAACCAAAATTTTATGTTTATGGTGAGTATCACTACAGTACCAATAGCAGATTTTTACATTTAACCAGGTGCAGTCCAAATCCGTGCCTGTATCCACAATTTCTCAACTGTATACAATGTCAATTTAACCGAGTTGGTTCGCTTGTTAATACTTCTGCCAAAGATGCATACCCAAAATTTCAAACAGATCTGTTGAAAAAATACAGATGTTAACTCTTCCCCGCACACAGTCAAGAAAACTTGACCTCTAAGAAGCGCTCACCAGCATACCCCCTAAGCGCACGCCAATCTGTGGAGCAGGCGTGACCTAAAATACTCAAAATTCCATTTCCCAAGACTACTTTCTGGAACCTTCCAGCTATAATGTACTTCTTGTACTAAAGCTGAACTGGTTCCATTTACCTTTGAATGAAAATACATTAAAGGAACAGAATTACATCGCGGACATATAGCACAGTAAATACAACCAACATTTAATTCTCCATTCCCCAAATATCATTTATCACCACCCACACCAGCAGTGATAATGTCTGTCTAAACCAGTTACCCCCAATTTATCACACCTAACAAGGTTCATAAACTTCAACACACTCTAACACTGGTACTGTGAGAAAGATACAGATTTAGTCCGAGAAGGGGTCTGTGTCGTACTGGACATGTTTTCATGCCTGCGTGCAAGCATTAGAATTTTTTTTTTAAAGTCATGAAACTTAAATTATGAAGTTTTAATGTCATAAACCGTAAGTCCATTACTATCAGTATGCAATACATGTGCACCGCATGTATACAGTAACATGTTGTAGCTTTAGTTGACGCGTAATGTTCCATCAGCCTAACTTGAAGGTTCTGTAGTGACGTAAAAAACAAGTGTACAGACTTCTAAGAACAAGAAGAAAGACAAAGCCCTTCTGGCTCACATGTATGACCAAACCACATAATAAGAACCTCTGTGACCTTGGCCTTTAAAAAAAGGTCACTGAAATGAGCAAATGTTAAAGTGTCTAAACATAAGTAAAAGTATGGCTTTTGTACTAGTGAAATCTGAGTAACTGTCTCAAAATGTATGCTTTTTTCTCGCAAAATCCATATTGTCTGAAATTTAAGCATTTTTGACACATCTGTCAACCCCTTGTAACCCTTGACCTTTGTGACGACTCAACTAAATTAGTATGCATAGAAATGTCTTGCCATCATCAAACTTCATGCCAAATTTGATTGAAAAGTTTGCAAAAGCTTTGATAAAAACTACAATTCTAACCAAAACAAGAAAGGCAAAGCCATTATGGCTCACATGTATGACTGAATTACATATGTTTGACCTTTGTGACAAGGGCTGGCTTCTGCAGCAGCAAAATCTATGTTTTCTGAAAATGTAAGCATTTTTACACATCTGTAAACCCCCCATGACCCTTGACCTTTGTGATGAGTTGACTAAATTAGTATGCATAGGAAGGTCTTATCATCAGCTATCTTTGTACCAAATTTGGTTGAAAAATTTACAAAAATTTTGTAATACGAACAATTTTTATCAAAAATCGGCATTTTACATACATTTACCAGCTTCTTGTGACACTTGACCTTTCCAAGGGGTCATCCAAATTAGTATGCATAGATAGGTCTTACCATCAGTTATAACTGTACTAAATTTGGGTTTGAAGTTGTGAATAGTATTTGAGAAAAAACATCTCTTGTCAAAATATGGCTATTTTTTTACCTATTTCCTAAGCTTTCATGACCCTTGGCCTTTCTGAGGGATCAACCAAATTAGTGTGCATAGAAAGGTCTTCCCATCAGGTATCTCTGTAGCAAGTTCGGGTGTAAAGTTGTGAATAGTATTTGAGAAAAAAACATCTTTTGTCAAAATATGGCTATTTCGGACCTATTTCCTGAGCCCTTGTGACCCTTGACCTTTCCGAGGGGTAATCCAAATTAGTATGCATAGATAGATCATACCTTCAGGTATCTCTTTATCAAGTTTGGGTTTGAAGTTGTGAATAGTATTTGAGAAAAAAAAACATCTTTTGTCAAAATATCGCTATTATTCACCCATTTCCTGAGCTCTTGTGACCCTTGACCTTTCCAAGGGATCAACCAAATTAGTAAGCATAGAATAGTCTTACCATCAGGCATCTTTGTACCAAGTTTGGGTTTGAAGTTGTGAATAGTATTTGAGAAAAAATAAATTATGTCAAAATATAGCTATTTTTGACATATTTCTGGATCCCCTGTGACCTTGACCTTTGTGAGAGGTCACTGATATTGGTATCTTTAGAAAGGTCTTGCCACAAAGTATCCTTGGGCCAAGTTTGAAGAATGTGGCTTGAATAGTCTCCGAGAAAATGCCAACTTTAAAGTTTACCACGGACGATGGCGGACGGATGGATGACCACTGGCCCAAAACATACTCACTTTTGCTTTAAACGTGAGCCAAAATGGCATTTTTCAGACATGTACCGACCTCTTGTGGTCCTTGATCTTACCAAGGGGTCATCCAAATTAGCATGCATAGATAGGTCTTATTGTCAGGTATCTTTGTACCAAGTTTGGGTTTGAAGTTGTGAATAATATTTAAGAAAAAAACAAACCTATTTTTGGATCATCCCATGACCCTTGACCTTTGTGATTGGTCAACTAAATAAGTAGGCATATATGAAGATATTATCATCAGCTACATTTGTACCTTTGTGCCAAATTTGACTGAAAACTTTACAGAAATGTTGATAATAACCACAATTCTTCAAATTTTACACACATTTGCCGACTTCTTGTGACCTTTGACATTTGCATGGGGTCATTCATAATTAGTATGCATAGATAGGTTTTACCATCAGGTATCTTTGTACCAAGTTTGGGTTTGAAGTTGTCAATAGTATTTGAGAAAAAAACATTTGTCAAAATATGGCTATTTCTCACCCATTTCCTGAACTCTTGTGACCATTGACCTTTCCGAAGGATCAACTAAATTAGTATGCATAAGAAGGTCTTACCATCAGGTATCTTCATACAAAGTTTGAGTTTGAAGTTGAGAAACAATTAAATAAATTTGGTCAAAATATGGCTATTTTTTTTACCTATTTCCCCATCCCCTGTGACCTTGACCTTTGAGAGAAGTCACTGAAATTAATATGTTTAGAAAGGTCTTGCCACAAAGTATCCTTGGGCCAAGTTTGAAGACTGTGGCTTGAATAGTTTCCGAGAAAATGCCAATGTTAAAGTTTGCCACGGCTGCGATGGTAGATGGACGACGAACACACTGGCCCAGAACACATGGTCACATTTTGAGCCAAAAACTACAATTCTTTTTTTTTTTTAAATGGCATATTTCACACTTGCTGACCTCCTGTGACCCTTGACCTTTGTGATGGGTCATTCAAAATAGTATGCATAGAAATTAAGGCCTTATCATCAGGTATCTCGGATACCAAGTTTGGGTTTGAAGTTGAAAATAGTATATGACCCAAAAAAAAAAGTCTTTTTGATCCATTTCTGGACACCACCCCCCCCCCCCCCCCCCCAACCCTTGACATTTGCATGGGGACAACCAAATTAGTATGCATAGAAAGGGCATATATAATATCAAACATCTGCCGACCTCTTCAAACCCTTGACCTTTCCAAGGGGTCATGCATATTATTATGCATAGAAATTAAGGTACCATCAGGTATCTCTGTACCAAGTTTGGGTTTGAAATTGAAAATAGTATTTGAGGAGAAACAATATGCAACGAACGCTGGACAGTTCCTTCCATTACCAGGAAACCTGTCGAAAAATGCTTTCACTTTGAAATTTCAGTTGGAAGGCATTGGCTAGCTTACATTTTGGTTGTTTTTTTGTTTTTTTTAATGCAATATTGCACCCTAAGTATACAGCTTTTTTGTTGCATAACCCCCTCAGTTTTTATTTATCGTGCTTTTTGTTTATGCACCATTTCGACTATGGTCAGTATGCATAAGGCTTTCACTTCCAATCTTCTGTTTATGATATATCCTCTAACTTGCCACATTTTGTAGTTATTTTTGGTATGAAATTTGTACCAGCGATATTACAACACCTGTACTCAGATGTTTTTGTTGTGTAAATCTTTTAATTATTTATTTATCTGCATTTTTTATGCCTAGCGGTTAGACTAAATAAAGGATAGTGCATATTTGTACTGATAAACATGATTCCACTAAGCCATATTTGGGGAAGAACATTTTGCTTAGTATGCTGTCACTGAAACTTGTGGTAAGTTGAGGTTTTTATCACCCGTAGTTTGGTAATGGGTGATCAGTAGCCACCAATCGCCTTCAGAACTAGTGACCATGGAAAAATGGTGAATAGAGACAGGCGAATGAGAAAAAGTGTAAATAGGTGGGAAGAAGACAATATACATTATGGGTCACAGGGGTTTCCTACACGGACCCTTGGAGTCTGAGGGAGGTCAAAGAAACCATTGTACCCTGAAGGCCAAAGGCCTGAGGGGTACAATGGTTCCTTTGACCTCCCGAAGGCCTACAAGAGTCCGTGCAGCAAGCCCCTGCTACAAATAACGTATTTATTTTCATTCCTCCACTATTGTCTTAAAAGAAATCAAGAAGAAATCTCCCGACCTGGATCACGCCAGACATGACTGACGTAAAAGAAATATACATTTATACATAATAGACTTATGACGTAATTTAAAATCTTTTATGACATTGCCATCTCCAGTAGTGTGCCTGTTGTTTCGAACAACACTAAGTAACTTTTTACTTTAGAACATTTTGATAGAACAAAACTCGCATCCAAGATGCGTCAGAAAGAGGGCTACAAAAAGTTGGCCATTTGTCGCTACAAGGGTTTTTGTATCCTGGTCACATGGTATGGTTTGCACTAGAGAGATTGGTCATGTGACGTAGGGATGAAAACAACGTGATTTGCATCCTACTTGGGGATGATTTTTCGCTGTTGGTCCCATCGACCCAGCCCTGTGGGATAGATTGGCCACACAGCAGGCCCACCTTCCCAAAATGTCCATGCTGGGTACATGATGTCCCAGTGCTGGTCTGCCTGAAAAACACAGCCAAACAAAAATGATTCAGGACTAGGTATAGATGACGATATATATACTGGTTTACAGCAAACTTTGGATTCTCAAATCACCAGAGAACCCAGTTTTCTTGTTGTTATATATGAAGTTTGTTATAAGCAAAGTAAGTTACATAGAAAGAGTGCTGTTGGGACATCTCAAAAAGTGTAGTTATAACAGACTTTAGTTATATACGACCAGGGTTGATAGTCATTACTTTTTTTCTTTAATGAAATAACTTTTCTTTAATTCTGGTAAAAGGTTAAAGAAATAAATTTTCTTTACTTTTTTTTGAAAATTAAAGATATAAATTTTGTTTAATTTTTCTTTTTAATAAAATAAATTTGCGTTAAATACATGAATGATCATTTATTGCTCAGCTCAGACAAAAAAAAGTGGCATACAGTTGAAAAGTGACATGCCACCAGATTTCCTCCTCTACCCACTATCTAAAACACTATCTGGCTAGATGCATTCAGTAGTTATGAGAAGGGGGAAGACAGAAAAAAAACCTCGGAAAACTGCACAGCGTAAGAAAAAGTCATGCGGCTAAAAATGGAACAATTCAGGCTTGTTTGATCTTATTTCGCGCTGCTGACAAATCCACTCATCTGCAAGAGCCATAGATCCTCAAGAACCCCAGCAGTCTTGGGGGGGGGGGGGGGGGGGGCGGGGGGTTGGTGGGTTAATGACGATCTATGCCTACTACAATTAAAAATGTATGTGTGCACCCGTTCAGGTTTTCACCTGTGCTGTCCAATTGTTGAGTGTACCATCTGCCTTCTCACTCCTGAAACGAAACCACCCAACTGCAAGAGGCATAGATCCTCATGGGCCCCCGCAACTGCGGGGGCTCATGAGGATATATGCCTCTTGCTGGGATAATCTGCGCTCATGTTTCGCTCAAGCAAAGTGGATCTCTTAAGTTTTTCACCTGTCCAATCGTTGCTGTAACATCTGACTTTTTACTCCTGAAACGAAAACCACCAAACTGAAAGAGGCATAGATCCTCATGAGCCCCCGCAACTGCGGGGGCTTGTGAGGATCTATGCCTCTTGCTGGGATAATCTACGCTCGTGATTTTCTCAAGCAAAGGGGCTCCGTTAAGTTTTTCAACTGTCCAATCTTTGCTGTAGGAGTGCCATCTGCCTTCTCACTCCTGAAACGAAAACCACCCAACTGAAAGAGGCATAGATCCTCATGAGCCCCCGCAACTGCAGGGGGCTCGTGAGGATCTATGCCTCTTCCTGGGATAATCTACGCTCATGATTTTCTCAAGCAAAGGGGATCCGTTAAGTTTTTCACCCAGAGGCATAGATCCTCCAAACCGCCTCAAACCGGCTGCAACTGGGTCAAACCGGCTTTGCGCATAGGCACCTGTTTGTTCGTGGCGGAAAAACGAACTGAAGTAACGAAAGTTTTAATGAAAAAAATCGATAATCGTTACTTTTATTTTTTAATTCGTTGAATTTTCTTTAACTTTTTAAAAACATTAACGCGTTAAATTTTCTTTAACCAAAAATTTAATTTGTTAAATCGTTACTTCGTTAAATCTTCCAACCCTGTATACGACCTTGTTACAAGCAAAGTAGACTGTATATACTTTCTTCTCATTTGTGAATTTGAAACATAGTATACAAATTCAAACTAAACATAAACTAAAAGAAAAAATAGGGGATGCTGAGATTTAACTGGAATTGTTGACAATTTTCAAAGTATAGACAAAATTATGAGATATTCCCCAAGCCGTTAACCTGCTGCGCCACTGGTAAACAAACCAGAAGTGCTTTGTCAAAACAACCCTAATAACATTTACAATCACCATCAAAACCAGTACAATAAGAAAATAACCAAATATTGACAAAAAAAATGCTGTTGCAGTGTGCTAATGGTGACACTAAATTGTCTTTTTTATTCTGAGAAACAATGTGTCATTGGTGCCCTATAAATAAATATAAACACTTGAATGACTGAGACTGCATGCTGTAGGATGTCTTGACCCATGTGCATCCAAAAACTGCAAGGAACACCCTTCAAAACTTTTGACAAAGTTTCAGTTTTAACCGGCCTCTGTAGTGCAGTAGTTATAAATATTAGCGCATTGCACTGGTAGCCAGGAGATCCAGGTTTGAATCCCAGCAAATTCAAGATTTTTCCTACCTGGGTTGGCTCCTACCTAGAGTGGGTGTGCTATGGACCCAATAGGAAGGTTGATGCCACGCAGCCGAGACTTACCCACTTCATGGGTGTATCTTTGGGGGTGCTACACTAAAAAAAAAAAAAAAAATTTAATTAAAGTTTTAAATGTACTGAAAGAATACATCTGGCTGTTGATGCAATATGACAGGAAAATAGAGTGTCAATTTAAGTAAAAACATCAGTCAAATGCACAGTGTCACAGTATCTCAGAAAAGCTTTACAAAGTGAAAAACTGTCAAAGGATATGTCTGAAACACAACCACCAGATGCTAAAAGGCTATCGCATACTGACAATGCTGGACACTGTCAGGAAAATCATGGAACTCATTGTTGCCAGGAAGCTAGCAAGAGATTTATAAGACAGGAGAGTGTTAACACCCAACCAAGTTGGCTTCAGATCAAGAAAGAGCACATGGGAAAACGCGGCTGCATTTGCCTTCAACGCTTGTGAGGGATTTCACAGGAAGGAGGAAACAGTGGCAGCAGACTTAGAAGATACATACATTTGTGTGCAGTACAAACAGCTAGTCGACTTACTACTGCAGTACGGGTCAGCAAAGCGGTCACACGGTGGATCACTACTGTGGTCATGATGCAAAGAACCGTTGTAATGAGAATGAGCTCTGAGCCAAAACAGCTGGCAATGGGCCTGCCACAGAGGTCTCCACTATCACTTGTGCTGTACAAAATATACACCAAGAGCCTCACAGACCTAAACAATAATGGTCTAGCATACATCCTCACACTCAACAACAATGGACTGACCTTTAAAACGGTGAAGAGGACCAGATCAAGCAAAAGACTCAATCCAAAAGGTCTGGGAAGTGAAAGAACTGAAGTCACTGAGACAAAGGGAAAAAATTCCAACCCAGTTCCAACATGTGCCGAACTATCACACCCGAAAGTTTGGAAAGACAGTGTCCACAATGGCAAAACAGAAGCAGAAGTCAGAATGCTATTAGAAGAAAATAGCAAGCTCCACGTTCTGATCATTAACACAGATGGCTCAGTCACCAACAGCCAGTAGCGCTGGGGCTTCACACTATACTATCGCAGTCAAACAAAAAGGCAGCACCACATACAAAGCCTACAAAGCCTAGACCTCAAGCCTAACAATAGAGGCAGAGGTGGTGACTCACACTCTGAAATGGATTAGTACGCTGGATGACAGCCAGATCAGTCACACCATCATCCTCATTGACTCAGAATATCTGCTGCAAAAAAATGAATGCAGAATTGGGAATCCCAGATTACAAAGACTTTTGTGGGACTACTGCCCAGGATGTCATGGAGCCCAGGAGAATGATCGAATGGGCACCCTCGGTGGCAAGGCTTAAATCACACAGGGGCTATGCCATACGGCTAGGCAGATCAGACGTGCTGAGAAACCTGAGAAAGCATTTCCAGGAACAGAGCCAAGGGTACCACACAATCGATCTCCTCTGGATCAGAGGTATGGAGAATGGCAGTTCAAAGGACGTGAAAGATCCATAGTAAACCAGACCAATATTGGTACAATATCAAAAGGAACTCAGCGAAGACTTCTGATGGGTGTGGTGATGCACATATGGGCCTTTCTGAATGCAGAGATCTCATCTTGACCGAACCGAACAAGTGCCAGAGTTATTGTCCACTGGTTCCAAATTTTTAAACTAGTCTTATGAAGCACAGCGTACTTGCTGTCACTGAGTATTTTGCAAAAAAGTCCCATTTAAAGGCAATGAATAATGTTTTCTAGCAAATCTATTTTGTTTTCAGACGTGACAAATGACCAACTTTAATCCTCAGCTAATTTTATTTTCATTTTAATGTGCACTTCCTGTGTGCAGCACATCAGTTAACAAGAATGGCAAAGCCCTTATGGCTTACATGTATAACCTATTCACATAATAAGTCTGGCCCTTGTGACCTTGACCTTTCTAACAGGTCACTGAAAAGTTTAAGTGTCTTACAATAAGTAATGGGTGTAAGGCTTTTGCACCGATGAAATCTTTCTTTTCGGAAAATTTAAAAATGTTTCACACATTTGTGAACCCTCTGTGACCCTTGACCTTTGTGAGGGGTCAATTAATAAGCAAAGAGAGGTTTTGACAGCAGTTACCTTTAAGTCAAATCTGATTGACATGTTTGCAAAAACTTGGATGAAAGTAAAATTCTATCAAAAATTGCCATTTTTCACACATTTCTAAACTCCCCCATGAGCCTTGATCTTTCAAAGGGGTCATCCAAAATAGTATGCAAAGAAAAGTCTCACCATCAGGTATCCCTGTACCAAGTTGAAAAGAAAAATTCATTTTTCTCCAAAAGGTATTTTTTCGAAAAATATTTACCGATGACATGACTACTAGGAAGTGTCTACTTGCTCACACAATTTTAGCCTAAGAACCCGTTGTGCCCCTGCACAACCCGGGAGGCACTCGGGGAACCCCCAGAGGGGCCGAGAGTTGTCTCCTGTGCCTGCCCATCCGGTTCCGAGTCATACGATAATTCCTCAATCAGGATACTTAGCTCACCAGCGGCAAGCGGGGCAGGTGGGAGGGTCCTCTGAGTCATGTCATCTGTAAGTATTTTTCTAAAAAATACCTTTTAGAGAAAATGAATTTATTTCCTCAAAAACATTACCGATGACAGGACTACTAGGAAGAATAGCGTGAAGGAGGAGGGTGCCGCTACCCCAACAACCCCACGGGGACCAATGCAGAGCCATCCTCCCTGTCGCACACTCCAGACAATTTTAGCTAAGTGCACACCTACGGCACCTGTGACGCCGGGAGGGAGTGATGCGGCGCAGTGATGTCCCCCACCAGAGCGAGATTGTCTCGCTGGCCTGCCAGATCCCAGAGATAGAAGCGGGCGAAGGTCGATTCAGCACGCCAAGCCACGGCTGCCACGATGTCCTTGACAGCACAGTTCCGGTCGAATGCGAGGCTCGTGGCCATGGCTCGTACCTCGTGTGCGCGTATCTCGAGCCTCTTCGCTCCCTGTGGGGAGAGGTCCTGGTAGGCAGACCTAATGACCCAGCGTAGCCTGGAAGAAATCGTCTGGGCTGTTATGTCAGTTCTGCCGGGTTTTAGAGGCAGGAAGAGGAGTGGGCGTCCTCTCCGGACGGCTTTGGTTCGGCGTAGGTAACGCGTAGGGCGCGCACGGGATCTTGTTGCCTGGTCTCCGGGGAAGGTTCATATCCCGCAGCGGCCGTAAGGTGAACACCTGTGGCACGGTCCAGGAGGCCTCGTCTTGGCACGGAAGGCAGGTTCTGTGAGCAGCTGCACGGAACCATCCGGTCTAAACTGCAGGCAGGCAGGGTGCACTGAGAGCGCGTGTAGCTCGCTAACTCGGGCCGCCGTGACCAGGGCCAACAGGAGGCATGTCTTACGAGTGAAATCCGAGATGCGGGCCAAAGGCCGCGGTTCAAATCTGGCAGAGTTCAGCACGTCAGTACCCAGGGAAGGCCCCAGCGAGGAATTAGGGAGCGGGGCACTGGACGCTGCAGGCCGAAGTGAGACATAAGGTCGGCGATGTCTCACAGGCGCCGGTGTCCGGGCGGCCAAGGTGCCGGCAAACATGGACAGGTACCCCCTGATGGTGATAGGGGTTAATCCTTGGTCTCCGAAGAGCCAGAGGAAGGAGTCCGCAAGCTGGGGATTAGTCGGTTCGGTGGGGGAGAGATGCTGGTCCTTGCACCAGGAGTACCGGACTCGCCATTTCCCTCGTAGACGCGTCTGGTCGAGGTTCCGCGGGTTGTAGCGATAGCTTCCACTGCTGCCTTCGAGAAGCCTCTAGCGGCGAGGGCTTGCCGCACCATCTCCAAGCGCGAGGGAGATGGGGTTCCGGGCATGGGTGGAACAGCGGTTGTCGGGGCTGCTTGAGCATCGTGTACGGCGTGGGCAGCAGCAGTGGGGGGTCCGTGGCAAGGCTGAGGAGGTCGGAGGTCCAGGACCGGTTCCAGGCAAACGGGGTGACCAGAAGAAGACGAGCTCCTTGCATCCTCCACGCTTGAGGAGGACTTGGGGACGCAGACTGTCAGGGGGGTACGCATACGCGAAGAGACCGTCCCCCGGGATGGAAGGAGCGTCGACCGCCCAGGCCAGGGGGTCTGGGATCGGGGAGACGAAAGGGGAAGCTGGTGATTCCACTTCGTGGCGAACAAGTCAATCACAGAGCACGCAGATCAACAGAAAGCTATCCCAGCGTAGGGTCCACTCCGCGTGAGGCAAGTGGCCGTGCCGGGAGAGAGAGATGGCCAACACGTTCAGACGACCAGGGATGTGTTGAGCTCGGAGGGAGAAGCTGCGGTCCTCGCACCAGCACATCAGACGGTAGAGGAGCATGCACAGGTCGGGTGAGGGCATCCCGCCCTGCTTCTGGACGTAAGCCACCACTGTCGCGTTGTTGGAGAGGACGAGCAGCTCTTGGTGATGGAGTTGTTCCTCCCATGCTATGAGGGCTTGCCAGACTGCTTGCAGCTCCAACTTGTTGATGTGCTTGTCCGCGAACTCTGGAGGCCCGGGGCCAGACGTCGTAAGAAACCGCGGCAGCACCCAGCCAAACTTGCGTCGACACACAGGGAGAGTTGAGGGGGCGAAGAGGTCAGGGGGCACTCCCAAAGCGAGCCACGATGTGTCCATCCAACGTAGTAGATGGGGGCGAAGCATCGAGTCACGGGTACCATGGCGGCCAAATCGCCGGAGGAGGGCTGCCAGTGAAGCAGGAGGTGCAGCTGTTGCGGCCAGGCGTAGAGACGACCGAGAGGGAGTAGCTTCGCCGCCACATCCATCAAGTCCAGAAGCTGAAGTCAGACTCTGGCGGGGGCTGCGTCCCGCTGGGCTACCTGGCTGGCTAGGGCGACGAACTTCAGGATCCGCGGCTCCGGCAACGCACCCTGTTGAGGTCGGTGGTGGACTCCATGCCGAGGTGGACGAAGTGACGCGAGGGAGTGAGGCCTGACTTGCCCACATTGACTAGGCACCCCAACCGCAACAACCGCCATATCAGTGCATTCCTATCCATTGTCCGAATGGTCTCCGATGGGTTGCGTAGGAGGAGGTCATCGAGGTAGTCCGATGTCAGACTGGAAGACGACTGTCGCGCCTTGGCCACCACCGCGTCCATGATGCGGGTGAAACCCAGGGGCTGAGGTTGAGACCGAACAGCAGGGCCCGAAACTGGTAAATTACTCCGTCGTAGGAGCAGCGGAGGTACCTCATGGATGCCGGGTGCATGGAGAAACGTGTCAGACAAGACCAGATCGGTCGCGTCGTCCATGGGCTGCACGGCGGCTATGAGGGCCCGGGAAGTCTCCATGTGAAAGGACGGGGCCACGAACAACGCGTTCAAGGCTGAGATATCAATGAGAGGACGCCACTTGCCGCCCGGGTTGGTACCACGAAGAGGCGGCTGTAGAAGGCAGGGGAGCCGGGGAGTAACCCGACCTCTGTGGCGGCCTTCTGCAGAAGAGCGGTGACTCCTCCACGCAGAGCTCAGGCCTTGAGCTGGTCTGACGGCACCCCGGACCACAACGGGGAGCAACACAGCGGAGACGGGGAGCGGAAGGAGACCCGAAGGCCCTCGGTTATGGTCTCCAAGATCCTGCGGTCGTCCGGGAACAGCGAGTGCCCCTCCTCGCCGCACAGCACGAGCCTCCCGCGCAGTCGGCGGAGGCAGTTGAGGGGAGAGCTTGTCTTGCCAGGCCAACGGTCCGCATTTGCCGTCTTCACCGAGTTCCAGGTGTCGCCGAAGAGGAGGGGTCCACCCAGGGGGGGCACACCGAAGCTGGTTGCGCAGGTCCGGAGGCATATCCTGACAGGACAGCAGAACGGCATCCCGACGCATGAGGTCACAATTGGATAAGGTGACCATGGCATTGATGGACGAGTGGTAGGCTGCCCAGTTGGCCACTGCCGCGAGAGCGAGAAGATCTCCTAGGAGGGGCATCAAGGAGGGATGCCAGGCGTCCTTGATCCGGCGAACGAAGGCTTGGGTGAGCAGCTCAGGGAAGCCCAAGCAGGCGAGGGTGTTGCGAACGAGTGTAGCCGTACTATCAATACCACGGGGAATCGCATGGGAGGGTGAGGGCGACCGCCTGGACGATGGCCGCCGGGTCCACCGTGGGAAGGGGGCAGACGAAAGCCTGTGAGTGTCTGGAATACCATCCCTGACGAAAGGCGATGTTGAGGCCGGGGGACCACCTACAGTCGGAGAAGAAATCGGTCTCCCACGGGGCGGCGAGCAGATGAGCAGAGAAGGCATCCCGCATGTCACGAAATCCAGGAGGTTGAGGGAGCGACTTGAACTTGGTCTGCCTGCCAGCGTCGACGAAGGCGGAGACCTTTCTCTTGCGCGGGGGGACGGGGGCCAGCGTCCACGGGGAGGGAGGCCGAGATGAGGCGGGCCGCTTCATCTAGGGCGAGGACGGTGTCCAAACAAGAGGTCGAAGCCAGTGGCGAAGGGTCCACGACGTCTGAAACGGTCGAGCGAGAAGCGGTGGAACGGCCAGGGGGGCCAAGCAGAGCCGAGACGAACTCCTCCACAAGAAGACTCAGGGCCTCGTCATCCTGGGGCGAGGGGAGCGGCTGCGATGACGGGAGCAACGTCCCTGATCCCGACGAGGAGGGCTCCTGCCTGAGCGGCGCCGAGGGGAGGTAGAAGGGTGATGCGAGAAGCATGGCGGCGATGCACGAAGCGTGCGCGAGGATGGTGGCGCCGCAGATCTTAGCTGAGTGCGAAGAAGCCGACAAGCGTCCACAGGCGAGCGGGATCGCCAGGAGTAGGAGGAACTCGAGAGAGCTCCAAGGGTCTGAGGTCCTCGGGTATGTGGCACTTCATCTCTGAGAGCCGGGCTCAATGAGGCGGGCTCCCTGCTGGCATATGGACTCCCCGGAAGAGTCCGCGTGCATGAGAGACGAGCGAGGACTGATAGTGGACAAGGAGCGGTGCTAAGCGCGTCCCCGTAGGCCGGGCTCTGTGAGGCGGGCGCTGTGTGTCCGCGCATTGACTTCAGGTCTCCAGGCATGGCACTTCATCTCTGAGAGCTGGACTCAGTGAGGCGGGCTCCCTGCCAGCATATGGACTCCCCGGAAGAGTCCGCGAGTGTGAGAGACGAGCGAGAACTGATAGCGGACAAGAGGCGGCGCGACGCGCGTCCCCGTAGGCCGTGCTCCGTGAGGCGGGCGCTGCGTGTCCGCACATTGACTTCAGTTCTCCAAGCAGTGCTGGGTGCATGCGTTAGGCACGCGTCTGTTCCACAGGGTCGGCACAATAGCGTTTGGTCACTGCTCCGGGCACAGTGGGGGGCGCCTGGATGGGAGGGTCACTCATAGGGGACGGCCGGTCCCGCCTGTAGAAGCTCCGAGACGTGGCCGGAGCAGGGAAGGCAGACCTTGTGGTTGTCCGTTGGCCACTGGAAATCGCTGCACAGTGTGCAGGTCCTCACCTGGCAACTGCAACACATAATACACAAGCGTACGAGCGAGAGCATGTGGCTCCGCCCAGCTAAGGTGAACATTCGAGGTCAGGGCTACACTAGCAACCTAACATATATGGGTTAGGCCCTACAATGGCGACCCTAACGTTCGAAGGAGCGGGAGCGAGGGGCCCCGCCAAGCGAAGCGTAGCCTAAGCTGTCAAGGAACAAAGCATAACGCAGTAAGCGCCCAGCCACACCACCCTCGAAGCCAGCGAAGAGCATGGGTGCCAGCCCAGGGGCCAGGCCAAGCTAAGACAAAGTCCGGCGCAAATGGCAGTCAGATATAACACATGAAGCCAAGGGCTCCAACGAACCGGCATCCAGCCCGGAGGCCGGTTGAAGGCCATAACAGCTACCTTACCTCTCCGCCGCAGCGGGAATGGGGGAAGGCCCCTCCATACCACCGTCAGCGATGGAAGGCGGGGACGCAGAAAGAAGGGACGAGAAGCGACCGCAGGCAGCAGCACAAGCGGAGCTCAGTAGGAAGCGCAGCACAAAGCCAGGACCAGCACAGCAGAAGTAGCAGGCCAAGAGCAGTCACGAGCAAAGTCCAGTACGGGTTCCAAACCGGTCGCACGCAGGCAAGACCAGAGGCTAAGCAAACACGTCTGAACAGCGCGAGCTAAGTAGACTGACTGGGGAATCATCGTATGACTAGGAACCGGATGGGCAGGCACGGGAGACAACTCTCGGCCCCTCTGGGGGGGTCCCCGAGTGCCTCCCGGGTTGTGCAGGGGCACAACGGGTTCTTAGGCTAAAAATGTGTGAGTAAGTAGACACTTCCTAGTAGTCATGTCATCGGTAAATGTTTTTGAGGAAATAATTTAAGAAATGAACAGTTTGTGTGAATTTATTGTTTAAACTATGGCAATTTTTTTAAAAACCAATTTCATGACCTTGTGACCCTTGAAAGGGGTCAACCAAATTAGTATACATAGAGAGGTCTTACCATCAGGGATCTCTGTACTAAGTTTGGGTTTGAAGTTGAAAATAGTATCTGAGAAAAGACAAATTTTGTGAATATATGGCAGCTATTTTGTACCTACTTCAGGACCTCTTGTGACCCTTGACCTTTCCGCAGTGTTATCCAAATTAGTATGCATAGAAAGGTCTTACCATCAGGTATGTCTGTACCAACTTTGGGTTTGAAGTTGAACATAGTATTTATGAAGACAATTTTTGTGAAAATATGGCTATTTTTTACCTATTTCTGGATCCCCTGTGACCCTGACCTTTGAGAAAGATCACTGAACTTGGTATGTTTACAGTTAAGGTCTCGTCACAAAGTATCCTTTGGCCAAGTTTGAAGACTGTGGCTTAATAGTCTCCGAAAAAATGTGAACGTTAAAGTTTACCACAGACGACAGCGATGGATGACAGATGACCACTGGCCCATTACATAGACTCACTTTTGCTATCGCGTGTGAGCCAGAAATGATGATCAGATGTCTGTGAAGTGCTGCGCAATTTTATGAAAACAAAGACAAATAGTTGTAATTGTGGTAATCAAGACCAAGAGTATCATGAGACAAAATTGAAACGACTTTCACAGGTATAACCTGCATGTGACTTTTGCCATAGGACACCAATGCCACTTTCATGGCTCTAAATCCAATCATGTGACCCACACAACATACCCACTGCTGTAAAAATGTAGGCTAGTGGGATATAGTTAACTTGTGGCAAAATTCATCATTTTTCTGATTTTGAATGTTTTAAACTGATGAAATCTTAATTTCCCAAACTTTTTGGGCACAGTATATCATAAACATTCAAGCACATGTTAAAGTAAATGTTACTCTGTCTCGCACGTGAGCCAAAAATTAGAAATGCACACCAATGTGACAGCAGACACACAGTCCTTTAGTGGGTCACTTCTCTGCCAAAACATTACTTTTGTGCTTTATGAAGTAGAGTTGCATCTATCTATCTATATCCCGTAGTCTTGCCGACCGTTGGGGCACCACCGATGACTTGGCAACCAGCTCCCTCCATTCCTCTCTGTTCTCTGCCATTCTTAGCATATCGCCCAGCCTCAGTCCTGTCCACTCTGAGATATTGTCCTCCCATCTTTTCCTCTGTCTTCCTCTCCTTCGTCCTCCTTGCACAGTGCCTTGCAGGATTGTTTTGGCAAGCCCTGCTGAACGCGTGACATGCCCATACCACTTCAGTTTGCGTTTTTTCATAATGACTAATTGGTCTTCATAGGGCCCAATGGCTTGCCTGATTCTGCTTCCCACTTCCTCGTTCATGATGTGATCTCTGTATGAAATGCCAAGCAGCCTTCGAAAACATCTCATTTCAGTGGCTTGTATCCTCCTTTCAAGGTCTGCTGTGAGGGTCCATGACTCACAGGCATACAAGAACACTGAGATGACTAAGGAGCGTATCAGTCTGATCTTGGAGCAGAGCGTGACATTTCTGTCCTTCCATATGGTCTTCAATCTTGTCAGTGCTGTTGTTGTCTGCGCAATCCTGGACAGTATTTCTGGTTTTGAGTTGCATACCAGTACAAAAACCCATACCGATTTTTAACAGTATTTTGGGGGCATATTTTCTTTTGGTATACCAGCAACCGCAAATATCACTGTTTCACTTCACTCAGATACACGTGTGCTCACACAGTCACACACACTACTCACTCTCTTGGAACTACACAGAAAAGTAAATGAATCAATGGTTAACAGTCCACTGCAACAAAGCATTAATGAAAATTTCATGGCTTTGGCGTACAAGAAAAAATGCTAATCAGCCCTTTTATAACTAAATGTTTGCTGTTAACTACGTGTCAGAAACATATAATTGCCATCACATGTGAGCGAAAAATTGAAGAACAGGTTTACCATCCTTTGTGCTAAAAGCACACAGTTTGCACTCATGTAGATCAATACTTTGTTTAAAAAAAAAGGAATGTTCATGCCTATCAATATACACGGTATGAGTTCAGACGTATATGTACTTCGCACATTAATCCATTTATCCCCATGACCGCATTTCCCAAATTTTGGAGGCATTACCTAACAACTATGTACCGGTTGCAGGAGTTGGATTAACAATGATGATTCAAGGGTAGTGCCAGATTAGGTTGGTGCCTGAAGGTGCCAAGCTAATCTGCCACTACCCTTGAATTATCATGGTCAATCCACCTCCTGCTGTAGGGCATTGGAGCTAAATGGGTTAAATCTTCAAAGGACTGCTATTTTTCTTTTTGATACTTGCTTTCAACTTTTTATAAACCAGATAAAACATACTGAGTAATGGTGGCATGTACTAAGCATCTGAAATGTGCTTCAGTGTGACATCGTACTCACTACTTTGCTAAACGAGAAAATGGGCAGTGGTGGTGCAAACTTGACAGACTGCGGGTAGTCATGCACATTAAGCAGCAGCTCCATGTCTGGTAACTTGTCAATGATCTGCAGAATGAAGTGCTCAACACCACTGCACCTGTACATCAAAGCAGAAACTGCAACCTCTGTACATGCACCATACAAAAATAATATACTATGCAAACATAGTAGCATTACACACATGTATTGCTTTTGGTCATGCTCCATCCAATTTTTGTCAATTCTATTTATAGAAGGGACATTTTAGAATGGGGAACGGTGGAGCGGATTCAATAACATGTCCATAACGTTATAGGTGGGCGGGCCTCAACGTTTGACAACAGAAGCAACAAGACAACAAGAAAGGCAAAGCCCTTATGGCTCACATGTATGACCGATCCATACATGTCTGACAATAAGGGATGGCTTCTGCACCAACAAAATCCATGTTTTCTCAAAATTTAATCAGTTTTCACACATCTGTGAAACCCCCATGACCCTTGACCTTTGTGATGAGTCGACTAAATTGGGATACAGAACACACTTTTAGTTATGGAGCGGTTGATTGATTGATTGATTGTACATTGCTTAACGTCCCGACAGCAACAAGGCTTTCTCAGGACGTGCCTGCACTGCTTGTGAAAAAAAAAAAATAAACAGAACATTGAATGTATGTCGCCATCCGGTCAAATACGTTAAATAACCCTAACACATGGGGCCTAAATAAAGCTAAGACCATTTAGCAACACACATCCAATATCAAGAGCTACAGGCAGTGCAGACAGTAGGGAGAGTTTTAAAAAGGCAAATACAGGTGAATGGACAAAGGGTAGACAGAAACACATGCCCCAGAATAGAGAGAAAAACTCACCCTGTGGGGCTGACCAGGGTGACCCTGGGAACTAAAAAGTACCTAACCCCACCCAGGTCCCCCAGGGCAGACCCGGGTGGGGGCATGGAGCGGTTGAGTGAAACTGAGTGCAAGATAAGCCATGGCGGCAATTAATCATTAGCGTGCGCCTAGTCATACTGCCTGGAAGAACTGTTCATGATGCTAGAAGGGAATTCTCTTCCAATATCCTACTACTAAGTGTATCTGCTGTCAAACATCCCGCAGGGTATGTAGAAAACTGAGGAAGCAGAGATAGAGAACATTAAACACAGGCATAACACACACATCAGTAGTCCCGCAACAAAGATTATAGAAGGAATAGTTGATGCCACACAGTGAGTAGATAGCCTGCTCGCAGAGGGGAGTGACTGCATAGCACAGCAGCAGGTGGCTGGCCAAACTAATGTGTAGGAAATAGGCTAACTGCACTGTTGTAACTATGATGCAAGTGACATGTTCAGTTTTATATTACGATATGTCCTATGTGATTTGTGTTACTGTGAAATCGTGTTTATTGCCTTTATGCTTAGACCACAATAGTTACTAAGGCATACGGTGTGTGTGTGTGTGTGTGTGTGTGTGTGTGTGTGTGCGCGTGTGCATGGGTGTGTGTGTGTTTGTGTGCACGTGAGTAGCTTAATTATATCTTGATGTGTTTAAT
This sequence comes from Semisulcospira habei, assembly GCA_036245525.1. Lineage (NCBI taxonomy): Eukaryota > Metazoa > Mollusca > Gastropoda > Semisulcospiridae > Semisulcospira > Semisulcospira habei. Next base: position 157,304,749 of record BTPG01000003.1, read on the forward strand.
GTTTTTCTTTTTATGTTGCACAGCACCGCAACGATTTCCTAATGTATTACTACATATGGCAATAAAGTTCTATCATATCATACATAGGAAGGTCTTATCATCAACTACCTTTGTGCCAAATTTGATTAAAAAGTTTGCAAAAATGTTGATAATAACTACAATTTTGGGCATTTTATACACATTTGTCGACCTCTTGCAACCCTTGACCTTTTCCGAGGGGTCATCCAAATTAGTATGCATAGATAGGTCTTACCATCAGATATTTTTGTAGGAAGTTTGCGTTTGAAGTTGTAAATAGTAATTGAGAAAAAAACATTTCTTGTTAAAATATGGCTATTTTTTTACCTATTTCCTGAGCTCTTGTGACCCTTGACCTTTCTGAGGGGTCATCCAAATTAGTATGCATAGATATGTCTTACCATCAGGTATCTCTGTACCAAGTTTGGGTTTGGAGTTGTGAATAGTAATTGAGAAAAAACATCTTTTGTCAAAATATGGCGATTTTGGACCTATTTCTTGAGCTCTTGTGACCCTTGACCTTTCTGATGGATCAACCAAATTAGTATGCATAGATATGTCTTACTATCAGGTATCTCTGTACCAAGTTTGGGTTTGGAGATGTGAATAGTAATTGAGAAAAAACATCTTTTGTCAAAATATGGCTATTTTGGACCTATTTCTTGAGCTCTTGTGACCCTTGACCTTTCCGAGAGATCAACCAAATTAGTGTGCATATAAAGGTCTTACCATCAGGTATCTTTGTACCAAGTTGGGGTTCGAAATTGTGAATAGTATTTCAGAAAAAAATAAATTATGTCAAAAAATAGCTATTTTGGATATATTTCCTGATCCCCTGTGACCTTGATGTTTGTTAGAGGTCACTGAAATTGGTATGTTTAGAAAGGTCTTGCCACAAAGTATCCTTGGGCCAAGTTTGAAGACTGTAGCTTGAATGGTCTCTGAGAAAATGCCAACGTTAAAGTTTATCACAGACGACGGACGACCACTGGCCCAGAACATACTCACTTTTGCTTTACACGTGAGCCAAAAATGACAACTATAGCTACGCTAACCTCGCTGCAAAACATACTTTTGGAGCGAAGTGCGCTCTGTGTGTGTGTGTGTGTGTGTGTGTGTGTGTGTGTGTATGTAAACACGAGAATCTCTGAGGATTGTGTACATACAAACTTGAAAATTGGGAAAATGCTTCATTCAAGGGGTGCCTGAGACAGCCTCCAAGCACATTAAAATTGGATATGTCTTTGAAGAGTTAAATGACAGTTTATAGAAAGTCCGTAATTTTTGTCCTATTCATTTGAAATTTTGGATATAGCTAGCTTGGAGAAAGACACTGGATGAGTTCGTTAGCTAGCTTTGTACCTTTTCAACTTTTTCAGTAAAAATTAATTCTTTGCAGAAAAAAATGAAGAGTAATAAAACTTGACTTCTGTAGAAAATCAGACAGTGATGGCGACAATCATGCAATACTCTAAATATGATGCAATTTCTCTCTCTCTCACACACACTCGCATGCACATAATTATCAACGCACTGACACAAGAGCTTGCGAGTGTACAGTACGTAGTATATCATGTATCATGTAGATAAAGTCAACCCGACTTAATTCACACAAACTATAGCAAGACTGAAACTGTACTGTGAAATACTAGTTTATCACCATTGGTGAAAAGTCTAAAAGCGAAAGTCAAACTCATATTGCGTAAAATCTAAAATGATGCAAAAAATACAATTGCATCAATGACGTTTTTCAAACCAATGCTGCATATGAATTGTGCCCTGTAGAAGGTTAACTGAGGCATTGGCAAATATGCAAGGCTTTTTCAAAAGGAGTTATTTTTATTTCAGAGTCAACTCAAAGACAGCAGGTGCTTGGCTTCGTGCGGCCATCCAAAATAACAAATAGACAAATCAGTAGACATTTTGGATAGAGTACAGCCGAAAGCAAGAAATTGTATTTGTTCAAACAAAGGTCTGTCAGTGTCAAAGCGCTGTCAAAGCTTCATCTTGCCAAAGCCATGTCACAGAACACACGCGACTTAAGTTACGTTTTTACATACTCAGTCTAAAACTTCAAAGAAATAATGTTATTACGGCCTATATTCTACAAAACCTTGCAAGTGCCCACATGAAATGATTCATATTCATAAGAGATTCAAACGCGGAAATTGGCGCCGATTCAGCAATAAGCTGTTAAAAATTAATGATTAAATTTTCAGTGTATAAGCAATTGTTTGATTTCTGCCAGATAAAGAAAAGAAATGGCTTTCAAAAATTTACAGAGGCACAACTCAAAGCACCAAGCTGATGTAGAGGGTGGTCCGAAATGGCGCGTTCGCATCAGTTGACTTGCCATAGTAGTTTTCTGTGCGCTCAGCGTGCAGAGGTAAGAACTGTAACGCTCAGCTTCCAACACATTTACTTCAGCGGCCCATATACTGACTGTAGTACACTTCACACTAAACACCTGCACTACCCACCTGTTATTTATGAACATTTCTTAAATAAACATTAGAATTTGCTTCAAAGGCTAGTTGTTCGATTTTCCACAGCGCAACACATGCCTGGGGAAGAAAAATCTTCTAGAAAAGCAGCGTAAACCTAATAAAATGTCATCACCACAAGTTCAGGCTTCAGCATATACTGTCCTGTTATGGTTTTAAATTTTTACTGCACGACATAAAATATGTGCAAAATGTACAATTATGTCAGATGGTTGATTTTTTTTTTTTTTTTTTTTTTTTGGGGGGGGGGGGGGGGGAAGATAACGTGGTATATTTAGAAACCTGGCTATTAGAAATTTACAAACAGCAGGCCATTGAAGAGGGAAGGTTATGGGAATCGTTTAAACTATATAGTACAGAGGAGACTATAACTTCAACTGAGTTGGATGAACTGATATAATCACAACATATAAAACCTATCAAAGGCTTACATTGCATAACCTGGTGACAAATCCTTCAATCGCCGATATAGTGCAAAACCTATCCCTCTCTCGACCTTGACCTTCACTATCATGCTACAATATAATTTTTTTTTTTTTTTTTTTTTTGCATCCTGTCTCGGAAGACAATGGAGTATATGCGCTTGCTGGGTCAGTCACTGGAGTGACCTCTCCAGGGCGCAAGCCTGGGCGAAGTGTATGGAGATCCTGGGGTGCCCAGTCGTCAAGATCCCCCTCTCGGCCTCGCTGATGTATCCAAAGGAATGCAAAGCAGTACGTTTGGCACCAGTTTGGCTGCAGGAGCTGCCAGAACAGTGCGTGAATAAAGGCAGCTGTCTGCCTTCGGGGCTCTACTCCTGATTTGAAGGGTTTACTCCCCCACATTTGGCCGTTAGATCCAGCCTGATCTCCTCCGTCCTCTAGCCGTTGGCTGTCAGAAACAGCTCATCCGCCTAGTGGTGCAATGTGAACACCACCCCCTCACGTGGTTTAGCCCACCAGCTGAGGTGGTTTGCCAGGGTGTGGCGCTTGGAGCCAGCACGTGAGAGATTAAGGAGATGGATGAGGACCAGTGATGCCTGTCCGTCCTATGTAGGACACAGCTGCCGAACAGCAAAGGTGCTACCTCTATCCAGAGCCCCCTACACCCCAATATAATAATAATAATAATAATAATAATGCTGATTTCTACGGCACCTAACCTCAGGTAGAGCTCTAGGCGCCTTACAAATTTCAAAAATACAACTACAAAAACTGTACACAATATTACACGCACACACACACACACACACACATGCACACACACATTCCAGGCACCACAGCAAAACTACAACAGAATCCTCAGCAGTCAATGATTAATCAGTGGGGTAATGGAGTTGGAAAAGGTGTGTTTTTAGCGCAGATTTAAAAACGTCTTTTGAAGCACTGTGGCGGACATGTGAGGGGAGTTCGTTCCAGTACAGCGGCCCAAGATATGAAAAAGACCGCTGGCCAAAAGACTTGGTATGGACAAAATGCGGCTGTCAGCAGAGAATCTGAGTTGTCTTGAGGGAATATACAGCTGCAGGAGAGAGGACAGGTATGTGGGGCTTGATGTGGAAATGCAGCTGAAGCAGACAGAAGAAAGTTTATACTGAATTCTTGCAGCCACAGGGAGCCAGTGGAGGGATTTCATTACAGGTGTAATATGATCAGTTTTGCGCTTTTTGGTGATGAGCCTCGCAGCAGAATTCTGAACTTTTGAAGCCTGTCAATCCGATATTTGGGACAACCTGCATACAGTGAATTACAATAGTCCAGCTTGGAAAGAACAAATGCACAGATGAGGGTTTTTGTGGCTTCGATGGTCAAATAGTGTCTGTTAGAAGAAATGCGATGGAGCTCCATGTAGGCTGTGCGACAGGTGTTGACAATCTGTTGGTTCATGGACAGTGTTTCGTCCAGGGTTACTCCAACATTCTTGGCGGTGTGTGAGAAATTGATGATGCTGGTTCCTATGGCCATGGATGTGGGGAGGGAAAGTGAGCTGGTCAATCTGGTGGGTTTGATTATAAGACACTCAGTTTTATCATCATTAAGTTGAAGTTTGTTTGATGACATCCACTCTTTGACATCACAGATACAGTTCTGAAGGCACAGATACAGTAATGAAGTTTTCTATCGAATGTGGTTTACCCATGCACACATGAAAGAAAGCCCATTTCTACTGGTGACGAAATTTAAAAAATCTTCACAGTGCCGCCCTTCTACCTTGATTTACACCCTGAATCATGATTGTGGGATCAAGGGTACCGGTAACTGGTTTGAAGCCCAAGATGATTAGCGTCCGGGATAAAGTGACAGGTAAATGGTCAGGGGGCCCGGCCATGATCGCCAGTAGCTGCATTACTCCGACACCTCCCCTCCCCTCTTTTCATTAATCAGTGGGCCAATCCCTTTTCAGGGTCTTTTTATCATAAGCGTCAAGACATTTTCCCACTACCCAAAATTACACATCATCAAAGTAAACGACTGCATGATCTGAGCAGACTCTCAAAGGCGGGTTGTTTTTAAACCAATCTAGTCAGCATTGATATTATGCTAATTCGGGGTAACAGACCAAAAATTAAATGTGAATGAAGTCTCTGTGTGAACCTTAAATAAACACAAGCACAGAAAAAGCACATTAAGTGCAGTGAGGAAGACAACAAAAAAAAAGAAAAAGAAAGAACCGTGGTAAGGCTGTTCTGATATATCTGCGAGAAATAAATATGAAAAAATTCAACAATGGAGACAAAAAATCATTTTACTGGTTTGACATAATATGTAGTGAACCTGATTCATATGGTATGGCACGGCTTTCATAACACATACCGGTTCTTAACTAGCAAATCATGTGCTCTCATCTGTCAGAAGTAGTAAACATAATTCTATTAAATATATGTGTACATATTGACGATTTTATGTGCCTGGAAATCAATGCATTTCGCTTCTGCTATCATACACCATGGCATATGCCGAAGCTGAACACGTGCCAGTATTAGGTCATGCACGGGTTCATGGCGGGGTATAACTATGGCAAAACCTGCAAGGGTATGCAACACAACCTTGTATGACCAGCTATAGAAGCTAGTCTCTGTATTCACTGTGTGCTTGGATGAGCAAGTATCTCAGCGCTCTAACCCAAATAATTGTTGAATAAATGCAGCAGCAATTTTATTCCCCAACGTGCAAACCCCCCTCTTTGTCAAAGTGCAAGCACATTCGTCTGCTGCTGATCTCATCATTTTTTTTAAAAAGTACTTTCATCTTTGCTCTCAAAGACAGGCTGTGTGATTATTCCAGATTGCTTTTCAGTTCTAATGGGAGATGTACTCAAGAACGAAACAACGTAAAAGCATTGGCCAAGTCTGACAGCAACAGAAGCACAGGCCCAAGGAGTCTACTCGGATTCAGTCCACTGACAACCGCTCTTTATTGGAATAGAGTAGTAATAATAACTCTTCCATGAAGCCATTCCACTCTTGTTTCAAGCTTCTAACCCATATTGTTCAGATAACACTCCACCGTATGTGTGAACACAGAATCTACCCGGTAAAACCACAAGTCTCAAACATTCACATGAACCCAACTCTTCAGTTTCACAAAGAAGAAGAAGAAGCAGAGCATATGTCATGGGAATTTACTCAAGTAGGCTCCCTGGACCTATGATATCATCAAACTGGCTGGTAGCACATGACATTTCTGTCAGGCATCCACTGGTAGACACCCTGGATGTCCAATTATAACATCAATTTAGTCCAATTTTGGAGGGCATCCAAAATGACGAGCGCAAAAGAACTGGTGAGATTTCTTGTAACTTTGGGGAGAACCTTTTTGGCAGACACCTTTCTGGTCTGGATTTCATTGTAACTTTACCTGAGTTCGGACAAAAAACAATACTAGCGCTAAAGTGGTCACTGTCGTATATTTTTTAGGACACTGTATGTCACATATAGTGTATTGTGTGTGTTACAGTGTATGTGACCTACAATGCCATATGACTTTCCTATTCTCATGCTGTGGGTATGTGATCACCAGATTGTTAGGTGGGCTATACAGTGAACTCCCAGGTACTGATGCATACTCATGTGGAGTGTACTCAAACACTTCAAAATATTCACAAGAGCTAATGCATACCGTGTGATCCTCATGAGCGCATGCACCGTGAGAGATCTTCAAAAGCCCATGCATTCCAAGAGTAACTGAAAAGACTGTGAAGATGAGGATCTTGAGGATCTACAGTTCTGCACAAGCCCATGAAAGTATCTCAGATTGAAGGGGGCTTATGAGGAGCTGTGGCACAAGCTGGGCTCATGAGAATCTCTCAATATGCACAAAGATACACTCCTTCTGAGTAAGTGCATATGACTAGGAGTTCACTTTGCTATCTCATCATTGTCTGGTAACATGGCCTCCTGGCAAGATTTGAAAACCAACACAGCGTCACAAGGCACTGTATCTGACACAGTGTAATACAAGACACTCACACACAATGTAACACACAACACTGCATGTCACATACAGTCAAAGAAGCTACACCAAGAGGTCCAGGCCTCGCTAATTTTTCAAGCCTGGCGCCAAGCTGCTGGCACTGACTTCCGCGCATACAAACAGAAACTGCGCTGTACGGGTACAAGGAAATCCCAGCCATATGGTCACTCTTACCTGTCAGAATGTGAATACTGTACAGTCCTCACTAATGAGACTGACAGTGAATGCACTGGCTGACATGGAGAAGCAAAGAAGGAAAAGGAGAAAGGCAAAGCTCTTATAGCTCACGTGTATGACCCAAATATGTGTGACATTTTTGACAATAAGTAAAGGGCTGGCTTCTGCACCCAAAAATTTAAGCATTTTTCACACATCTGTCAACCCCTGTGACACTTGACCTTTGCAATGAGTCGACTAAATTAGTATGCATAGGAAAGTCTTATCATCAGCTACCTTTGTGCCGAATTTGATTGAAACGCTTGCAAAAATGTTGATAATAACTACAATTCTATCAAAAAAGGCATTTTACACACATTTGCCAACTTCTTGTGACCCTTCATCTTTCAAGGGGTCATCCAAATTAGTATGCACAGATAGGTCTTACCATCAGGTATCTCTGTACAAAGTTTGGGTTTGAACAGTTAGTCTCCAAACTCGAGTTTGCACTGCCGTGAACCTAAAGGGAGCATGAGCATCGCGCTATTCTACGGCGTGTTCTACGCCGCAGTGCCGGGACGGTCGTCCAATCGCACGTGTTGACAGCCATGGGTGTTTTGTTTTGGGCCCGGTGGTCGCGATTTTATCCCGGCTGCGTAAACATAGCAGCATAGAGGCAACACTAGCCACCAAGATACATACAGTACATTAGCTTCTCACAAGCCCCCGCACTCTGCGCGGAACTCATGAAGATCTATGCCTCTTGGGGAGTTTTGTCTTTGGTTATGGGCGAACATTGCTAGGCAGTGAATGCCATCCATCTGATGTAAAAACAAGAATATATTTATCCTCGTGAAAGTATGCGGTAACGGTGGAATGAATGTTTCTTGATAGCTTCATTTGTCTCTGTGCACATCAGACGGAACAGAGAACCTTCTGCCATACCATCTGACGGCAGTTCCAATGAAAGCGGCCTTCGAGGCTGTCCCCAGCCCTCAGCCAAATAATAGTCCTATCCAAGCCCATTAATTTTTAGTATATATTTTTAATTTGTAACCTGGCTTTTAAATTTCTGCCCGTATATGTGCCTCAGCAGATCCAAGTATATTCCGTACTGAGTGAACCTGAATCTGTCTTTAACAGAACGATAGAGGGCGGGAAAGAAGAAACGGCTGAAACTCACTGCAAACCACAATAGCGCATCTCCCTCCCTTTCCCCCACTCAGCCTGGAAATTAAAATTGTGTGAACTGAAAAAGCAAAACTTATGCACAGATTCTCATGGGTCACGTTCCTGTAACTTGCGTGGCGGACGCTTGTGGATCTATGCCTTTTCTCATCTGTAGAAAGGACCACTATCACACTGTCCGAGATACACTCAATGATAAACACCTCCTGCCTGGAATAAACATAGATCCTCATGACGCCCGCAGATACGAAAGCTCATGAGAATCCTGACTCTTGCCTGCCTCTATCATTATGCTGGTCCTTACATACAAGAAGCTGCGCGAGCTGATTCAGTGACTGCCTTCCATCGTGTATTAGACGCGATGACAGCAATTATAAACAAACCGCTCGGCTGAAAAATGGGGACCGAAACCGAGAAGAGCGCGCGCTCACATTCCATCGAATCAAAATGATTAGGCTTTTTGGAGTCTGAGTTAGAACTGTGAAGTTGTGAACAGTATAAACATATTTTGTAAAAATATGGCTATATTTGATCTATTTCCTGAGCTCTTGTGACCCTTGACCTTTCTGAGGGGTCAACCAAATTAGTATGCATAGGTATCTTTGTACAAAGTTTGAGTTTGAAGTTGAGAACAAATCAATTTTGTCCAAATAAGGCTATTTTTTTTACCTATTTCCTGATCCCATGTGACCTTGACCTTTGTGAGAGGTCCCTAAATTTGGCATGTTTAGAAAGGTCTTGCCACAAAGTATCTTTGGGCCAAGTTTGAAAACTGTGGCTTGAATAGTCTCGGAGAAAATGCCAACGTTAAAGCTTACCACATGAACGACGGCAGATGGACAACACGACGGACGGACGGAAGATCACTGGCCCAGAACATACTCACTTTTGCTTCGCACGTGAGCCAAAAAAAGGAAAGTTAAAGAATAATGTACAGCCTGGCTTTGTTCAGCACCAAACTGTGTGAATAAATGAATTCCGTTTAAAGTATTCCAAAGTCTAGTGTCCACTGAAACATCTCTGTTCTTGAACATAAGACTTTATTTTTTCACTCGGAGAAAACAGCCAATCGTTCTCCAATGTTACCATGGGAAGGAACAGGAAAGTACTAAAACATACTCATCTGTGACAAATGTCTCTCTAGTATTTTGTTCCCACAGTTTTGTATTTTTTTTATTTCTTCATGTATATCCTTTTCCATGAAAAATGTTCTGTAGAAATGACTGAGTATGTCCCTATAGTTGCAGTTTTGACTACATGAGCAAAAACGAATATTTTCATTCAGTACCTGTACTGTGGCATTGACTTGTCAGATGTAATCTGATATTCAGTGAACATCTTTGTGGGGTGAATAATATAGTTGTTATACTTTGTTCAATTTTAGTCTTACCATTTTCTTTGTTTTTGGTTTTAATAAAATGATGTTTCAAGTTTACTAGCAATTCGTATGACGCCTACCTTACTCATAATGAACATTTTTACTGACTTGTGAGTTTAGTGGGCAGTGAAATTGTAAGAAGGATAATTGAACTTTAATCAATCATAAATAAATTTTAAAAATAATTTTACTAGTAAACTTCAAACCTTTTACTGCCACAAGGTTAAGTGGGTGGTCTTTCTACTAATTTCACACCTTCATCAGTGGAAATTTTACAAAAGCTAAGTGTATTTTAAAGTACACAATCTAATCCTGTTCTAAGACATAGATGTGAGTCTGTCGAAGTGTAGGAATGTATGTGGCTGTACGACTGAATGACATTTTAATTGTGGTATTATATATATTTTCTACCGATATGTAAACACGTGAAAGAATTTTCCACTTCTGTGGACAATAAAGTATCTTTTATCTTATCTAATTGTTGTTGTACGGAAACTAGAAATGGGCCAGCATTTCACAGTAAATATCATGTGATTTAGATTTTCTAATACTCTTTTGAGTTTGAGTCGTTTCTATTATTGATCGATTGATTAGGTTATTGCCCTGCAGACTTTTCAGGTGGCGTGTGTGCGTGTGGGTCTATGTGTCTGTATCTTTCTCTCTCAATTGTATGTGTATTTGTGCGTGTGAATAGCCTCCTGACCCTGGCAGTGTATGATATAGCTAAATATTGTATAATACGCACATTGGACCTAACCAACACCACTTCAGCGTTTGTTTACAATCCGCGAGTTTAATCATCACTTACAACATACACACAGATGGCCAGAGCTGTGTGGGAGTGCCCCATATGTATGTGCAGAACATGGCCAGCCAGCCTCCCGGCAATACTTGCTTTTTACAGTAGGAAATGCTGCAGGCTGGACCTCATAACATAGCCTCTATACTCTTTGATACAGAGTCCTAAAAAATTGTACAACAGTGACCACTTCAGCAATATTAACCCTTTTGTATGCCATACTGCACGTCTGTTTCATGTGTTTGTCAAAGAAGTCTTGTGTGCTAGTAATTTACGGGAGGTAACTGCAACACTTTTCTGAACACTAAAAATACAACAGCAAATAACATTTTACTCATGAATTGTTATACATAAAGTGTGTGACAGATGTGAAAGTTATATAATACAGGAATTATGAACATTTGTTGTATTACAAACATCAAACTGTGGACTCATTAAACACTCGATTTTCGTGGAATCAAAACTTCTGCATTTCTTATAATTCTCTTGTCACAAAAAAATGAAAATTCACATTATAATCCATTTATCCCACGGCCGCATTTCCCAAATAAATAACGACTGTACCACTTACAGGAGATGGACTGACCATGATAACTCAAGGTTAGTGCCAGATTAGCTTGGCGCCTGAAGGCTAATCTGGCACTAACCTTGAATTATCATGGTCAATACATCTCCTGCTGTAGGGCGCTGGGCCTAAATGGGTTAAGATTTATCTTCAATGTCACATGCCAGCGGCAAACATTTTTTTCCAGCTATCGCTTACCTGAACGGAAACATGCAGCTTTCTTCCCTGTAAAGTTTATGGTCAACAATCTGGTAATGCACACCCCGCTTGGTTGACTTTTGAAATTCCTCTTCCGGGATGCTGCCCTTCTTTTCCCAAAAAGAAAGGTCTGCATCCATTACACTATTTTAAGGGAGAAATACAAGTTTTATTAATGTTGCACATCATAATGAATATTTCATATTCCCTCTACTGTCTGTGTGTGTGTGTGTGTGTGTGTGTGTGTGTGTGTGTGATTATACCTATCCACGATCAACATTTTTGCTAAGGTTGTTATGAAAATGCCCTCTTCATGAGAAATTCAGCTATTTTCTCACTGCAGTTTTGCCCTGTGTTGCCTAGGTAGAATCTAGCAAGTTCACTACTCTGATCAAACTACATGTAATACAAACAATTACCCAAAGCATATTCTTACCTTGAATAACATGAACAGTCACTGGAGTCGCAATCTTTATACTGGCTAATAGCTGTGTTGATTTTTTCCAGATAATGCCCCCACTGTTTTTCTATATAAATACACAAAGAAAACCACAAAAAATACTATAATCCAATGTACTTCTGTTGGGAAGAGTGATCTGTCCACCAAGTTTCTTTCAAAATGTTCTTAGTGTGTCTTACAATAATAATTACCTTATAAAGTTTGAATACAGTAAAATATGAAAGTCTTTTCTGCTCTTCTTCTCCTTTGAAGAGTTCATTTGTTACACACAATGGCAGTAGAAAACCTCTGATACATACATCTACCCACACTAATCGTGAACAAGAAAGGCAAAGCCCTTATGGCTCATGTGTATGACTGATCTACATGTGTGACCTCTGTGGCAATAAGTAATACGCTGGCTTTTGCATCAGCAATATCCATGTTTTCTCAAAATGTAAGCATTATCCACACATCTGTCAACCCCCCCCCCCCCCCAATGACCCTTGACCTTTGCAATGAGTCAACTAAATTAGTATGCGTACAAAGGTCTTATCATCAGCTACCATTGTGCCAAATTTGATTAAAAAGTTTGCAAAAATGCTGATACTAACTACAATTCTATCAAAAATAGGCATTTTACACACATTTGCTGACCTCTTGTGAACCTTGACCTTTCCAAGGGGTCATTCAAATTAGTACATGTATATATAGACAAGTCTTACCATCAGGTATCTCTGTATCAAGTTTGGGTTTGAAGTTGTGAATAGTATAAATATACGAGAAAAAACATCTTTTTGTCAAAATATTGCTTTTACCTATTTCCTGAGCTCGTGATCCTGGACCTTTCCGCAGGGTCAACCAAATTAGTATGCATAGAAAGGTCTTACCATCAGGTATCCTTGTACCAAGTTTGGGTTTGAAGTTGTGAATAGTATTTGCGAAAAATATATATTCTGTCAAAACATAGCTATTTTTTACATGTCCTGATCCCCTGTGACCTTGACCTTTGTGAGAGGTCACTTAAATCGGTATGTTTAGAAAGGTCTTGCCACAAAGTATCCTTGGGCCAAGTTTGAAGACTGTGGCTTGAATAGTCTCGGAAAAGAGGTCTTAGGAGTGGTGGACTGGGGTAACGCTGGTGTTTTCAGTTTTGCATTTGTGAATGGACACGCCACCCCAAAAAATCATACATGACACCTACCACCTGTCAGAGTCACCTAGTGAATAACAGTGTGTAGTTGATGTAAATCACTGACCCCATACACAACAAGAATGGCAAATCCCATATGGCTAAAGTCTAAGACCGATCCACATAAATAGTCTGACATTTGTGACCTTGACCTTTAAAACAGGTCACTGAAATGAACATGAGTCCAAGGGGATGGCTTTTGTATCAGCAAAATTCAGGCATTTATCAAACTCCTGTGACCCTTACCTTTGCAAGGAGTCAACTAAATACATATGAGTGAGCATTTTCAAATATTGACCTCATGTGACCCTTGACCTTTTCAATGGGTCATCCAAAGTAGTATACAAAAAGGTGTCCCAATTCAAGATAAATCTAACAAAATAGACAAACCCTTTATGGCTCAAGTGCGTGACCGATCCACATAATAAATGTGACCTTGACCTATCCAACAAGTGTTTAAGTGTCTAAACATAAATAAAGGGTTGATTTCTGTACCAGTGAAATCAGAATTTTCTCAAAATATACGCATTTTTCACAAATCTGTCACCCCTCCATGACCCTTTAACTTTGTGAGGGGGTCAACTAAATTAGTATGCATAGAAAGGTGTTATCATCAGTTACCTTGTTTGCAAAAACTTTGATTAAAAACTACAATTCTTTCAAAAATTAGCAATTTTTCAAACACTTGCTGACCTGTGACCCTTGACCTTTCCAAGGGGTCATCCAAATTAGTACGGATTGAAAGGTCTTACCATCACATATCTCTATGCCAAGTTTATGTTTGATGTTGAAAATAGTATTAACTATTAGGAAAGAACAGTTTTGTCAAAATATGGCATATTTTTTATCTGTCTGGACCTCCCCTTCCCCACACACGACCCTTGACCTTTGGCAAAACTGACTAAAAAGTTGGCAAGAACTTTGAAAACAAGAAAGGCAAAGCCATTATGTCTCACGTGTATGACCTATTTATATATGTGTGTGACCTTTGTGACAATAAGTAAAGGGCTGGCTTCTGCACCAGAAAAATCCATGTTTTCTCAAAATGTAAGCATTTTTCACACATCTGTCCACCCCCGTGACCCTTGACCTTTGCGATGAGTCGAGTAAATTAGTATGCATAGGAAGGTCTTGTCATCAGCTACCTTTGCCCAAATTTGATTGAAAAATTTGCAAAGGGTTGATAATACCTACAGTTTTATATTTTTTTTTAAATGGCATTTTACACACAATTGCAGGCCTCTTGTGACCCTTGACCTTTCTGAGGGGTCATCCAAATTAGTACATATAGACAGGTCTTACCATCAGGTATGGAAAACTTTGCAAAAATGTTGATAATACCTACAATTTTATTAAACATTTGCTGGCCCCTTGACCTTTCCGAGGGGACATCCAAATTAGTTCACATAGATAGGTCTTACCATCAGGTATATCTGTACCAAATTTGGGTTTGAAGTTGTGAATAGTATTTGAAAAAAAAAACATCTTTTGTCAAAATATGGCTATTTTGGGACTATTTCTGGAGATCTTGTGACCCTTGACCTTTCCGAGGGATCAACCAAATTAATATGCATAGAAAGGTCTTATTATCAGGTATCTCTGTAGCAAGTTTGGGTTTGAAGTTGTGAATAGTACTTGAGAAAAAAACATCTTTTGTCAAAATATGGCTATTTTGGACCTATTTCCCGAGCTCTTGTGACCCTTGACCTTTCTGAGGGCTCATCCAAATTAGTATGCTTAGATAGGTCTTACCATCAGGTATCTAGGTAAGAAGTTTGGGTTTGAAGTTGTGAATAGTATTTGAAAAAAAGACATCTTTTGTCAAAATATAGCTATTTTGTTTCCAAGGGATCAACCAAATTAGTATGCATAGAATGGTCTTACCATCAGGTATCTTGTACCAAGTTTGGGTTTGAAGTTGTGAACAGTATTTGAGAACAAATAAATTATATCAAAATATAGCTATTTTTTACCTATTTCCTGATCCTCTGTGACCTTGACCTTTGCAAGAGGTCACTCAAATTGGTATGTTTAGAAAGGTCTGGCCACAAAGTATCCTTGGGCCAAGTTTGAAGACTGTGGCTTGAATAGTCTCCGAGAAAATGCCAACGATAAAGTTTACTACGGACCACGGACAGATGACCACTGGCCCAAAATATACTCATGTTTGCTTCGCACATGAGCCAAAAACTACGCTTCTACCAAAAACTGACATTTTTTCACATTTGCCGTCCTCCTATGAGCATGACTTTCTGCAGGATTTATTTAAAATTCTAGCTACTTTGCTTATTACCTGTTTCTATCAGAAATTCTGTCTACCTAATTTTGTCTCTTTAAATTTTCAATTGAAGTACCATTACGCATAAATCTAGACACATTTCAGCACTATTTGTGTTAGTTTTGCCTTGTCGACACACCTAATGAACTTTAACAAAAGTTTGGATATGCAGCAAAAGCACACACATAATCGGACTTATTTATTCTGCGCAGCTGTTAGCGTGTCAATCTAGTTTTAGCTGTTTCTCATACTGAAAGTGTTGTATTTTTAGAACAGAGTGGAGTCATCGTCAGGTTACTTAAAACTGATATAAAGAAGATGTGTGCCGAACTGGACTGTACTGTCTAAATGAACAATAGCTAGACTTGTGTGCAGCGTTTCATAACCATCTGTTACAGAAGTGTATCTTTGAAGTTTGAACAGTTATGGTGGTAGTGGGCCTTTAAACTAAGGGATCCAAAACACAAAAGAATATTAAGTTTGATGCCTGTTGAATTTTAGGTCTGTCTTCGCTACTGCGGCATCACATGACAACTATAAACACATCTATGAAAATGAAAAATTAGATTTGACTTACTCACAATTATATGAACTAAACTATTTTCTTTTTGTATGTTTAATATTTATGAGAGAAAAAAAATCCTGAGCCATTTAAAGATATTTCTTTACTGCGAAAATATAAACTGAAAGTTTGAGACTTAATGTTTGGTGTGTCACACAAAGTTCTGCATCATTACTATGCATTCAACGATCATTTCATCGTTCGGCTACCGGTACGACATAAAAATAATGACCAACTTTGTACGCAGCACCATTTCATTTGTGAATTTCGTTAACTTTTCTTTCCCAGAAATTGCAAGTAAGGGACAATACTATTACTGCAATTGAGGGACAAAACAACAGACATATATTGGTATATTGCCAAGATATTATATACACCTGGTTTATATCTAGTGACGGTCTCTTCTTCTGTTTCAGAACAGCTGGATCCTTCTCCGTCATTCGTACACATGTCGGCAACCACACGGCCAACCAAAGCCAGAAGCAGACAGCAGACGACCACTTTCGTACGCGCCACCATTTTTTTTTTCCTGTGAATTTCGTAACTTCTTTTCTAGAGATTGCAAGGGACCTTACTCTTGTCCGACTACTGTCTTATGGGCTGATCTAGGGACAATTGTTGGGTCCTAACCTCGGCGTCGACCCAACCTCGGCCAAAGTGACATAATATACTGCTCACAAATAGTAAGGTATATTAACTTTTCAGCTTGAATTACTAAAAGTCCTGAGAATCGGTATAATCACGGGTATATCAGCGATTAGCCATCCCACTGGCCTACTCTTTTACAACATTGGTGTGACATATACTGCTCACAAAAAGTAAAGGACGTAGTACTTTTTGCTTGAATTATTAAAATGTCCCCAAACGTCTAAACATTAATCAGACCAAAAAGGTGACAGCAGTTTGCAGATGCAAGGTGTTTTCTGACATTTTAGTAATTCAAACTGAAATTGTGATGTCCCTTATTTTTTGTGAGCAGTATATGTCACACCAATGTTGTGAAAGTGTAGGCCAGTGGGATGGCTAATCACTGATATACCCGTGATTATACCCATTCTGAGGACTTTTAGTAATTCAAGCTGAAAAGTTAATATACCTTACTATTTGCGAGCAGTATATGTTCACTCTGGCTGAGGTTGGGTCGACGCCGAGGTTGGGACCCAACAGACAATGACAATGACAATGATTCTTTATTTTACAAAGGTGAAAGTTTTGGTGAAACCATTTTTCGAACTTTCCGTTGCTAATCTAATTTACATATAATACACAAATCACAAAATACTATCTTTAAATTGGGAAAAAAAAAATATAAAACGACCCCCTCCCCCCCCCCCCCCCAAAAAAAAAAAAAAAAGAAAAAAAAATGAAAGAGAAATATAAACTTTAAAAAATAAACCATTGAAGACGTGGAAATAAACATAAAAAATCTCATACATACACACAGTTGTAAAGGTGTATATATCCATACATACATTCATAGACACAAGCACAAACATGCGCTCGCACACACACAATACTTTTTTTTTTATGCTACAGGATTAGCATCTTGTATTAGCTGAAGATATAACTGAATTGAAGAGTTAGAAAGGGGAAAATCATACACTGCAAGTACAGGCTGCTGTGAAAATCTTATGATGATGATGTGAGGTACTTGAAGAGACCGGTTTTCATATTAAAAGACGCCTCAGCGTTGTTGATGTTGTAACATTTTTGGGCAATGTGTTCCACATGCTATTGCTAGCACCCGAGAACCGGTGCTAAACTTGTCTTATAGAGATCGATTCTACGTCGTGGCACAGTAATGGACTGCCTTGATCTGGAGTATCGTGGTCAACGGGAGGGAAAACATTTTATTCAATACTTTGAACATCGTTACTCCCTTATTGTATAATAAATGGTTTTTCAAGGGGAGAATTTCTAAGGTTTTCAGTTTATTATCCGTTGTCGAGTTAGGGTCTGAAGGGATAAGCTTCGTGGCTCTACGGTGAAGAGAGTTCAGCCTCTTAAACTGGACCTCTCCCTTGCGCCATCCCACACCGTAGAAGCATAATCTCTATGTGACCTGATGTGGGCGTTGAAGAACAGTTTTCTTGTTTCTACACTAGCTATATGTTTTAACTTGGATAAAATAAAGTTTGTTTGATATTGTCTTACATATATTACTAAGATGGCATTGCCATTTAAACTGGTTATCTACAGCAACACCGAGAAGACGATGAAAGAAAAACAGAAGATAGTGGTAGAAAACCCTTTAAAATAGAAACAAATAACGACGTCGTTATTTGTTTCTATTTTAAAGGGTTTTCTACCACTATCTTCTGTTTTTCTTTCACGTGAAACCCTAGCGGCAACAGTTTTACTACACCGAGAAGACGATGTTCCGTTACCTGGCTGTTAGATTTGCCTTGAAGGGACAAGCTGAGTGAGAGAGAGCCGAGCTGGTGCTTTTGGCGGGTACTTACAACCATACATTGTCTTTGCAGGGTTTAAGATCATGGAATTGTTACTGCACCAGGGAGGTGGGGGTAGGAGGAGATCTTAGGGGTTCCTCACACCACCCCTCCCCCATTTAAAAAAATGCTACATGAAAGTTCCTTTTTATATAGTTTGAAGCCTCTCATGCCCCCCCCCCCCCTTTTTTTTTAAAAGTCCCTTCTATTTATAAAAGGGACTTTTTATTTATAGAAGACTTTTTAGGATGGGTCGAGGTGAAGCAAATTCAGTAGCATGTCCTTGGCGTCATAGGCAGGCACGCCTCAACCTCTCACAGCTTAAGTAACAAGAAAAAAATGATGTTATGTCTAGTTACACTAACCTCGCTGCAGAACATACTTTTGGCCCTAAAGTTGGTCACTATAGTGTACTTGTTAGGACACTACACCCTGTGTACTGTCCTATGTTAAACTGTACCCGAGGTACTATGTGCTGTGTTAAACTGTACATGGTTAACACTATCGGCTGGTGTCACTGAATTTATATCAAGCTTTTCAAATCTCACTTCCTACCAGAGAGTCCGCTTGACTGACGTGCCGGATACATGGAATGTTGGCATAGATCCACGTTATCCCACACATGGCTTAAGGGACCATGACAACCTTTCAGGTGAGACAAGTGCTTGAGGGTGTACTCTTACATTTGTATGGTAGTCGGCATGTTCAATTTTATAGGGCTTATGAGGATTTCGTATGATAGCAACATGCTTATGTCAACTAGAGGCATAGACCCTCCTTTTGCCTATTTCAACTTTAAATGATTAATGAGGGTCTCCGGTTCGTACAGGCCCATTATCATCTATGCCTCCGGAAATGCATGGTTATTCTGAGCACAAAACTAATCTCAGTGAGACACAGGATCCTCATGTGCCAGCTTATGACTATAGGCAGCAGTAACCGAATACACCAATCACTGAATAGCACAGTGTTATGAAGATCTGTCTCCACAGACCAATAGAGTTAGTTAGTTAGTTATTTGGGTTTAACGCCGAGCAGGCAACTAAGGCCATCTCACGGCGGGAAGGGTAAAAATCTGGTCAGCCAGACTAAAAGAAAGGTCTTAAGACATGATGTAAATATACCTTAAAAATATGTCAGGCTAAAATGTCGCACAGGTCTTTAAAGAAAACGTCGGAAGACTCAAAAAGGTCAAAATAATAGTAACATCATAATCTATAAACGCTCAAATCTTATTAAAAATATGGCACTCTCTCAGAAAACTGAAGATCTTGTCCGGGGGCACATCCCGGAACAAAACCTTCAAGGAGTCTGCAGTGAAATGTTTATACCTTGTGTCGATTAGATCAGCACAAGACACTAAAAAGTGTTGAACAGAGTACTGCTCGTCGCAGGCATAACACCATGGACGCTCCTCCTGTTTAAGTAAATAAGAGTGCGTAACATACGTGTGGCCGATGTGGAGCCGAGCCAGGACAGTCTCCTCACGGCGGCTGCCGCAGCGATAAGGTAGACCGTCGGACAACTTAGGAAGGGCTTCATGCAGCTTGTTAGCTTCCTCTTTGTCCCACTCGGACTGCCACTCACGGGCTATGTACGCACTAGCCACATGTCTAAAATCACTATAAACAGTCTGTGTGTCAGAGACAGGGTCATTGCGGGCATCGTTGGCAGCAGAATCTGCGATCCTGTTGCCTTCGATGCCCACATGCCCTGGCACCCAAATAAAAATGATATCATAATATTCCTTCATCAAGTCCGCGTGGAGCTCTCTGATCTGCACCAGCAGTGGGTGGTCATTTCCCGTGCCCTGAAGGGCCTGCAGGGCAGAAAGAGAGTCAGACAGAATCAGGAAGTTCCTTTCTCTAGATCGATAAGCATGCTTGAGTGCCAGCAGAACCGCCTGCAGTTCCGCACTAAATACAGATGAGTGGTCTGGGAGGCGGTGCTTAAATGGGCGTCTAGGATGGCGAGAGGACACTGCGGCCGCAGCCACTCTCCCATCCTCAGACTTTGACCCATCGGTATAGATGCGACAATAGCCAGGAAAAATTGAAAGCAGTTCATTGAGGCTCTGTTGGTATATGGCTGGTGGAGTAGAGTCTTTCTTGTGGGCAGTCAAGTCCAGCAAGATGTCAGGAACTGGTAAGAGCCAAGGTGGAGTGATGTGTTGCAGGGATTCCGAAACTCTGTCCAGGTCCAATCCGGCCGCCTGCAGATGAGGTCGGACACGGAAAGAAAGTGGACGGACAGCTCCCGGATGGGTATCGTAAATCTCTGCAAACGATGGTTTAAAAACACAATCATAGGCAGGATTGTCTGGATGGGCCTTCAGTTTCAGAACGTAGCTGAGCATGAGGCGGATGCGGCGGAGCTTGAGAGAAGGCTCCCCTGCCTCGGCATACAGACTAGGAACTGGAGACGTCCTGAATGCCCCAAGACATATCCGCAGACCCTGATGGTGAATTGTGTTCAGACGCTGTAGCACAGACTTGGAAGCTGAGCCATACACCACAGAGCCGTAATCCAGTTTGGACCGAACAAGGGCCCGGTACAGACGAAGTAAGACAGTACGGTCCGCACCCCAGTCAGTACGACCGACTACACGAAGAATGTCGAGAGCCTTCTGACAAGAGGTTCTAAGGTAATTAATATGGTTGCGGAAGGTAAGTCTTTTGTCAAAAATGACCCCCAGAAACTTTGCCTCCTCGGCCACCTTAATTGGCACTCCAGCAATGCTCAGGCTAGGTTCTGGAAAAAATTTCGTCTGGTTAGTAAAATGCACACAAACAGTCTTGGAGGGCGAGAACTTGAATCCATTGAGAGACACCCACCGCTGGATGCGATCAACGCACAGCTGCAAGCGCCTCTCAAGGGACGCAAGTCCTCGACCACGTGCGCACAAAGCAAAGTCGTCAACAAACAAAGAGCATTCAGAATCATCCTTGACGGCCTTTACAATGTTATTAATTTTAATACTAAATAAAACAGGAGATAGAATGCTGCCCTGTGGGACACCCATCTCCTGTTCAAAGGAGTCGGAGAGGGTGGAGCCCACACGGACATGGAACGACCGGTTAGTCAAAAAATTGTGAATAAAAACGGGCAGGTGCCCTTTAAAACCCATGTCCAACAAGTCAGACATTATGCCATACTTCCAGGTAGTGTCATACGCCTTCTCAAGATCGAAAAAAATTGCATAGACATGCTGCTTGTTGACAAAAGAATCTCGAATAAATGATTCAAAGCGGACTAAATGGTCAGTTGTACTACGGAAGCGCCGGAAACCGCACTGGAGGTCTGTGAGGAGACCCTGTGACTCAAGATGCCACACCAGGCGGGCGTTGACCAGGCGCTCCATAGTTTTACATAAACATGATGTCAAAGCGATAGGCCGGTAGTTGCCCGGGTCGGAAGGATCCTTACCCGGCTTGGGGATCGGTACAACCACAGCCTGGCGCCAAGACGGCGGAAAATGACCAGTTCTCCAGATATGGTTAAAGGCCTTGAGAAGTACAAGGAGTGACCTCTCAGGCAGATGCGTTAGGAATTGATAGTGGACGGTATCTAGGCCAGCAGCAGAGTCATTACATTTCTGCAAAGCTTGCTGCAATTCTGATAATGTAAACGGGACATTATAGTCTTCTGAGTTATCGGACTCAAAATCACAAATACGAGACTCTCGTTTCTCCTTCTCTCTCTGGAAGAAAGGTGAATAATGCTCCGTTGAAGAATTATGGGCAATGGTGGAGGCAAGCAAATTGGCCACAGCTTTTTTATCTGTAACCAAACTGACACCATCTCTAAGATGGCCAACAGAAGCCGAGCCACCTCTGCCCCTAATTCTCCGAACAGCCTTCCATACTTTCTGGGACGGATCCGAGAAGTTAAAGATGAGACGAAGCGTCTCCAGGAAGCACGGCGTTCACGTTTAAAAATGTAACGGGCTTTCGCCCTCTGTCTTTTAAAGGTTAAAATATTTACTTGCGACGGATTACGGAAAGCACGTCGCTGAGCAGATTTGCGCGCTATTTGGGCCTTGCGGCACTCTTCGTTGAACCATGGTACTCTCGGCTTTCGAGGGACTGATGCGGAAGTTTCAGGGATGGTTTCACCCGCTACGTCCAACAAAATAGTAGTAAAAGAAGAAATAGGTTCTTCAGATGACATGACCACCTCCTCTGTAATACGAGACTGACAGAGGGAGGTGAACAGAGGCCAGTTAGCTTTCTTAAGATTCCAGCGCCCCACCGGCGGATCCTCCCCACAGCTGACCGATGACAGGACTACTGGGAAGTGGTCACTACCACACAGGTCATCGTGAACCTTCCAGTCAAAGTCCAGCATGAGAGAAGGATCACACACAGTGAGGTCTAGAACAGAACTAGATCCTGAACCTGGGTTAGAGTATGTAGGTGAACCATCGTTAAAGACACATAGATTAAGTTGAGAAAAAACATCTTCTAACATCTGACCTCTGCCATCATAGTGGTCACTACCCCAAAGGTGAGCGTGACCGTTAAAATCCCCCATGAGAATAAAGGGAGGGGGCAGTTGATCAACTAAATTAAAAAAATCATTACTACAGACCCGCAGGGATGGTGGCAGGTAAATACTGCATATAGTTATGGTCTTCTTCAAGGTAACCCGAGCTGCGACAGCCTGAAGACAGGTGTCGATGCTAACGGGGCTACATAAAATTTGGCTACTAATGAGAAGAGCCACTCCACCCGAGCGCCTCTCCGAATCAGAGCCTTTATGTATAGCGTTAAAACCATTAAAGGACACAGGGTCAGAAGTCTTCAGGTAAGTCTCCTGAAGAGATATTACTGAGGGGTTATAGCACTTGACTAAAAGACGTAATTCCTCAAAGTTAGCTTGAAAACCACGACAATTCCACTGAAGCAGAGAGTCCATGATTATGTCTTATCTGGGGGTGCGGAGTTTTTCCCCCCTTTGTCCTTTGCCTTAGGAGTCGGAGAAACAGAGGGGGGCCGGCTCCCGGGCCTCCTCTGGTTCTTAGGAGATGAAGGGGGTGGAGCTGCCGCCGCATCGACAACTTCCACTCCCTCCATCTGCTCCTCCAATGCAGCATTTTGAAGGGGGACATCAGTGTTCCCCTTCTGGGCCCGTGCGCACGGCGGTCCCATAGATTTCTTTGACTTCTGGTCCTGGGCAGCGTTCCTGCCGCTAGAGTTAGCGGCCTTAGAAGGCTGACCAGAGCCAGAAACCTTTGGTGTTGACAAACTAGCAGGTTTGGGTGGGGGCTGAGGCTTAGGGGCAGCAGAAGGCGGTGCCACCGGACCGGTAGCGTCCGCCCTCTGCGTTCCCTGGCTCCTCGTCACCACCGGAGGAGGATTACTCTCCAGGGGTGAGAGGATCCGAGGCTCCGCCCCCAACCAAGAAGTTGGGGTTTGACAAGAGAAGTCTTTGGTGGGGCGCTTGCCTGCCACCGCAGCACTGAAAGTATACACAAAGTTGTTATTTGAGTTTGGCGCCGCCTCAGCTGCACCAGGACCGTCAACCAGTTTTTTTGCGTCCGCAAAGGACAGCCCCTTCTCCACACGCACCTGCTGAATCCTGCACTCGGAGATCCAACGAGGGCACTTCTTGTCCGAAGCCATATGCGCCCCCTGGCAATTCACACACAGGGGGATGGCTGTGCAGGACTCAGCAGAGTGTCCGGGCTTAGTGCAACGGGCGCATAGGGCCTCTGCCTGGCGGCATGTCTTCTGCCCATGGCCATACTTTTGGCACTTAAAGCACCGAAGGGGGAGAGGGACGTACTTTTTCACTTTTAGGGAGTAGTAACCTCCCCAGATGGTAGTAGGAGCTGTGGGGGTGCCAAACGTCAGGATGATGGTAGGGAGACGGATCTCCCTACCACCTCGTTTGGAAATGAAGCGCCTGACGTAGGTCACCCCCTGTGACTTAAGGTTCCGTACAAGTTCATCTTCAGACAGTTCGGCCAATGCTTGATCTTTAATCACTCCTCTAGAGGAATTCATTGTTTTGTGGGGAGTGACCTCCACTGGAGTGTCTCCGATGGAGGAGAGCCTCAGTAGCCCATTGGAGTGTGCCCGGGTACGGCACTCTACCAACAAGTCACCAGACCTGAGGCGCTGGGCCTCAGGCCTGCCAACACGGCTCCTGAGGGTCTCAGTCCCCCACCAGGAAAGGGTGCAGCTTGGAAACAGGCTTCTCTTTAACTTTGCTGTGGATAATGAGAAAGCGAGGCCAGACGGCCGAAACCTGAGGCGTCGCTTCCCCACAATCAGAGTCGCTATCATTTTCAAGGTCAATGTCAGTGGCTATGTGCCGCTTTGGTGCCAGTTTTGGTTTTTTGATATTTTCCATATTATAGTATGATAGACGATATTCATCCCCCGGGGGTCCCCGCCCGCCACCGAGCCCAACAAGGGAAAGTGCAATTGTCGGCGGGTCTCACTCCAGCCGACGCACAATGGAGACTGCCCGAAAGATATACTCAAGGGGGTAAGCCCGATTGAACCGTTTGAGCCACCGCCTTCTATCACACTGTTGAATACAGGGGAATACTGGCGTAAAGCACCCAATCAGCATCAGAGGCTATAGCATGGTGCTCCGTATAACAACCCGCATGTCAACAGGGGGATAGGGCTCGACGTGACAAGAGCCGATTGACTAGGCCGGTACGACTAGCCTCCCGTTTAGGCAGAAGTCAAGGCCAAAGTGGAGTGTTTCAGCCACCAGGATCCTCTTCTCCCCCGACACGGGTCTCCAAGCACGGCAAACACTTGGGATCCAAAGGACCAAAAGCTCACGCGTATTTTTAAGGACCAATCCAACACTTTTTAAGACCTGGGTAAGCACAGCTCCTTAAAAACCGGACCAGTGAAAAAGACTGAACAACATATCTGCTGACATCAAGTCCTAATCCTGGACAAAGATGGCACCCGTCTGCTAGCCCACTCAGTCAGGGACCGAGTGGACTACCCACCCACGCCACGTGGAGGCCGGTGCCGCCGGGTAGGCCAGACCAATAGAGCTATTCAGATAAATTGCATTAGCCAGTCCGGCACTAAAATAAAACGAAGCCAGCTGGGCCGAGTCCACACTGACAGCCAGCGAGGGGTCCCCACCAAAACAACCGAGGCGTGATTTCTCTTTGTGCACTGCTTCGTCTTTGAACCCCATACGCCACCGTGTACGGATCCTCGTGTATCCTTACAGACTGAGTGATTCTTATGAGCTCCTGCCGAATCAGGTCATATGGATCTGTGCGTCAGACTCAGAAGTTTCGTTTCACACTCAAAATTGTGCTGATGCAAGTTTGCAAATATCTACATATATTTGTCATATTCGGACACCCGTGAAAGCTATTTCAGATCTCAACAGCAAAGCTAGCTCATGAGCATCTATTTCTCTTGTGATAGCTTGACTTTCGTTCTTATATTTATTCAGCCATCGCCATTCACCTGTAGTGTAGGAGGCAATAGCCGTTTATCAAAAGCATGTACAGCCAAACAGCTCTGTGTGAATCCCACTTTAAAAAGCACCGATGTGTAGTTGTGTTTGTTTGCAATCATTAATCGAAATTCAGCAAACACCACTCCGGGCAGGGATGCTCGATAGCCTTGGTTGGCAGATCTCATTCGAGAAGGAAAACTCCGAGGAAAAACCTGAGTAGATGGGACCCATAAGCCTTGGTCGGCAATCCATCTAGGAGAAGGATACTCCAAAACTAAACCATCCTGTGCTCCCAGGAAAGGCCTTTTGACCAGGAGCTAAGGGTGAGGTAACCCCGACAGAAACCCCGAGTGCTGAAGACGGAGGTACTGGGCTGCACAGCGCACTCTAATAAACCACAGTACCATGCATATACAGCCATATGACACTTGGAGATGGATTCAAGAGGAATGGTGCTCGCCCTGTGGAGTCTCACCAGGCAGGTGCAGTACCGGGCTCTGCGCCTCTTTAGAGCCCACCCCCAGCGACTGGAGGACCTTCCCGACTGTCTCGAGGAGCCAGGGGACTGGGAAGTAGAGCGACTGGCCAGCGAAAAAACAAGACCAGAGACAAAGAAAAAGCCAATGTGAACATCATGCACTGGAATGCCGAAGGGGTTACCAACAAGAAAACAGAACTAGAGCACTTTCTGCATGAAAACAGCATAAACATCTGCTGTATACAAGAGACACACCTGCAAGAAGGGAAACCCTTTAAGGTCAGAGGATATCAGGTCTTCCGAAGTGATCGCCAAGGGAGGAAGAAAGGGGGGGTTATGACCCTAGTTAGAAACAACCTGAATGCCAGCGAAACCAGGAGATTCATGGAAGAGGCAGAATACATCCAGGTCAAGGTAACCACCAGTGACAGCACCCTTGACCTTGTCAACTACTACTGCCCTAATGATAAGTTGCTGTCCCTCGACACTATCCAGGTCCCGGACAGTGGATTCCTCATCACTGGTGACTTCAACAGCCAGTCCCAGAGTTGGGGATATGACACACTGGACAAGAGAGGAGAAGAGACATTGAGGAGTGGCAAGATGAAAACCACCTGATACTTGCCAATGACCCTGAGGACCAACCTACCTTCTACTCTCGCCGCTGGCACACCACCACTACACCGGACCTGGCGCTTTGCACTGAAGATGTTCATAAGTGCCTCAGCAGAACAGTAGGACCACAGCTAGGAGGAAGTGACCACCGCCCTATCCTCCTAACCCTAAAAGGATGCACAGCAGCTAGCTCGCCACACCGGCCAAGATGGAACTACCGAAAGGCAGACTGGCGCTTGTTCAGTATCCGAACAAATGAGATAATGCAAGACCTCGCTGTGTCTGGAAGGAACATCAACAATGTGGTCAGAGAGTTTAATGACATTATCAGTAAGGCAGCCAAGGAATCCATACCTCGAGGGGTCCGGAAAAACTACACCCCATACTGGACCGCAGATCTTCAGAAAGCACATGACAACCTCACTAGGGCCAGAGAAGACGCTGAAACCAACCCCAGCCAAGAAAACAACATCAAGCTACAACACAGTAAGGCCCAGTATCTGAAGATGAAGTTGGAGTGCACAAGAAGAAGTTGGAGAGAGAAGACTGCAAGACTAAACATGGACAGGGACACCACAAAGTTGTGGAGACTGACCAAGGCGTTGAACGATGAGGGCACCAGGAAACAGAAGATCACCTTGGAAGAAGAAGGGAAAGCATTGACTGGTAGGAAAGCTGCAAACATGTTTGCACAGATCTATGCGAAAGAAAGTGACATCACTGTCCCACGAATGCTTGCGAAAGAAATCAGACAGGAAGAAAGAGAGAGAACAAGAGATGTGAACATCCATGATGCAATGAAGAAGGACATCACCCTTCCAGAACTGAAGATGGCCATCAAACAAAAAAAACATCAAACAGCTGAAGAAGAAAAAATCTCCAGGTCCAGACAGCATCTCAAACGAGATGTTACAACACCTTGGCAACACTGCCTTAATGAAGCTACTGGACATCTTTAACCACAGCTGGAGAGGAGGTCAGGTACCCCCGTGCTGGAAGGAAGCCAGGATGATCCCAATTTTGAAGAAAGGAAAAAATAAGTCCAAAGCCCTGAGTTATTGCCCCATCAGCCTGACAAGTTGTGTGTGCAAGACCATGGAGCGCATCATCAACAAGCGCCTGCAGTGGTACCTGGACTCTGAGAGCATTATCGTGCCAGAGCAAGCTGGCTTCAGAAGCTACAAGAGTACAGAAGACCAGACAACACACCTTGCACAGGTCATAGAAGATGCCTTTCAAGATCAGAAGGTGACATTAGCTGCCTTCATTGACCTACAGAAGGCTTTCGACAAGGTGTGGAAGGATGGTCTCCTTGTGAAACTCCTTCGCAGTGGCATCCAAGGGAATATGTACCGGTGGACCAAGTCATACCTGCATAATCGCAGAGCCCGTGTGACAGTGGATGGGTACTGTGGCCAAGAAGTGCTGTTGCGTCAGGGGGTGCCACAGGGGGGAGTCCTGTCACCGACACTGTTCATACTTTTCATCAACGACCTTGTGCCAGAGCTACCAAAAGGAGTACACGCAGCCCTGTACGCAGACGACCTGGTACTCTGGTGCACAGAAGAGTATGCAACAACTGCTACATACAGGATGCAGCTAGCCCTGGACAGGCTGACAGACTGGACCAACAACTGGTGTGTGACCATCAACACAGAAAAATCATCAGCCACACTCTTCTCTCTCTCCAACAAGGCAAAGGCTGGCAACCTAACACTGGGCAACACCCCGCTGCGGTATGAAGACCAACAGACATACTTGGGAGTCACCCTTGACAAGAGGCTGACGTGGAAGCCGCACATTTGGAATGCAGAAGCGAAAGCTAGAAGAAAGCTGAACATCATGAGAAAACTGGCTGGAACACAATGGGGAGCCAATGAAAAGATCCTCAAAAATGTATATCAAGGCACAGTGAGTACGGATCTAATGCATGGTTGACGGCAGCCCAGTCACACCAGCAGACCATTGACAGAGTTCAGAACCAGGCACTGCGTATCATCACCGGCGCAATGAGATCCACACCAATTGAAAAGATGGAAGAGACAACGGGCATCCCACCCCTGCGCATGAGAAGAGATTGCAAAGCCTTGATACAGTCCACAAAGGTCAAGTCTTCCAAAGACCATCCTATGAACGCTAGGATGAAACAACCAACCTCAGGGAGACTGAAAAGATCAAGCTTTGTGAAGGAGACGAGAGCACTGCAGAGAAAACACCAGGCAAAGCTGCCTGCGCAGGTAGAGGCTCCGAATCCTGCTAGCGACCTTCCACCTTGGGAAAGTAAGCCAGAAAACATCACCATCTCTTCCACGGTACCCTACATCACCACCAGATGAGCACAGCACTGTGAGCAAGAAAGCCCTGACACTGGCCATGCTCGAAGAAAAGTATCCCCAGGAAGCATGGATACGGGCATACACCGATGGATCAGCCACAGATGCAGTTCAGGATGGAGGGGCTGGGGTGTACATTCAGTACCCAAACGGAAAATGGCAGGCAGAGGCAGTACCAACAGGCCTTCACTGCACAAATTACAGAGCTGAGGTGGAAGCCCTAGTCCGCGCAGCTAACACCCTTAGTGGCACTGCAGACCCTGATGCCCAGATTGTCTTCCTTACTGATGCCATGTCTGTCCTTGAGGCAGCAACAGCAAGCAAACTGCCACGTATACAAGAGGCACTGCAAAGCATCAAGTGCACCAGACTGGTGCTGCAGTGGATCCCTTCACACTGTGGCATCTACGGCAATGAAGAAGCTGACATAATGGCAAAAGTGGGCGCAGAGAAAGAACAAGATGAAAATGGAGTCAGCTTCACAGAGATGAAGACCATCATATAAGCCTGGCGTCCCATTTTTGGGACGCTACAATTTCAACCCCTTCAGACCTAAACATGAAGACTACTGTCATCAATGCATGCTACAATAGATAAAGGGACACTACCGCATTCCATTCAACCTGAAATGAGGATCATCTCCCTTGATTACCACGTACAGCAGCCATTTGTAATCACAGGTTGACTGCTTTTGAGGTTCAGCATGGCATCAAGAATAAGGTGAGTGAATAATTTTTCCTGTGATCAACTTTTTGATGAGGTCACTGAAGATAAAATGGTCCTCTACATGTAATCTGAAAATGTGTCTCTCAGTTTTTAATAGAAGTTCAAAATATTTATATTAGAAGGTGCTGAAGTGGCGTCCCAAAAATGGGACGCTAGGACTGAGAGGGTAGGGGTTTTTTCACATGAAGAATTTGTTGTTATTGATATTTTTCAGGACTTACACTGTCCATGATGTGATCAGCATGTTAGAGGAAGACGGGACTTTTGAGACAGCCAATATTTACATCAATCCTCCCCCACTTGATGAATTGATGGATGAAGATAGTGCCGAGGAGGACGATGGAGGTTTGATTGATTGATTGTACATTGCTTAACGTCCCGACAGCAACAAGGCTTTCTCAGGACGTGCCTGCACTGCTTGTGGAAAAAAAAAAGAATATTGAATGTATGTCACCAGCCGGTCCAATACGTTAAATAAACCTACAACATGGGGCCTAAATAAAGCCAAGACCATTTAGCAACACACATCCAATATCAAGAGATACAGGCAGCGCAGACAGTAGGGAGAGTTTAAAAAGAGAAAATACAGGTGAATGGACCAAGGGTAGACAGAAACACATGCCCCAGAATACAGAAGAAAATCCACCCTGTGGGGCTGACCAGGGTGACCCTGGGAACTAAAAAGTAGTTACCCCACCCAAGTCCCCCAGGGCAGACCCGGGTGGGGGGGACGATGGAGGGACGGTTGACAATCTAAATGGCCGCCAGCTCTCTGCTGCAGCAGAAGTCACGGTTTTGAGACAAGGGATTCGGACGCACTATGCTGCAGAGTTCAACACACAGGAGAATGTAAATTCTGATCTACAGGTGGTCTAAACTGAATCAAATGTGACATTCATTCATCGCCTTTACGCACCCCCATCCTCCTCCCCATCACTTAGCACAGATGATGAGAAGCAACAGTGTTCAAAGTAGGCAAACATTACATCAAAATGCTCTCTTCTTTTGCGTTGTCATACTGATTTGAAATTACATTGAGATTTTGACCATTCTTTTTCCCAGGCATTATTACCATTCAGTTTGCCATTCTGTTATCTCAGGTTCATTCCCCCGCTGGAGATGCCTATGCTGTTGCTGAAGACCAGGAACCTGGGACTTCTCAGCCTTCAGCACCAACTCCATCTACTTCAGATGGCAGGACTGGGAAGAGGAAAACCCCACCCACAGCTGCCTCAGCATCCAGCAAGACCAGCAGAACGGCTACTGGATCAAAGGCAAAGCAGAAGACTGTTCGTGAATGGAGAAGAGTGGACCTCACTGGCAGGATGAAGGATCGTTTCAAGTGGAATAGTCAACCTTATGATGCTGCTCTCTTACGAAGTGATCCACATGAACTGTTTGAACTCTTTTTTGATGACGACGTTGTTGAAATGATTGTCCAGTTCAGTATCACTTATGCGAGGTCAAAAGGAAATCATTAATTCTCGGTCAATTCTGGGGAGATGAGGACATTTTTGGCCATCCTTCTGCTTTCAGGGTACAACACTGTGCCTCGGCGCAGAATGTATTGGTCTCAGGGTGATGATGTCAGGAATGTAGCTGTTGTGTCAGCAATGACCCGAGACCGATTTGATGACATAATGCGCTACCTGCACCTCTCCGACAATGCCCGCCTGGATGCAGAAGACAAGATGGCAAAAGTTCGCCCTCTGATGTCCATGCTGAATGAGAGGTTCCTCAAATACTTCATCAAGACTCAAAACTTGAGCATTGATGAGAGCATGGTGCCCTACTATGGGAGACATGGTTCTAAATAATTCATTCGTGGCAAACCCATCCGCTTTGGTTTCAAAGTCTGGGTCCTCACAACCCCACTGGGATATGCACTCCAGTTTGACCCCTACCAGGGAGCAAGAGGGAGACAGACAGAGGTACCAGGTCTTGGAATGGGGGGTTCCGTTGTCATTGACCTGATCAGTGAACTTCAACAAGACGACTCATATCACCTAACGTTTGACAACCTCTTCACGTCTCTGCCCCTTGTCGACTATCTCACAAAGAAAGGTATCGGTTGTACCGGAACCATCCGCGCGAATCGCACCGAAGACTGCCCTCTGATGCCAGTGAATGAGATGGGGAAGACGAAAAGGGGGACATATGACTATATGCAGGATACCAGAAATGGTCTTGTCGTGGTCAGATGGAACGACAACAGTGTTGTGAATACTGTGTCCAACATGGTTGGCGTGGAGCCTGTTCAAACAGCCAAACGCTGGTCAAGAGCTGAGAGGAAGAGGATCGAGATAGTCCAGCCCTTTGTGATCAAGCACTACAACAGCACTATGGGCGGAGTTGATCGAATGGATCAAAATGTCGACAAGTACAGAACCAGCATCAGGTCAAAGAAGTGGTGGTGGGCCCTGTTCGCATACTGCCTCAACCTCTGCGTGCAACAGGCCTGGCACCTGTACAGGGCGACGCCTACAGGCAATGAAGCACCACTGGACCTCTTGGGCATCCGTCGGGCCATAGTCCGTACTTATTTGGCCAAAACCCCCAAGACCAAGGGAGCTGGACGACCCTGCGTCAGGACTCCCACCCTGGACAAGCGGGTTTCCCCTGCTGTGAGGTTTGATGGAAAGGACCACATGGTTCAGCCGTGGCCGACCCAGCTGCGCTGTGCCTCATGTGGGAAGAAGACGATGAGACGGTGCTCCAAGTGCCACCTGGGTGTCCATGACCGGTGTTTTGTGGCCTTCCACAGCCAGTAACATTCGCCTGTAGCTCTGCTATGGCTTAAAGTGCTGAGATTATTGATATCGCTACCAGCAACTTGGCTTCACTGACTGCCTTTTTTCCCCAGTCAAAATGCATGTCAAGGATTTGTAACTGTGCTGAATATGACCAATATGTGTTAGTCAGTATACATGTCAAGGATTTAGAAGTCACTTACTTTAACCATTATCCTATTTTCCCCCTTTCTTTCACCACTTCTGATTTTCATGTTCACGAGTTTATTTCAGTTTCTGAAATGTTTGGCTACTCAATGTTTTTGTCCAATTTATGGAACTTCATTGATTGTGACCATTATGTTGCTAGTCTTTGTGCTGTTAAGGTTTAAAACTTAAAACTAATTATTTTATCAATTAATGTTCATGTCCAGATTTTTGTTTTGTTGTTTGAAACACTTTGTTGCCAAGTAAAATTACAAAGAGAACGCTTCTTGTCATGTTATCTTCATGAAAGTGAATGCAAAAACCCCTACCCTCTCAGTCCTAGCGTCCCATTATTGGGACGGTACTATGTGCAAAAACCCCTACCCTCTCAGTCCTAGCGTCCCATTTTTGGGACGGTACCATGTCATGTCCTACATATAAAAATCGGACAGCTAGCAAACAATCTCTGCTGGATATGCTCAAAATGCACCAAAAACAACATTGTTACACTACTTTCTCACAAAATAAAAATTCAGGCTTATATGGGTTAAGTCTGTGTACAGACCACCACAACGGCCCCTAGACAGTTACCATCAGCTGTCCAGACAAGAGCAGGTGACCATCTTTCGTCTGAGGACCGGGCACAACCGACTCAATTTCCACCTGCACAGACGCTTCCACCTCGTGCCATCTCCCCTGTGCCCTTGTGGAGAAGCAGAGCAGACCGCAGAGCACATCCTCCAGGACTGTGGGAACCACCAGCCGCTGAGGGAGGAGATATGGCCGAAGCCCGCCACTCTACAAGAGAAACTGTACGGGCCTGTGGAGGCGCTACAGAAGACCACAGATTTCATTTTGAGAGCCAAACTCCAAGTGTGACGGCGTTCGAGAAGAAGAAGCAAACACCACACAAATGTAAGAATGTACCCTCAAATATTTCTGGCGTCTCAAAGATTGTCACGAGTTCTTTAAGCCCTGTGTGGGTTAATGTGGATCTATGCCAAATCTCCACACAACCGGCAGGTCCACGGTACGTCGAGCTGGAAGCAAGATTTGAAAAGCTTGATATTAATTGACACCAGTGTACCTCGGGTACAGTTTAAACAATGGCCTATGTATATAGGGTACAGTTTCCTACAAAGTATACTATAGCGACCACTTTAGCACTTTTGGTGCAAAGCACGGTATGCATGTGTATACATTGCGTGTGTGCGTGTCCACATATGTATGTAAACACAAGAATGTCCGATATTTGTTTACGCACAAGCTTGAAGGTTGGGCAAATGCTTTATTTAATGGGTGCCCAAGAGATCCTCCAAGAATATTAACATTTGGATGTCTCATTGAAGAATTAACAGCCTGTTTATATAAAGTCCATTGACCCACATTATTGTCTGTTGACATCCTTCGACCTTGATAGTAAATCTAAGTTTTTGGAAACAGTGCGATCTTGCGCTCATGGGTGGCACTGGAAAAAACGTTGAATCCTGAAGCGAGGGTCTTGGGGTACTTTTTAATTGGAAAAAAAAAAAAAAAAAAAACGGAAATCCCGCTGTAGCCGGAAAGGTCCCACCCATGTGCTCTGTAACTGAACATTTGTGTACACGTTTCATCAGTCATGTGGCCCAATGAATAATGTTGGTGAAATGCAGACGCATGCGTCACAAAAGCCAAATCCTGGGCTGTTGCAGTTTAGATTTGTTACCAACATTGTGTCAAAACTGTAAATTGCTTATTCAGTTCATAGTGAGATAAGTACATGAGCCACCAAAATGTAAGAAAACTTCAATAGTCTGGCAGTACAAGCCTGCAACTGCCGAATTTCAGCTAATTTAACCACAGAAACGGATGTAACGGCACATCAAATCAGCTGCGTTAAGACACTGTGAGCAGTGCCCATCAGCTGATAATGCCCGCACAAGCCAGTGCCAAATTATATATGGGCTGCGCCACAGCAGTCCTACATCGAAGTGCTTTCAGTCTTGGTATAGTATAAGAGCCAGACCCACCCACCGTGCACATCCCACCCCCAGATTTTCTTAGCTTGTCCTACAATGAGTAAGCCATATTCCCATGTGAATGTATTGTCATTATTTCATCATGTACATACATTTGTCTTGCATATATATACAAATATTGAGGTCACATTATTAAGTACCACATCAAGATCTGTGCCAAGCCATACTGGAGAATGTGGTGCTGTCTGGCTGTATGCCGATTACCACCTCACATTGGATTATTGCAGACATTAAAGGTGTGCAAGAATTTCCCTAACAAAAGAATAATCACACTTGAAAAGACAACACAATTTGTTTCTTCTTCTTTCTTAACAAGTACATATAGTCCATTCTTGTCTTTACATGTATTTTGACCAATTTAAAACTGCAAATTTTATCAATCGTCGTCTTCTTGTCCTTTATTATCATGCTTCTTTTTTTTGTTGGAAATGTTTTTGCACTTGGCAGTTACCTTTTTCAGTCTGCATAGCATGCAAGAAATCTCATGGTTTTAAACTTAATCCTACTTGCTTTGCTGCTGTGACTTTCGTAAAACTGTCAAGTGAGATTATCAGTTTCACCTAAATGAACACCATCATAAGAATCTATACATGCAAGTGCATTAGAAAGCAAGTCAGTTATTTGTGTTTAACGCTGAGCAGGCAACCAAGGCCATCACACAGAGGGCATTAGAAAGCGAAGTCAACAGGTATGATTATGTACAACCAAATTCCTATCCACACCCATCCAATTTTCTGTAAACTAGTATAAAATTTGCACGTAGAAATAAGACGAGGTACTATACTGTGTACAAGAGATTATACTGTATAGTCTCTTGTTCAATTTTAAAACAGTATTTGTGAATGGGTGCACAAATCCAAGGATGGTATTTTTAATGTTGATTTTTTTAAACCCGAGTTGGACACAGATATACCTTTCAAGGTGCTGTGGAAGACTGGAGACGCAAACATTTTCAACATAGCACATGCAAGCAGTACCTGGTTATCATTTCACACCAACAATCTCTACAAGTACAACACAGTATGCAGAACACAAAATTATCGAATCATTAAAATTTATTGCAATACATTTTCATAAATGCAATACAATATATGGTAGTGTTGTGCACTGCAATTAAAAAAATTTCCAATGAACCTTAGTAACAGATGCAATGAGAAACTTTAAATGTTTAAAATGCAGCATGTACAACTACAGAAAATAGAGGGATATGAGAATGATTGGCTGATGAGAACATGTTTATTCTGTACAAGAAATTCCTTGATGTTCAGGCCCGCAGTCACTGTCATTTCTTTCCGGATTTCTTAATCCCACCTCCTCCTGCAAACAAGCACAGGAAGCTCTTTTTTAATGCACCTCAAAAAAGAAAAAAAAAAGATCTGCCGATGCTTTCAGCTACACTCTAAGAATGAATACTGGTTATATTTATGTAAGTATCATGTAAGTATCATGTAAGACGCACTAAGAACATTTATAAAGGAGATATTGTGAACTGTTAAGCATACAATCATAGGAGCAGGTCACAATAAAATAGGTCATTAAAATTCAATTTAAAAAATAAACACCTTGAAAAACTTTTTTTCCAGATCACAATTGTTAACACAAGGGTTGTTCATCACAGGGGTATGAACACAAAACACCACTGGTTACATGCATACAGTATCCATGACACATGGTGAAAGTTAACACATTTCTGACCAAGCAACTCTATTAGACTATCCCTAGACCAAGTAATTTTTACTTCTGCATGACACCCTGTGGTGTTATTTGTGTAAGGATTTCAAAGATTTTTGGAAGTATTATGAATGCTTCCTAATTTCCACCAGCAGTTTTAGGAAAACAAACATAAATAATTGTTTTGCTATAAACATAAATACTGCCAAGCCCCCTCACACTTGTTCCTCTGAAACCTCCGATGGGAGTCCCACTACCTGTAGAGGCCGTTTAACATCAAAGAGCACGTTTTCCAAAATATCTCCGCAAAGAAACATTTTACTGTACCACTTTAATAACAAATATCATTTAGTGTCAACTGACCCAATATGAAATATTTTTTACTAAACTCCTATGATTTGTCGATTTTGCTGTTCAGTCATAATAAACATTTTGTGAAAAGACAAGATTTTGTGAAAAGACAAGAGCAAGCTATTTTCAATACCCTAGAGCCCCGGCAGATTTCAATACTAAGGTCAAGCATGCAGGCTTCATGTATGCCTGCACTGTTTCAGGTTTGAAGACTTGGCCAATTCACTGAAGATGGATCTTTCTAATTCTTATACTGGGCTTAATATATCTGGGGCACATTTAGGGATGTAAAATCAGTCATTTCATGAAAAAATCCCTGAAAACGACTGTACAGCAAACCTGATAATTATATTGTTCAATTTTCTTAAAAGTAAATCGTATTAGGTCAACTGTCACTGAATGATATTTGTTCTAAGATTGATATAGAAACGTATTTCTTTGTGGCGATATCTTCGAAAAACATGCACTCCAATGTCAAAAGGCCTATAGTCGCTGACTACCAGTGGCGGACAATGACCAGTTCTATTCATCAGCGATGGAATCAATCTCGTTACCACTCTTGCCAGTTGGCAGGAAAAATATGTAGTTTTACGGTCTGCTTCATCACTTTCCTCCTCTACTTCTTCTGCACTATCCGTGTCCACCATGATCTGACCAGCCACTTATTTCGCAGTGACTAGGACATGCTGAACTTCCTTAACCCAGTGTGGGATTTTCAGTGGGGCGACCATCCCCAACCTAGCGCATCCCCAGGTGGCGGATAGGGGAACAGCCTTCAGATATGGAGGTTTGCTGCGCAAGCAGTCGTGGACCAAATGGCGATGAGCTTACCAGGACGGGCGGGGTAGCAGGTGGCACTGCTACCTCCACTGAAATTCCCCATGTGTCCAATGACAGGTTTATCATGCGATTAAGAGCCACAAAAAGCTCTAGCCACCCTTATTTCCCAGGGAAGGTCGCATACCAGGGAGCTAAGGGTGAGGTAACCCCGACAGAAATGCTGAAGACGGAGGACCTGGGCCGCACGGCGCATTCTGATAAACCACGGATCCACGCAAACCCGCAATCATAACTATACGGCCAACTAGCATTGATGATAATGGCGCTTTCGCCGGTGCTGGATTGACCGTATAGCCCACTGCGAATGACAAAAAAAAAAAAAAAAAAAAAAAAATTTTGCCGTGAAAATTTGCTGACTTTATATCATCTTGACTTGCTCAAACACATGCTAAACGTAAAGGAAGAGACCCTAAAATTATATCCTTCCCTAAACATCCGCTAGGAAAGCTAACTCTACTCATAAAGTACTGAAAACGAATATACACTTGACAAAGTTTTCTTGTTTGCTGGCGAGGGGAAGAAATCATACAAACGAGAATTCCCTGAGAATTCCTCATTTGCGGTCAGAAATATGTTAAAAAGCCCACTAATGACATGATTTTTCAAAGAAAAACAGACAGATGACTCTCAAATGCTACAAACATGCAGTTCTAGATCTGATACATTTAAGACACAGAAGTACAATACACATCATCTTAACTAAGTTAATCAAGTTATTTGACAATGACTTCACTCTCTTCCAAAAGTACATTACCTCAACATTGCTCAAGCCACAGCTAAACACAAATTGATGCGCTAACAAGTATGACGTTAGTGTATTTGCTGTTTATCCAAACTGCCGAAGAAGTTCATTACGTGTGTTGACAAGGCATAACAAACACAAATGGTGCAGAAATTTGTGTTCAGATTTACATGAACATTTAATGGCACATAAAGGGTGTATTTACACTTTTTTTTTCCATGTACGCAGGATACAGGGCCATGCATTAATAATAATAACTGCATTTGTATAGCACTATAACCAGACATACTGACTTAGCACAACACTCCTATGTGCTTATAAACATAGACAAAAGATCATAGGGCGTAATATAAACAAAGCCAAGGCAAACAAAGGGTTAGTATTAATGAAAGAAATAAATTATCAACAAGAAGGGAAAAATGAGGATGAAATGCCGCCTGCAACCAAATGGCAGCTAATCTAAATTATGCAAGTCATGTACATGACCCATCAGACTATCACAGTATTTACAACATGAACAGGCTAAATGACTTGGATTTTTCTGTCTAAATGAACCGTATCTAGGTCTCTATGTAGTGTTTTATAATCATCTGCTGCAGAATTGTTTCTTTGAAAAGTTACAGCAGTAGTGGGCTTTTAAGTATGGTCCAAAGTCAGATCAGATGAAGTCTCTATCTCTCTCTCAAACAAACACACGAGTTCACCAAATTTGAATATCGTATACATACCGCCCAAGGGGCCTTTCTGTGCAGCCTTAGTTTTAGCTTCCTTCAATGCCCTTTCTTCTTCTCGCTTTTTTTCCTGGAAAGCCTTATCATCCTATTCAAACAAAGAAAATCATCAGTTTAAATCGAACAACACAAGTCGAGTACAAAATGAAATGCAAGACATCAGAATCACTAAGTGCTACAGAATTAGTGTATAGCATATAAATTTTTCATTTTTTTCTGTAAAGGTTTGTATTCAAAGTTTTGGAATTTCTGAAACATTAAGAAGTTATTTTTCCTAATTTCAGGCATCCTGCATTTCCACAATATAAATAAAGTATGGTCAGAAGAACCAATGCCAAGCATCCAATACCACTCACAAACATGAATGCTTCTTTCCCATTGCAAAAGCAATTTGTGACAGTGGTCAGTTTCCCCACTAATTTCCCGTGACATATCAGCAAATAAGATTGCAACTTATTTATTCAATCCATACCAACAAGGTGACTGCCTAGTGTGTAAAATGCAGAGAAGAACCCAAAGGAGAAAGAAACACACTTAGAAAAGACAGTTACAATACAATGTATTTATTGACCATGACTTTTGAGAGAGATCACTCAAATTGGTATACTGCTTTTACCAGTATTACTTATTAGAAAGGAAATGCCATAAACTAGCATAGCCATGGATTTTTATGTCCATAGCTTGAAGTGAAACTATCTCCCAGAAAATTCTCACTGGTGCTAAAGAAAGTCATGAGAATGCCAATTTAACTTTACAAATTATATAAAAATTAAAAAGGCTTTTGTTATAAACAGCTAACTTAATAGCACACCCATGGCAGCATCACTTGCCATATGCAGCTTCACATCGTAAAGCTTCAATTATGTACCTCTTTCACACCATAGAAATTGTTCACTTATAGTTTCACTTTTAAGTTATATGTTTGCATGTGTACCTCATAAATTGAAACAAAATTATATATATATATATATATATATATATATATATATATATATATATATATATATATATATATATATATATATATATATATATATGTGAGCATATCTCAAAAGGTCAGAGAACAAACACTACACATAGCTGAAATTTCATCTCTCATTTTCAGAACTAATTTTGATTTGATTGCATGTATCTGACAATACTGAAACAGTATCCAGCAATTGTTTTCTTTTTTGCAAGATTTTCAGGGAGTTAGAGAGAAGAATTTGTATTGTGCTAAGCATGGCGTTATGCTACAGTCAAGCTGCAGAACTTTACGAATGACCAGAATCATGCCTATTTTTGTTCCCTGCTAAATAATTGTTTTTTTAATCATTTTAACGGATAAAGCTTGATTTCTGCAAACCAAATGCATTAATAATCGTGTGGTTATGTTGCTTTTGTGATTATGTACCTTTAGCTATACCATCTGTTGCACTCAACTTTCGGGACTACTTTGACCGTAGAGGCAACGCCCAACACCGTAATTTTCAAATTAGAAATCATCAACCAACCACTGTGCCCTGTGCACGTACTTTAATCCCCATGCAACACACAAACAAGATTTATTTCAAGTTGTGATCCGATTCCATGCTGAAGCCACCTATTCTGTGTAATTTTTTTTGTGCCGAAATTCTTGTGTTCTTTCAATTTAAAATCATCTCACAAACAAACCACTCAAAAGAATGACACACAACTTGGCATAAGAATTCTTTATTCAATTCATATTCAGCTGCAAAAAAAAAAAAAAGGAAAAAAAAAAAAGTTATATCTACATTCAGTGTGTCAATACAAATTTATTTCTGAACAGGGTTCAAGACAAGCGACCTTTTGAGATTTGCTCAATGCGAGTTTGGGTTACTATTACCAATAGTATGGAATACAAAATACAGCCACTGCCCATATATACTCTCCCCCCCAAAATGTATAACTCAATTAAAAGACTCACATCGTCCACTTCACCCTTATCTTTCTTAGGCTGTTTCAGAGGTTTCTTCTTACCACCTGAAAAAAACACAACAGATTCACTGTTCATTCAATTATTGCCGTGTCTTTTCTATATCACAAGAAGCATGCACATACAGATCTATACACAAAATCTGATAAAATTAAAAGTAATGTATGCAAGCAGTTTGCAGTGTATAACTTCTGGAACTCATGAACGCAAACATTGACTGGGCTCCCGTTTTCACAGCAGCTCACCAGTTAAACAGAATCGATATCATGGAATAGAAAATAACACGCACACACACACACACACACACACTAGCATGACAAATTTAAATAAGGAGAGTGAAATGAGTCAATCGATTTTAAAGACCATACAAATGATGCAGTTTTTCTTGAGTTAAATAAATTTTCTGACCCTTTAGAGTTTATTACACTCAGCTGGGGATCTGTGTACCCTCTAAAATTTACACATGGGGGGTCTACAGACTCTTTAAGCTGTTGTGAAATCAGGAGCCCTGGTCGCACATGTTGATGGGTCAGTCTTAGTTTGCAGCTGCAGAGGCAGCTGATCATTACGTCAACTGCAACAGTCAAAGAGACTGTACACCCCATGGAAACTTTAGCATGGGTGGTACCAAAAAAAAAAAGTTGAATCTGGAAGCGAGGGTCTTGGGGCACTTTTTAAGTGAAAAATGTTTGTTTTGTTTTTCGAATCCGGAAATCTGGCTGTAGTTGGAAAAGTCCCACCCAAGTAACACATGGTCGAGAAAATTGTGCAAACTTCATTGCCAATGTGAAAGAATGTTGTGAAGGAAATGAGATCATATTAAAACAGAAAAACTAAAACTGAAACTAGTGGTTCAAATCATATTTGTCTAACCGGTCACAGACTGTTTCTGTCTGTGGTCATCTTTCAGTTGCCGCCCCTCTGTGTTTCGGAGTACCCCAAGGGTCAGTCCTTGGGCCTGTGCTCTTCATCATGTATATGCAGCCCTTGTCGGGTGTCATAGCTGCACGCCCAATTTCTCACCACGCGTACTCTGATGACACGCAGTTGTATATATCAGGCCATGTTGAGCAGGTCGATGCCATCATCCAGTGTGTGCAACAGTCAGTTTCTGATGTTAGAACATGGATGATAGCCAACAAATTAAAACTGAATGAAGATAAAACAGAAGCCATGCTAGTTTCCTCTACCAGAATATCTTCCTCCTTACCGCAGTCCATCACAATACTAGACACTGAAGTTAGCTTTTCTGATCAGGTGAGAAATCTTGGCGTCACTATCGATTGCTGCCTCTCACTAAAACAACACGTTTTGAATGCCTGTAGATCTGCATTCATTGAACTGCGTCGCATTAGTTCCATCAGGCATCTTCTCACACCAGAAGCCACTAAAACGCTGGTCTGCTCCTTTGTCTTGTCCCGACTCGATTACGGCAACGCACTCCTGTGTGGCTGTCCTCAGTACCTTCTGGATCGGCTCCAGAGGGTGCAGAACTC
Organism: Semisulcospira habei; assembly: GCA_036245525.1. Lineage (NCBI taxonomy): Eukaryota > Metazoa > Mollusca > Gastropoda > Semisulcospiridae > Semisulcospira > Semisulcospira habei. Next base: position 157,347,249 of record BTPG01000003.1, read on the forward strand.
AGCAGCACGGCTTGTTGTCAAGGCAAGGAAGTCAGACCACATCACACCCATCTTGCGTTCACTCCATTGGTTGCCTATCACATCCAGGGTACAATACAAAGTTCTGTCCATCTGTCATACCTGTCTGTCTACTTCTACTGGCCCTGTCTATCTTTCTGATCTTCTTCATGTGTACACACCTTCAAGACAGCTCCGTTCCTCAGCAGACACTAAACTATTACGCTTTCCGACTGTGAGAACTAAGTCTTTTGGCGAGAGGTCTGTCTCATACCAAGGACCATTTCTCTGGAACAAACTCCCACAGTCCCTCAGATATGTTGAACCAGCGAATAGTTTCCGGCAGTCTTTAAAGACACATCTATTCCTTTAAACGTGCATTCACCGTTATAATTATTTTATTTTTGTTTTTGGTGCTGCTGTCAGTGAGAGCTGCCTAGTGTATCTGTTATTAGTTTTATGGTACACGTATATCTTTGGTGTGTGTGAGCATTTCTTGTTGGTGTGTTTATTCTGCTAAGTTTATTTTCCCTGTATATCTTGTTGCGTGAGTGTGTATGTTAGGGCATATATATGTGCTGTAGGATGCAAGGTCTGTGTATGTTAGTATGTCATTTGTACGGCGCCTAGAGCTTTTCTTTCAAAAGTATAGGCGCCTTAAAAATATACATTATTATTATTATTATAAAAGATCATAAACTAAGTGGTGAGGAAAATAATAAATTAAAAAGAAATTTAATACACTATAGAGAAAGAAGAATAGAGAATACAAAAGATTTTGATTTATCTTCATTTATCCTAATTAAACTACCTCAATTTTACTATTTTCGCTCACATCGCACATAATGATCGCACCGCTCACATTTCTCCAGATCCCCTTTATTTTACTCGGTAAAATAAAGATTTCCAAAACCAATACCATTGACGACTAAAGCAAAATTAACACCTGAGCTAATTAATCTATCAATGATAAAAACATTTACATTCCCAAATGTATGCGATAAACCACTGAGCGCCCTGGACTTGGCCTAGCCTTCGTGGTGCAGACACACACACACGCGCGTCACCGACGTCAGTATCACCGTTGGCAACAGACATGCGTCATTCTGCCAAACATGTGCCGGCCGGTTGTCATTCCATAATGCGACTGTGTGTGAGAAGGTTGTGTGTTTCAGTGACAGACTAAATCTCAGACTTTATATTCAGTGTTATAACTAATTCGTGCGAGATATATACTACGGTGAGATCGGTAGTTTGTCTGTTAAAATTTGTGGTATTTTGAAACATTAAAAACGCCTTACGGTTACAGCCTGCGGTGCACCGAGAAAACAAAATCTTACTTTAGCCAGGCTAGCCGAGTGGGATTTGTCTACACTAACCGTTGGCCAGCTGCAGGTTATTACAGAATACCAAACGGAAAAGCATGTCGGCCTCTATCTATTATGGACAATTATTCTCGTCAGTTGTGTGGATTTAGCCTGGCTAGGCTGTGTCGCGCCGGGGCCGGTAAGCCTAACGATCTCGCTGTGCAGCACTGGCAGATGTGTAAACAAAAGATTTAGCCTTCTCACAGAGAGCCATTTGCTGTCACTTCCTTGCAGTGACTACTAAGAAATGAGAGTCAGAACAGAGTTAAATGACTCTGTTTACACATTGTTTATAAGGAAGAACGGTGAAATACAATAAGGTGTGTTCAGAAGGGTGTAAACAGAAGATTGAACCTTCTTAAAACAGAGTTATTTGTTAACACTTCCGTGTCGTGGACAACTAAGAAATGAGAGACAAAACACAGAGACAAATGACTCTTAACACAAAGTCCTCAATCTACTGTTCACACCTTGGCGCTCTCGCGTGACATGTTTTTACCGTAAACAAAAAGACTGCCGATGACAACCGCGCTCCCCGCGTGAGCGCGGTTTCTATCGTAAACAACAGAGACTATCGGTGACAACGATACTGATGCATGCGTGCGGACTTGCGTGTTTTTTCAGCCCCAGTGCTTTGCAGACTGGAGTCTACAATCAATATTCATGCATGCTGAATAAAGATTGCGTGTGTGTGTGCGTGTGTTTGTCTGTGCGTGTGTGTGTGTTTGTCTGTGCATGTGTGTGCGTGCGTGTCTGTGCGTGTGTGTGTATGCATGCGAGTATGTGTGTTTGTCTGAGCGTGTGTGTAAGTGTATATGGATCAGTGTTAGAGATATGAAAAAAGACATTTCAAGACCATTTTTTTTCTATTGACTCTGAGTCAATACCCAAGAAACAATCATTTTAATAATAACCACACACACACACACAAAAACCATTGTTATGCACTTGATAACAAAATTTCAAAGGCACCTACAAATACTTGATAACAAATTTCCAAAGTTACCTACAACTGCCAACTAACTTTACAGGTAACTTTGTAAGTTCTTATAAATTAGTTGACATAAGTTCTTATAAGTTAGTTGACATAATTTATAAGTGTCTTAAGATAAGAACTTATAAGTCAGAGATGTTTACCCCCAAAAAAATTGGAGTAATGGGCTATGCCAGAAAGAGTAATCTTGGGTAAAAAGAGTAATGCTTTTTGTCAGCACATTTGATCGTTCTCAAACGCAATCTCACTCAACAAGTTCTTACAAAGACTTGTAGTTTTTATTTGCACTCGAAATGAGATACAAGTGAAAAGAAAAAGAAATCACTGTGTTAATTCAGGCATGCCTACCCTCAATTTGAAGTTTCAGTATTAGCTATTTGAAATTTCAGTAATACTATTAAAATTTCAGTAATACTATTACTATTGTTACCTATTATTTCTGCACTGTTTTTTATATTGTGCGTTTTATATTAGCACGAGCGCAAAAATAAAAATGACACACACACACATCACTGACCAGGACACATATAGTTTGCACATCTCTGTAATGGGTTAAATAATGGTTGGGCGCCCCCCCCCCCCCCCCCCCCCCCCCCCCCCGCCCCCCGCCCTCCTCCACTTAATTTTTTTAATTTTTTTGTAAAACTTGCACATTGCGAAATTTTCTGATCATTGCACTTAGGCCCAACCAAGGGAAAGCAGACACCGACAGGTTGGTTTAAAGGGACGTAATCGAGCAAATTGTCCTAGTGTGCTTACTCCCCTTGTTATTGTTTTAATTTGACTAACTCCAACATTTACTTTATTTCTAGTTTTAAAAGGCAACTAATATTAATGATAAATTAGGAAATCATATAAATTATTATTTTATGTACTAATGTTGGATCTGGTCATGGACCCGGTTATGTTTTGAAGTAGGATTTTGTTTGATCACTTTCTAAGAAAAAAAGCGGATTGGAATATGATTTCCAAAATCATAGTTTTTGTTTTAAATAATCGTAATAGTGTGAAAAAAAATCGTAGTGGCGTAATCTATGCCAAAAATCGTAAGCAATTACTCCAAAATCGTAAGGGTAAACATCTCTGATAAGTTCTTATAAGAACCTAATTATTGACTTAAGTCAACAAGATACTCAGACAATTTTTTTTAACTTACAAGGGCAAAAAAATAACTTTTTTTCTCAATAGTACTCTGGCGGCGGAGCGGATGGGGCTAAATAGACATGTGTAAGTGGCGTGTCATCTCTTCGTGAAGAGTACTGAAATAATGAACGATTACCAAAACTGATTTTTATTTGCTTAAAAGATTTAGTAATTTTTCTGTGGTTTCCTGTACCCTGATTTTTTTCCCTTCCTCTAAAAAAATTAACCTTTAGTTCTTCAACATTTACAGGGGATTGACCACGCATCTTATTCTGAATTTCAGACTTCTGTTGTTTGTAATTGCTCAAATCATCCTGCACTCTCTTAAATTTAATGTCATCAATAAAATTATCGTCTAATGCTTTACTGATAAGTTTCATACTGCTCAGCTTAGCACCAGCAAGCGTACTCAATGCTTCATGCTTCTGCAACTTTGTATGAAATCTTTTGTTAAGGCCTTCCAAACCAAAGCACAGCAGACCTGTGGCAATGCTAGCTCCTTCAAGACCAACACGGATTATACTACCAATTCCAGTTGATATCAAAACAATACCTCCTACAGAACATCCAGCTGAAACTGCACCTACAGCCATAGATGTGTTTTGTACAGAATTGAAAACTGTTTTATACTGTCTTTTACACCTGGGGTATTTGGCCTCTTCACCTTCTAAATACTTTAATGCGTCTGTAATATTTATTAATCGGAATGTGTCTGTAATGTTTTATCAGATGCGACTGGTTCAGTCGTTGCAAGCTTTTCAGTTGTCACAGTCGGCGGTAGTTGCGGATACAAGTTTACCATGACAAATTTTTAAAAAAATTATTTAATCAGCAATTACATTTTGCAACTCTTCAAGGCTATACAAGATCTATGTGTTCAAGCTTTATGTAACTTAGATAAACTAGAGTTGTTTTATCGATCACTACCTTAACAGCTGGATTACTACTCAATACGTCTACATCTACACCTTTTCAAATAGCAATAAAGACCTTTGTTGACTCTTGCACTGTGTCATCCCACGTAAGTTTGATTCCCTGTGCGATATCAGCTTGTTTTACAGAAGCAACAGATCTTATGATAATTTCAAAAACTATTGTCGCTTCTTTTAATATGGTAAAGTTTGCTGGTACAAACACAACTTCTGTATCTGATCTGCCCCTTCTATTTGTAAGAAGATACCTCCGTTTCTCATACTCTTGCACTTTTAGTTTTTCTCTGCTATTGTTGTCTGAAGAAAAGCTCGGAACAAGGTTATCAATTAACGGTCCAGAGTTAACAACTTTTCTGAATACTAAGGCGTCTTCATCATCAGTGTATACATGAGGACTAATAAATTCAAACTTTATGTCCCAGTCAATTGTTGGTGCTGGCGTAGGCACAAGCAAAACTACCCACTTATTACCCACATGTATTAAGTTGTAGGGCACATTATTTACAGGAGTAGGTACAATAACATCACGCAGCTGATCAAGTGTAGGAATTGGTCTATCTGTGCCGTCCTTCATGTCATCGATTACTTTCCGCTTGTACATACCAAATGAATCAAGTTCAAAACCATACACCTCTCCCATCTCTCCTTCCTTTTCAAAATCCTGTACGTCAGCCAAATCTTTCCGCTCTGTTATCGGACACGCAACTGGAATAATTTTCGGCTTTGGACCAACACTCATTTTTATAAACAAAAATAAAATTATTTAACTTCCAACAAAACACTAAAATCATGCATCAAAACTGGTTTGCCATCCTGATTAGTTACAGATAAACACAGTGACTCAAAGAAACTGGAACCTAATTTCTTAAATTGCACAGGAAATCTAACAACCACACTTTCGCAATAGGGTGCAGTTCCAGCTGGCAAGCATCTTAACAAAGTTGAAGGCTTACCATTGTGTACATTTTCAGTTGTGTTTAATTCTTTCAAATGGCAGTCTCCCCTTTTCTTTTCTTTCAAATGAACATTTAGTACTGTGTGTACTGACAAATGAACAGGAAGTTTTCCAGTTACTTTAAGTTTTCTTGTCTTCAATGTCATAATACCAAAAATAGCTTCATCAATATCGTCAGATATAAACCAATCTTCATCCAAATAATAACCAAGTAAATATGCAAATTTGCTTGACATTTTTAACAAATCTTGTTTTGAAGATTCTAATGTAACAAATAGGTTAGCTGGATTTAAAGTTGCTTTAATATTAAATTTACTTTTAAACCATTCAGCTATAGTACAAAAGTCATAATACCCAGGTGGTATAGCTTCAGTCTTACCACCAAAAATTACTTGATAATTTATATCATCTTCTACATTAAACCACTTTACAGTGTAGAACATTTCATGGATAGCTACAGCTTTGTTACCATCTCAATTATCAATCCCATTAGTAACCATACTGGTTTACTTGTGTCAAGATTTAAGGTAATAAACATTTTTATTATCTCATAAAAAAAGCACAATGGAATTTAAATCGCCAACAAGCGTCACTACAAACGCGTTTCAATTTAACGTAGATGCCAAGTATAATGTCGCCCCAACTTATAAACAGAAAATAATTCAACTAAATCAGCTTGATATAGCTGTGTCTGAACAAGATTTATTTCAAGTAAAAGTTCCCAATCTGTTTGACCAATATCTAAACCCTCCAATAACAGATGATTTAACTGCAAGAAAGTGGTCATCAAGCCCACTACAAATGTTTCAAAACCAGCTTAACTTTGCTATACTGTGTTCAACTACAGGCTGCGGTGTTTCTTTTACAGACCATTTGAATCACTCAAACAAACTGATTAGGTCTGTCTATCGTTTTCACACGTATTACCAGCTTAGAAGAATACTGTCAGAACTCCATGCCCCACTACCCACTGAATCCAGTTTCAACAGGTATAACAACCCCATGGATATGAAAGCATTTGAACGGATTTGCAGACCTGCCTACCACCAATTTTTTTTATAGTATTTATAATCACCAAAAACAGTATTCTTGGGGAAAAAATAGTATTTTCATAAAATTGTAGCAGACTATTATCAAAACGTACAAACAATAGAAAAATCAATTTATACTGATAAACTAGACTATTCTGTACAACAACAGGAAACATTTGCTTAAACATCCCGGACATGGAATCCGCACAGGACAAAAGATTTGAATCAACTTTAAAACCAACCATGCAGATTTCAGCACTAGTTGCTTGTTGACGCAAAATTTTGCCTACTTCATGAGACTGCTTAGAAAACACAGCCTGTAATTAAGGCACAAGTTTCTGGGCATCTGCAAGTCTCTTATGGATATTAGTTGATAAATGCTTTTCAATGTCATTTCGGCCACCATGGGCACATGAGAAATCACAATGCATAGGTTGGTCCTTTCTTTGACAGTCGCCAAAATGTCCACTATTTAGCATACTGTGGCAAAAATTCTGGTGCTTAGCTTTCTTTGAGCTAGAAAAATCCACTCTCCTCCCTACTTTGCTCTGACATTTTGTATTTTTAGACTTTATTGACTGACTCAACATGCACCCCCCCCCCCCCAAAAAAAAAAAAAAAATCCTGCTCTCAGCAACAGGAAAACCAACCACACGCACAGCATGAAGCTTAAACCCCGAAGGATACGTAAATCCACCCACCCCAACAAGGGAAAGAAAAGGATTAAAGAAACATACAGCGCTCCACTTAATCCAATTTACTCCATGGACCCAACGAGAATCTGACCCTCTACCACGAAGAAAGTAGGCGAACATCGCCCCTAATTCCCCGACATCCGAACATACCACAATTACCCCGGAGCAACGATACAAGCTTTCCTCCTCTCTCCCCTTCAGCCCTAAAGACAATGTGACAGATGAAAAGAAAAGAAGGATAAAACCCACGGCCCTACTCCAACGGGATTACTAATGACCCTAAAAGTAAGATCAAGCCCCATTAACAAGAATCTTACTTACTTACTTACGCCTGTCACCCCTACCTGGGTATAGGCCGTCGACGAGAGACCTCCAGCAACTCCTGTCCTGTGCTTCTCCTTCGATTCTACTCCAGGTGGTTCCCAGTCTCTTGATGTCTGCTTGGAGGTCTCGACGCCAGGAGTTTCTCGGCCTACCTCTTTTCCTCTTTCCCTGGGGGTTCCATGACAATGCCTGCCTAGTGATACTGGAAGCTGGCTTTCTCAGACTGTGACCGATCCATCCCCATCTTCTTCGCCCAATTTCATTCTCTGCTGTTATCTGCTCTGTTCTCTCCCAGAGTCTGACGTTGCTGATCTTCTCTGGCCAGTGGATTTTCAAAATTCTTCTAAGGCAACTGTTCATGAAGGTCTGTACTCTGTTGACTGTGGTTTTTGTCAATCTCCATGTCTCTGCTCCATATAGGAGAACTGCTGTTACATTGGAGTTGAAAATCCGGACTTTGGTGTGTTGTGACAGCTCTCTGGAACTCCACACTTTTTTCAACTGGAGAAAGGCTGCTCTGGCTTTACCGATTTGTGCTCTGACATCTGCATCAGTGCCGCCTTTTTTGTCTATGATGCTCCCCGAGATAGGTGAAGGACTCCACCTCCTCCAACGGGGTGCCAGCAAGCAAGACTGGTTCTTCCCTGGTTGCATTCAGCCTCATTGTCTTTGTTTTCTGTTTGTGAATGGTGAGGCCCACTTGGGACGAGATGTCAGCAAGCCTCATGGTCTTGTCCTGCATTTGTTGATGAGTGTGGGACAGTAATGCCAAGTCGTCTGCAAAATCGAGGTCGTCAAGCTGTGTCCATAGTGTCCACTGTATTCCACTTCGTCTGTGCTCTGTGGTCATCTTCATGACCCAGTCTATGGCCAGTAGGAAGAGGAACGGAGACAGCAGACACCCCTGCCTGACACCAGTTCTGACCTAAAGCTCTCTGGTGAACTGCCCTTCGTGGATCACGCGACATGTCATGCCATCATAGCTGCTCTTGATCAGGCGGACGAGCTTTGTGGGTACACCGTAGTGTCGTAGGAGTTTCCACAGAGTCTCTCGGTCCACGCTGTCAAATGCTTTCTCATAATCCACAAAGTTGACGTACAGCGGGGAGCTCCATTCCAGAGACTGTTCCATGATGATGCGGAGAGTGGCGATCTGGTCTGTACATGATCGGTTCTTCCTGAATCCTGCTTGCTGGTCTCTCAGCTGGGGGTCAACGGAGCTCTTCATTCTCTCTAGGATGATCCTGTTGAAGACCTTTCCTGGTACTGACAGTTAGTTAGTTAGTTATTTGGGTTTAACGCCGAGCAGGCGACTAAGGCCATCTCACGGCGGGATGGGTAAAAATCTGGTCAGCCAGACTAAAAGCAAGGTCTTAAGACAAGATGTAAATATAGATTAAAAATCTCAGGCTAAAATGTCGCACATGTCTGGAAAAGAAACGTCTACAGACTCTCAAAAAGGGCAAATAAAAAAATTCACATAGTCTATGAATGCTCAGATCTTGTTAAAAATATTGCATTCTCTCAAAAAATTGAAGATTTTGTCCGGGGGAACATCCCGGAACAAAACCTTCAAGGAGTCTGCTGTGAAGTGTTTATATCTGGTGTCAATTAGGTCAGCACAATACAGCAAAAAGTGTCGAACAGAAAACTGCTCATCACAGGCAAAACACCATGGACGCTCATCCTGTTTAAGTAAGTAAGAGTGCGTAACATATGTGTGCCCGATGTGGAGCCGAGCAAGGACAGTCTCCTCACGGCGGCTGCCGCAGCGGAAAGGTAGACTGTCAGACAACTTAGGAAGAGCTTCATGAAGCTTGTTCCCTTCCTCTTTGTCCCACTCGGACTGCCACTCGCGGGCTATGTACGCACTAATAACAGGTTTAAAATCACTATAGACAGTCTGTGTGTCAGGGACAGGGTCACTGCGGGCACTGTTGGCAGCAGAATCTGCGATTCTGTTGCCTTCGATGCCCACATGGCCTGGGACCCAAATAAAAATGATGTCATAATATTCCTTCATCAAGTCCGTGTAGAGCTCTCTAATCTGCACCAGCAGTGGATGGTCTGTTCCCGCGCCCTGAAGGGCCTGCAGGGCAGAAAGAGAGTCAGACAGAATCAGGAAGTTCCTTTCCCGAGACTGATAGGCATGCTTGAGTGCTAGCAGAATGGCCTGCAGTTCTGCACTAAATACAGAGGAATGGTCAGGGAGACGGAGCTTAAATGGGCGTCTAGGATGGCGAGAGGACACTGCAGCCGCAGCCACTCTTCCATCCTCAGACTTGGACCCATCCGTATAAAGACGACAATAGCCAGGAAAAATTGAAAGGAGTTCATTGAGGCTCTGTTGGTATATGGCTGGTGGAGTACAATCCTTCTTGTGGGCAGTCAAGTCCAGCAAGATGTCAGGAACTGGTAGTAGCCAGGGTGGAGTGACGTGTTGCAGAGATTCCGAAACTTTGTCCAGGACCACTCCGGCCGCCTGCAGATGAGGTCGGACACGGAAGGAAAGTGGACGGACAGCTCCCGGATGGGCATCGTAAATCTCTGCAAACGACGGGTTAAAAACACAATCATAGGCAGGATTTTCTGGATGGGCCTTCAGCTTCAGAACGTAGCTGAGCATGAGGCGGATGCGGCGGAGCCTGAGAGAAGGCTCCCCTGCCTCTGCATACAGACTAGGAACTGGAGATGTCCTGAAGGCTCCCAGACATATGCGCAGACCTTGATGGTGAATTGTGTTCAGACGCTGCAGAACAGACTTGGAAGCCGAGCCATATACCACAGAGCCGTAATCCAGTTTGGACCGAACAAGGGCCCGGTACAGTTGAAGTAAGACGATGCGGTCTGCACCCCAGTCAGTACGACCAACGACACGAAGAATGTCGAGGGCCTTCCGACAAGAGGTTCTAAGGTAGTTAACATGGTTGCAGAAGGTCAATCTTTTGTCAAAGATGACCCCCAAAAACTTAGCCTCTTCAGCCACCTTAATTGGCACTCCAGCAATGCTCAGGCTAGGTTCCGGAAAAAATTTCGTCTGGTCAGTAAAATGCACACAGACTGTCTTGGAGGGCGAGAATCTGAATCCATTGAGAGACACCCACCCCTGGATGCGATCAACGCACAGCTGCAAGCGCCTCTCAAGGGACGCAAGTCCTCGACCTCGTGCACACAAAGCAAAGTCGTCCACAAACAAAGAGCATTCAGAATCATCCTTGACGGCCTTTACAATGTTATTTATTTAAATGCTAAATAAAACAGGAGATAGAATACTGCCCTGCGGGACACCCATCTCCTGTTCAAAGGAGTCGGAGAGGGTGGAGCCCACACGGACATGGAACGACCTGTTGGACAAAAAATTGTGAATAAAAACGGTTGATTGATTGATTGTACATTGCTTAACGTCCCGACAGCAACAAGGCTTTCTCAGGACGTGCCTGCACTGCTTGTGAAAAAATAAAAAAGAAACAGAACATTGAATGTATGTCGCCAGCCGGTCAAATACGTTAAATAAACCTAACACATGGGCCTAAATAAAGCTAAGACCATTTAGCAACACACATCCAATATCAAGAGCTACAGGCAGTGCAGACAGTAGGGAGAGTTTTAAAAAGGCAAATACAGGTGAATGGACAAAGGGTAGACAGAAACACATGCCCCAGAATAGAGAGAAAAACCCACCCTGTGGGGCTGACCAGGGTGACCCTGGGAACTAAAAAATACCTAACCCCACCCAAGTCCCCCAGGGCAGACCCGGGTGGGGTTGTGAATAAAAACGGGCAGATGCCCTTTAAAACCCATGTCCGACAAATCAGACATTATACCATGCTTCCAGGTAGTGTCATATGCCTTTTCAAGATCAAAGAAAATTGCACAGACATGCTGCTTGTTGACAAAAGCATCTCGGATAAAAGACTCAAAGCGGACTAGATGGTCAGTTGTACTACGGAAGCGCCGGAAACCGCACTGGAGGTCTGTGATGAGACCCTGTGACTCAAGATGCCACACCAGTCGGTTGATTGATTGATTGTACATTGCTTAACGTCCCGACAGCAACAAGGCTTTCTCAGGACGTGCCTGCACTGCTTGTGAAAAAAACAACTAAACAGAACATTGAATGTATGTCGCCAGCCGGTCAAATACGTTAAATAAACCTAACACATGGGGCCTAAATAAAGCTAAGACCATTTAGCAACACACATCCAATATCAAGAGCTACAGGCAGTGCAGACAGTAGGGAGAGTTTTAAAAAGGCAAATACATGTGAATGGACAAAGGGTAGACAGAAACACATGCCCCAGAATAGAGAGAAAAACCCACCCTGCGGGGCTGACTAGGGTGACCCTGGGAACTAAAAAATACCTAACCCCACCCAAGTCCCCCAGGGCAGACCCGGGTGGGGGACCACACCAGTCGGGCGTTGACCAAGCGTTCCATAGTTTTACATAAACATGATGTCAAAGCTATTGGCCGGTAGTTGCCCGGGTCGGAAGGATCCTTACCCGGCTTGGAAATTGGCACAACCACAGCCTGGCGCCAAGATGGCGGAAAATGACCGGTTATCCAGATATGGTTAAAGGCCTTGAGAAGTACAAGGAGTGAATCCTCAGGCAGATGTGTTATGAGCTGATAATGGATGGTATCTAATCCAGCAGCAGAGTCAGTACATTTCTGCATGGCTTGCTGCAATTCTGAAAACGTAAAAGGGGCATTATAGTCTTCCAAGTTATCCGATATAAAATCACAAGCACAAGATTCTCGCTTCTCCTTCTCTCTCTGGAAGAAAGGTGAATAATGCTCTGTTGAAGAATTATGGGCAATGGTGGAGGCAAGTAAATTGGCCACAGCCTTTTTATCTGTGACCAAACTGGCACCATCTCTAAGATGGCCGACAGAAGCCGAGCCACCCCCGCCCCTAATTCTTCGAACAGCCTTCCAGACTTTTTGGGACGGAGTCCTAGAAGATAAAGATGAGACAAAGCGTCTCCAGGAAGCACGGCGTTCACGTTTAAAAATATAACGGGCTTTCGCCCGCTGTCTTTTAAAGGTTAAAATATTTGCTTGCGACGGATTACGAAATGCATGTCGCTGAGCAGATTTGCGCATTGTTTGGGCCTTGCGGCACTCTTCATTGAACCATGGTACTCTCGGCTTCCGAGGGAGTGATGTGGAAGTTCTAGGGATGGTTTCACCTGCAACCTCCAACAAAATAGAAGTAAAACAAGAAACAGGTTCTTCAGCTGACATGACCACCTCCTCTGTAAGACGAGACTGACAGAGAGAGGCAAACAGAGACCAGTTAGCTTTCTTGAGATTCCAGCGCCCCACCGGCGAATCCTCCTCACAGCTGACCGATGACAGGACTACTGGGAAGTGGTCACTACCACACAGGTCGTCGTGAACCTTCCAGTCAAAGTCCAGCATGAGAGAAGGATCACACACAGTGAGGTCTAGAACAGAACTAGATCCGGAACCTGAGTTAGAGTATGTAGGTGAGCCATCGTTAAAGACACATAGGTTAAGTTGAGAAAAAACATCTTCTAACATCTGACCTCTGCCATCATAGTGGTCACTACCCCAAAGGTGAGCATGACCGTTAAAATCCCCCATGAGAATAAAGGGAGGGGGCAGTTGATCTACTAAGTGAAAAATATCATTGCTACAGACCCGCAGTGATGGTGGCAGGTAAATACTGCATATGGTTATGGTCTTTTTTAAGGTAACCCGAGCAGCGACAGCCTGAAGACAGGTGTCGATGGGCTACATAAAATTTGGCTACTAATGAGAAGAGCCGCTCCACCCGAGCGCCTCTCCGAATCAGAGCCTTTATGTATAACATTAAAACCATTAAAAGACACAGGGTCAGAAGTCTTCAGGTAAGTCTCCTGAAGAGATATGACTGAGGGGTTATAGAACTTGACTAAAAGACGTAATTCCTCAAAGTTAGCTCGAAAACCACGACAATTCCACTGAAGCAAAGAGTCCATGATTAAGTCTGATCTGGGGGTAAGGAGTTTTTCCCCCCTTTTTCCTTTACCTTGGAAGGAGTTGAAGAAACAGAGGGGGGCCGGCTCCCGGGCCTCCTCTGGTTCTTCGGAGAGGAAGGGGGTGAAGCTGCCGCAGCATCAGCAACAACAACTTCCACTCCCTCCATCCGCTCCTCCAGTGCAGCATATTTGTTTTGAAGGGGCACATCTGTGTTCCCCTTCTGGGCCCGTGCGCACAGCGGTCCCATAGATTTCTTAGACTTCTGGTCCTGGGCAGCGTTCCTGCCGCTAGAGTTAGCGGCCTTAGAAGGCTGACCAGAGCCAGAAGCCTTTGGAGTTGACTGACTAACAGGTTTGGGTGGGGGCTGAGGCTTAGGGGCCACAGAAGGCGGCACAACCGGACCGGCAGTGTCCGCCTTCTGCGTTCCCTGGCTCCTTGTCACCACCGGAGGAGGGTTACTCTCCAGGGGCGAGATGAGCTGAGGCTCCGCCCCCAACCAAGAAGTTGGGGTCTGACATGAAAAGTCTTTGGTGGGGCGCTTGCCTGCCACCGCTGCACTAAAAGTATACACTGAGGTGTTAGAGGTTGGGGCAGCCGCAGCTGCACCAGGGCCTTCAACCAGTTTTTTGGCATCCAGAAAGGACAGCCCCTTCTCCACACGCACCTGCTGAATCTTGCACTCGGATATCCAACGAGGGCATTTCTTATCCGAAGCCATATGCGCCCCCTGGCAATTCACACACAGGGGGGTGGCTGTGCAGGACTCAGCAGAGTGTCCGGGCCTAGTGCAACGGGCGCATGAAGCCTCTGCCTGACGGCATGTCTTCTGCCCATGGCCATACTTTTGGCACTTAAAGCACCGGAGGGGAAGAGGGACGTACTTTTTCACTCTCAGGGAGTAGTAACCTCCCCAGATGGTAGTAGGAGGGGTGGGGGTGCCAAACGTCAGGATGATGGTAGGGAGACGGATCTCCCCACCACCTCGCTTGGAAGCGAAGCGCCTGACGCAAGTCACCCCCTGAGACTTAAGGTTCCTTACAAGTTCATCTTCTGACAGTTCTGCCAAAGCTTGATCTTTGATTACGCCTCTTGACGAATTCATAGTTTTGTGGGGTGTGACTTCCACAGGAGTGTCTCCGATGGAAGAGAGCCCCAGTAGCCCGCTGGAGTGTGCCCGAGTACGGCACTCCACCAGCAAGTCACCAGACCTGAGGCGCTGGGCGTCAGGCCTGCCAACACGGCTCCTGAGGGTCTCCCCCACCAGAAAAGGATGCAGCTTGGTAACTGGTTTCTCCTTCACCTTGCTATGGACAATGAGGAAGCGAGGCCATACGGCCGACGCCTGAGGCGTCGCTTCCTCACAGTCTGAATCACTGTCATGTGCAATGTCGGTGTCTATGCGCCGTTTCTGTGCTAGTTTTGGTTTTTTGGTTTTATCCATATTATATTAGTAGAGATATTCATCCCCCGGGGGTCCCCGCCCGCCACCGAGCCCAACAAGGGAAAGTGCAACTGTCGGCGGGTCTCCAGCCGACGCACAATGGAGACTGCCCGAAAGATATACTCAAGGGGGTAAGCCCGATTGAACCGTTTGAGCCACCGCCTTCTATCACATCGTTGAATGCAGGGGAATACTGGCGTAAAGCACCTAATCAGCAGCAGAAGCTATAGCATGGTGCTCCGTATAGCAACCCGCATGTCAACAGTGGGATAGGGCTCAACGTGACAAGAGCCGATTGACTAGGCCGGTACGACTAGCCTCCCGTTTAGGTAGAAGTCAAGGCCGAAGTGGAGTGTTGGCACCAGTGAGCCGCAGCCCAAAGGGAACCTCAGCCACCAGGATCCTCTTCTCCCCCGACACGGGTCTCCAAGCACGGCAAACACTTGGGATCCAAAGGACCAAAAAGTCACGAGTATTTTTAAGGACCAATCCAACATGGTACGACCTAGGTTAGCACAGCTCCTTAAAAACCGGACCAGTGAAAAGGCTGAACAACATATCTGCTGACATCAAGTCCTAATCCTGGACAAAGATGGCACCCGTCCGCTAGCCCACTCAGTCAGGGACTGAGCGGACTACCCACCTACGCCACGTGGAGGCCGGTGCCGGGTAGGCAGCGGAGTCTCTGAAAGCAGACCTAGAGACAACAGTTGAGATGCTGTACCCACTGTTTGGAAAGATCTGGGAAGAGGAGGTGATGCCAGCTGACTGGAAGGAGGGGTACCTAATCAAGCTTCCCAAGAAAGGCGACCTCAGCAAGTGTTCCAACTACAGAGAAATCACCTTGTTGTCAGTACCAGCCTACCCGGCACTGGCCTCCACGTGGCGTAGGTGGGTAGTCCGCTCAGTCCCTGACTGAGTGGGCTAGCGGACGGGTGCCATCTTTGTCCAGGATTAGGACTTGATGTCAGCAGATATGTTGTTCAGCCTTTTCACTGGTCCGGTTTTTAAGGAGCTGTGCTAACCTAGGTCGTACCATGTTGGATTGGTCCTTAAAAATACTCGTGACTTTTTGGTCCTTTGGATCCCAAGTGTTTGCCGTGCTTGGAGACCCGTGTCGGGGGAGAAGAGGATCCTGGTGGCTGAGGTTCCCTTTGGGCTGCGGCTCACTGGTGCCAACACTCCACTTCGGCCTTGACTTCTACCTAAACGGGAGGCTAGTCGTACCGGCCTAGTCAATCGGCTCTTGTCACGTTGAGCCCTATCCCACTGTTGACATGCGGGTTGCTATACGGAGCACCGGGAACTGTAACAACTGGTGAGGCATCACCTTACTATCCCTCACCAGCAAGATCTTCAGCCGCATTCTCCTTGAACGCATTACGACAGCAGTGGATGGCATCCTTCGCCAGGAGCAGGCAGGCTTTAGGAAAGGCAAGTCCTGCATTGACCATATTTTCGTCCTGAGACAGATCCTTGAACAGTCTAACGAATGGAATGGATCCCTCTATGTGGTCTTTGTGGACTTTGAGAAGGCCTTCGACAGTCTGCATCGAGACTCCCTTTGGAAAATCCTGCGATACTATGGAATTCCCCAGAAACTTGTCAACGTCATCAGGTCCCTGTACAAGAATTTTGAGTGCAGAGTCGTCCACAACAACCAGCTCACCGAACCGTTTAAGGTGGAAACTGGAGTGAAACAAGGATGTATTCTTTCGCCGATCCTCTTCTCAATGGCAATTGATTGGATCATGCGCCGCACCACAGAGGGAAGGAGGCAGGGAATTCAGTGGACGCTGACCTCAATGCTGGATGACCTCGACTACGCCGATGATATCGGGCTGCTGGCAAGCAGAAACCAGGACATGCAACAGAAGACACAACAGTTGACACAGTCAGCAAACTCCATAGGTCTCGGGGTCAACATTAGGAAGACTCAAGTCATGAGGAAGAACACCATAGTGGGCGACCCAATCACCATCAATGACCAACCTCTGCAAGAGGTGGACGAGTTCACGTACCTGGGCAGCAAGGTTACCACAGATGGAGACTGCACAAGGGAGATCACCACAAGAATCAGCAAAGCCAACCAAGCCTTCGCAATGCTGAAACCCATCTGGAGGACCACAAACCTGAGCATCCACACCAAGCTTCGTATTTTTAAGAGTAACGTGCTGAGTGTCCTTCTCTATGGGTCAGAGTGCTGGAAATCCACTACTGCTACGGAACGCAAGCTGGAAGTCTTCCAGAACAAGTGCCTGCGACGGATCATGAAGGTCTTCTGGCCAAACATGATTACAAACGAGGAACTACGGAAGAGAGCAGGCGCAGACAGCATCGCTGAAACCATCGCCACACGGAGATGGAGATGGCTAGGCCACGTTTGCAGAATGTCACCCGACTTATTACCAAGGGTGGCACTGAGATGGACACCACAGGGGAAGAGAAACCGTGGGCGACCAAAGGAGACGTGGCGCCGAACCGTGGAGCGAGAGCTCAAGAACAGAGGCCTTACTCTGCAAACAGCACCCAAAATAGCAGCTGACAGACAAAAGTGGCGCTCCCTTGCCGTCGCCTCAAGCACCAGACGGCGCAGAGAGGATTGAATGAATGAATGAATACGGAGCACCATGCTATAGCTTCTGCTGCTGATTAGGTGCTTTACGCCAGTATTCCCCTGCATTCAACGGTGTGATAGAAGGCGGTGGCTCAAACGGTTCAATCGGGCTTACCCCCTTGAGTATATCTTTCGGGCAGTCTCCATTGTGCGTCGGCTGGAGACCCGCCGACAGTTGCACTTTCCCTTGTTGGGCTCGGTGGCGGGCGGGTACCCCCGGGGGATGAATATCTCTACTAATATAATATGGATAAAACAAAAAAAACAAAACTAGCACAGAAACGTCGCATAGACACCGACATTGCACATGACAGTGATTCAGACTGTGAGGAAGAGACGCCTCAGGCGTCGGCCGTATGGCCTCGCTTCCTCATTGTCCATAGCAAGGTGAAGGAGAAACCAGTTACATGTTTGATTGTACATTGCTTAACGTCCTGACAGCAACAAGGCTTTCTCAGGACGTGCCTGCACTGCTTGTGAAAAAAAAAAAAAAATAAACAGAACATTGAATGTATGTCGCCAGCCGGTCAAATACGTTAAATAAACCTAACACATGGGGCCTAAATAAAGCTAAGACCATTTAGCAACACACATCCAATATCAAGAGCTACAGGCAGTGCAGACAGTAGGGAGAGTTTTAAAAAGGAAAATACAGGTGAATGGACAAAGGGTACACAGAAACACATGCCCCAGAATAGAGAGAAAAACCCACCCTGTGGGGCTGACCAGGGTGACCCTGGGAACTAAAAAATACCTAACCCCACCCAAGTCTCCCAGGGCAGACCCGAGAAACCAGTTACCAAGCTGCATCCTTTTCTGGTGGGGGAGACCCTCAGGAGCCGTGTTGGCAGGCCTGACGCCCAGCGCCTCAGGTCTGGTGACTTGCTGGTGGAGTGCCGTACTCGGGCACACTCCAGCGGGCTACTGGGGCTCTCTTCCATCGGAGACACTCCTGTGGAAGTCACACCCCACAAAACTATGAATTCGTCAAGAGGCGTAATCAAAGATCAAGCTTTGGCAGAACTGTCAGAAGATGAACTTGTAAGGAACCTTAAGTCTCAGGGGGTGACTTGCGTCAGGCGCTTCGCTTCCAAGCGAGGTGGTGGGGAGATCCGTCTCCCTACCATCATCCTGACGTTTGGCACCCCCACCCCTCCTACTACCATCTGGGGAGGTTACTACTCCCTGAGAGTGAAAAAGTACGTCCCTCTTCCCCTCCGGTGCTTTAAGTGCCAAAAGTATGGCCATGGGCAGAAGACATGCCGTCAGGCAGAGGCTTCATGCGCCCGTTGCACTAGGCCCGGACACTCTGCTGAGTCCTGCACAGCCACCCCCCTGTGTGTGAATTGCCAGGGGGCGCATATGGCTTCGGATAAGAAATGCCCTCGTTGGATATCCGAGTGCAAGATTCAGCAGGTGCGTGTGGAGAAGGGGCTGTCCTTTCTGGATGCCAAAAAACTGGTTGAAGGCCCTGGTGCAGCTGCGGCTGCCCCAACCTCTAACACCTCAGTGTATACTTTTAGTGCAGCGGTGGCAGGCAAGCGCCCCACCAAAGACTTTTCATGTCAGACCCCAACTTCTTGGTTGGGGGCGGAGCCTCGGCTCATCTCGCCCCTAGAGAGTAACCCTCCTCCGGTGGTGACAAGGAGCCAGGGAACGCAGAAGGCGGACACTGCCGGTCCGGTTGTGCCGCCTTCTGTTGCCCCTAAGCCTCAGCCCCCACCCAAACCTGTTAGTCAGTCAACTCCAAAGGCTTCTGGCTCTGGTCAGCCTTCTAAGGCCGCTAACTCTAGCGGCAGGAACGCTGCCCAGGACCAGAAGTCTAAGAAATCTATGGGACCGCTGTGCGCACGGGCCCAGAAGGGGAACACAGATGTCCCCCTTCAAAACAAATATGCTGCACTGGAGGAGCGGATGGAGGGAGTGGAAGTTGTTGTTGCTGATGCTGCGGCAGCTCCACCCCCTTCCTCTCCGAAGAACCAGAGGAGGCCCGGGAGCCGGCCCCCCTCTGTTTCTTCAACTCCTTCCAAGGTAAAGGAAAAAGGGGGGAAAAACTCCTTACCCCCAGATCAGACTTAATCATGGACTCTTTGCTTCAGTGGAATTGTCGTGGTTTTCGAGCTAACTTTGAGGAATTACGTCTTTTAGTCAAGTTCTATAACCCCTCAGTCATATCTCTTCAGGAGACTTACCTGAAGACTTCTGACCCTGTGTCTTTTAATGGTTTTAATGTTATACATAAAGGCTCTGATTCGGAGAGGCGCTCGGGTGGAGCGGCTCTTCTCATTAGTAGCCAAATTTTATGTAGCCCCGTTAGCATCGACACCTGTCTTCAGGCTGTCGCTGCTCGGGTTACCTTAAAAAAGACCATAACCATATGCAGTATTTACCTGCCACCATCACTGCGGGTCTGTAGCAATGATATTTTTCACTTAGTAGATCAACTGCCCCCTCCCTTTATTCTCATGGGGGATTTTAACGGTCATGCTCACCTTTGGGGTAGTGACCACTATGATGGCAGAGGTCAGATGTTAGAAGATGTTTTTTCTCAACTTAACCTATGTGTCTTTAACGATGGCTCACCTACATACTCTAACTCAGGTTCCGGATCTAGTTCTGTTCTAGACCTCACTGTGTGTGATCCTTCTCTCATGCTGGACTTTGACTGGAAGGTTCACGACGACCTGTGTGGTAGTGACCACTTCCCAGTAGTCCTGTCATCGGTCAGCTGTGAGGAGGATTCGCCGGTGGGGCGCTGGAATCTCAAGAAAGCTAACTGGTCTCTGTTTGCCTCTCTCTGTCAGTCTCGTCTTACAGAGGAGGTGGTCATGTCAGCTGAAGAACCTGTTTCTTGTTTTACTTCTATTTTGTTGGAGGTTGCAGGTGAAACCATCCCTAGAACTTCCACATCACTCCCTCGGAAGCCAAGAGTACCATGGTTCAATGAAGAGTGCCGCAAGGCCCAAACAATGCGCAAATCTGCTCAGCGACGTGCATTTCGTAATCCGTCGCAAGCAAATATTTTAACCTTTAAAAGATAGCGGGCGAAAGCCCGTTATATTTTTAAACGTGAACGCCGTGCTTCCTGGAGACGCTTCATCTCATCTTTATCTTCTAGGACTCCGTCCCAAAAAGTCTGGAAGGCTGTTCGAAGAATTAGGGGCAGGGGTGGCTCGGCTTCTGTCGGCCATCTTAGAGATGGTGCCAGTTTGGTCACAGATAAAAAGGCTGTGGCCAATTTGCTTGCCTCCACCATTGCCCATAATTCTTCAACAGAGCATTATTCACCTTTCTTCCAGAGAGAGAAGGAGAAGCGAGAATCTTGTGCTTGTGATTTTATATCGGATAACTTGGAAGACTATAATGCCCCTTTTATGTTTTCAGAATTGCAGCAAGCCATGCAGAAATGTACTGACTCTGCTGCTGGATTAGATACCATCCATTATCAGCTCATAACACATCTGCCTGAGGATTCACTCCTTGTACTTCTCAAGGCCTTTAACCATATCTGGATAACCGGTCATTTCCGCCATCTTGGCGCCAGGCTGTGGTTGTGCCAATTCCCAAGCCGGGTAAGGATCCTTCCGACCCGGGCAACTACCGGCCAATAGCTTTGACATCATGTTTATGTAAAACTATGGAACGCTTGGTCAACGCCCGACTGGTGTGGCATCTTGAGTCACAGGGTCTCATCACAGACCTCCAGTGCGGTTTCCGGCACTTCCGTAGTACAACTGACCATCTAGTCCGCTTTGAGTCTTTTATCCGAGATGCTTTTGTCAACAAGCAGCATGTCTATGCAATTTTCTTTGATCTTGAAAAGGTTGATTGATTGATTGTACATTGCTTAACGTCCCGACAGCAACAAGGCTTTCTCAGGACGTGCCTGCACTGCTTGTGAAAAAAAAAAATAAACAGAACATTGAATGTATGTCGCCAGCCGGTCAAATACATTAAATAAACCTAACACATGGGGCCTAAATAAAGCTAAGACCATTTAGCAACACACATCCAATATCAAGAGCTACAGGCAGTGCAGACAGTAGGGAGAGTTTTAAAAAGGCAAATACAGGTGAATGGACAAAGGGTAGACAGAAACACATGCCCCAGAATAGAGAGAAAAACTCACCCTGTGGGGCTGACCAGGGTGACCCTGGGAACTAAAAAGTACCTAACCCCACCCAAGTCCCCCAGGGCAGACCCGGGTGGGGTTCTTGAAAAGGCATATGACACGACCTGGAAGCATGGTATAATGTCTGATTTGTCGGACATGGGTTTTAAAGGGCATCTGCCCGTTTTTATTCACAATTTTTTGTCCAACAGGTCGTTCCATGTCCGTGTGGGCTCCACCCTCTCCGACTCCTTTGAACAGGAGATGGGTGTCCCGCAGGGCAGTATTCTATCTCCTGTTTTATTTAGCATTAAAATAAATTTCTACAGGCGGTCCGTGGCGCAGTGGTTAAGGCGCCTGCCACCAATGCTAAAGGTGCGTGGTTCGACTACGGGTTCCGGCGTCGGATTTTTCTCCTCTAGTAAGTGTCACCGTTAATTCGGGCGGACCGTCGGGGGTTCTTTCTCCGGGTACTCCGGCTCTTCCTCCCCCTCCACTTTGGTATCAGTTTCAGCCCACTTAATCAAATTTCAAATACAAACGATTTTGAATTTCCAAAAACTACAGTAGCTCGCTTGAGCTTGCCCTTAGCACCACGTGAATGTTCTGTGTTTATGAACAGTGTGTGAGTGAATGCGCGTGATTCACGTGAGCGTGCTTGTTGGGTTCAGTTCGCGGCGGCGCTTTGAGCCGATTTTCAATTGGGATAAAGCGCCTATTTAATGCGCTTATTATTATTATTATTAAATAACATTGTAAAGGCCGTCAAGGATGATTCTGAATGCTCTTTGTTTGTGGACGACTTTGCTTTGTGTGCACGAGGTCGAGGACTTGCGTCCCTTGAGAGGCGCTTGCAGCTGTGCGTTGATCGCATCCAGGGGTGGGTGTCTCTCAATGGATTCAGATTCTCGCCCTCCAAGACAGTCTGTGTGCATTTTACTAACCAGACGAAATTTTTTCTAGAACCTAGCCTGAGCATTGCTGGAGTGCCAATTAAGGTGGCTGAAGAAGCTAAGTTTTTGGGGGTCATCTTTGACAAAAGATTGACCTTCTGCAACCATGTTAACTACCTTAGAACCTCTTGTCGGAAGGCCCTCGACATTCTTCGTGTCGTTGGTCGTGCTGACTGGGGTGCAGACCGCATCGTCTTACTTCGACTGTACCGGGCCCTTGTTCGGTCCAAACTGGATTACGGCTCTGTGGTATATGGCTCGGCTTCCAAGTCTGTTCTGCAGCGTCTGAACACAATTCACCATCAAGGTCTGCGCATATGTCTGGGAGCCTTCAGGACATCTCCAGTTCCTAGTCTGTATGCAGAGGCAGGGGAGCCTTCTCTCAGGCTCCGCCGCATCCGCCTCATGCTCAGCTACGTTCTGAAGCTGAAGGCCCATCCAGAAAATCCTGCCTATGATTGTGTTTTTAACCCGTCGTTTGCAGAGATTTACGATGCCCATCCGGGAGCTGTCCGTCCACTTTCCTTCCGTGTCCGACCTCATCTGCAGGCGGCCGGAGTGGACCTGGACAAAGTTTCGGAATCTCTGCAACACGTCACTCCACCCTGGCTACTACCAGTTCCTGACATCTTGCTGGACTTGACTGCCCACAAGAAGGATTGTACTCCACCAGCCATATACCAACAGAGCCTCAATGAACTCCTTTCAATTTTTCCTGGCTATTGTCGTCTTTATACGGATGGGTCCAAGTCTGAGGATGGAAGAGTGGCTGCGGCTGCAGTGTCCTCTCGCCATCCTAGACGCCCATTTAAGCTCCGTCTCCCTGACCATTCCTCTGTATTTAGTGCAGAACTGCAGGCCATTCTGCTAGCACTCAAGCATGCCTATCAGTCTCGGGAAAGGAACTTCCTGATTCTGTCTGACTCTCTTTCTGCCCTGCAGGCCCTTCAGGGCGCGGGAACAGACCATCCACTGCTGGTGCAGATTAGAGAGCTCTACGCGGACTTGATGAAGGAATATTATGACATCATTTTTATTTGGGTCCCAGGCCATGTGGGCATCGAAGGCAACAGAATCGCAGATTCTGCTGCCAACAGTGCCCGCAGTGACCCTGTCCCTGACACACAGACTGTCTATAGTGATTTTAAACCTGTTATTAGTGCGTACATAGCCCGCGAGTGGCAGTCCGAGTGGGACAAAGAGGAAGGGAACAAGCTTCATGAAGCTCTTCCTAAGTTGTCTGACAGTCTACCTTTCCGCTGCGGCAGCCGCCGTGAGGAGACTGTCCTTGCTCGGCTCCACATCGGGCACACATATGTTACGCACTCTTACTTACTTAAACAGGATGAGCGTCCATGGTGTTTTGCCTGTGATGAGCAGTTTTCTGTTCGACACTTTTTGCTGTATTGTGCTGACCTAATTGACACCAGATATAAACACTTCACAGCAGACTCCTTGAAGGTTTTGTTCCGGGATGTTCCCCCGGACAAAATCTTCAATTTTTTGAGAGAATGCAATATTTTTAACAAGATCTGAGCATTCATAGACTATGTGAATTTTTTTATTTGCCCTTTTTGAGAGTCTGTAGATGTTTCTTTTCCAGACATGTGCGACATTTTAGCCTGGGATTTTTAATCTATATTTACATCTTGTCTTAAGGTTGTAGGACACACCTGTTTCGCGCATCTTTTCTGCGCATTTAGATACCGCTATCTTGCGTCTGCCGTGACCTGAGACTAGAGGTCACCGAAAAAAAACTCCGTACGGCAAGTCGTATTGCAAACAAGCTCAATTTATCGATAATTGACAAAAGATATATACTGTCTGAAATAGGTGTGTAAGCTGACTGTTTCTATGCATAAAATGTTGTGTTTCCTCAGAAATAAGATACTTTTGCATAAGTTGCGACAAGTCATCGAGCGTCAGTAGTAACGCATAACCATTTCTCAGAAGAAGAAAAAAAAATGAACGGGCCGTATACGTGGCAGCCAGGAAAACAACAAAATCTTCAGACAAGGTAAAGTTTTATGCACCGCCGTGAGATGTCACCTGCATGGCGTAAAACCCCAATAGCTAACTGTCCTTTTATGCATGGAAATTCAGTTACAGCCTACCTGCAATGAAGAAGACTACATTTTATTGTGGGTTGACAGGGGCATGCATTCCATGTATGTCAGTCACCACCTAGAAGTAGAACATTTCCATACATTCTCAGAGAGCCTTTACTAATACAGTGGAAGGTTTGATTGATTGATTGTACATTGCTTAACGTCCCGACAGCAACAAGGCTTTCTCAGGATGTGCCTGCACTGCTTGTGAAAAAAAAACTAAACAGAACATTGAATGCATGTCGCCAGCCGGTCAAATACATTAAATAAACCTAACACATGATTGATTGATTGATTGTACATTGCTTAACGTCCCGACAGCAACAAGGCTTTCTCAGGACGTGCCTGCACTGCTTGTGAAAAAAAACAAAACAGAACATTGAATGTATGTCGCCAGCCGGTCAAATACATTAAATAAACCTAACACATGGGGCTAAATAAAGCTAAGACCATTTAGCAACACACATCCAATATCAAGAGCTACAGGCAGTGCAGACAGTAGGGAGAGTTTTAAAAGGGCAAATACAGGTGAATGGACAAAGGGTAGACAGAAACACATGCCCCAGAATAGAGAGAAAAACCCACCCTGTGGGGCTGACCAGGGTGACCCTGGGAACTAAAAAATACCTAACCCCACCCAAGTCCCCCAGGGCAGACCCGGGTGGGGTCCTAACACATGGGGCCTAAATAAAGCTAAGACCATTTAGCAACACACATCCAATATCAAGAGCTACAGGCAGTGCAGACAGTAGGGAGAGTTTTAAAAAGGCAAATACAGGTGAATGGACAAAGGGTAGACAGAAACACATGCCCCAGAATAGAGAGAAAAACCCACCCTGTGGGGCTGACCAGGGTGACCCTGGGAACTAAAAAATACCTAACCCCACCCAAGTCCCCCAGGGCAGACCCGGGTGGGGCCAATACAGTGGAAGGAATGTAGTCCACATTGTAGTGATATTAAACCAGTGCCAGTGCTTATTATTTAGGAAAACATACTGTGTGTAGTTAAAAGTCCTGCTAAGGGAGAATTTTGCATTACTAACTCAGTAACTGCTTTCAGTACTTAGTAACTTAGTTTTCTCATCCATTCTCTGTCTTATGAAGGCTATATTACAGATTAGGAGATAGGTCCAGCATTTTTTTAGTTCAAGGATGGTGCCTGAATAGCTTGGCGGATGAGACGCCAATGATTCATGTAGCGACATGATTTATTATTAGCTCCGCATTCGTACTTGACATGCATACAAAACCTTCTGTTCAAGTGCCATAATGATCAACACGATTGATTGTGGGCGTATACGGCAAGACAAGACAAGACCACCCTTAAACTATCATAGTCACATTTATTTCAAGCAGTGGGAGTATCAGGATTAAAAGGGTTACCTAGTAAAACGCTACTTTGACTGAAACCCTAATATTTGTTAACTACCATTTTGGATGACCGTAGAATGTGTGAAAAATACAAATTTGACTAGTACAAAAGCAAGCCTTTATCATATATGTTGAGACTCGTGACACTTATTTCAGCTACCTTTTGGAAAGTTCACACAGGTTGTGAATCAGTTATGCGCATGAGGCGTACAAACGTGACTTTGCCATTGTTGTTTGTTCTTTGCGGTTTACACAGTTTTTGTCGCATTTATTTTGAAAGTAATAATCTGCCCCTGCATTTCATTCACGCAAAGTGAAATTGTCATGCTGCCGAACAACACAGTAATAATCATGTATTTCATTTCAGGCTAATACTGCTGTTGACCTCTCGCTGTGGAGTCTCAGTACTTTCACCCAGAGTACATACTTGCAAACAAGCGCAGAAGTATGACGTCTACACCAACTGACCAAGGTCACACTCACAGCGCAAGTGAAGTGAGGAAAGGTGACACTTATTCTCCTGGACTCAAGGTAAATCATACCAGTAGATCTGTGATGAGAATCAGGTGCAGAACACAACACAACTATGGTGTGAATGAACACATCATACTGTAATGCCTTCTTTCATTTCAAGATATTTTTTCTCCAATACTATTCACAACTGTACATAAGCCAGCCCTTTACTTATGCTTAGACGCATGGCACTTAAATTTCAGTCACCTTTTGGAAAGGTCACTCAGTTCAGATTAAGAAAATGATCAGTTTTAAATGCACACGAGCGATCCAGGCTTCACCATTCTTGTTTGTGGTGTTCACAGTTTATTTCACATTAGTTTGAAGGTAGTAATGTGTAAACTAAATGTAGGGACGAATTGGGGGGGGGGGGGGGGGGACTCCCCCCCCCACCGGCCCCGAATTGTGCATGGCCCCACGAGCTCCTTAGCATCCGCGTTATCGCGGAATTGTTTATATTACAGCGTTTTAAATGAACTTTAGAATTTTTTAGTGTGTGTACGGGTCCCGCATTTTTTGGGAAACAATAGGCGCACAGGCCTCTTTTCGTGTTTGTCCTTGCTAAACTACAACATTCTCAGAGAGAAAAAGAGAGATGAAATGAAACTTGATATTAAGAGAGAGAGAAAACAACAGCCTAGTGATAATAATGTGTAAAATGGTTATAACTAAATAGTGTATACACGGCCAAGTGAAGACACAGTCGTACTATCCGTGAACTGAAAAACTCGGAAAAGCTTTTGGTCAGGGAGTCGCAGGAGCAAAAAAGGAGGGGAGGAAATACGGTCCCGGCTGGTTTGATATGTGCCAGATATCTCTCACGACAGCTTGATGATAACTGACTCGCACTCATACTTGCCGGAATTCAGGGACCTTTTTTTTCTCTGTCCGTTGAGTTATAGACTGTATAACAAAGTCCCTGTTTGTGGAGTTTGGAACCGACCCACCCTGAAATAAGATCAGAAGTGAAATTGCCATGCTGCCGAATAACACGATAATAAACATGTATTTCATTTCAGGTCAGTGCTGCTGTTGACGTCTCACTGCAGAGTCACGCCCAGAGGGTATACTTGCAAACAAGCACAGAAGTATGATGCCTACACCAAGAAGAGGCAAGAGCTAGTCAGGTCATGTTTGCTCAAAGGAGAAGGCCACAGCTAAAAGCAGGCAATTCCAGTTCCAGCGGATCAACTAAAGTGAGAGAAGGCACCACTTATTGTCCTGGACTCGAGGTAAAGCATACCGATTGATTTGTGAATAGAATCAGGTTCATAACAAAACACAACTGGTTGGGATAAACACATCACACTGTAATGCTTTCTTTTATGTTGAAGATGGTGTAGTAGTAGTACCAGCATTCTCAACAACACCGAATGCTAAAATCACTTGCTGTCAACAAGTGGCACCATATTGCATTTGATTTAAAAACTAGAGGGTTGGGCAAGTCTCTAAATACTGTCGTTTTCTTTAATAAGCACTTAGTGCATACAAAAAGACTACAAAAATCTGAATACTACCCATTTGGTCCAGTGTGTGCTGTTGCTAAACAGCAATGCGTTGTGTCCTGTTTGAGACAATTTCTGCAAGTTACACTTTGAATATTGATGCTGATTCTAGATATATGTATACACCCTTTGTGGTCATTTCAAGCTCAATGGCGTCTAATTTTTGGCGCAAGTGTGATAGCAAAAGTAAGTGTTTGTAATGGGTCGTCCGTCAACTGTCTGTTACCTGTGGGCAACTTTAACATTGGCATTTCCTCGAAGACTATGCAAGCCTCAGACTTCAAACTTGGCACAAGGGTACTTTGTGGTAAAATAATTCTAAACATACCAATTTCTGTGACCTTTCAAAGGTCATCTCAAGTAGTATTTCAACTTCAAACTCAAACTTGCTATGGAGATACCACATGATAAGGGTGACAAAAGTTAGTTTCGGGTAGAGTTGTAGTTTTTATCAATGTTTTTGCAAACTTTTCAATAAAATTTGGCATGATGATAACACTTTTCTGTGCTACTAATGTAATCAGCCCCTCACAAAGGTCAAGGGTCACAGAGGGTTGACAAATGTGTGAAAAATGAAGGGATTTGGAAAAATACTCAGGTTTCACTGACAAAATCCAGCCCTATACTTATGTTTAGACATTTTCAGAGACCTGTTGGAGGAGTCAAGCCAAGGTAAAAAAGGACAGACATATTATGTGGATTGGTCATACACGTGAACCATAAGGACATTGCCTTTCTTGTTCATGTTCTGACTACTGTCATATTATGCATGTATGTACTTTGTATAAATACTTGCAAATATGCACGCAATATGTGCATGTCAGAACTTTTTTTGATACAAAATTATCTTTTGCAGGTTGTTGATTGATGATTGTACATTGCTTAACGTCCCGACAGCAACAAGGCTTTCTCAGGACGTGCCTGCACTGCTTGTGAAAAAAAAAACAACCAACTAAACAGAACATTGAATGTATGTCGCCAGCCGGTCAAACACATTAAATAAACCTAACACATGGGGCCTAAATAAAGCTAAGACCATTTAGCAACACACATCCAATATCAAGAGCTACAGGCAGTGCAGACAGTAGGGAGAGTTTAAAAAAGGCAAATACAGGTGAATGGACCTCGAGTAGACAGAAACACATGCCCCAGAATAGAGAGAAAAACCCACCCTGTGGGGCTGACCAGGGTGACCCTGGGAACTAAAAAATACCTAACCCCACCCAAGTCCCCCAGGGCAGACCCGGGTGGGGTCTTTTGCAGGTTGTGAAAGATGAGGGAATAAGAGTTCAGCGGGTACATCTCTCCGCGATGGCCAACCGACGAGAAGGCAAAGGCAGTGAACTGATTGTCCTGTGTAGGAGGGCAGACGTCCTGTTATTTTGATGTCCATCCACCAGGCTGGCCACTATGTCAAGGTTTTGGACAGTCACATCATTCGCAATGCAGCAAAAGCCTGTGCCTTACTGCCTGAGCTGATGCATAGCCATATATTAGGAGCAGGGCAAGCAGGCTTTAGGCCTGGCTATTCAACTGCTGACACAACAGCAGTGGGGCAGTGACAACAAAGTGACAATGACAAAACTCGAGAAAATAGAAATAAAGAGGGAGTGTTTCCATAAGCCCGACATAGAATCAGCGGGGCGACAAAATTGTAACGTGCAGTCGAGCAGTTCAGGGGCTATTGTACAGTGATGGGGGTGTGCTTTGTGTGTTTTCATATAACAATGTGACAAAGCGATTTGACACCCATGTTGTAATTTGTAGTGCAGTAAAAAGGTGAAAAATATCTGTATTTTGACCAAAAAGATGTTTTCTCAAGTATACACAACTTCAAACCCAGACTTGGTACAAGGTGGTAAGAACTTTTCATGCATACTAATTTCGTATGCATGAAAGGTCAAGGGTCACAAGAAATCGGGAAATAGGTACAAGATATCCATATATTGCCCAAAGATTTTTTTTCTCAAGTATTCCTAACTGTAACCCTAAACTTGGTAAAGAGATACATGATGGTAAGACCTTCCTATGCATATTTATTTGGATGACCCCCTCAGAAAAGTTACTTTTTGTCACTCTCCTGTCATGTCGCGATTTGGAAATGCAGCTTAATATGTATTAGTTTTTGATTATCCAAAGAAAACCCCTTTACTGACAATGTGTTCATTTTTCGAAGACATTTCATCATATGAACAGGTCTTTATTGTGACAAGTTCCTAAATGCTGGCATACATCAGTCATTCAAAATATGTACTCCACATCTGACACTTATGGGGTAGGAAACAGTGGTACAGATAGATTTTGTGCAGCATCGGTGTGAGACAAGGAGAAAACTTATCACTGCTCCGCTTTGCATGATTCAAAATGATATACAGGGCTCATTCTGAAAATGGTCAGTGGCCTCAGAGTATAAAACCCACGGGTCCTTTCTGAAGAGGGGTGCGGAAATATAGAAACATGGGGATGTATATTTATGTCATTAAACCCTCAGCTTAAAATGTTGTGCAAATGTGGACTTGCTCAATGAAAAACGCAATACTTCTCAAGAGTGAGTTGACCATGCAGTTTTTGCATTACCCTCCAGCTGTCACAGCAGATTTAAGTGGTTGGGTGATAATATATGATATGTACTGTACTTTGTGTTTGTTTTATTTTTTCTTCCACTGTCAATCTTTGACTTTCAGCTGTGTGGCTTTACTTATCGTATCAGAATTGCTAACCACATGGTTCATTTCACAAGTTTTACAGATGTACTGTACATGACGCACGCCTGCAAACAGAATGATCTGACTATGATCCGTGTCCATTTGTGATTTGTGCTAAGGAACATGTGTACAGTGTAGTAATAAGGATAATATTTCATTTCTGAGCACATTCATGTAAGTTCTTTTGTGATATTTTTCATGCCCCAGCGGGTCCAAAATTAAATAAAGTAAACTGATGCCAACATTGTGTACAGGGTCCTATGTAGCAATCAGTTGTGACACGATAGCCTGCACCATGTTGAGTTTTTGGAGAGCAGCAATGGTATTGCTTGGATTACGGGCCAGCATGGTGCAGACTCTGTTGTAGACACTTTGCCAGCGTTATATGGTCGATTTTGTATCAAGAGCAGTACAGGTATTGTTTGGTGTGGATGCCTATATTATGCAGCCTAGGTGACACAGTGCATTGTACCCTTGTTATTCAGTTGTTATGGTATTTTGTGTTGACATCAGCATTGTGCAGTGCAAGTTATGGGGCTTGAGACTGCATTTCACTTTGTTGTGCTGCAATTGGACACAGTGTGGTACTGGTAACAGTATTGTTTGATTTTCATGCCAACATTGTGCACAGTATCTGTGTAATGTAGTTTGGTACTGCATTTCACTGTTATTATGTTGTGGGATGTGCAATGTTGAATTATATCAGGACTACAGTGATGGTACATGGTCTCTCTCTCTCTCCCCCTCCCTCTCTCTCTATATATATATGAGCAAAATAATATATGTAGTGGAAGGCTCTAAATGATAAGTCTGTCATTCCTTCTCTCCTATCCCCCTTCTTTTATATACTGTGCAGTTGGCTCCCAAATAAATACCTCATGAGCAAGTGGTTGCCGGTGTCGGTCTCCGATGGCATGCACACAACTAAAAATGACATCAGCTCCACTTTTCTCCCAAATAGCTTGTATACAGTCAGCACTTTGTCAATGTAAATGTGAATAATGTTACATGTAGTTGAAATATGTTCTGCAGTAAAGCTGTATTTTGAGGGGGAGCTGGGTGACTCGGTGGTAGTGTAGTGTTTTTGTTTCCTTATAATTTGTAACCAAAAACTGCTGGGAAACTGAGATTCAGCTAGAGAGATAGGTACATCCACTACCAATCTGTTTACAAACATCTTTCAACCAGAGATGTTCATCGACCTGCTTTCACGGAAACACCAAAGGAGCATGTAGCATTTCTTGCAGCAGGTATATTAAAACAAATTCACATCAATTAATATTTGTAGATGATGCCAGTAAAAATTATTTAAAAAAAACTGTCTGTGACAACACTCTTTGGTGTGCTTTTTCATCAGTGAAGCTGTGAATGATTGAATGAATGTAAACATGCTCACACAATGCCTGGCTGAAAAAAATGAATGAACAAATGTACCGAGGTAACCAGTGTGCATTTTTATCCAAAACTGAATCCGGTTGTTTGGTTTATGGTTTAACATTCACATTACCACAGTGATGATAATCGCATATTAAAAAAAAAAAAAAAAAAAAAAAAAAAAACGCGCGTTAATTTTTTTATTTTTTTTTTTTGCTTAGCGAAGTAGAAACTGTATGGGTTTCATATGTGAGCAGGAAAAAAAAAAAATATCGCCATCTACGGGACTCGAACCCTGGTCACTGTGTGGCAAAGAAAAGTACCTTACCACTGCACTAACTAAATTACCAAGAAACAGCTCGTGCATTTAATTACTTATAGATAAACGTTTTCATCCCGTATCTGCCGTTGTTGTTTGTTCCAGTTTACTGTCACAAATAGTAATCGAGGACTAGCAGTTTGGGCGTAGTTTGCAACAGTTTGGGCTTAGGTTTTCCCTTGTAAGTTTGGCATAGTCGTTTTCCCTTACCAGCTACGGCGGAGATATGATCTGCCGGAAGTCAGACATCGCTTGTATCCCTTATTGAATACGCACTCGAAAACGACCCAAAGTGCCCAATTTTGTGCGGGACCCCATATTTTCTTCATAATCAATGTGATAGTTATAACATAAAGTACGACTTTATCGAATAAAAAGGGCCTGAGCAATTGCCCAACATTGCAAACACTTGTAATGTTATTGATAACATCCGGGCAATTTGCGAATTTACAACATACATTTTTTTAGATTTCACTTAGAATTCCAATTATCAGAACACACTTTTTTTTACGAGAAAATACTAACATACTTTATGAAGTGACCGAAATGTTTCTTTATCATTTTAACACACTATTCGATAAATTTTTATTGTGTTCTGAAATCGGCTATTTTGCGTGTTTTTTCCCGTGGGGTACCTCAGAAAAACGGCTGTAACTTACAAATATGCCCGGGACCATGGGTCTTTCAGGGTGGCAATAGCCTCCAGACTCAATAAGGCTCTCAAAAAACCCTATAAGCGGCAGTTTTCAATTAAAAAATGTAGGTATAGTATACAACCTTAAGACCTTGCTTTTAGTCTGGCTGACCAGATTTTTACCCATCCCGCCGTGAGATGGCCTTAGTCGCCTGCTCGGCGTTAAACCCAAATAACTAACTATCAGAGACTCCGCTGGGATGCCATCTGGCCCTGCTGCTTTGCCATTCTTCAAAAATGCCACTGCTTTTCTGATCTCTTCCCGGCTGGGTCTGTCACAGCTGATGGGTAGGTCGGTCTCTGCCGGCTGGATGTCTGGGGGGTCGGGTGGGCTAGGTCTGTTCAGTAACTCTTCAAAATACTCGGCCCATCTGTCGAGTTGCTCTGCTCTGTCTGCAATAGGCTTGCCTTCTTTGTCTTTTACTGGTCTTTCTGTATGGCCATACTTACCCGACAATCTTCTGGTAATGTCGTAGAGCTGTTTCATGTTGCCGCTGCCTGCTGCCTTTTCTGCCTCTGCTGCCAGGCTGTCTGTGTAGGCCCTCTTGTCTGCCCTGATACTCCTCTTCACCTCGCGGTTGGCTTCCCAGTATTCCCCCTGTGCCCTTACTTTGGCTGCTCTCGTGCGACTGTTGTTGACAGCTGCTTTCTTCTGCTTCCTCGCTTCTATCTTCTTCAAGGTCTGTGCCGACAGCCAGTCCTTGTGGTGGTGTTTCCTGAACCCTACAGTGTCTTTGCAGGTTGAGTTCAGCGCCTCTCTAACTGCCTTCCACACTGCTGCTCTGTGGTGACCGCCTCCTCTTCATTTACTAGCTCCTGTAGCGCTTGAAACCGGTTGGACAGCACCAGTTTGAACTCTTCTCTAACTCCAGTTTCTCTCAGGAGGCCTACATTATAGCGCGGTCTTCTTGTTGTCTCTGTGCGGCTTTTCTTTAGCTTGAGCTTCATTCTTAAGGTAAGCAGATGGTGGTCTGAGGCGACATCTGCTCCCCTCCTCACTCGAACATCTTGAAGGGATCTTCTAAATTTCTTGCTAATGCAGATATGGTCTATTTGGTTCACTGTTGTATGGTCAGGTGAGACCCAAGTTGCTTTGTGTATTCTTCTGTGTGGGAAGATGCTG
Organism: Semisulcospira habei; assembly: GCA_036245525.1. Classification (NCBI taxonomy): domain Eukaryota; kingdom Metazoa; phylum Mollusca; class Gastropoda; family Semisulcospiridae; genus Semisulcospira; species Semisulcospira habei. Next base: position 157,381,509 of record BTPG01000003.1, read on the forward strand.
CCTCCAATGACAAGTCGGTTTAGAGCACAAAAGTCTACAAACCTCTCCCCGTTCTCACTCATCTCCGAGCCTAGTCCCTGTCTCCCCATCACCTCTTTGTATCGGGTGTTGTCCTCCCCTATTTTGGCATTAAAATCGCCCATGACGATGGTGATGTCTCGCTCCGCACATTTGTCCACGGCACTCTGGAGTCGGTCGTAGAACTCTTGTTTCTCTTCCTCGTCACTGTCATTGGTGGGCGCATAACACTGGATGACGTTCAGCTTGAGCTTTTTCTTGGTTCTAAAGGCTGCTGTTATAATTCTTGGCCCAAGAGGTTCCCAGCCCATCAGCGCTCTCTGTGCCACTGGTGACAGCATGAGTGCTACTCCTTCTGTATGGGGGGCATTCTCCTCTTCATGACCTGAATACAGAATCATCTCCCCACTTAACAGCCTTTTCTGGCCAGACTGCGTCCATCTGGCTTCACTGATGCCTAGCAGGGAAAGGTTGTACTTTTGCATTTCCGCTGCTATCTGGGCGGCCTTGCCGCTCTGGTACATGGTCTTGACGTTCCATGTGCCCATGGTTGTATCCCTGGATAGAGAGAGGCGGCTCGGTCCTGTGGCTTCCGAAGATTTCCGGCTTTCACCACAGGACGTCATAAGTCTTCTAGTAGAAGAACCTTCCTCCTCCAGGAAAGGAATTACTGTTAGTCTTTTCGTCGGCGTTTTTGTAGCTATTTCCTTTTTTGCAGGGTGGGGAAGGTACCCCCACGCCCAACCCCCTTACTAGGAGGACCAGGGGTTTTCTGTCGGGGTCACCTTCCCTTAGACCATGTTGGTTCACGGCACCTTATTTCATTCGGTGCACCCCTCTCACGAGGGACCCCCTATCGACCACCCAGGGGACGCGCCTCAATGCCGTATGGTCCCAGCGCGAGGTAACAAGAATCTACCACCGCGTTAAAGGAAAGATGGCTGCACTTCACAATCAGCGACTGCCTTTCACCCTATACTCATCGGGCCAAGAAAACTACGTAACCCTCAGGCGCAGCCTAAAACACTGCCCACTTGGCTTATCCTGCTCTACACACCCCACCGCCATACTTCAAGAGACGGAATTCCACAAACGGATTATGAAGAACACATGATCTAAAACGTACATCACGACAGAAACATCGCACCCACCGACTTTAAAGACAGCCCTCTACCAAAATACTACACCAAGAAGACAATAGGCCGGTTTCCTGACGAGTAAATCGGAGCCTGTAGTTACACACTACGAATACCGATCGAAACGCCCCCCCGAGTGCTTCACAAAACACAACGCATGTGACAGCAGCGACCACAAATAACTCGGAGAATAACAGGCGTCGGGACCAGAGTGACAGGACGCATACCTGGGTGGGACCGGTCTTGCTTTTTTACCACCAAGGGACCAGAGTGACAGGATGCATACCTGGGTGGGACCGTCTTGCTTTTACCACCAGCGGGCGACCAGCCCGACGACAGCTGACCAATGAGATTGGACCATACGTCATCGGCACGCGCGTTGCACCAAGCTGCTCCCTCACACCCGACAAAGCCTCATTCGAAGCGAGACGACGAACGAACAACAGCTGCCAGCCCTAACTCCGCCAGAAACGACCAAGACCCATGACTATTATGTCAACGGAGAACTACAAGCAAGAAGGAAGTCATCGATTGTTTCCCACACCTGAAACAGGGTGGTTGAGACTCATTCCCCACACCTGACAAAGGGTGGGTGGAACAAAAACAAGCAAGAAGAAACTCATCGACCATTCTCCCACACCTGAAATAGGGTGGTTGAGACTCGCTCCGCACACCTAAAATAGGTTGGTTGAAACTCATTCCCCACACCTGAGAAAGGATGGATGGAACGAAAACAACCAAGTAACTCGTCCCCCACGCCTGAAAAAGGCTGGAAATCCATTAGTTAGTTAGTTATTTGGGTTTAACGCCGAGCAGGCGACTAAGGCCATCTCACGGCGGGATGGGTAAAAATCTGGTCAGCCAGACTAAAAGCAAGGTCTTAAGACAAGATGTAAATATAGATTAAAAATCTCAGGCTAAAATGTCGCACATGTCTGGAAAAGAAACGTCTACAGACTCTCAAAAAGGGCAAATAAAAAAATTCACATAGTCTATGAATGCTCAGATCTTGTTAAAAATATTGCATTCTCTCAAAAAATTGAAGATTTTGTCCGGGGGAACATCCCGGAACAAAACCTTCAAGGAGTCTGCTATGAAGTGTTTATATCTGGTGTCAATTAGGTCAGCACAATACAGCAAAAAGTGTCGAACAGAAAACTGCTCATCACAGGCAAAACACCATGGACGCTCATCCTGTTTAAGTAAGTAAGAGTGCGTAACATATGTGTGCCCGATGTGGAGCCGAGCAAGGACAGTCTCCTCACGGCGGCTGCCGCAGCGGAAAGGTAGACTGTCAGACAACTTAGGAAGAGCTTCATGAAGCTTGTTCCCTTCCTCTTTGTCCCACTCGGACTGCCACTCGCGGGCTATGTACGCACTAATAACAGGTTTAAAATCACTATAGACAGTCTGTGTGTCAGGGACAGGGTCACTGCGGGCACTGTTGGCAGCAGAATCTGCGATTCTGTTGCCTTCGATGCCCACATGGCCTGGGACCCAAATAAAAATGATGTCATAATATTCCTTCATCAAGTCCGCGTAGAGCTCTCTAATCTGCACCAGCAGTGGATGGTCTGTTCCCGCGCCCTGAAGGGCCTGCAGGGCAGAAAGAGAGTCAGACAGAATCAGGAAGTTCCTTTCCCGAGACTGATAGGCATGCTTGAGTGCTAGCAGAATGGCCTGCAGTTCTGCACTAAATACAGAGGAATGGTCAGGGAGACGGAGCTTAAATGGGCGTCTAGGATGGCGAGAGGACACTGCAGCCGCAGCCACTCTTCCATCCTCAGACCTGGACCCATCAATAAAACACCACATGACCGACTAGATAGAACAAGCGACAAACTACACTGCGATCCTATTTTCTGCTGCTTTAACAAGACACGTATGAGCCAGCTACTCAAACGAGGCCAACAATCGGCCCAGCAGCACCCCCCCCCCCCCCCCCCCCCCCCCACGGCAAAACCCTCAACTGAAGTGACATCTGTCATGAATCGCTACACGCTATGATGTCATACTGTTTGCTAAAAGACTTACCTCCCGCCAACGAGAAAGGCAAGCCACCGTGTGTACAACACAGACTAAGAATAGAGGAAACTGACACTGCCTACTTTGCATCGACCACTAAACAAAGCAGCACCAACTTTAATCTACAACACCAGGGCAACACTGGTCACAAAGAACTCGTTTTAAAGTGCACAAACAAAAGTGAAAGGAGGACTGAAACACTTGAAGAAATGAAGGCCCTTCTACAACGACAAAACCCGGCACCTACCACCAAAACGGTATACAATTCAGGTGGCCCAACAAGCCAACGGCAACAACAGCGATCAACGAAACGACAGCCACACCAAAACAGCAGCAACAGCTACAACATTAAGCTGATTTTAAAGCATCAACTGTGAGATATGCACCACGGCAACACTGCGTACCATCTACACAGAGGGCAATACTACAAACACCAGTCTGTTGTATGTAAGGCAACACAGCCACACAAACAACCGGCATCGTCTACAAACACGAATACACTGAGAATCGACAACAACAACAACGATGCTAAGTCTAGGATTGATCCGTCAAAACGGATGGATGAATAAACAAAGAATATGACTCCCACGTCCATACACGCAGACTCCTAACACTTCCTTGTGTCTTATCGCGGCTAAGCCCTGCTGAGCAGGAAATGACCTTGGATCTGACAGGCACAAGCGCAGAGGGAACAGAAGACGTGGCGATATAATCGTATCCCGACATAAGACTAGACCCTGCAAGGATTTGAAAGCGATCATACTTGACTTCAATAACACAGCGTCAGGAATACTAAGGATTTGAAAGCCATCATACTTGACATCAATAATGCCGCATCAGGAATACTGCAAGGATTTGAAAAAATGAAAGCGATCATACTTGACATCAATAATGCCGCATCAGGACTACAGTTACATGCATGGACTACACGGACAACATGTCCTAATGTAAGGAATAAAATGCGACACACTGGGAGGAATACACCAAGGAATGGACTGAGAATTGTAGGCCAGTTCCCTGATGAGTAAATCGGAGCCTGTAGTTACTAACTACGAATACCGATCGAAACGCCCCCGAGTGCTTCACATTCTTCTGCTCGGATATTTTGAGGCGTCGGGACCAGAGTGACAGGATGCATACCTGGGTGGGACCGGTCTTGCTTTTTTACCACCTACCAGCGATCCTCGCGCTGGGACCATATGGCGTTGAGGCGCGTCCCCTTGGGTGGTGGATAGGGGGTCCCTCGTGAGAGGGGTGCACCGAATGAAATAAGGTGCCTTGAACCAACATGGTCTAAGGGAAGGTGACCCCGACAGAAAACCCCTGGTCCTCCTAGTAAGGGGGTTGGGCGTGGGGGTACCTTCCCCACCCTGCAAAAAAGGAAATAGCTACAAAAATGCAGACGAAAAGACAAACAGCAATTCCTTTCCTGGAGGAGGAAGGTTCTTCTACCAGAAGACTTATAACGTCCTGTGGTGAAAGCCGGAAGTCTTCGGAAGCCACAGGACCGAGCCGCCTCTCTCTATCCAGGGACACAACCATGGGCACATGGAATGTTAAGACCATGTACCAGAGCGGCAAGGCCGCCCAGATAGCAGCGGAAATGCAAAAGTACAACCTTAATCTGCTAGGTATCAGTGAAGCCAGATGGACGCAGTCTGGCCAGAAAAGGCTGTTAAGTGGGGAGATGATTCTGTATTCAGGTCATGAAGAGGAGAATTCCCCCCATACAGAAGGAGTAGCATTCATGCTGTCACCAGTGGCACAGAGAGCGTTGATGGGCTGGGAACCTCTTGGGCCAAGAATTATCACAGCAGCCTTTAGAACCAAGAAAAAGATCAAGCTGAACATCATCCAGTGTTATGCGCCCACTAATGACAGTGACGAGGAAGAGTAACAAGAGTTCTACGACCGACTCCAGAGTGCTGTGGACAAATGTGCGGAGCGAGACATCACCATCATCATGGGCGATTTTAATACCAAAATAGGGGAGGACAACACCGGATACGAAGAGGTGATGGGGAGACAGGGACTAGGGGAGATGAGTGAGAACGGGGAGCGGTTTGTAGACTTTTGTGCTCTAAACAGACTTGTCATTGGAGGCAGCATCTTCCCACACAGAAGAATACACAAAGCAACTTGGGTCTCACCTGACCATACCACAGAGAATCAAATAGACCATATCTGCATTAGCAAGAAAGTTAGAAGATCCCTTCAAGATGTTCGAGTGAGGAGGTGAGCAGATGTCGCCTCAGACCACCATCTGCTTACCTTAAGAATAAAGCTCAAGTTAAAGAAAAGCCGCACAGAGACGACAAGAAGACAGCGCTATAATGTAGGCCTCCTGAGAGAGACTGGAGTGAGAGAAGAGTTCAAACTGGTGCTGTCCAACCGGTTTCAAGCGCTACAGCAGCTAGTAAGGCGGTCACCACAGAGCAGCAGTGGAAGGCAGACTAGACAGGCACTGAACTCAACCTGCAAAGACACTGTAGGGTTCAGGAAACACCATCACAAGGACTGGCTGTCGGCACAGACCTTGAAGAAGATAGAAGTGAGGAAGCAGAAAAAAGCAGTTGTCAACAACAGTCGCACGAGAGCAGCCAAAGCCAGGGCACAGGAGGAATACTCGGAAGCCAACCGCGAGGTGAAGAGGAGTATCAGGGCTGACAAGAGGGCCTACACAGACAGCCTGGCAGCAGAGGCAGAAAAGGCAGCAGGCAGCGGTAACATGAAACAGCTCTACGACATTACCAGAAGATTGTCGGGCAAGTATGGCCATACAGAAAGACCAGTAAAAGACAAAGAAGGCAAGCCTATTGCAGACATAGCAGACCAACTCGACAGATGGGTCGAGTATTTTGAAGAGTTACTGAACAGACCCAGCCCTCCCGACCCCCCAGACATCCAGCCAGCAGAGACCGACCTACCCATCAGCTGTGACAGACCCAGCCGGGAAGAGATCAGAAGAGCAGTGGCGTTTTTGAAGAACGGCAAAGCAGCAGGGCCAGATGGCATCCCAGCGGAGTCTCTGAATTCAGACCTAGAGATAACAATAGAGATGCTGTACCCACTGTTTGGAAAGATCTGGGAAGAGGAGGTGATGCCGGCTGACTGGAATTGGAAAGAGGGGTACCTAATCAAGCTTCCCAAGAAAGGCGACCTCAGCAAGTGTTCCAACTACAGAGGAATCACCTTGCTGTCAGTACCAGGAAAGGTCTTCAACAGGATCATCCTGGAGAGAATGAAGAGCTCCGTCGACCCCCAGCTGAGAGACCAGCAAGCAGGATTCAGGAAAAACCGATCATGTACAGACCAGATCGCCACTCTCCGCATCATCGTGGAACAGTCTCTGGAATGGAGCTCCCCGCTGTACGTCAACTTTGTGGATTATGAGAAAGCATTTGACAGCGTGGACCGAGAGACTCTGTGGAAACTCCTACGACACTACGGTGTACCCACAAAGCTCGTCCGCCTGATCAAGAGCAGCTACGACGGCATGACATGTCGCGTGATCCACGAAGGGCAGTTCACCAGGGAGCTCCAGGTCAGAACCGGTGTCAGGCAGGGGTGTTTGCTGTCTCCGTTCCTCTTCCTACTGGCCATAGACTGGGTCATGAAGAGGACCACAGAGCACAGACGAAGTGGAATACAGTGGACACAGCTTGACGACCTCGATTTTGCAGACGACTTGGCTTTACTGTCCCACACTCATCAACAAATGCAGGACAAGACCACGAGGCTTGCTGACATCTCCTCCGAAGTGGGCCTCACCATCCACAAACAGAAAACAAAGACAATGAGGCTGAACGCAAGCAGGGAAGAACCAGTCTTGCTTGCTGGCAGCCCGTTGGAGGAGATGGAGTCCTTCACCTATCTCGGGAGCATCATAGACAAAAAAGGCGGCACTGATGCAGATGTCAGAGCACGAATCGGTAAAACCAGAGCAGCCTTTCTCCAGCTGAAAAAAGTGTGGAGTTCCAGAGAGCTGTCACAACTCACCAAAGTCTGGATTTTTAACTCAAACGTAAAAGCAGTTCTCCTATATGGAGCAGAGACTTGGAGATTGACAAAAACCACAGTCAACAGAGTATAGATCTTCATGAACAGTTGCCTTAGAAGAATTTTGAAAATCCACTGGCCAGAGATTGAGAGAAGATCAGCAACGTCAGACTCTGGGAGAGAACAGAGCACATTATAACAGCAGAGAATGAAATTGGGCGAAGAAGATGGGGATGGATTGGTCACAGTCTGAGAAAGCCAGCTTCCAGTATCACTAGGCAGGCATTGTCATGGAGCCCCCAGGGAAAGAGGAAAAGAGGCAGGTCGAGAAACACCTGGCGTCGAGACCTCCAAGTAGACATCAAGAGACTGGGAACCACCTGGAGTAAAATCGAAGGAGAAGCACAGGACAGGAGTCGCTGGAGGTCTCTCGTCGATGGCCTTTACCCGGGGAGGGGTGACAGGCGTAAGTAAAGTAAGTACCAGCGATAATGAGGTTAACCCAGGTCAGGTCTTGTAGTAGTATTATGAGGACAAAATAGACCGCGAGGCCTTTGCAAATGTCCTTTCTTTCTTTAATTACTTTATGGGTCTGCTATGCATGCAAATTTTCCTATAAATCATTCATCATAGCAATAGAAAATCTCTTTAAATTTTGTTAATTCGTCCAGATGGTTTTTAAAAGAATTTATATTAGGTGCTTTTTTCTTTATGAAACTGGTAACTCATTACAAACAATGGCAACTCTGTTAGAAAAACAAAACTTCTGCAGGTTAGTGTTGCAATGCCGTACACAGATTTTCCCTTCAGAGTTTCGGCTTCTGTCACAAAACGGTGCTGCAAAAAAGTCGTTCCAATTTAGGTCGTTGATGCCATTATAAATTTTATCTTTTAAAAACTTAGATTAAATCTCCACGTAAGGAGTGTAGTCCAAAGCATCTGAGTCATAGTTTTACATTTTTTAACCAGCTTTGTTGCTCATCTATGTACCCTCGAGTGCAACTGATCCTTTAAACCTGGGTACCATACAGTGTTTGTATAATATATATTATAAATGTGGTCTGACTAGTGATTTTTACAGTTTACTAAAAATGTCCTTATCCAAATAATTAAAGGCTCTCTTAACTACTCCAAACATTTTGTTTGCCTTATGGATACAATTCTGAATATGGGGGCCAAAAGATAGAACTTTATAAAAAAAAAAAAAAAAAAAAAAAAAAAAAAAAAACACCTACATCTCTTTCCTCCTAACAAGATACCACCTTTTTAATGTCATTGTCAATGTTAACTTTCATCAAGTAATCATGTTCAGGATTGTTCCTTCCAGCATGCAAGACCTTGCATTTCTCTAAATTAAAATGCAAATCCTTGTCGTTGAGTACATAGGGGCCGACCTAGCCTACACGGGACTATTCATACTATTGTTTTTTCTTCCTTTGTCGTCCTACACGCCACTACATGCATGGTGTACTAACCAATAACCATCACGGCATTTATAACCTTCTTCTGAGTTTTGACCAAGAATCTGAAGTGCAACGTTGACATGTACAACTTGATTTTTTTTTTTTTTATGGTTAAACTTATCAGATCAGTGACAAGTGTAAGAGAATAAAAACATCGGATAAGGATTATCAAATTGTCCGATTTTCTTTGAACTCACCTAATCTCAAAATCTGATGTCTAAATTAAATAAAAGTGCCCAATATGAAAAAGGCCGTAAATGTGTTATACCTTCCCTTCCAGACATTCTTCGGCAGACTGGGTCGCAGCAAGTTTCTGAAATTACAAACCACGCTGTTCGACGATCTGCGCCTTGGTTTTCCAAACTGGCCGCTGCAGGGTTGAGCCAGATAGTGCGTCGGTTTACACCAAAATATTAGAATAATGTGTTATATCCGACAGCTTGTTTAATCGCAAGAAAATAATTTGATATATTCAGTTTCTATGGTTACAATGACATTTGAAAACAGCATAGATCACCATCGCCTCCGTATTCGTTTGTTGTTAGACACAGGTACATGTATGGAAAAATTTAATATTTTGGGGTAAATATGAGTATTTGAAATATTCAGTACTTCGTTACCACAAAGGCTGACGTAGAGAAGGACACGAGCTCATGAATTGAAAAATGGAAAAAATAAATCAAGATAAAGATTAAAATGAACAATTATACTTTTGTTGATGAAATACAAAGAATACGACGTGCTAACAATCGTAGCGATCATAATTTTTAGAGCAACCTTTCTGACTTAACTTTGATTGGCTAGAATGTCAATGGCAACAAAAATGGAGGAAGACGCAAGAGTTTCTTACGCTCGAAAACTGTTGTGTTTACTTTCACAATAAGTTCACGCCAAGGTTGGTCATTACGTGTGTCCTTTCTTGAAAGAAATATCTGGAACGCATACGAATATACCAAACATTGTTGGTCTGTACCATGATACAGGTCTAAAGCGTGCCTGTGATAAAAAAATTCTGCGGTCAGCCGCTACAAAGTGGTAGTCGATCTCCAACACAGACTAAATGATTTTCTCACACTGATTGCACTGTAATTTGAAGTCCATGGAGGAACTTTATGAATGAATACTTTAAGTTCCATAATTATGGTCCCAGCCTATCACTAGACACAATGCCTACAGCGCCCAATCCAGACCAAAAAGGTTACTGCCAAGCGTGTAAAATGCAGAGAAGAACCCAACTGAGAAAGAAACACGCTTGGAAAAGACAGTTACAACACAATTTATGAATAATTCGGGTAAACACCTTTTTCAAAATAGACAAACAAACAAGTAGTGATCAGTTGCTACTTATCGCAGAAGGAATGTTGCAACTGAAGGATGTGACGTAAAACAAAAGAAGGAGAACAAAAGTGACTTGTTCTTCTTTTGTTTTACTCTTCAGTTGCCACATTCCTTATGCGTTAAGATAAGTAGCAGCTGATCACTACTTGTTTGTTTGTCTATTTTGAAAAAGAGTATTTACCGAAATATTAATAAAATTGTGTTGTAACTGTCTTTTCTAAGCATGTTTTTTTTTTCTCCGTTGGGTTTGTTTCCTCAAAATACATTACCATACCCCTTAACTTACCAGATTTCGGCCTAAGCATCCTTGTGTGTATCTATACGACAAAGGGCGTAACTGAGAGAGTTGTATCCAAGTGACCGGGTAGTCTCCCCTCCCTCCATCCGGTCACGTGAGCCATGTATTCCCGCCAGTTGTACCATTAGCTTCACCGTGAACGGTTCACCGGCTTCAGCCTCTCGGTTGGATTATTCTACTACTATACTACGTGGCAAGCTTTGCTAGTTGCTAGAAGATGGCGATGTAAGGCCTTGGGTTATGCCTACGATTAAATGGACTGTTTACGGCGCTGTTGGCATTTTCCGTTGAATTTTCTCGAATTTCCATCGAGTCTGGGCTAAGCCCTCAACCGGTTTGTAAGTACTGTGCTCGGGGCCTTTCGTCGTTGGCCCCGTGCGGTGGCTTCATGGCTTCTGCTTTGTGTTGCAGCGCACAGCTATACACCTGCAAGAGATGCAAGGGATTTTAGTGGCCGACGGACTCGCATACTCTGTGTCTACCCTGTTCCGGCTGCTCCTCACCCCGTACCTGCGCTCAGTGCGCCACGTGGAATAAGCAGAAGTGGTCGCAGCCTGGGAGTTCTATCAGCGACGCCGCCCGGGGGCTAAGGATTCTACCACGCCTTTGGACAGTGCCAGGTCCAAGCATTAAAGCTCCTTTAGCCCCCGTACCACCCAGATCTCCGCGCCATCGTGCGACCTCGGAGATTGTGGGTTCCGCTTCCCGCCGGACTCTGGATTCAGTCCCGTTAGCCCTCTCATAGCGATGACTGGGAGAGTCCACCCGGTCTCACATGGTCCTTCGCAAGGAGTGGCCAAGAGACCTCTGCCAGTCTCGCATGGTCCTCCGCAGGGGCGGCCGAGAGACAGCATGCGCGAGACACACCCGTTTACGCTAGCTTCCTCTAGACACCGTCCGTCGACCACCCCCAGCGCTCGCGGGCCTCCTAGTTCGGAGTTGCGCTCGAGCAGTCGCTGCTACGGGAGGAGCCATTCCTCTCGGCGTCGGTCTCCTTCTCCCGGCGCAGCCAGGGCTCCCGGCTGGAGCCAGTCCCTTCACCCCCCGCAGCGCCACTCTTGTCCCAGCCTTTCCCCCAGCTTTCGGGGGAGTTCTCGTGCTCACCCCTCTCAGCACCACAACTACCCACTGGTCTCGTGAGTACTGTGTACATGTCGTCTTCCCTCTCTCGTCATCCGTGCAATGCCTCCGGTCAGCGCTACGCTCGCCTTTCACCTGACTCTAGCTCACCGCGCGGACCCCCTGAGCACTCCCCTGACAGACCCTTCTGGTCTCCGGACAGTGGTTTTCCTCGTTGTGACATGGTTTCGGTGTCACCCGCGGAGGAGAATGAAAACATCCTCAGTCTGTTTCCGGAGGACTCGGCGACCGCCATGTTCCCTCTGGAACCCCGCAGCGCTTCCGCGTCCAACATGCCAGGAGAGACATCGGGCGCGACTGACTCTTAGCGAGATCTAGACGAGGCAGCACGGTTATCTCTACTATTCTTCCCTTGGAGGGATGCCCACCTTCGCCTCCGCTCAAGAGGAAGGCCGCGGCCTCGGTCAGTGCACCGCTACAGGCGAAGCGTTTCAAGACTCCCCGTCAGCCCAGGATTTAGAAATCTGATGGACGCCTGTAATGACCACCTGTCCCATGGCAAGCTGCGTGACAGAGGGTTCTTCTCGGACACACGTTGGCCCTCAGGCATTGATGTCAAGTTTCGGCAAGCCTGGTACGCAGGACACTCTCAAGCCTTCGCCTGCCCTCTCCCATCTGTGGACCCTGTGGCATAGTTACATGCTGGAGGCAAGGTTCCTGCCTGTCGGTTCTTCCCCTCCTGGCTGGAAAACCTGGTAAGTCTCATTCGCAACTCCCTGGCTTGTGCGGGATTTCTGGACCTGGCCCCGCAGGTGGTGGTCAGGAGTGTGGAAGAGTTTTGGGAGCGTCCAATTGAGGGCTGTTGGCGGGACGTCCACTCTCTCGCCATACCATCGAATCACACCGTGCTCCACATCGCGACCTATTCCTTGGCGGCGGTGGCAAATTGCGACCTGTTGAGACAGGATTCTTTACTGAAGAGTCCCCGGGCATACCCTCGACCTTCGTCGCTCAGCTGCGCCGTGCTCCCCTGGGGGGCCTCCACCTTTGACTCTACCTGGCAAGAGGTTCAGGACGCCGCCAAGGACCGATGGCCGAGCGCTCCCAGTGTGGATTCCTACAGTTTCAGCTTCCAGCTAGGACAAGGGTCGCGCCCTGCGGAGCTTCAGTCCCGCCTCCCGGCCGGTTACCAGACTACCTCCCAGTCCCAGACGTGAGGCCTTCTGGTCATGCCCGCCCCCTCCAGTCCTTGGCTTCCGAGCTTTCCCCATCAGTGACTTTCCCCGTCTTCGGCTTTTGACCGCCCCCCCCACCCCTATCCCCACCACACCCCCCCCCCCCCCCCCCCCCCCCCCCCCCCCGGTCGTCAGCTCCTGGGCGTTCTTGGGCCAGGATAGGAGCTTCTTCCGACTTCACTCCCTGCAGGGTCTCCAGTCTGCATGAGACTGTGTATTGTGCTGGTGGGTTAGGTTAGAGAACGATGGGTCAGAAGGATAAGCCAAAACATAGCAACAACTTTGGACGTTTGTAGAATACACACATGGGATCATGAATCAAAAGTTAGTTTTACAGACAGTGACTGACGTAAAACATCAATTACATCATGGTAAAGCCATGACGTAGAACTCTGTCCACCCTGTCAGTCACGTTTCATGCCCAAGTGACCATGTGCTTATGTGTTTCGCTGGGACATGCGTCCAAGCAGACCGATCTGAGTGTGAATGTTCCTAAAAGTCGAAAAATATACTTGGAAAACGCATGTAAGCTCAAAACAGTATGGTGGACTTTGGAATGAAATCTTCATCTGGTGTTAACATACCAAGGGGAATCACTCAGTACTGAACAAACATAACAGTAAGATTTTTTTTACATGTTAGTCCAGCATTATCTAGCTGTTTTGCCTAGTTATCGTTGTTGGATCTTGGGATTAAAAAAGACATTCACCATCACCCAGCGTTGACTGATTCCTCTTGATCAGGCTTGCACATGTAACCATCAATTCTCTGTATTTGACAGATAAAGTTTGACAGGGACAGACAAAAGTGGAAGGCCGTCCGTCATCAGGACGGACACATTTTGGGGGAAAATGCTTCCAGTCAGTTTAGAACACAAGGTTTTGTGCGGGCAACATCAAATGCACACATGAATGTTTACACTGTTAAAATTTGCAGAATTTTCCATAATGACATGTGCCCCACCACACTCCTTTCTCTATCAGGCATATATATATATATATATATATATATATATATATATATATATATATATATATATATATATATATATATATATATATATATATATATATATATATATATATATATATATATATACGCACACAGGTGTGTTTGTATGTTGATTGGAACTAATGCACATATACTCCCGAATTGAAACTTAAAATCACGCACTAAAAGCGTTACAATGGGATATGCAGATCACTGCATCTGCGTCTGAGATGCATTATACTTGCGCCACTGTATGTACCTTAACAGTGCCAGTTGTTCTGTTTTTAGTGATGAGTTGGCTCACATAGACGTGGCTGTGTTCGGTGTTCAGATTTGACTGAATCCGGGGTCTGCACGAGTGTAACTGGATGGGCAACCTGTTAGTTTATGAGTGGTATCAATATCAGTATATTATAACAAAGTGCGCACTGCATGTTGAACGCTTTGTTTGCTGTAACGTAAGCCAATCATACTATTATGGGATACGGCATCATTATGCCTTGACTTTCGAGCTGTCAGGTTGTGGAAAATGGTGCTCAACATTGCTCACAAAAAGACATGTTAATTTCAGCCTGTTTCGGGATCGGCAGCATACAGAAAGTTGCATGACACGGGTCTAGATTTCAAGCCAGTGTTCACTTTGGTAAGCCAGCCATGTACTACTCATATCTCGTCAGTGGGCCAAATCTGACCACATGCCCTCACTTTGGTTGCGGGTTCTGTGGCTTTTCTTTTTTGGGTGGTATTTATTTTCATTGATATTATTGCGTTTCTGTGTATCATTTGTTATATCATTGTTTTCCAGTGTGTATCTTATTTTGCATTGTTTTGTTTGTTAGATGTTAGACCGCTTAGTGTTGTTCACTGGATATCAGTTAATTAGGCACTGTTTTGCCGTTTATTGTGGTGTTTTTTTGTGTGTTCATCATGGTAGATTATTCTGGCATTGTTTTGCCATTGATTGCATTCTTGGGAGAGGGTGGGATGTGTAGTTTTCTTCCCCCTATGTCTTAGATTGGTTTGTCCTGTGAAAGGACTGTGTGTCTTTGAAGACCTTGTGTAAGCACATTATGACGTCTCTAGGAAATGGGTTGTATCCAAACGGCCACATTCTGTTGCTCTTGTTGCAATGGTAGATTATTCTAGCATTGTTTTGCCATTCATTGCATTTGTTGGGAGGGGTTTGGATGTGTAGTTGTCATTCCCCTGCGGTTTAGTTTGGTTTTAATGTTAAATAACTGCGTCTTTTGGAGATGTTCTGTAAAGACATTTAAAGAAGAGAGAGAGAGCAAAATGAGTTAATATGTATTGTAAAAAAAAATACAGCTGATGCAGTTTTCTTAAATCAAATTTCTGATCCTTCATTATGCCGAGATGGGGGTCTGTGAACCCTCTAAATCTAATATTTACACCTGGATCTACAGACCCTTCAAGCTCAGGGATGTCACTGGCCGTCGGACACCGGACATAGTCCGATTGACTTGGCCTAATGTCCGATGAACAGAAAGATCAGCAGGACAAATTAATGTCCGATTGTTTGTTTCAAAAAGAGGACATGTGTCCAATTGTTTTTCCGTTGATCGCGGACACCGCTAGCGACATTTTTTTCCGAGTAGGCTGGCGCTTTGCGGTAGTCGGCTTTACACTGTGCGAGCGAGTGACGTGTAGTGTGTTATTCCCGGCAACGCCCTCTGATTGGCTGACCCTAAAGTTCAGCTATTTTTAGCGAAAGCGAGACTGCACGAGCGAGGGTCGTGTAGAGTGTGATTCCGTAAACATCGCCTTGGTACAAATGGAAGGGCCTGATCAAGTCAACGGTCAACACCCTTTTGTCTTCAGTGTTGTTGACAAGTGGGCAGCTGACAAGAAAAGGGTTCTGTTTTCAGCTAGGAGGGGTACCACTGTTCAACAGGACTCAGAAAAACCATCCACTTCTGCTGAGTGATCAGCGCATATCAGTTCCACCGAGTCTGAGGGTGTCATTTTGATTTTCAAGTCAGTGTAGCAGCCTACTACATGTAGTGAAGTTTCAGATAAATCTAACAAATGTAGCCTATTGACAAGGCCATTTTAAAGTATTTTCTGCATTAGTTTTCTACATTTGTTCATCATGTCTATTAGCCACAATAGTGTGAGAATTTAAATCTTTAACCCATTTGCTACCAGAAACCTGCTGTGGCCCATGCTGAAAGCATGGGCCACAGCAGGTTTCTGGTAGCGAATGGGTTAATGACAACATGAACAAGTAAACAAAAAAAAAATAGTAACTGGAATGATTTTTTTTTCTTATACATTTTCTTACAGAAAGCTCATCTCCTTTTGTTATAGCCTTAGGCTTACTAATCATTACATTTCCGTTTAGTCAGTACATGGTCTAATATTTTTATAATGCTATTCTAGTCAGTACATTTCCTTGCACTGTGAATTCCTTGAAGTGCCAAAATGACAGTTTAGTTTGTGAGTTGTGAGCCTGAGCATGAAGAATTTGCTACCTCTGTTACAAGGCCCTGATATGTTTTTCATGCGAATCTGCGATGACAGTATTATCTGAATGACATAATAACTTGTTCACTTTTCTTTGCCTTTTTACGTTTATGTCCTTCTCGTCAACAGTCAGTAAATATCTCACTCAGCCTAGCTGTGTTTATGTGGTTTCTGTTTTACTATCAGTTTTGTCACGTGCGAAATGTCCTATTGTTTTGTTCCAATTCAGGACAAATGTCCTATCCCTCTGCCACCCTCCAGGACATTTGTCCTATAGGTGTCCAGCTCCAGTGACATCCCTGAAGCTGTTGTGAAAACCATGAACACTCTTTAACCCATTTAACCCCATGCGTGGATTTCAGAGTTTGGATGTCACCTAACGTCTATGTACCAGTTACAGGAGACGAATCGACCATGATAATTCAAGAGTAGTGCCAGATTAGTTTGGCACCATCAGGCGCCAAAATAGCCTGGCACTACCCTTGAATTATTGTGGTCGATTCATCTTCTGCTGTAGGGCGTAGAGGCTAAATGGGATTGAGGGATATACATACAAAAGAAATTGAATGTATCCTCCAGTAGTACATAATAGTAAGAATGCTTTATTTTTTTTTTTTTCAGAACTTCATACACATTGCCCTTGTGTGTCAGAGTGAAACTGAGGGCATCGGTCATCATGTTCAAGAATGAATATCAGGTATAATTCTTCTGTATTGATATTTATACTAGAGCACTGCTTGTCATGCAGTGCAGGCCTATCGGCGTTAAAATAATAGCTAGAACTGTCGTTTTTCTCATACACATAATGGAATCCTACTGAGGAAGCCAAAACAAACATTGACACAACAAGATTTACTCTTTCTGAAAAATATCTTCTGTCACTCATTCAACTTGTTATTCCTTTATGTGTTTGGCAGTTTTAGAATGGTTTTACTACACTGTACAAACAAGCATCAAACAAATAAAGGAATTAACAAGTTGAACGAGCGACAGACATTTTTGGCTCATGTGTGAAGCAAAAGTGAGTATGTCCTGGGCAAGTGGTTATCCGTCTGTCGTCCGTGGTAAACTTTAACATTGGCATTTTCTCAGAGACTATTCAAGCCACAGTCTTCAAACTTGAGCCAAGGATACTTTGTGGCCAGACCTTTCTAAACATACTAATTTGAGTGACCTCTCACAAATGTCAAGGTCACAGGGGATCAGAAAATAGGTCCAAAATAGCTATATTTTGACATAATTTATTTTTTCTCAAATACTATTCACAACTTCAAACCCATACTTGGTACAAAGATACCTGACGGTAAGACCTTTCTATGCATACTAATTTGGTTGATCCCTTGGAGAGGTCAAGGGTCACAAGAGCTCAGGAAATAGGTAAAAAAATACTAAATAGCCATATTTGGACAAAAGATGTTTTTTCTCAAATACTATTCACAACTTGAAACCCAAATTTGGTACAGATCAGTCGTACCTGATGGTAAGACCTATCAATGCATAATGATCTGGATGACCCTTTAGAAAGGTCAAGGGTCACAAGAGGCCATCAAATGTGTGTCAAATGCGAATTTATTTAAATAAAATTGTAGGTACAGTGGAGTCCAGTTAACACGAACTCGCTTTACACGAATTTCCGGTTAACACGAACCGTTTTTGCATTCCCGGCCGACGGCCTTCTTATTCTGTATTAAAATTTCACTGATAACACGAAATGCTTAACACGAAATTTTGCTTTACACGAAGCTGGTTTCGGTTCCCAACCAGTGCAATTTCACTATTATTCACCTGTTTAACACGAACACAGATTCCATTCACCGAAAACCAATTCACGTGTCGCTCTCGCGCTGTAGTATACGACATATCAGAGTGAACTCTAGTCTGTGATTGGCTGAATAGCCTTCGGTTGTTGTAATCCGTCTTCTCATTGGCTAGCGTTTCTGAGTCAGTTGAAATACTTGGAGAGGAGACGGGCGCCGCCAAGTTCGCCTAAGCCCATTGAAAGGGCTGATGGACAAGCAACAGAATAAGAATAACATGCCGGATCGGTCGGGGCCCGGATCACCAACGACCGCGCACCCCATTGGAGGTCTCCAGGGTGGGGGCGACAAGTGTGTTACTGGAACCAAACCCACCATCAAGCTGCCCACGCAAGGAATAACTATCGGAACTTGGAACGTTCGCACACTCTACCAGTGCGGCAAAGTGAAGGAACTCACCCACGAGTTAAAGCGCTATCGCTGGGACATTGTAGGACTTGCAGAAGTTCGATGGACAGGCTTCGGAGAAACAACAACAGATGAAGGCCATAAAATCTGGTTCAGCGGAAAAGAAACCAAGCACGAACATGGCGTAGCTTTTATCGTAAGGAAAGAGGTGGCTGGAACTGTCATCAGCTGCACCCCCGTGTCAAGCAGACTAATCTCCATCTGCATCTCCGCCCGACCGCACAACATCACTATAATACAAGTATACGCTCCAACAGCAGATCATGATGATGAAGAATTAGAAGAATTTTACGAACAACTGGACAACATCATCAAGAAAACACCTAAGAAAGACATTCTGACTGTCCTCGGTGACTGAAATGCAAAGATCGGCCCTGACGCTTACCAACAATGGGCAGGAACAGCTGGCAAGTTTGGCCTTGGAGAAACAAACGACAGAGGCCTGCGACTTTTAGAGTTCGCACAGAGTCACCGTCTTACCGTTGCTAATACCCTCCATCCACACAAGAAGTCAAGAACAGTGACATGGCAATCGCCAGGAGGCCTGGTCCATAACCAGATTGACTTCATCTTGCTGCCTCGACGATTCAAATAATAATAATAATAATAATACCGTTATTATATAGGCGCTTTTTCTCAATTTTGGGGAAATCGACTCAAAGCGCCGCGCCTGAAACCCAACACACACACTCACGAAACAAACGCGGATTTACGCCATTTAAGACAAACACAGTACAAGACAAACGAAGGGCCAGTCAGCTACTGAAGTTACAGAGATTTTTTTATCGCTTGTATTTGAAATTTTGTAAAGTGGCCTGAGACCGGTACCAAAGTGTGGGGGGTGGAAGAACCGGAGTACCCGGAGAAAGAACCCCCGACGGTCCGCCCGAATTAACGGTGACACTTACCAGAGGAGAAAAGTCCAACGCCGGAACCCGGTATCGAACCGCTCACCTTTGGAATTGGTGGCAGGCGCCTTAACCACTGCGCCACGGACCGCCCCAATCCAGCGTTAACAAAGCACAAACGAGGTCCTTTCCTGGCGCTGATATTGGGCAGCGACCACAACCTCGTCCTTACTAGCCTCAAGTTGAAGCTGGCATTGAAACGAGACAGCAAGAGTCCTCGCATCCGATTCGACCTCGAGAAGCTAAAAGACCCGGAAGTAGAAGAGGTCTTCCAAGCCCAGGTGGGAGGCAGATTTGCAGCCTTGGCTACTTTGGACTGGGATGTAGACACCCTTGCTGGAAATATAAAAGAGGTGTTACTTTCTACAGCAGAATAAGTGCTGGGAAAGCAGAGGAAGCGCAAACAGCCCTGGGTCACCGATGACATCCTTGATCTCTGTGATGAGAGGAGAGCCTGGAAGAAAAAGAGAGGCCAAGACCTCACATCAGCAAACAAGTACAGACTTATCAACAAGAAGATCAGGAAGAGGATGAAAGAAGCCAAAGAAGATTGGATTGAAGACCAGTGTCGTAGCGTGGAAGAGGGCATGGCAAACGGCAACAGCAAGAAGGCTTATGAAACGCTAAGGACCCTCACCAAGACTCAACAGCGAACAGCCACAGTCATCGAAGACAGCAGCGGCCAACTCCTTACGGAAAACACTGCTGTACTAAACAGATGGACTGAGTACTGCCGAGACTTGTATAACTACAAGAATGAGCCAGACACCAGCATCCTCCAAAACAACCAGGCTGGGGCCAGGAAGGCCGAAGACCTGCCAGTGTTAGCTGAAGAGGTGGAAACAGCTGTACGCGGCCTGAAGGGAGGAAAGTCTCCAGGTGTAGACAACGTACCTGCTGAACTGTTGAAACATGGAGGAGAAGTAACAACGAAGGTACTCACTACACTCTGTCAAAAGATCTGGGAGCAAAAGAAATGGCCAGTAGAATGGACACAGTCTCTAGTGATCCCGCTCCCCAAGAAAGGAAACCTGAAACAGTGCCAGAACTACAGAACTATCAGTCTGATAAGTCACCCTAGCAAAGTAATGCTTAGAATCATTCTCAACCGCCTCAAAACTTTCGCCGAGGAACTACTGGCAGAAGAACAGGCTGGCTTCAGAGTTGGAAGAAGCACTGTAAAGCAGATTTTCAACTGCCGCGTCCTGATCGAGAAACATCTGCAGCATCAGCGCGAACTCTACCACAACTTCATTGATTTCAGGAAAGCATTTGATCGCGTCTGGCACGACGGACTCTGGCAAGTCATGAGATCGTTCAACATAGAGGAGGGGCTGATCCAAATGATAGAAGCGCTTTACAAGAACGCCTGCAGCGCGGTTCTACTTAACAATCAGTCAGGCGAGTTCTTCAGGACGACGATCGGTGTCCGTCAAGGATGCCTGCTCTCTCCTGTCCTTTTCAACATATTCCTGGAGAAGATCATGCAGGAAACCCTCCACGACCACCATACTTCAATCTCTATTGGTGGCAGATCCCTGTGCAATCTTCGATTCGCAGACGACATTGACCTCATGGCAGGCAGCAATAGTGAGCTCCAAAACCTGACAGACAAACTTTCAAGTAGCGCAGGGTCTTATGGCATGGAGATCAGTACGGATAAAAGCAAAGTGATGATCAACACCACAAGCGACAGCAGCAGCAACATTCACATGAACGGCCAGAAGCTAGAAGAGGTCAATAGCTTCAAGTACTTGGGAGCCACCCTGTCCAAAGACGGTAGTTGCATAGCAGAGATCCGTATCAGGATAGGTACAGCAACATCCGCAATGGCCAGGCTGGACAGGATATGGCGAAGTAACTCCATCAGCTTCACCATCAAGTACAGGCTTTACAAGTCCCTCGTAGTGTCTATTCTACTCTACGGCTGTGAGACTTGGACGCTGCTTGCAGACTCAGAAAAGAAAATCCAGGCCTTTGAGAACAAGTGCCTGAGGAAGTTGCTCCACATCTCGTACCGCGAGCACAAGACCAACGAATATGTACGGAGCATCGTCACTTCCCTGGTGGGCCCACATGAACCCCTTCTGGCAACCGTGAAACGGCGCAAGCTTGCTTGGTTTGGCCACGTGACCCGACACAACACCTTGTCCAAGACTATCCTCCAAGGCACTCTCGAAGGAAGTCGTCGGCGAGGTCGTCAGAGAAAGAGTTGGGTCGCAAACATAAAAGAATGGACCGAACTCAAGATGCCAGACTTGCTTGCCACCGCCCAAAATAGAACTCAGTGGAGAGCACTGTCTGTTGCTGCTGCCTTTCAGTCCCCCCAACGCCCAGTTCGGGCAAGGGACTGATGATGATGATGATGATGATGAGCGTTTCTGAACTGTATTCATGTTGTTTGCATCGTTTGTGTACCAACACAACACTTTTACCGATGCGGGATTGTACTTCAGCCTGTGTTGCTTTTACCTGATGGATTGTAACTTACTATGGATTTTACCTGATGGATTTTACATTAAATACGTGAGGTGAACACGTTTCCTTGCGTTTTCCTAGCGAGCTGAAGGTATGCATATAAAGTATGACCCGTACGATAATGTGTACTTTTAACCTCGTACTCATTCACGCACACATCTCTTACACACTTTCTCCTTGAGGGCCGTGATCAATTTTGAGGCCATATTGGTTAACACGAAATACGTTTAACGCGAAGTGATTTTCCATGTCCCCAGAAATTCGTGTTAAGCGGACTCCACTGGATTATCAACATATCTCCCTTGCAAATTTTTCAATCAAATTTGGCACAAAGGTAGCTGATGATAAGACCTTCCTGTGCATACTAATTTAGTTGACGCATCATAAAGGTCAAGGGTCACAGGGGTTGACAGATGTGTGAAAAATGCTTACATTTTGAGAAAACATGGATTTTGCTGGTGCAGAAGCCAGCCCCTTGCGTATTGTCACAAAGGTCACACATATGTAAATCGGTTGTGCATGTGAGCCATAATGGCTTTGCCTTTCTTGTTTGGAATGTCCATGTTCATTTTGATTCAGTGTGATTTCATCATGTGTATAAGGAAATAAACAGTTTTGGCCATTATTTTATGCCGATATGTGTTGTTTGGATTATCATTATATTTATTGACTATCATGTCCTGGTTTATATTTGACTTGAATACTGTCACAGTTGTTCTCCCCGATCACTACCTGTGAAGGGAGACATAAATAATAAATCACAAAGTTCATTTGCTCAGCGCTGACCTACATGTATTTCAGGACTACAAAATCATAAAACACAACTTCCAGTCATGTTGAAATCAGAACTGTATGTTCAGATATATTTGAAGAGATGCTGGGAACAAAATGATGGAGCCTGGCCAAATGCAAATACTTTGAATTTATCGTAAATCAACATTTTCCACTAGTTTTTGCAGATTAAAAGTTGGAACGCCGGATGTTTTGGTTGAGACATGGTCAAATGCAGCATGTTGCAAGCATGTGTTTCACTTCAGCTTTTGTTTCCTCAAAATCTATTACCGATGGCATTACTGTAAGGAATATACCCCTTTACTTACCCGATTTCAGCCTAAGCACCCTTGTGTATACCTACCCAACAAGGGGCGTAAGAGAGAGAGAGTTGTAACCAAGTGACTGGGTAGTCTCCCCTCCCTCCATCCGGTCATGCGCCATAACTTCCCGCCAGTCGTACCCTTTGCTGTCATGTGGATGGTCACCGGCTTCAGCCTCTCTCGTTTTGGATTATTTCTCTTCTCTCTTTCAACTTAGTGACTTATAATAGGATGACGAGTGTACAGCTTCGCACCTGCAAGCGTTGCAAAGGCTTTCAGTGGCCTACGGACGATCATAAGCTGTGTCTTCCTTGTTCCGGCTGCTCCTCTGCTCGTTCCTGCGCAGTGTGTGCGACTTGGAAGGAACGCAAGTGGTTGCAGCTGTGGGAATTCTATCAGCGTCGCCGCCCTGGGGCTTCAGAAGCTACCATGCCGATGGAGCAAGACAGGTCAGTGCGTAGCATTGTCATTCCGGTAGCCTCCGACCCCCCCTCAAATCTCCGTGCCGGTGGGCAACTTCGGAGATAGTGGGGCCCTCTTCTCGGCGCTTGATGGACTCCATACCGTTTCGCCCTCTCACAGTGATGGCCGGTAGCGTCCAACCCGTCTCACATGGCCCTTCGCAAGGGGTGGCCGAGAGACCTATGCCTGTCTCGCATGGTCCTCCCCAAGGGGTTGCCGAGAGACAGGGCACGCAGGACTCCTTCCCGCCTTCGCTAGCTTCCCGTCATCACTGTCCGTCATCCTCTGCTCGCCCTTGCAGGATTCCGTCTTTGGACTGGCGCGCTTTCCTGCGCCACCTCGATAGGAGCCCGTCCCCGCGACATCGGTCTGCTTCCACTGGCACTGTCAGGGCACCCGGCCATAGCCGGTCCCCTCGCGCCCCTCGGACTTTTGTTTGTCTCAGTCGTTCGCGCAGCCATAGAAAGGGGCCTAATCGCGTCGGTTGGATGCTCTTCCTCGGACCGTTTCTTCGGAGCTTCCTCCTTTACACGTCGGCCATGCAGGAGCCCCAGTTAGTGCTACAGTAGTGCCCGGTTCTCGACAGTGCGAGCGTTCTGCTAGCTTTTCGCCTTCCTTTCGCTTGTCGCACCGACGTTCGGATGATGATTCTCCACTTCGGGACAGAGTTGCGGTCTCTCCTGTGGTTGGGGATGATGACGTTCTCAGTTTATTTCCGGAGGACTCCTCTTCCGCCATTTTCTCTCCGGATCCTAGCCCTCATTCTGCTTCGGACTTGGATGCGCCAGGGGGGCCGTCGGGGGCGACTGACACTTCACGTGCGCTAGACGAGGCAGCGCGTTTGATCACGAAAATTCTTCCCTTGGAGAGCTGCCCTCCGTCTCCCCCACTCAAGAGGAAAGCCGCAGCTTCGGTGGATGTTCCTGTACAAGCGAAGCGTTTCAAGTCTTTGCCTCAGCCTCCGGGAATTAAGGATCTGATGGAGGTGTTTAACGAACACCTTGCCCTTGGAAAGCTCCGTGATCGAGGTTTCTTCGCTGACACGCGATGGCCCTCCAGCATCGATATCAGGTTTTGGCAGGCATGGTACGTGGGATATTCTCAGGCTTTTGCCTGCCCCCTTCCAGCCGTGGATCCGGACGCTCAGTTGCAGGCCGGAGGCAAGGTTCCTGCCCGTCGGTTTTTTCCTCCCGGACTGGAGCACACTGCTACCCTGGCACATAATTCTCTGGCGTGTGCAGGTTTCTTGGACTTGGCAACTCAGGCGGTGGTGAGAGGTATAGAGGACTTTTGGGAGCGACCGGATGAGTCTCGTCTTCGCGACATTCACTCCATCGCCATCACAGCGAATCGCGCAGTTCACCACGTTGCGACCAATTCTTTGGCGGCCATGGCGAATTGCGACCTCATGAGAAGGGGTGCCGTACTGAAGGGCTGTCTGGGCATCCCTGCGACCTCCGTGGCTCAGCTGCACCGTGCCCCCCTTGGGGGTTCCCTCCTCTTTGGTCCTACTTGGCAGGAGGTTCGGGATTCCACTAAGGACCTTTGGCCCAGCACCCCTCGATCGGACCCCTCGCGGCCCCCGGCCCAGCGCAGGGACAGGGAGCGCGCACTGCGGAACTTCAGACCTTCTTCCCGACTACTTGCCAGATTTCCTCCCTGTTCCGGACCGCGGGCTCCCACTGGTAGAGCCCGTCCCTCCCAGGCAGCGGCCCCCGCCTGGCCCCGGGCCTCACGGAGGCCAGGCTGCGGGAAGGCCCAGTGACTTCTGTCCGACACCGCCCCCGCTGACCCCTCCGGGGCCTCCATTCGGCAGAAGGCTTTCATTGCACAGCGACGCGTGGCGTTCGCTGTTGCCGGAGGACCCTTGGATTCTTGCCACGGTCTCGGAGGGGCTTCAGATTTCATTTGTGAGTCCCCCTCCATTGAGACGTTCGCCTCTATAGACAGACGTACCTTCCGAACGAGACAAGGCGGACGCGCTTCAAGGGGAAATCGCAACCCTTCTTCGAAAGGCAGCCATAGAAGTGGTGGATCGCCACGACTCACCAGCGTTCTACAGCCAGCTTTTCATTGTCCCGAAGGCCGGCGGCCAGTGGCGCCCGATCATAGACCTCTCCGCCCTGAACAAATTTATCCTTGCGCCCTCTTTCCGGATGGAAACAGCAAGAGCCCTGCAGGTGTCAGTACAGCCGTTGGACTTTGCAGTCAGCCTCGACCTCTCCGATGCGTACTTGCATGTTCCCATGCGCCCCGCTTCACATTGTTACCTTCGCTTTGCCTTCGCGGGCGTCGTCTACCAGTTTCGGGCTCTCCCCTTCAGTCTCAACTTCAGCCCGTGGGTTTTTACTCGGATTATGGATGCGGTCGTCGCAAAGGCCAGACGGGATTCCTCGAGCCTGACATCCAACTACCTCGATGATCTGCTCCTCAAGAACCAGGACTCGGTCGCGCTGGT
The DNA here is from genome assembly GCA_036245525.1 of Semisulcospira habei. Classification (NCBI taxonomy): domain Eukaryota; kingdom Metazoa; phylum Mollusca; class Gastropoda; family Semisulcospiridae; genus Semisulcospira; species Semisulcospira habei. Next base: position 157,407,200 of record BTPG01000003.1, read on the forward strand.
GGCCGACAGAGATGCGCTTCTAGCTCTACTTCGATGTCTCGGATTCTTCCTCAACGACGGCAAGTCGGACCTGGTCCCTTCGCGTCACTTCGTCCACTTGGGAATGGAGTTCTTGACCGACCTCAACAGAGTTCGTCTCCCAGAGCCTCAAATTTTAAAACTGTCGGCCATGGCGCAGCAAGTTTACATTGCGGAGACGCTTCCGGCCCGGACTTGGCTCCAGTTTCAAGGACTCATCAACGCGGCGGCGGACTTGTTACCACTGGGCAGGCTTTACGCTCGGCCGCTGCAGCTTCATCTCCTGCTCCACTGGCGGCCATCTTCGGGAGATCACTCAGCCCCGGTTCCGGTCTCGTTACTGATCCGACCTCACCTACTCCGTTGGTCGGACCGTTCCTGGTTGGCGACGGGAGTCCCTCTCTCTACCCCTCCCCCGTCGCTCTCCATTTGTTCGGATGCGAGTCGCCAGGGCAGGGGGGGGGCCCATTAATTTGCTGCTGGAATTCAGCACCGTATCAGGCCTGTGGATGGTGGACCTTCGAGACCGACATATCAACTGGTTGGAGTTGAAAGCGGTGTGGTTAGCCCTCATCCATTGGGAAGCACAGCTTTGGGAACAGGAGGTCCTGATCTTATCCGACAACGCGACGGTCATGGCCTACATCCAGAAGGTGGCACTCGGTCACCGACCCTCTGCATGCTGCTCTACCAGATCTTGCTCTGGTGCACAGATCGCAGCATTTCACTCCGAGCGCGTCACATCCCGGGTCACCTGAACGTTCTCGCGGACTCCCTCTCGAGACGGGGACAACTTCTCCACACCAAGTGGTCTCTGCGGCCGGACATCTTCTGCATGATCTGCGCTCATTGGGAGACCCCCATGATCGACTTATTCGCGACCAGATGGAACAAGCAGCTCCCGCTCTTTGTCTCCCCCATTCTGGACCCTCTCGCCTGGGCGGTGGATGCGTTGTCGATTTGCTGGGAGGGCCTCGTAGCCTACGCGTACCCTCCCTCAGTTCTTGTACCCAAGATTCTACTCAAGTTTTGGGGATGCAACACGGTCCTACTGCTCATCGCTCCGTTCAGTTGGAACAGGACGTGGACAACCAACCTTCTGAGTCTCACCACCGAACCACCTCTTCAGCTTCCCACGCCTCAGACGATGCTGAAGCAGCCTCGACAGAACCTCTTCCACCCCTGTCCGGAGAGACTGCTGCTTCACGCCTGGCGGTTGTCAGGCAGGCCCTCGCAACCTGAGGTTTCTCGGATGCTGCAGTGGAGGCAATCGCTTCAGCCCGCAGAGAGTCCACCCTCCGCATTTACGAAGGGAAATGGAGCGTCCTTCAGACCTGGTGTGAGACCAGACATCTGGACTCCTCGGCACTGACTAGTCCACAGTTAGCTGAGTTCTTCTTGTGGCTGTTTCATGACCAGAACTTGGCGGTGATTACCATTCGCGGTTATCTCGCCATGGTGGCGGACACCTATTGTCACTTAGGCCGTCCGGACCCTGGAGCGTGCAAAGACCTCTCAGACTTGATGTCCCATTTCGACCTCCAACGGCCAGTCACTCGTTCCCTCGTACCGCGCTGGGATCTTCCTTGGGTCCTGACATGGCTGAACTCCAGTCGCTTCGAGCCTCTGCGTCGTGCCAGCCTCGCGGACGTGACTAGAAAGACCTGCTTCCTTCTGGCCCTTGCCACAGCTGCCAGAGTCAGCGAACTGCATGCCCTGTCTGTTGACCTGGCCTGCTTGCAGTTCAGGATGGACGGTTCGGTTCAGCTTCTGACCAACCCTTTCTTGGCCAAGAACAGGCTCCCCTTGGCCGCGCCCCAAGGCGTGGAGTCTTCGGCCTCTTACAGGATTTGACCGGTCCCAGACATCACGACTGCAGGACCCAGTCCAAGCGCTAAAGGTCTACCTGCGCAGGGTGAAGCCCTGGAGAAGAGGTCGCTCCCGCCTCTTCCTGCCCTTGGCCCCAGGCCGGGCCGATATTTCCGCCCAGATGATATCGTCTTGGTTGCGTTGCATTATTCGTTCCGCTTACAATGATCTGTCCCCACAGGTGGCCCAGACTATGCGGATACGAGCTCATGAAGTTAGAGCAGTTGCTGCCAGCGTTGCGTTCCACCGCAACTGCGCGGTCAGAGACATTGTCGCAGCGGTCGGTTGGAGGTCAGAGTCCACCTTCGCCCGCTTCTATCTCCAGGATCTCTCCGGCCAGCGGGACAACCTGGCACTTGTTGGAGATCTCTCGGCAGCGCAACACTCCCTCCGTGCGCCTTCGCTGAAATCGTCGGGAGGTTGCCCTTCGATGCTCAGCTTACAGCCGTGATGAATATGGGGGCAGCACCCTCCTCCTTTTCGCCATTCATTCCATACAGTAATGCCATCGGTAATGGATTTTGAGGAAACAAATGTATTTTTCTTTAAAATGTATTTTTTCGAAAAATACTTACCGATGGCATTACTCGGAGGTCCCTCTCACCTACCCTGCTTGCCGCCTCTTCGCAAAGTGTACGAGTGGCGGGAAGTTACGGCGCATGACCGGATGGAGGGAGGGGAGACTACCTGGTCACTTGGTTACAACTCTCTCTCTCTCTCTCTTACACCCCTTGTTGGGTAGATATACACAAGGGTGCTTAGGCCGAAATCGGGTAAGTAAAGGGGTATATTCCATACAGTAATGCCATCGGTAAGTATTTTTTAAAAAAATATGTTTTAAAGAAAAGTAGCAGGAATTGTTATGTTTCTGCACACTTCTGTTATGTGTGCCTACTCACATATATATAACTGTGGGTTTGTATTGACCAATATAATTTTCCTGAAATATTGTCTTAACTACAATATGATCTATGCTACAATTTTATTACTACAAGTATATTTATGTCTGCGAGTCAATGTCAACAGGGTGGATCTTATTTTGAGATCTTCAGTCCACAAGGCCGAGACTCTGCAGCACACTGGAAGATAGGACCAGGAGTGAAAAAGGTTGGTGACAAACAAGCTTTTTTTTTAGCCCATAAAGCTCCTGACAAGATGTGGATCAACTGTGATAGTTCAAGGGTGGTGACAGAATAGCTTGGCTCCTGTAGGCACCAAGCTTTTTCCTACACCACCCTTGAAGTCTCATGGCCAGTCTGTCTCCAGAACTGTGACATAGACCTCAAAAGATATTTTAACAAGGGATAATTTCAGCCTCAGGATGTAATGAGTTAAGCTAATTGCCTTGAGACTCAAGAGTATTTGTTTGTGTTTGTACTCAATCATCATTATTCTTCAGAAAATTGCCTGCATGAACTGATTCAGCCCCGACACACCACAGCAAGACATGGATCAAGCATGATAGTTCAAGGGTGGTGCCAGAATAGCATGGCGCCTATAGGCGCCAAGCTGTTCTGGCACCACCCTTGAACTATCATGCTCGATCTGTCTCTAGAATTGTAATACAGTCCTTCAGAGGACAACTTCACAATTGGGGGATTTCGGTCCTGGGGCAGAATGTGTTAATAATTGTTTTCCTAAGCAGGAGATAAACTGGCACTTGCTGTGTGTATCCCAACAGATGTATGAAAAGGAGGTGAAGGGTTACATTTACATTCTTGAAGGCACCCCGTCGACAACAAAGGTGCATTTTCCCAAAGACAACAAACATTCAAGTAAGTGCTTCAAATGTTAACCCATCTAACCCCACGGCCACATTTCTTTAACCGCCACGAGATGGCCTTAGTCGCCTGCTCGGCGTTCTACCACAATAACTAACTGACTAACATTTCCTAAATTTTGAAGGTGTCTTCTAGCGACTATGTACTGGTACCAGCTGCAGGCGATGGATCGACCATGAATTATCATGGTCAATCCATCTCCTGCTGTAGGGCGTTGGGGCTGAATGGGTTAATGCCTACAGCTGCTCTTACATTGCAGTGGTATGGTGGTCTGCCTGTGACTGATTGATGTTCTGGTCTGTGGCTTGGCATCTTGTAGCCTCGAGGCTGTAAGGTCCAATATATCAGACCAGTGCTTAATACTGGTAAAATTATATGCACAGAGAGAACATGTATATAGTCTGTCTGAGCAAAGTTTGCCTCGTTTTTTTTGCAAATAACTGTTGAACGCAAATGATTTCAAGACATCTCTAAGAAGAAAAGATGATCACCAGCTTTGGTCCTAACTTATTTTAATTTTTCTTTACTCTCGATGACAGTGGTTTAGCTGCTGCCCTTTTGAACATGACCTATTTAAACCGGCTAAAGTATACCCTGATTGCGCCCCAATCAGCAGCACTGACACATATTTATTCTGGTAAATTTCATGCTTCTCATGTTGATTGTTTGATAGTGTTGGTCTTGCAGAACGTCTGATCCTTGCATAGATTGTCACAGTTTCAGCGTCAGTGATGCAGGTCAGTGGTCACTGAGGCCTGAACAGGGTATATATTCAAACTTGTATGTAGGTCATCTCCATGATCTCCCGAGGGTAGTGGATAAACCATTGAGTTTAAAGCCAGCTAAATTTTAAAACAAATTAGGATCAAGTTTGGTGATCACTTTTTGTTCTTGGCATCTTTCTGAATATGTCTTGTTGAAAAGTTAATTTGAAACAAGATGAGATGAACCATAACCCACAAAGTCCCTTCTATATGAGAGCTGTCCTCTCTGTCAATGGTCTCTACCTTTTGTCTTTGACCTGATTCTGATGTTGAATTATCTCCTATTGAAAAAGTCTCGCAGATCTGCAAATGCGTCGGTGAGTTCTATAAGGGGCACAGGATATACGCGTCATTGATTTGTCAAATGTCATTTGTCATGACGTAAGTTTTAGTTTTTACGTAATTTTATATTTTACATGATATGAGTTTCACTTTCGCTTCATAGGCTTGAGAGAATGGTGACAAAACTAGAACTTCACGGTACAATTTCAGTCTTGCTATAATTTGTGTGAAAGCAGGTTGACTTTACCTAGCTACATGATATACTAAGTACACGGGTTACCTGCATGCTCTTCTGAAAGCGCGTCGATGTGTGTTAGTGCGTGCGTGCACGCATGCTCCAAACATCTCCAAGAGGCATAGATCCTCATGCGCCTTGAGGGTGCATGAGGATCTATTTCTCCTGGAGATGTGCGCATGTTTGTGTGAGAGAGAGAGAGAGCTGCACGCGCGAGAGAGAATGATGTCATATTTAGAGTATTATGTCAGTGTCTGCGTGGTGACGGAGTTGCCTCTTTTACATCACCGCCTCTGTCTGACTTTCTCTAGAAGTAAATTTTTTTTAGTGTTTTAATTCTGTTTTGAAAAGAATTAATTTTTACTGAAGAAGTTGAAAAGATTCAAAGCTAGCTAACGAACTCGTCTGATGTCTTTCTCCAAACTAGCTATATGCAAAAGTTGAAGCAAATAATTTATGACAAAAATTTTGGACTCTAATCTGGGTCAACCGACTTTGGAGGCTCTCTTAGCCACCCACTTAAGAAAGTATTTCGCCAAGTTTCAAGCTTGTGTGTACAGAAATATCGGAGATTCTCTCGTTTACATACATCCTCACACACATACATACATACATATGCACATACATACATACGCACATATGGCGCTTCGCGCCAAATGTACGCTCAGCAGAGAGGTTAGCGTAAGTAGACATGATGTAATTTTTATCTTGTTACTTGAATTGTTAGAGGTTCAGCCTGCCCGCCTTTGACATCATGGACATGCTATTAAATTCACCCTAACGTGACCGGTCCTAAAAGTCCCCTCTAAAAATAGAAGTGACTTAAAAACAACAGGCAAGCATTGCTCAAACGGACAATACATGAACTCAAAACATATATACTACAGATGACAGAGAGAGAAACTGATCTGTGTAATTTGTGCTCATGATGGTGGTGGCGAAGGGCAACAGTGCTTGATGACTTCAACGTGGACAAGTCTGTCTGTTTATGTGAATTGTCATTCTCATACTAGTACGTGTGTGTCAGCTACTATTATCTCAGTATATGTGGGCTTGCATGGGTTTGTGTAACTTTTGACTTGATTTGAAGTTGCCAGGCTGTAAATGTATATTTTTCATACCTTGACCTTAAGTACCTGCGCTGTGAATCTGGAGTGAAGATTACTCTCTAAAATAAAAATAAAGGTGCTTTACATGTTTAACCCATTTAGCCCCAACGCTCTACAAGATTAGATGGATTGACCATGATAATTCAAGGATAGTGCCAGATTAGCATGGCACCATCAGGCGCCGAGCTAATCTGGCACTACCCTTGAATTTTCATGGTTGATCCATCTAATGCAGCTGGTACATAGTCGTTAGACCACACCTTCAAAATTTAGGAAATGCAGCTGCTGGGTTAAATGGGTTAATGTAAACATCAAAGGGAATGTAGCATAGATGTTGCACTGGCAGTTGTAAGGTCCCATGCAGGTTTCAATCCCCTGTTGGGCAGGAATGGTATGTGGAATTTTCCTTATTCCCACTAAGTCAAATTTACATACAGATTTGGTTTACTGTATATCTCCTTCATGTGCACACCAGCATGCATAATCATCGAGTGCATGTTAACAAATCCCACCTCCACTGTTTGAAAAGAGCAGGCTGGTTAACCCTTTTCATCCTGATACATTACTTTGCACTGATACACTAAATTAATTTGACTATGATAGTTCAAGCGTGGTGTCAAAATAGCTTGGCACTTGAGGCGCCAAACTATTCTGGCACCACACTTGAACTTTAATGGTTGATCTATCTCCCATAGGACAGTAAGGAATTTAAAAAAAAAAAATCAGCCTCAGGATGTAATGTGCTTGGGCTGGTGGAATGGAAAACAGAAATCTATTTTATGCACTAAAGTTTGTTGCAGAAGTTATAGCAGGTTGGAAGTTTACACCTAAGGCAGCATAGCAACAGGCTTCGAGGCTCCAGCTTTCACCCCAGTGGTGCTTTGAGCGTTTGAAAAGATGGATATATGGATTGGGAGACCCCATTGACACACATGTTTATAATGTCTTCATAATTTCTCTTTCAGTCACCCTGGTGCAGCGTTACCTCGTGCTTCAGTTATACTTGACTAAGGGTCAAGACTTTTCCCTGGAACTTGGGTAAGCTGCATTAGATTTTCTACTTTTTTTGGACTTCTTTGTGAACAAAGATATATGTATATACATGGTACATAAATATCTGTGACACGAAAGAGGTCAATAGGTTGTGTGAATTTATTCTTTGCGTGTCGGTGGTGGTTTTAGTCATGATGACGCTTGCATGAATCATCTAGACTATGACTGCTACTGACACCCAAAGGGTTAAGCATCTATATCTAAGACAAATGTTTATCTTCTGTGCCATGTTAACCCTTTTCATCCTGATACACCCATTGTGTGACATTAATTTGACTATGATAGTTCAAGGGTGGTGCCAGAATAGCTTGGTGCCTGAGGTGCCAAGCTATTTTGGCACCACCCTTGAACTAAAACGGTTGAGCTATCTCCTAATCTGTAATGTAGCCTTCATAGAACAATAAGCAATTTAAAAAAATCAGCCTCAGGATGTAATGGGTTAAAAAATTCAAACCTATCTGATCTATATACATACACTACAGCAAGATCTTGAGTGACTTCAGAGTTTAAGGGTGCTGACAAAATAGTGTTCACACCTTTAGACACCGTGCTAATCTGACACCAACCTTGAACAATCATGGTCAGTCTGTCTCCTTTACTGTAATGTATGTAGTCTTCAGAGGACACCCCAGCAGCAAAATGTCTTTGGGCCTGTGACAGCCGCTGTCGGCCTTTGGACCTTTGCTCACTGGGCAACTGCCAAATTTTGGAATTTCAGCCATACGACACAGTGGTTTGTTTTTTCAAAATACATTACCGATGGCATTACTATCTGGAATACACTCAATTGCCTATAGATTTCAGCCCAAAAGTTGTGTAACCCACACAACTGGGGAGGAGACACCGGGGATCCACGCACCGGGGCCCCGGGTGGCCTCCCCTTACTACCCTATCCCAGCATTCGTAGGGCAACCCTGTCAGTTTCACTCATAGCTCGACCGTGGACGGTCGAGTTTTTGCTTTACTCCGTTTGGAAACTTTTTTCTACCAGAGTTTGATAGTTTTTTGGCCTTCGCTTTGAGGGTTTTTTTATAGCCTTGGACTCTCTACTTCGTTGACTTCTCTCCTACCCGTAGTTTGTAAGGGACTGCTGTGTTTGAACTAAGCGCCGTCCGGTTCGGACCGGCTTTGACTTTCAGTGAGCTTCGCCAGTGACCTTGTGGTTGGCTTCCGCACGTGACTTTGTGAACTTGGTAGGAGTGCGACTTGACTTTTAGCCTTCGTACGGATTTATCAGTGACGCTATGGCTACTCCTGTGTTGAAGTCTTGCCGTATTTGCGGGGACTTTCAGTGGCCCTCCAATGCCCACAACGCCTGCTTGCCATGCTCGGGCTGTTCATCGGACAGGACGTGTGACGAGTGGATGGAAGACCGGTGGTCACAGATGTGGGACTTCTACAGGCGCGACCGGCCCTCCCGGCCGCTTCAGTCTCCCCGGAATCCTCCACAGGTAGTCGTCGCTACGTCGGCTCCTCGGGCACCGCTCCGCTCCGTCGTTCGGGCTGTCCGGCCCTCAGGTAAGTCCCCTTCTTGCACTATTACCTCACAGGTTCGCCCTCCCCACTCCGAGTCTTCGGAGCAGGGTAGGCGAGTTTCGGAGTCGCGCTCCCCACGCTCTGCTTCGGCAGCGCGTGGCTTGAGCCCATCGGGTTTGCTCACCCCCCGCTCTGCTTCGAGCGAGTGATCTAGGCGAGTGGAGCGTTCGTCAGCCACCCCCCGCTCTGGGTCTCCTGAACGGGTGCGGTTGAAAGAACGCAAGCGTAGTAAGAATGAGAGGAAACGTACTAAGAGAGGTTCTCTCTCACGCTCCGAGGCGTCGGAGCGTGTCTTGAGGCCCTTAGCAGTGCGGCCCCCTCCTTCGGTTAATTCTGAGCGGGCTGGGCCAGCTTCGCTTTTGTCCCTCCCCCGCCCGGTCTCGTCTGGGCGGGCCAGGGGTGTAGTTGACACTCGTCCCCCATGCTCCGAGGCGTCTGAGCGGGGGTCGCATGCTCAGAAATTGTCCCCTCCCCGCTTCGCTTCGCCTGAGCGGGCTTGGGGAGACCATAGGCAGTCCCCTCCCCCCCCCCCCCCCCCCCCCCCCCGCCCCGTTCCAACCAGGCGGGCACGGTGTGACTCTGACACACGTCCCCCTCACTCAGAGGCGCCTGAGTTGGGGCCGCATGTTCATGAATTGTCCCCTCCCCACTTCGCTTTTCCTGAGCGGGCTTGGCGTAACTCTAGAATGTCCCCCCCCCCCCCCCCCCCCCCCCCCCCCCCGGCCTGTTCCAACCAGGCGGGCCCGGTGTGACCAGACCGCTACGTCGCTATACCGGTTTCGTTCGGAGAGTGGTCTCTGTCACCAGCGTGTGGATTCTAGCTTCACCGCTGACCATCCTTTCTTCGCGGTCCCTCTGTCCCCGCGACGCTCCGCCCGGCGGAACCGGATGTCCTCAGCCTTCATCCTACGGATTCGGCTTCGGCCATCTTCCTGCGGGATTCGGCGGTGGGATCCCCTTCCCGCCTGTCAGCGTTCTCGTCGGCCCCCTCCTCCTTGGACTTCGTCGGCCCTTCGCTCGGATCGCAGACTATAAGCGCCTTGGATGAGGCCTCCCGGCTTATTGCGACGTTTCTCCCACCCGACTTCTGTCCTCCTTCACCCCCGATGAAGAGACAGGCTTCCGCTATGGTCGACGCACATAGGCACGTCAAGCACTGCAAGTCCCTTCCTCAACCTGCCGGCTTCCGGGACCTCACAGATGCATTCTCCGACAACTTCGGCGACGCGGGATTCTTCTCCGATTCACGGTGGCCTGCAGGGATTAACTTGAGCTTCATTACGCGGGACATTCTGAAGCCTTCGCCGTCCCTCTCCCAGTGGTGGATACGGCGGCCCTAGTTCAGGCGGGCAGCCGCAGAATTGTCTTGAAAGCTTGGCCTCGTCCGCTCGACAGGATCGCTTCCTTAGTGCGAAATTCGCTGGCGTGCTCAGGGTTCCTGGAGTTGGCTACCCAGGCGGCTTTGCAGTGCCTGGAGGGAACTTGGGATCTGGAGGTGCCGTCCTCTCTCCGCGATGTGCAGTCCATCCTGATAGTGGCCAACCGGGCCGCCTACCACTCCTCCACCAACGCCATGGTGGCGGCCGCCAATTGTGATCTTTGGCGACGGGATACCCTTCTGCATCTCTGCGCGGATCTCCCGAAGTCAGTGAAGACCCAGCTTCGACAGGCCCCCCTAGGTGGATCTCAGCTTTTCGGGGACACGTGGAAGTCAGTTAAAGACTTGTCCAAGGACCTGTGGCCCAGACCTGTCTCCACTCCTGCAGCGACTCGCTTTCGCGGCCCCCGCCCGGCCGGGGGTCGTGCCCGGCGGTCTTCTTCTTCTTCTCTTCTTCTCGAACGCCGTCACACTTGGAGTTTGGCTCTCAAAATGAAATCTGTGGTCTTCTGTAGCGCCTCCACAGGCCCGTACAGTTTCTCTTGTAGAGTGGCAGGCTTCGGCCATATCTCCTCCCTCAGCGGCTGGTGGTTCCCACAGTCCTGGAGGATGTGCTCTGCGGTCTGCTCTGCTTCTCCACAAGGGCACAGGGGAGATGGCACAAGGTGGAAGCGTCTGTGCAGGTGGAAATTGAGTCGGTTGTGCCCGGTCCTCAGACGAAAGATGGTCACCTGCTCTTGTCTGGACAGCTGATGGTAACTGTCTAGGGGCCGTTGTGGTGGTCTGTACACAGACTTAATGATGGTCTTCATCTCTGTGAAGCTGACTCCATTTTCATCTTGTTCTTTCTCTGCGCCCACTTTTGCCATTCTGTCAGCTTCTTCATTGCCGTAGATGCCAGTGTGAAGGGATCCACTGCAGCACCAGTCTGGTGCACTTGATGTTTTGCAGTGCCTCTTGTAGACGTGGCAGTTTGCTTGCTGTTGCTGCCTCAAGGACAGACATGGCATCAGTAAGGAAGACAATCTGGGCATCAGGGTCTGCAGTGCCACTAAGGGTGTTAGCTGCGCGGACTAGGGCTTCCACCTCAGCTCTGTAATTTGTGCAGTGAAGGCCTGTTGGTACTGCCTCTGCCTGCCATTTTCCGTTTGGGTACTGAATGTACACCCCAGCCCCTCCATCCTGAACTGCATCTGTGGCTGATCCATCGGTGTATGCCCGTATCCATGCTTCCAGGGGATACTTTTCTTCGAGCATGGCCAGTGTCAGGGCTTTCTTGCTCACAGTGCTGTGCTCATCTCTGGTGGTGATGTAGGGTACCGTGGAAGAGATGGTGATGTTTTCTGGCTTACTTTCCCAAGGTGGAAGGTCGCTAGCAGGATTCAGAGCCTCTACCTGCGCAGGCAGCTTTACCTGGTGTTTTCTCTGCAGTGCTCTCGTCTCCTTCACAAAGCTTGATCTTTTCAGTCTCCCTGAGGTTGGTTGTTTCATCCTAGCGTTCATAGGATGGTCTTTGGAAGACTTGACCTTTGTGGACTGTATCAAGGCTTTGCAATCTCTTCTCATGCGCAGGGGTGGGATGCCTGTTGTCTCTTCCATCTTTTCAATTGGTGTGGATATCATTGCGCCGGTGATGATACGCAGTGCCTGGTTCTGAACTCTGTCAATGGTCTGCTGGTGTGACTGGGCTGCCGTCAACCATGCATTAGATCCGTACTCAAGGTGTGGTCTCACTGTGCCTTGATATACATTTTTGAGGATCTTTTCATTGGCTCCCCATTGTGTTCCAGCCAGTTTTCTCATGATGTTCAGCTTTCTTCTAGCTTTCGCTTCTGCATTCCAAATGTGCGGCTTCCACGTCAGCCTCTTGTCAAGGGTGACTCCCAGGTATGTCTGTTGGTCTTCATACCGCAGCAGGGTGTTGCCCAGTGTTAGGTTGCCAGCCTTTGCCTTGTTGGAGAGAGAGAAGAGTGTGGCTGATGATTTTTCTGTGTTGATGGTCACACACCAGTTGTTGGTCCAGTCTGTCAGCCTGTCCAGGGCTAGCTGCATCCTGTATGTAGCAGTTGTTGCATACTCTTCTGTGCACCAGAGTACCAGGTCGTCTGCGTACAGGGCTGCGTGTACTCCTTTTGGTAGCTCTGGCACAAGATCGTTGATGAAAAGTATGAACAGTGTCGGTGACAGGACTCCCTCCTGTGGCACCCCCTGACGCAACAGCACTTTTTGGCCACAGTACCCATCCACTGTCACACGGGCTCTGCGATTGTGCAGGTATGACTTGGTCCACCGGTACATATTCCCTTGGATGCCACTGCGAAGGAGTTTCACAAGGAGACCATCCTTCCACACCTTGTCGAAAGCCTTCTGTAGGTCAATGAAGGCAGCTAATGTCACCTTCTGATCTTGAAAGGCATCTTCTATGACCTGTGCAAGGTGTGTTGTCTGGTCTTCTGTACTCTTGTAGCTTCTGAAGCCAGCTTGCTCTGGCACGATAATGCTCTCAGAGTCCAGGTACCACTGCAGGCGCTTGTTGATGATGCGCTCCATGGTCTTGCACACACAACTTGTCAGGCTGATGGGGCGATAACTCAGGGCTTTGGACTTATTCTTCCCTTTCTTCAAAATTGGGATCATCCTGGCTTCCTTCCAGCACTGGGGTACCTGTCCTCCTCTCCAGCTGTGGTTAAAGATGTCCAGTAGCTTCATTAAGGCAGTGTTGCCAAGGTGTTGTAACATCTCGTTTGAGATGCTGTCTGGACCTGGAGATTTTTTCTTCTTCAGCTGTTTGATGGCCATCTTCAGTTCTGGAAGGGTGATGTCCTTCTTCATTGCATCATGGATGTTCACATCTCTTGTTCTCTCTCTTTCTTCCTGTCTGATCCCGGCGGTCTTCTAGACCCTCCTTGCTTCCAGTCGGTTCGGCCAGAGGTACGGCTCGCCCTCCTTAGGCCCCTCAGCCCTTCCCCGCCTCCCGCCCCTCTTGGTCATGCGGCGCCTGTAGGTCCGGGCACGGCCGGGCCCGCTGACTTACCCCCTCTCTCACCCCCGTCGGCAGTTCCCGGGTCTCCAGTCGGCGGGTGGCTGTCTCTTTACAGCGACCATTGGAGGTCGCTGTTCCCAGACGACCCCTGGATCCTTTCCACGGTTTCTACAGGCCTCCAGCTTTCTTTCCAGTCCCCTCCACCTCTTCGCAGGTCCCCCATGTGGACCCAGTCCCCACTCGACACCTTTCAGGCGGACGCTCTGCGCAGAGAAGTTTCGGCTCTCCTCGACAAAGCAGCGACGGAGGTGGTATCGCGTCAGGACTCACCAGCATTTTACAGCCGCCTCTTTCTCGTTCCCAAACCAGGAGGCAAGTGGCACCCAGTCATCGACTTGTTGGCACTAAACAAGTTCATTTCGGCCCCTCGGTTCCGGATGGAGACAGCCAGGATCCTCCTAGCGGCCATCCGATCGATGGACTTCGCGATCAGCCTCGATCTGCCTGACGCCTATCTTCATGTCCCGATTCATCCGTCTTCTCGCAGTTACCTGCGGTTTGCCTTTGGGGGAGTCGTTTACCAGTTCTGCGCCCTTCCCTTCAGCCTCAACATCAGTCCGTGGGTTTTTAAGAGGATCCTCGACGCGGTGATGGCCTACTTCCGCCGACGATCCCTGAGCCCGGCCTCCAATTACTTGGACGACCTACTACTGCGAAATCTGATAGCCTCAGCGCACCTTGCTTTTCCTCCTGCGTCGTCTCGATTTTCTTCTCAATCTGGGCAAATCGGATCTTACCCCCTCTCAGTGTTTTCTACATCTGGGGATGGAGTTCCTGACCGATCTCAATCTAGTCCGCCTGCCTCTGGCCTGGCGGCAGAAGATCGTCGATCTAGCACTTTCGATGGAGGTAGGGTCCTCCTTCTCAGCCAGGGTCTGGCTTCAACTTCTGGGCCTGCTCAGTGCGGCTGCAGACTTGCTTCCCTTGGGCAGGCTTTATGCCCGCCCGTTGCAACTACATCTCCTACTACACTGGCGTCCTTCGTCGGGTTCCCTTGCGGATCTTGTACCGGTTACTCCTCTGGCTCGTCCACACCTCCAGAGGTGGGCGGACATCGCTTGGCTGACTACGGGCGTGCCTCTTCACTCACCTCCGCCCCGGTGGTCTCTCTGCACCGACGCGAGTCAGGCCGGCTGGGGCGCGCATCTGTTACCAGACTTTGTCTCGGCCTCGGGTCTTTGGCCGCGGGGTTTGGAGGACAAACACATCAACTGGCTGGAGCTGAAGGCAGTTTGGCTGGCCCTCAGTTTCTGGCAGGAGACCTTGACCAACCAGGACGTTCTCGTTCTCTCAGACAACTCGACGGTGGTGGCTTACATACAGAACCAGGGGGGCACTCACTCGCCCTCCCTGTGCATTCTCCTTTACCATCTCCTCCTCTGGTGCAGGGACCAGGGCATTACTCTACGGGCTCGCCACATTCCCGGTCACCTGAACGTGATCGCGGATGCCCTGTCCTGCCGCGGACAGCTGCTCCACACGGAGTGGTCCCTACGCCCGGACATCTTTCGCCTGATCTGCTCCCGGTGGGAAACTCCTTTAGTGGACTTGTTTGCCACCAAGTGGAACAAACAGCTCCCGGTCTACGTCTCACCAGTCCCGGACCCGCTCGCCTGGGCGGTGGACGCGCTTTCCATCCCCTGAGACGGTCTGATCGCTTACGCCTACCCCCCGTCAGTCCTCGTTCCGAAGGTTCTGCGGAAGCTTCTGGGTTGCTCCACAGTCCTCCTTCTGGTGGCCCCCTTCAACTGGACCAAGAGCTGGACCACGGACCTACTCGAGCTAGCGACGGACCTGCCGCAGGAGCTTCCTACACCTCCGCCAGCAGCTTTTCCATCCGTGCCCGGAGCGCCTCCTCCTTCACGCCTGGAGGTTGTCCGGCAAGCCCTCGCCGCTAGAGGTTTCTCGGATGCGGCGGTGGCGGCTATTGCAGCAGCCCGCAGATGGTCTACGCGGCGGGTATATGAGAGCAAGTGGAGGGTCCTTCAGGCCTGGTGCGCCTCCAGAAGTCTCCCTCCCACATATCTAGCCACCCCGGAGCTGGCGGAGTTCTTCCTGTGGCTTTTTGAAGAACAAGGCTTAGTGCCCGTTACCATCAAAGGTTATCGCTCCATGATCGCGGACACTTCCTGCCACCTGGGCCGGCCAGACCCAGGTGCTTGCAAGGATCTGACGGACTTGCTGGCACATTTTGAGCTTCGACGACCAGTTTCTCGGTCCCCAGTGCCTCGGTGGGATCTCGCCTGGGTACTAACGTGGCTGAACACGGACCGCTTTGAACCTCTGCATTTGGCTAGTTTCTCAGATTTGACCAGGAAGGCATGTTTTCTGCTGGCTCTCGCCACGGCGTCCCGAGTGAGCGAGCTTCACGCTCTCTCGGTACTTCCCTCCTGTTTGCAGTTTCGCTCGGACGGTTCTGCACAGCTTCTCACCGACCCATCCTTTTTGGCAAAGAACCGCCGCCCTGCGGCGGCCCCTCAGATGCTGACCGTACGGCCTCTCCGTGGTACGGACATGGCCCCTGAGTCGCGTCAACAGGACCCGGTGCAGGCGCTTAGGATTTACCTGCGTCGCTCTAAGCCGCGACGCCGGGGGCGCTCTCGCCTCTTCCTCCCACTGTCCGCAGGCAGGCCAGGTATTTCGGCCCAGACAGTGTCATCCTGGCTGTGGTGGGTGATTAAGTTGGCCTACCAGGACCTCTCCCCGGACGGCGATAGACTTCTTCACATCTGGGCGCATGAAGTAAGAGCAGTGGCCACCAGTCTTGCCCTGGACCGCAACTGCTCGGTCAAAGATATTGTTACGGCGGTCCGCTGGCGAGCTGACTCCACATTCGCCCGCTTTTATCTGAGAGACCTATCCGGCCAACGTGACTCCCTGGCATGGGTGGGCGACATTTCCGTGGCCCAGCACTCCCTCCGCGTGTCCCTGGCGTCTTAGGTACGTCATAGCTGAAATCGTCGGGAGTGCTCTCTCTCTCTCCCTCTCTCTGGGCCAACGGGTGGTTGGGTTTGCGGTTATAGGAACGGCACCCTCCGCCTGTTCGACATTCTTCCAGATAGTAATGCCATCGGTAATGTATTTTGAAAAAACAAATGAATTTTTTTTCTAAAATGTATTTTTTTTAAAAATACTTACTGATGGCATTACTCAGACTGCCCTCCCGCTTGCCTCTTTTCGCTATGTGTGAAACTGACAGGGTCACCCTACGAATGCCAGGATAGGGTAGTAAGGGGAGGCCACCCGGGGCCCCGGTGCGTGGATCCCCGGTGTCTCCTCCCCAGTTGTGTGGGTTACACAACTTTTGGGCTGAAATCTATAGGCAATTGAGTGTATTCCTGATAGTAATGCCATCGGTAAGTATTTTTCAAAAAAATACATTTTAGAAAAAAAATTCATTTTTATTTTCTCAAAATCATTACCGACGGCATTACTACTAGGAATATTTCGCTTAGCTTAACAATTTTAGCCCAAAAAACTTGTTGTGTACGTTACAACAGGGGAGGCAATCACTAGGGGTGTCGTTACCCGGACACCTGGGGTGGCCTCCCTATCCGGTGGCTCGCTCACCGTTTCCAAGCACTCTCTTCGCTTAGCTATTCAGGACAGGCCGTGTGCATATCATGCTCCGGCTGTAGTTAGGTGGATTACCATTGTGTACTATGGACTTTTGAATTTATGTGTTTCGGTCTTTCATGGGTTGGATTATGTGCATTGTGTTTTGCTTGGATTACCTACGTGTTCTGTGGATTACATGATGTTGGTTTTGTGTGGGATTATCGGTTTGAGCAATGGCAAGGTGAAGTAGCGGTTACTGCCTCTAACCGGTTTTGACCAGGCAGCGGCGGTGACCGGGCAGTGATATGTTGCAAGCCAACCGGGAGCGCGGTTCTTTTTCGGAGGTTCCCCGCTGTCACTTGGCCTGGTCTTCTGTCCTTTGTTACAGTACTCAGGTACGGACATGCACCAAATGTGGCGCCTTCCGATGGCCGAGCGACGGCCATGATATCTGCCTACCCCACTCGGGCTGCTTCTCCAGTCGGACGTGCCGCGTATGCGGGACTTGGGAGGAAGAAAGATGGTCACAGCTGTGGGCGTTTTACCGGAGGGAGAGACCGGCGCCGCTCTCACAGTTGAAGTCAAAAAAGGACTCTACAGCAGGGCAGAAGAAGGCAGAATCATACGGAACTGTGAATAAAAGGGGTCTCCTACCCTGCTGGTGCCTTCCCCGCCTTGAGCGGATGATTGAGCCTAACATTTCGGATCAGGGCTTGCCCCCCATCCAAGCCCGGGCACCAAGAGCTCCACCCCACCTCGTAGAGGCCCCGGATATGCTCGACTGCCAACAATGGGGTTCGTCCCCTAGGCACGTGTCGGCATTTGGAGCTCAGTCCCCTCGCAGTAGAGAGATTGGGCGAGATTATCACCCCCCATGTGAAAGACAGAGAGAGAGCCCAAGCGGGGGACCCCCCCACCTCATGCCATAGGCCGGACCAGCGCCGTCACCGGGCCGCGTCTACTACGCACCTCTCAGAGAGGGACAGGAATGAGAGACACAGAATGAACTCTACACCTCCACCCCTCCGCTCTGAGGGCCCGGATATGAGAGACCCACCGCGACGAGATTCGTCCCCACGGAAAGAAGTCGGAAGACTAGAAAGGAGTCTAAGACAGAGTAATGTTTGCAAGACCGAAGCCCTACCCCCGGAGGACGGACGTTCGGGCAGCCACACGGTTCGACGACAGGTGCCTTCCCGTCGGGAGAGGACCTTGGACGAGCTTTCTCCTAGGAGGAGTTGGAAGAGTTACACCCAGTGGTCTCGGCCGCCTCGACCTTTGGGGACATAAGCGTCACGGGAGGGAACTCGGAGCGAACGAGTTCAACAGAGATCACGTCAGGAATCGATACACAGTAGACACTGCTTACGGTGGGATGATAAGTCTTCACTCTCATCCTCCACGGATTGGCGGTCGAGATCAGTTTCGCGGCAGACCACTTTGCGACTGCAGGCGGCTGCACCCCCTAGGGTTAGCACTTTGCCAGCTCGGACAACCCAGGATGGGTCGACGTTGGAGCCCTGGCGCCCTCGGAGTCGACGCAGGAGCCACTTGGATAGCAGCAGAAATACAAAGGCTTCTTCCCAGCCTCGGCGCTTTCTCGGCCCCCTGCAGCCATCGGCAACGATTACGGAAAGTTCGTCAGTCCTTGCGGCGTGAGATACAGTTAGACCAGCGACCCGTCCTTCTTCGCGGGTTCCGCTAGATGAGGAGGAGGTGCTCAGCCTTCACCCTGAGGATTCAGCTTTGGCGTTGGGAGTAGACAATGGGCCGCCACCTTCGCCCAGCGACGCGCCGTCATCGCCGGCAGCAGCTGACACGGCACATAGTGGACAGGCTCGTTCTTTGGATGAAGCGTCTCGGATCATTGCATCCTTCCTTTCCCCGGAATGCTGCCCCCCGTCTCCGCCCATGAAGAGGAAGGCTTCAGCTATGGTCGATGCTCCCCGACAGCCCAAGAGATTTAAGTCCCTACCTCAACCCGTCGGGCTTCAGAGACTTGGCAGAGGCTTTCTCAGTGCGCCTGAGACACTACGAGTTTTGGGAGTCAAGGCTTCTTTTTGGATGCCCGATGGCTGACGGGGATGGACATCTCTTTTCGTCAGGACTGGTATGCTGGCCACTCCCAGGCGTTTTCCTGTTCTCTCCTGGCGATAGACAAGGAGGCAGTGATACAGTCAGGACCAGTGCGTGGCACGTGGATACCAGGAACAAAAGCTTTGGACAAGATGGTGTCTTTCGCCCGCAACTCGTTGGCGTGCTCGGGGTTCCTGGAGATGGTGACGCAGTCAGTAGCCAAATGTCTGGAAGACACTTGGGACCTCTCCGCTTCACCATAGCTTAGAGATGTTCACAAGGTACTAGTAGCGGTGAATAGGGCAGCGTTCCATGCATCGGCTAACTCCATGGTGGCAGCGATCAACTGCGACCTTATGCGTAGGGACGAGGTGTTTGGAAGTTGCCGCGCACTCCCAGTTGCGGTGGAGAATCAACTGTGCCAAGCGCCCATCGGTGGGGAGCTGCTATTTGGACCAGTGTGGCAGGAGGTAAAGGAAACAAACAAGGAGCTATGGCCAGCCCTGGCATGAGCAGTCACATCTCGCTTTCAGTTGGTCTGCAGAGCTGTGGGTCACGCCCTGCGTTTTGCCAGACCCGCCGCCTCCCAACCCCCTAGGGGTCATGGGGGCTCCCGTTCTCTGCCCACGCGTTCGCTTGCTTTCCCTGCACCTTCTCCTACCTGGTCCAGCAGCGCCCGACCTGTCATTCTCCCGCCGACTCCTTTAGGGTCTCTGGTCGGCAGGAGACTAGCCGTCTACAGCAGCGCATGGCACCTGCTGTTTCAGGACGACCCGTGGATTCTTTCGACCATCACGGAGGGACTGAGGATCTCCTTCCAGTCTTCACCTCCGTTGCGACATCTCCCCCCCCCCCCCCCCCCCCCCCCCCCCCTGTGGACTCGGGAGCCGGGGGATCGGGACAACTCAGCAGCACTGCATGATGAGGTGTTAATGCTACTACAGAAGGAGGCCACAGAGGTGGTCGACCGTCAAGACACCCCAGCCTTCTACAGTCGGCTGTTCGTTCCCAAGCCAGGAAGCAAGTGGCGGCCAGTCATAGACCTCTCAGCGTGAAACAAGTACATTGTGGCTCCACGATTCCGGATGGAGACAGCCAGAGCCCTGCGGTTGGTGGTGCAACCCCAGGATTTCGCCGTGAGTCTCGACCTAGCGGATGCGTATCTTCACGTACCCATACACCCTCTCGGCGTTATCTGCTCTTCACCTTCCGCGGGGTCATGTATCAGTTTCGGGCTCTCCCGTTCAGACTAAACCTCAGCCCTTGGGTCTTCACCCAGATAATAGATAGTCAATTCCAGGTTTCAACGGTCGGCCGCCAGCCCAGCCTCCAATTACCTAGACGATCTACTCCTACGGAACCAAAGGGTTCAAGTGTTGGAGAAGGACAGAGATGATCTGCTGGCACTGCTACGATGGCTCGGGTTCCTCGTCAACGACGGCAAGTCCGACCTCATTCCTTCTCGTCGGTTTATCCACCTCGGCATGGAATTCTTGACAGATCTCAAACGAGTCAGGCTTCCTGAGAAGCGGATCCTGAAGATAGAGCAGATGGCACGACAAGTCCTCCGGCGAGGGGCTGTTAGGACTACTAAGTGCAGCGGCGGATCTGTTACCTCTCGGCAGGTTTTACACCAGACCGATACAGCTCCACCTGCTTCTGCACTGGCGCCCCTCTTCGGGAGACTTAACTACATTAGTTCCGGTCTCGTCGCTTGTCAAGTCTCATCTCCAGTGGTGGACGGACAAGTCATGGCTAGCGTCAGGAGTTCCTCTAGCCTGTCCGCCTCCTTGACTCTCCATCTGCACAGACGCGAGCCTCTCGGGTTGGGGGCTCATCTGCTTCCAGAGTTTATCACGACATCGGGCAGTTGGACGAGGGTTCAAGTGAACAAGCACATCAACTGGCTGGAGATAAAAGCAGTGTGGCTTGCGCTCACCCCTGGGAGCATCGTCTCACAAGTCAGGAAGTCCTCGTACTATCTGACAATTCTACAGTGGTGGTCTACATTCAAAATCAAGGCCGGATGCGCGCGCCTTCCCTCTGCATCTTGGTGTATCAGGTCTTCCTGTGGTGCAGAGATCGAGGAATTATGCTACGGGCACGACACATCCCCGGACATCTCAACGTCCTCACTGATTCTCTCTCCTGCCATGGCCAACTACTTCACACATAGTGGTCGCTTTGGCAGGACATCTTCCAGATGATCTGCACGCGATGGGAGACCCCATTGATCGACCTCTTCGCCACGAGGTGGAACAACAAACTACCGCTGTTCGTCTCCCCCATCCCGGACCCGTTAGCTTGGGCCGTAGACACTCTCCATTCATGGGACGGACTTCTGGTGTATGCGTTCCCTCCGACAGTACTAGTCCCAAAGGTGCTCTAGAAGCTCAGAGGCAGCAATGCAATCGTCCTCCTGGTAGCCTCCTTCAGTTGGGCCAAGAGCTGGACCACAGACCTCCTGAGCCTCGCCACTGATACCCCGATGAAGCTCTCCACACCTCCGACAATGCTCAAGCAACCTTGACAGCCGCTGTGCCATCCATGCCCGGAATGACTGCTGTTACATGCCTGGAGACTGTCAGAACAGCCCTCACAGCTAGAGGCTTCTCGGGTGCAGCAGTGGAAGCTATCGCAAAAGCCCGGAGGGATTCTACCCATCAAGTCTACGAAGGAAAGTGGCGAGTAC
The DNA here is from genome assembly GCA_036245525.1 of Semisulcospira habei. NCBI lineage: Eukaryota > Metazoa > Mollusca > Gastropoda > Semisulcospiridae > Semisulcospira > Semisulcospira habei. The sequence goes on from BTPG01000003.1 coordinate 157,428,594, forward strand.
TCCAGGCTTGGTGCGCTGAGGAGCATCTCTCCCCCATGGACTTGACTCAATCCCAGCTGGCCGATTTCTTCCTTTGGCTGTTTACCAACCAGAACCTGGCCCCCGTTACCATACAAGGATATCTAGCGATGGTGGCAGACACTTATCGACACTTAGGCCACCCGGACCCTGGTGCCTGCAGAGACCTGGCAGACCTTATGGCATACTTCGATTGGCAACGACCGGCATCCCGTTCGCTAATTCCAGAGTTGGACCTGGCCTGGGTCCTCACGTGGCTCAACACAGAACGGTTTGAACCTTTGGATATAGCTCGACTTGGAGATCTCACTTGGAATACCTGCTTCCTTCTCGCCCTCGCCTCAGCGTCACGGGTCAGCGAGATACATGCCTTCTCGGTGCGCCCGTTATGTCTCCAACGCCAGGCTGACGGCTCGGTGCAGCTCCTCGCAGACCCTATGTTTCTGGCCAAGAATCGCCTTCCAGCATCCGCACCCCAAGTGTTGACCATTCGTCCTCTCAGGACAACGGAACAGAATGGGGAATCCTGCTGACAAGACCCCGTCAGGGCGCTTAAAGCTTACCTGCGCAGAACAAAGCCACTAAGACAAGGGCGCTTGCGCCTGTTCCTGTTCTTGGCTCCGGGCAGACGAGACATATCTGCGCAGACAATCTCATCCTGGCTCTGCTGGGTGATATGGGAGGCATACAAAGAGCTCGCCCCTGCACAAGCCAAGACCTTACGTATCAGGGCACATGAAGTCAGAGAAGTGGCAGTGAGCACAACTGACCGCAACTGCACAGTCAGCGACATTGTGGCAGCCATGGGTTGCCAGGCAGAGTCTACCTTCGCCCGCTTCTACCTATGAGATCTATCCGGCCAGCGTGACAACCTGGCCTTACTGGGGGACATTTCGGCAGCGCAGCACTCCCTCCAGGCGCCTCTGGCGCCATAGGTAACGCCTAGCTAAAATTGTCGGGAGTGGGCGCGTAGGGTGGGACCCTCAATTTACACGTAGGGCGCTTGGGCATGGGACAGGTGGCCCAGGACCTGCAGCACCCTCCTCCTATTCACCATTCTTCCTAGTAGTAATGCCATCGGTAATGATTTTGAGAAAATAAATGAATTTTTCTCTAAAATGTATTTTTTTGAAAAATACTTACCGACGGCATTACTCAGAGGTCCCTCCCGCCTTCCCCGCTTGCCGCAGTCGAGCTAAGACTCAAAGACTGCCGGGAAACGGTGAGCGCGCCACCGGATAGGGAGGCAGGGGAGGCCACCCCGGGTGTCCGGGTAACGACACCCCTAGTGATTGCCTCCCCTGTCGTAACATACACAACAAGTTTTTGGGGGCTAAAATTGTTAAGCTAAGCGAAGTATTCCTAGTAGTAATGCCGTTGGTAAGTATTTTTCGAAAAAATACATTTTAGAGAAAAATTCATATTTCTTCAAAAACGTTACCGATGGTATTACTGATAGGAAGATATACTTAACCTGTCAATTTCAGCCTCCAAAATTGTTGTGTGTTGCTACACAACCAGGAATGTAACTCTAGCAAGCAGTTACATAATCCCCTGAGTGGCCTCCTAATCCTCCGGGTAGCCTCCCTTCCTAATCTCGTGAGAGTCCGTTATTGCCAGTTCTATGCTTAGCTTCCATCTTGTGTGGTTTACTCGTCATGAGTCTCCACGTTTTCTTTATCTCTATCGTTCGTTCTTTTGGTTTCGCTTGGCTCGATATGGCCATGTAAGGCCTCGGACATTGCCTCGTCCGGTGATTGTGACTGACTGGGGCAATTTCCATAGAATTGCAGTGTTTTGCCATTCGTTTCGACTTCGACTGTCAGTTGCAACAGTCGTGTGCTCGGTGCCGTGGCCTCTGGTCTACGCGCGATTCTTTTATTTTATGTTCCCTGTTGCAGTGCTCAGCTTAAAACTTGCACCGCATGTGGAGGTTTCCAGTGGCTCAGTGATTCCCCCTTTGCTGCCTCCCTTGTTCGGGCTGTGCTTCCGACCACACTTGTGTTACTTGTGCCACATGGGAGGAGGACTGTTGGTCCGAACTTTGACGTTTTTATCGTCGCAAGCGCCCCATGCCGTTCGCCGAGGCGCCAGCCCACCCGGCCCCTTCCAACTCGGACACAGTCGGCGTTTCTTCTCGGCGCTCCCGGTCACCGGACCCCGGTCGCCTACTATCCCCGCACTCCCGCTCTACGGAGACGGGACACTTGCGGCGCTTTTCCACCCTGGCCAAGGCGACGGACGCTGTCCCTTCTGCCGCGGGCTGTGATATACCTTGCCAGACCTTACACTCACGCTCCCTGGAGCGCTTTTCAATGTCAGCCCCACGCACCCGATCTACGGAGATGGGTCTCTCGCGGAGGTACCCCCCTCTCCCTTGGGGGAGGAGACACTGGCCCCGACTGGCTCTGGTGCAGTTCCCGACCAGCCAGATGTGGCCTTGCACCTGTGCACATTTGAGCCGCCGCGTCACCATTGGTTGTCCCCTCACGACTCTTTGCACGGCGCTTCGGGGCTTCCAGTGTCTCCTTGCGCCCCGGCTAGGAGCCGGTCTCCGCACACCCGTCTAACATACGGTAAGTCCTCTCGGCGACAATCTCGCCACCCCAGGCAGATAGATTCACCTGGGACTCCCCCTTGCCGGGACATTCAACTTCAGGGTCGTACATGCACATGGACCAACCATAGCCGTGATCCCCGCGCTTCTTCGGTCTTACGTTGTTCGCGGCGCTCCTCTTCTGGCACCGTTAGATTTGCTTCATGCCATGAGGCCTTCCCCTCCGCATCGCAGCCGACGTCATCACATAACGGGCCGGGAACAGTCCCGTTCCCGTTCCCAGTTTTCTTCTTGCCACGGTTCTCGCCGCCGACCACTTCTTCATGTGAGCCGACGCTGCAGTCCCTCCCCCGTGAGATGCCGGTCTTCTCCTTCTCCTTCTTCTTCTTCTGTTGGCAGTAGAAGCTCTCAGCGACATTGGCGCCAGTGCTCCTCTCCCATCCTTCGGCGGTCTTCTCCTCGCTCATGTTTCGGTCCTGTTCCTCTGGTCCTTCACCGTGGAACAGTCAGTCATGCACCGCGCGACGGTCGCCCACTCCATGGACCCTTTTCACCCCGGCGCTTGGCAGCGGCTGTCAAAGATGAAGTTCTTAGCCTCCATCCTGAAGATTCTGCCTCCACCTTTGGCGATTTGGAACACCTTTCCGCGTTCCTGAGTCCCTGCCCGCGGATTCTCAGCATAGCTGTTCGGTGTCTTCTTCCCGCTTCGCACTGGGCATCGAGACAAAGGCGGTCGCTTGAGGAGGCCACGGGTCTCATTTTGCGTTTTCTTCCAACGGAGGCTTGTCCGCCCGCCCCTCCTCTAAAGAGAAAGGCTTCTGCTTCTGTGGATGCTACCCTTCAGCCTAAGCATCTCAAATCCCTACCGCAACCACCGGGCTTCAGGGATCTCGCGGACGCATTTTCGGCGCAGTTGCCTCTTGGAAGCTCAAAGGACCCTGTTTTCTTTTCTGATGCAAGGTGGCCTGGTGGCCTGACATCCGTTTTCGCCAGAGCTGGTACGCGGGTCACTCTCAGGCATGTTTATGCCCTTTACCTTTGCTGGATGCCGCTGCGGATTTTCAAGTGGGTGTTCGCTGCACCGCCTTTTCTTGGGTTCCTTGGGGCATCAACAAGACGGCTACCCTGATCCGCAACGCACTGTCCTGCTCGGGTTTCTTGGACCTTGCGACCCAGGCGATTGTCAGAGCTCTTGAGGACAATTGGGAACCTCAGTCTACCGCTCCGCTGCGTGAGGTGCATTCTCTAGCGGTTGTGGCTAACCGGGCGTCTTGCCATGCTTCTACCAACGCGATGGCTGCCGCAATCAACTGTGATTTAATCCAGCAGGATGCGGTGCTTGATGCTTGTTCGGGGTTGCCTTCGTCAGTCAAGTCTCAGCTACGCCAAGCTCCCGTCGGCGGTCCCTTGCTGTTTGGCTCCACCTGGCAGGCCGTTAAGGAGACCCACAAGAAATCTGGCCTACGTCTCGCCCAACCTTCTCTCACTTTCGTGCGGCCCGCAAGGCCGTGGGTCGCGCCCTGTGGTCCTTCAGACCTGCCTCACGCCCAATTTCCAGTGTGCCTCTTGGCCCTGCCCGTCTCCCCCATTTTGGCCGCTCCCGTGCCCTCCCGGCCGCAGCCTCCGCCAGGCCTCGTCACGGACGGCGTCCCGGGTGGGGGAGGGCCCAATGACTCCACTCCCGCACTGCCCCCGCCGACTTCTCTCGGGTCGGCGGGCGGCTCTCCCAGCACAGCGACGCTTGGCGGTCGCTGTTGCCGGACAACCCTTGGATCCTCTCTACCATCTCAGCGGGTCTCCAACTCACTTTTCAACGCCCTCCGCCTCTTCGGCGCTCCCCACTTTGGACTTGGATGCTGAGCGATCGGGTCAAAGTGGAGGCGTTGCAGGGCGAGGTGGCAGCGTTGCTTCACAAATCCGCCACGGAGGTTTACTACGACACGACTCTCTGGCTTTCTACAGCCGTCTCTTCATTGTTCCGAAGTCGGATGGAAGTTGGCGCCCGGTGCTCGATCTCTCGGCTTTAAACAAGTTTCTTGCTGCCCCTTCCTTCCGTATGGAAACAGCTAGAGCCCTCCGAGCTGCAGTCCAGCCCATGGATTTCGCAGTCAGTCTGGATCTCGCCGATGCCTACTTGCCGTTACTTACGCTTCGCCTTCCGCGGGGTGGTTTATCAGTTCCGAGCCATGCTCTTCGGTCTCAACCTCAGTCCCTGGGTCTTCACCAGGATCATGGATGCAGTGGTCGCACGCGCTCGGCAGTCGTCTCTCAGTCCGACCTCCAACTACCTCGACGACCTGCTCCTCCGGAATCCGGACGAGACCCGCTTGTCCGCCGACAGGGATGCGCTGCTCTCCCTTCTTCACCAACTCAGTTTCCTGGTCAACTTCGGCAAGTCGGACCTCTCACCATCCCGCAGATTTATCCACCTTGGTATGGATTTTCAGACCGACTTGAACTTGGTACGCCTTCCCCAGGCTCGCATCGAGAAGTTAGCAGCTTTGGCCCAGCAGGTGTATCATGCCACTGAGGCTCCGGCGTGGATGTGGTTGCAGTTGTTAGGTCTCATGAGCGCAGCGGCGGACTTGCTTCCGCTCGGCCAGCTCTACTCGCGGCCGATTCAACTACATCTCCTCCTTCTCTGGCGTCCGTCTTCGGGGGATTTGGACGTCCGCGTGCCTGTGTCTGCGCGGCTTCGGCCATATCTCCTCCAGTGGTTAGCGTCGGGAGTCCCCCTAGCTGTTACACTACCGCAGCCACACGCAAGGTGTTGTAGATGGAAGACGCAGCCAGACAAGAGTGTTTCCAGAAGAGTCTTTTATTTCTTGGTCATCGTGGGTCTAATAGGTTGGGCACAACCAACCTACTAGCATGGCATACTGAAATGGCCAAAATACCGGAGCTCGGTCTCTCGCTTCTCAGCTCCCTCTATCTATCTATCTATCTCACTCTCTTCGTTGTGTACTCTCTATCTATCTCGTTCCCTTCATTGTGAGCTCTCTCGTTCTGGTCATTGTGCGAGCTCTCTCTCTATCTCGTTTTCTTCGTTGTGAGCTCTCTCGTTCTGGTGTTTACCCCCAATATATATACCCGTTCTGGCCGAGGGCATCGCCCCTTTGTCTCAACCAGTCAAAGGGGCTATTACTGTCACCCATATTATTCCACATCTATCATGGTGGCCAGCGTCCCCTGACCCTATCTGTCAAAGGAGCTATTACTGTCGCCCATAATCTATCCCCCATCTGCTCTGGTGGATAGCGCCCTCTGATCCTAGCTGACCAGGGACCCATTACTGTCTCTCATAATTATTCCACATCTATTATGCTGGTCAGCGTCCTCTGATCCTAGCTATCAAAGGAACTCATTACTGTCTCTCCTAATTATTCCACATCTATTATGGTGGCCAGCGTCCTCTGATCCTAGCTATCAAAGGAACCCATTACTGTCTCTCATAATTATTCCACATCTATTATGGTGGCCAGCGTCCTCTGATCTTAGCTGACCAGGGACCCATTACTGTCTCTCCTAATTATTTCACATCTATTATGGTGGCCAGCGTCCTCTGATCTTAGCTGACCAGGGACCCATTACTGTCTCTCCTAATTATTCCACATCTATTATGGTGGCCAGCGTCCTCTGATCTTAGCTGACCAGTAACCTATTATTTATTCATTAGTCTCAGCTCCCAGTTCGCTACTGCCCGCATTGGGACCGCTAGAGTGAGATTGATGTATTTCCACTCGAAATTATCATTCATTAGTCCGAGCTTAGTAGGGCCGGCCACTTGTCAACTTCACGTGAGCCCGTGGTAGCCAAAGTGGGCCGTGTCATAACCCTCTCCGTGCTCTGCCCGTGGTACTAATTATACCCTCGTTATTTTCATATCAAGGGAAATTATAAAATTACCCGACCGTGATATTGGTCATATACACTTATAGTGTAACATAGCGTCCCCACTAGCCTACCTGTCAATCTGCATGGATGCCAGTCTTTCTGGTTGGGGCGCTCACCTGCTCCCGGACTTCAGCGAGACAGCGGGCCTTTGGCCGCCAGATCTAGCGGGAAGCACATCAACTGGTTGGAGTTGAAGGCAGTTTGGCTAGCCATCATCGCCTGGGAGGCGTGCGTAACACACCAGGAGGTCTTGGTCCTCTCCGACAACATGACGTTTGTGGCATATATTCAGAAACAGGGCGGGACGCGTTCTTCTTCGCTGTGCATCCTTCTGTTCCAGCTACTAGTGTGGTGCCGGGATCGGGACATCTCGCTGTGGGCGCGTCACATCCCGGGACGGCTGAATGTGCTAGTGGATCCCCTGTCCCGTCAGGGCCAGCTCCTCCATAATGAGTGGGCTCTTTGCCCCGACCTTTTTCGGATGATTTACGTGCACTGGGAGACGCCCATGATCGACATGTTCACGACAAGGTGGAACACAGAATTGCCCCTCTTCGTCTCTCCCGTTCTGGTCCCCCTCGCGTGGGTGGTGGACGTTCTCTCCATTTCCTGGGAGGGTCTCCTGGCGTACCCTCCCTCCGTGCTGGTGCCCAAGATTCTCCTCAAGCTCAGAGGCTATAACGCGGCACTGTTCCTGGTAGCCCCGTTCTCTTGGATCAAGAGCTGGACTACAGATCTCATGAGTCTCGCCACGGATCCCCCTCTGCAGCTTCCCATGCCAAGCATGATGCTGAAGCAGCCACGGCAGGATCTTTTTCACCCTTGCCCGGAGAGTCTTCTCTTACATGCCTGGCAATTGTGCAGCGTGCCCTCACCGCTCGAGGTTTCTCGGATGCGGCGGTGGCGGCTATCGCTTCAGCACGACGACCTTCCACCAGGAAAGTCTACGAGGGAAAATGGCGGGTTTTGACAGTCTTGGTGCACAACTCGACACCTCTCACCCACAGCTTTAACTATGTCCCAGCTCGCCGAGTTCTTCCTGTGGCTCTTCGAGGATCAGAACCTGGCGCCCATCACCATTCGGGGATATCTTTCTATGGTGGATGAGACTTGCCGCCATTTGGGCCGGCCAGATCCAGGGTCTTGCACGGACCTCACCGACCTCATGGCTCATTTCGACCTCCAGCAACCAGTGACCCGCTCCCTGCTTCCACGATGAGACCTCGCGTGGGTGTTAACCTGGCTCAACACTGCTCGTTTTGAACCTCTGCCCTTGGCGCGGTTCTCTGACTTAAGCGGAAGATGTGCTTCCTGCTGGCTCTGGCCTCTGCCTCTCGAGTGAGTGAGCTCCACGCTCTCTCCGTGCACCCGTCCTGCCCGCAGCTCCGGGCCGACGGCTCGGTTCAACTCCTCACTAGTCCTTCCTTTTTAGCCAAAAACAGGCTCCCATCAGCCGCCCCTCAACTGATCACTATTCATCCACAGTGGGGCCCTGACACGCCCCGGTATGTGCGACAGCAGGATCCAGTCAGGGCGTTAAAAATCTACCTCCGCCGGTCAAAGCCCTTACGGCGGGGACGTTCACGCCTCATCCTGCCCTTGGCTTCGGGCAGGAACGATATATCCGCCCAGATGATCTCTGCTTGGCTGTGTGGAGTCATACGATCCACTACAAAGACCTCTTGACAGAGCAATAGTGGGGGATATTGCTGTGGCGCAACACTCCCTCCCGGCGCTGGATGCGCCTTAGGTAACGCTTAGCTGAAATTGTCAGGAGTGTGCACCTGCAAGGGACCTAGCTAAGCAGTTACACAGGGTAGTGCTTTGGGTGGCACCCTCCTCTTCGCAATTCTTCCTATCAGTAATACCATTGGTAATATTTTTGAAGAAATAAATGTATTTTTCTTTAAAATAATTTAAAAAAAAAAAATTACCGATGGTATTACTCAAACTTCCCTCCCACCTTCTCCGCTTGCCGCCAGTCCACTAAGATAGAACTGGCAATAACGGACTCTCACGAGATTAGGAAGGGAGGCTACCCGGAGGATAAGGAGGCCACTCAGGGGATTAGGTAACTGCTTGCTAGAGTTACGTCCCTGGTTGTGTAGCAACACACAACAATTTTGGAGGCTGAAATTGACAGGCTAAGTATATCTTCCTATCAGTAATACCATCGGTAAGTATTTTTCCCAAAAATTTATTTTAAAGAAAAATACATTTGGCTAGTTTTTTGTGTTTGTTGATACTATTGCTGTTTCTGCACAAAGACACACAGATTTTTGTCTGTTTTTGACGTTGGTGTAAATAAAAAAAGAGGGCAAAAATTGGTCTTTTAAAATCTGATGCCTTGTAAACTATGTAAAATAAGATAATTAAAATCGAAGGACACCACCTAAACAGACAAACACCTTTCTTTTTATCTGTGTTGTTTCATGAACGTACTCAGAAAAATGACTGATACTGTTTTTCTACACCTACTGCTAAACCACTGTTAGCTTGAAAAAAAATCAGTGGCATATGCACTGACAGCAGTATGAAATGTGTGACGCTGAGAGTTTACCCATTTAGCACCAAAACATTACAGCAGAAGGTGGATCAACCATGATATTTCAAGGGTAGTGCCAGATTAACTAGGCACCTGATGGCGCTAAGCTAATTTGGTACTACCCATGAATTATCATGGTTGATCCATCTCCTGCAACTGGTACATAGTTGTTTGTTTCTTCAAAAACATTACCAATGACATTACTTTATGGAAGGGTCTACTAGCTTACCCAATTTTAGCCTAAGAACCTGTTGTGTTCCCACACAACCAGGGAGGCACTCAGGGATCCCTAACCAGGGTCGTGAGTAGCTTTCCTTCCCTGCCCATCCACTCAAGTGCCACGAGGCGTGACAACCAGTTGTTCTGCTTAGCTTACAGTGAACAGACGTGTTCTAGCCTACGAGACCTTGACTGTGTGCGGTGCGACCGGTTCTAGCACCGGTCATCTTTGGATTACTGGACTTTGTGCTCTCTTGGATTTCGGGGGTGACTTCTTGTGCTGGGTTCCCTCATAGAGAGTAGACAAAGGGAGTGACGATTCGAGACTCGCAGTTTGCGGCGTCACGTGCTCAGCGGTCGCCATCTTGAATTTCCGCTTCCAGCGTTTCGGGCTAGCTGCAGAGACAGTTCTCTCATAATGACGGGCTGGATCTCATTTTCGCATCGAGGCTTGTCATGTACAGAAGATAGATCGACCGTGATGGTTCTAGGGTGGTGCCAGATAGCCTCTCCCTATGTATGTGCTCTATGGGTTCCCTGCTCTGTGGACTTTCGTCGTTGCGTGTGGGTTTGTCACCTTGCTGGGCTTGCTGAGACTCCCCGCCGGCGCGCTCTGAGGGTGGTATGGAGGCCGCCCCTCCCTGTCCCCATCCCCGCAACTACGGAGAGGTAAGGTATCGGTCCCGGCCCTTGGGCCAGGCGCCGGCTTCTACCAGAGGCACTTCGTTTCGCTCGTACTTTTCGCATCGAACTTTCGACTTTGTTGGCGGGGCCTCGCGGTGCCCACGCTCGGTCGCCTGTCTTGTCTGTGTGTGTTGCAGTTGCCGAGTGCTCACCTGCTCGCAGCACGGCGACTTCCAATGGCCGAGCGATACCCACAAGGTCTGCCCCACTGCGCTGGCTACACATTCGATCACGCTTGCGATGTTGTTCCGCCTGGACTTTACAACGATGGTCGCAGCTTTATGTCTACCGGCACGAGCGACCGACACCTACGCGGGACCACCCGTCTGCCGTGGCGCCCCTCCTCGCTACGTGGAAGACCGACCGCGCCCTCTCCGTTTTGGGGGAACATGTTCACGCGACTTCCGGTGTGCCAGGACTGTGACTGCTACAGGGACCGCTCTGATGTGCCCATGACTCCTATGACGAGTCACTAAGCCGGCAGCGTGCCCCCCTCCATGAGGCTCGGCCACAGGGACCTACAGGTAAGTCCACTGACTCCTTCGGCGAGTCTCCAAGCCGGCAGCGTGCCCCACTCCATGAGGCTCGGCCGAAGCGACTTGTCGCATCCTACACCTTCCACTGGCAGTCCTGACGTTCCTCACACTTGTAGCCCACTGACTCCTTCGGCGAGGATCCAAGCCGGCAGTGTGCCCCCTCCATGAGGTTCAGCCGCAGCGACCCTTACGTCCGCTGACTCCTATGGCGAGTCACCAAGCCGGCAGAGTGCCCCCCTGCATGAGGCTCGGCCGCAGCAACCTTGTCGCACTACATCTTCTGCAGGCGGTCCCGACGTTCCAACCGCGAGTAGGTCCACCAACTCCTTCGGCGAGTCAACTTTCCGGCAGCGTGCCCCCCTCCATGAGGCTCGGCCACAGCGGCCTACAAGTAAGTCCGCTGACTCCTATGGCGCGTCACCAAGCCGGCAGCGTGCACCCCTCCTTGAGGCTCGGCCTCAACGACCTTGTCGCCTATTTAGAGACTTTGTGGCAGACCCGACATAACGCGCGATGGCAGGAGCTACAGACCCCCCTGCTCCCCGGAGGACACCGTCATCCGCAGCCCCTCAGTGCCCGGCTTCGTGACCGGACGTGGCTGCTCCGGCCTTCGGGACCGGACATCACACTGGTTACGTGACCACGGCTCACGCCCCAGGACTGCGTCTCCCACGACACCTGCTTGGCCAAGCCTGTGGAATCTTACGGGAGCGCCCGCCTCACTGAGGCGGGCCTGCAGTGACGCGCTTTGCGCCGTCCATTGTCCATTGACAGTCCTGATGTGTCTCACATGGATAAGCCGCTGACTCTTACGGGGAGTCAGATAGCCGACAGAGCGCCCACCTCATCGCGGCCGACCTGCGGAGACCTGTGTCCCCTCGTCCGAGGACTACGGGCAGACCTGAGACCCCGCACTACGCCAGAGCTCCAGTCGCTCCCTCTCTTCCCGCGACGGCCTTAGGACGGAACGTGTTGCGCTACACAACAACACATAGCCCTTGACCCTCCTCGTCCTCGTTGTGCTCGGCCCCCATGATGTCGACGGGGCCCTGAGGCTGCTGCCCGCGGTCTCCGTCTCAGCCCGACTCGGCATAGACAGCCACTCCCCCTCGCCTAGTACCCCTTCGGCGCAGCACGCGGAGACTCTACTTGCCCTGGATGAAGCAGCTCGTCTGATTGCAGCCACTCTTCCCGCGGAAGCCTGCCACCCATTTCCCCCTGCTCAGGATATCCGCTTATTGCTTCCGCTTCATTGACGTGGGCCGTCAGATGAAAAGGTTCAAGTTTCAAGTCACTTCCCCAGCCCCCCCCGGCTTCGGGACCTGAGGGACATCTTCTCCTCCCAGCTCCGACAGGCCATTTCCCGGGAGTACAACTTCTTTTTTGACCGTACGTGGCCGGCTGGACTCGACATCACCTTCTGCCAGGATGGATTGTGGGCCTTTCCCAGGATTCTCCTGTCTCCTCACTCTGCGGACTCCTTCGCCTGCTTGGGTATCCTGGAGCTCCTCACTCAACGTTCGTCCTTTGCGTCGAGGACGCCTGGCACCGCTTCTCACCGCCCCTCTTTGGAGACCTCCTTCGCCCTGTCCATGATTGCTGACACTTGCCGGTGCCTCGGCCGCCCAGACCCCAGTGTTTGCAAGACCTCGCCGTCCTTTTGACTCTTCTTGGCCTTCAACGTCCGGTTCCCCGCTCGCTGATGCCTCGCTGGGATCTACCCTGGGTAATGGCATGGCTTGACTCTGTCAGATTTGACCGCTGTCCTTGGCCCGGTTGCGGATATGACACGAAAGCCTTGCTTCCTGTTGGCCCTCGCCATGGCGGCCCGAGTAAGCGACCTTCACGCACTTCAGCACGCCCTGCCTGCCCGCAGTTGAGGACGGATGGTTCCGTGCAGCTACTCACAGACAGGCCAGCGAGACTCCCTTCCTTCCGCGCCAAGACTAGGTGTCCCTTGGCTGTGACCCAGGTGATAGCCATACGGCCGCTCAAGATGTGAACTTCCCCGGGAGACAAGGCAGCGAGTTCCAGTGAGCATACTATGCGTATACCTTCGCTGATCCAAGCCCATCCGAAGGGGACGGTCATGCCTCTTCTGCCATTGGCCCCAGGCAGAACTGACTTGACAGCCAGACGATATCCCTGGCTATGATGGGTCATACGGTCAGCCTACAGGACCTCTCCCACAGAGAGTGAAGATCCGCGCCCACGCGGTTGGAGCCATGACCATGAGCGTCGACTTTGACTGCAACGGTGCCGTCCGAGACATCGTGGCAACAGTGCCGTGGATGGGCAGGTGGTTCAGCCTTCGCCCTCGTCCACCTCCGGATTGGACGGGCCAGCGAGACTACCTCGCACTGGTGGGGGACTTCATCGCAGCGCAGCACTCCCTCCCGATGCCGGAGGCGCCGCAGTTATACTTAGCTAAAATTGTCGGGAGTGTGCGATCTGGAGTGATGGCTAAGTCCCTTTGGGGTGTTTTTGACAGGTTTAGCGGCACCCTCCTCCTTTTCGCAATTCTTCCATAAAGTAATGTCATCAGTAATGTTTTTGAAGAAACAAATGAATTTTTCTCTAAAATGTATTTTTTCGAAAAATACTTACCGATGACATTACTCGGAGGACCCTCCCGCCTGCCCTGCTTGCCACTAGTAAGCTAAGTATTCCAACTGGTTGTCACGCCTCATGGCACTTGAGTGGATGGGCAGGCAAAGGAAGCTACTCACGACCCTGGTTAGGGATCCCTGAGTGCCTCCCTGGTTGTGTGGGAACACAACAGGTTCTTAGGCTAAAATTGGGTAAGCTAGTAGACCCTTCCATAAAGTAATGTCATCGGTAAGTATTTTTCGAAAAAATGCATTTTAGAGAAAAATTCATTTTGTGACACCTCCAAAATTTGGGAAATGTGATCTAGGGGTTAAATGGATTAAGTACCCTTGCCACAACAGTCATAGGACTGATGTCTGCTGATTGTCTGTGATGGTCAGAAATCACTTGTGGAAAGGGTGCGCCAGTCAACACACAGGTTTCGCCCAGTATTTGCCAGCTGTTTGTCTGCTGTGGAATGGTCGCTTGACTCTGCCAGTTAGTGACTGGCGGTGAAAGAGTTAAAGTAAAACCCATGTGTGTTGGTGAGCAACTGATGGATTTAATTACAAATTATTTGATGAGTTATGGATCTTTAGCAAGCGATCAGTTTATCTTCAGAGGATTGCATTGTAACCACTTTGTGCATTGATATGCAGAATCTCACTATTGTATCTTCATTTCTATTCAAGATCATTGGCTTTGCTGTAAAGGTTAGAGTGATTGTTTAATCTTGTATATGTGGTATGTGACTGAAGACTGGTTGTTATTGCAGAGTTTGTGATTTATCCAATAACAAGCGTCGTATTCAGTTATCTACTGCGCTGAAGGAGACGCAGATCACGCCTCTGCATGCCCGCATTCCTCTCTGCTTTGTCAGGCGTGGAGTGGTGAGTTGTGAAAACAAAATCTCTGTGTTCTAGCAGAGGCTGTCGAATGATATCAAGTGGCATTGCATCTGTCAATTGGTACAGAAAGAAATTCGGTACGACCTCCAATCAGCAGTGACCCCTGTTGGTAAGCAAAGGTGGCCGTAAATTGTGGGTGTCTGTTCATAAAAGGTTCAATAGAAATAGACTCAGGTGTGCTTAACTCTTTGACTGTCTCTAGGGCTTTCAGTCAAAGTCATTCCTGTAGGAATCATTGCGACTGAAAGCGCTACTGACAGCCGAAGGGTGAACTCACTCGAGACGTGCCGCCTATGGATACACGGCAGTTAAGACATTCAGGAAGATATGTTGACATGTCCACATTGTTTACACAAAAAATGCCAATATTTTGACAAAATTTATTTTTTCTCTCAAATACTCTTAACAACTTCAAACCCAGACTTTGTACAGAGATACCTGATGGTAAGACCCTCCTATGCATACTAATTTGGATGACCCCTTGGAAAGGTCATGAGATTAGGAAATAGGTCACAAATAGCCATTATTTAAAAAATTTGTTTTTCTCAAATACTATCAACAACTTCCATCCCAGATCTGGTACAGAGATGCCTGATTGTAAGACCTTCCTATGCATGCTAATTTGGATGACCCATTGGAAAGGTCAAGGTCACAAAAGATCAGCAAATGATGTCAAAAATGTCTTTCTTGTAAAATTTTAGTTTTTATGAGGATTTTTGCACAACTTTTCAACCAAATTTGCAGTAAGGTAGCTGATCATAAGACCTTTTTATCCATACTAATTTGGTTCAATACTCGCAAAAGTCAAGGGTCATATAGGAGGTTGACAAAAGTGAAACATCGTAAATTTTGAGAAAATCCTTTCCATAAGTTATATTAGAACACTTGAACACTTGCTTATTTCAGCGACCCGTTAGAGGTCACAAAGGTCAGATTAATTATGCGGATCGGTCATGCACATGAGCCTTAAGGGCTTTGCCATTCTTGTGTTTGTATTTAAATGACATGTGGAAACAACTGGAAGAGCAATAACTTGTGCATCAAGGAACTTAACCGTTATCATTATTTGTATGTGTTCAAACTTGATATTCAGAGCAAATGTTGAGTAGTATAAATCGATCAGACCAATCTCAGCAAGAGGCACAGATTTTCATGAGACATTTGGCTGCAGGAGCTCATGAGAATCTGTGCTTTTGTAGATGAAAGAGACTGATTGACAGACTTCCTCTGATGATTGTTATTCATTTGGGGTGTCATGATGGCCTTGACCTGTTGATCTGTGTTGCAGTGGCTGAACCTGTGCCTAGACATGGTGTCTCTGGTTGGGGACACTTGGACGGGCCAGACGTTCCACGCCATCGACCACATCACACTGTCGGCCAACTGTAAAGTGCGGCGCATCTTCACCATGAAGTCACAGCCACCAGACACCACTGTTGATGATGGTCAGTACTGCTATGTGTGTCTTCATACCTGTCGCTAATCAGTGTGGGTGTAGTTTGGCTACCCATAGCACATTTTGTCGAGGTGATTGCAGGAGTCACCTCAACAAAAACCCCAATAGCAAAACATCTTTGGGCCCACAACAGCCGCAGTGGGCCCAAGCACAGCCATGCGCTGGCCCACTGATGCCATCGTGGGCCCAAAGATGTATTGCTACTGGGGTATGGACAGCCTCAGGGTAAATACATGTGCTTTCCATGATGCAATTCTTGTGACCCTGCCGTTCCCTGCCAGCTGCTAGAAATGATGCCTGTGGAACCAAAGCTGACTGGCTGCTTGCTGGCCCAGACAGGCTGGAGGTGCAGGCGTTAACTCATTCGAGACGTGCCACCTCCGGAAATGCAGCATAAGCCATGTATCCAGAGGCGGCACATCTCGAATGAGTTAATGAGCCTACCAGCAAGCAGCATACATCCTCAGCCCCCATGTATGCCGCTCTTAAGCCCCTGCATATGCAGTTGTGGTGTTTAGCTGCATTGCCTCTCTTTTTGTTTCCTCAAAACACATTACCGATGACATTACTGTAAGGAATACTGACTTAGCTAGCCTAATTTTAGCCAAAATTGTTGTGTGCCTATGTGGTAGGGGAGGCAACAAGGGGCGCTATAAGCTAGCCAGTAACCCGGGTAACCTCCCTTCTATCCTCATCCGGTCACGCGCCCACCGGAATCCCGCAAGTTTTGTTTCTTAGCTAGCCGTGGATGGTTGTGTGCCTACTCTCTGTGTCTGGACTTCGTATAGTGTGACCGGTTTTGGGACTTGTGACTTGAGCTCTTACATCGTGCTCTGTGCTTCCCTCTCAGATTACTCATCGGTTGGGCTCCCTAACGGCGGAGTTTCCTGTATTCAATGGATTTGTGCTGTTCCTGAGACTTGGTTTACCGACGAGCAACCGGTCGGCGTGGCTGCCTCTGCCACATGGTTGGTCCCTACGGCGCTGCCTCGCCCGCCTCTCTGCCATGACTAGGTATAACCTTGTTTAGTGCCCGCAACCAGCGCTCAAGGGTGGGGGGGGGGGGGGAAGCGCCGGGCGTCGGCACTGGTCGTGAAGCGAATTCGTTTTCGAAACTCGCTGTACACGCGGACGCATTGGTGTGTGGCCTCGGGGAGCCACGCTCACTCGCCGGTAACTGTTGATTATGTTTTGCAGTTGGCAAGTCCGCACGTGCACAAGATGTGGGGACTTCCAGTGGCCGAGTGACTCACATGACGTCTGCCTACCTTGCTCTGGCTGTGCCTCCCCTCACCCATGCGGCGTCTGCACCCCCTGGCAGGAGGAGCAGTGGTCGCAGCTTTGGCGTTTCTATCGGCGGGAACGACCGACCTCAGCCCGAGAGCAGACGCCCGCTGCCGACCCGACCGCTTCAGTGGAGGAGACACCTCGGACACTCACGAATTGGGATGCACGCGCGGACCCGGAGCCTAGGGCTCCAGCCGAAGGGTTCATCAGCAAGCTGGGGTTACGAGACACCGAGCCTGGCCATCATAGTACTCCGACAACAGTGTTCGTCAGCTCGCTGGGAAAACATAACACCGAGCTTGGCCAACACAGGACGTCTACAGTGTTTTTCAGCTCGCTGTTTACAACCGCCACGCGTCTACGCCCGTGAGTCAAGCCAAACACAGGCGCAAGCCATCTGATACACAGGTCAGTAATAGTGTTAAAGATAAAAATAAGAAAAGAAAGTGCCCCCGCACGGACATAGGGATGAGATGGGCCTGCAGCGACAGGCATCGCAGGGACGGAGCTCCCGGTTGACTAGCTTTCGGTGAGAAAGAGTGCCAGACGGTCGCCCGAGCATCATCCTCGTTCACGATCTTTTGACAGGCCTCCATGCTTGCAGACTGCTAGCAGGGCCCGGGATGCCCCCCGACACCCTAGGTCTTCCTTCACGGTAGGGCGGCTTCCATCAGCCGTCACGCCTTGCCGCCTCGCTCGCAGCGTGGATCCTTACCGCGTTTGCCACAGCGCAGGTCGCTCCATCGACGCAGCCGTTCGCCTTCCACGATTAAACACCATTCCAGGCGGGGTTCCCATTCTCGGCTACCACGCTCTTTCCGACGCAGCCGTTCCCCGTGGCGCCCCCAGTTGTCGCATTGTAGCGCAGTTTCAGCGCAACCTTCTGCACGTGACTCCGCCATCAGCTCACTCCTCGCGCCTCCATTCTCAGGGGATTAGACCCCCGCCCAGCGCGACGGTGACTCAATGGGATGCTTCTAGTGATGCTTCCAGTGAAAGAGACGAGACGATTTCCCGCCGTGCTCCAGTCAGAGTGGTGGAGGAAGATGCTCTCAGCCGGGCCCCGGAGGGCTCTGTAGCGGCGTTGCTTCGCGACGACATGTCCGAAGCTTCCAGGCGCCGGAGACAAGTCCGACAGAGGATCAGCACCCAGATTTGCCACCTAGGCAGGGAGTGCCTGACAGATAACAGTGGGATAGCAATGAGTGAACACGCAGGCAGATACATCCGCTGGCTGGAGTTGATGGCGGTGCAGCTGGTGCTCGTCAGTGGCAGTGCAAAGAGTGTTACTACACCCAGCTGCCTTCCAACTACTCTACGCATGTGAGAAGACTCCGATGATAGGCTGGTCCTCCTGTAGTGGAACAGGAAGCTGCTTTCTCTGTCACCTCCAGACCGGATCCAATAGCCTGGGCCGGGGATGGGCTCCTTTGAGGAACGGACTCCTTGCGTAGCCAACCACCTTCTGCATGTGAATTCCCCGGTTGGTCTGTCCACCGGTTAAGGCGTTTGGGGGCAGTTAATCCTTGGTTGGATAACCGCCTGGGAACAACAGGTATGGTGGAAGTCATCTTAACCCTTATCTTGTTCACCAGAGGGTGACATACCTTCGAATAAGAATAGTTAAAGGGTAGCGCCAGAGTGGCTGGGTGCCGCTAGGCTTCACGCTAATCCGGCCTAGCCTTCAAGTAAAGCCTTTGGGCTGTATTCTTTCTTTTTTTTTCTATTGTATAACCTGTGTATGGCAGTGCACAAATTGAAGCTGTTAGCCTCAGGCTGATATGGGTTAAGATGCGGCAGCGTGTTCCCTCACTCAGGGCGGGTACCTAGGGGCTCCACAAGCTCAGGGATGGCATGGTGAGTAGGACTTTGATGACCGTTTTGCTGGATCATAGTCCTTTAGAGATGTGCGGCGACCTGCCTCAGCTCCGTGTCGAAGACGATCGCAACCCTGGCAGCAACTGTTTGTACAGTCACAGAGCGGTTGGCGCGGCACGCTGGGAGATGGACAGTCAGCACTCACACCAAGAGGCTTCTCAGGTGTGACAGTGGATGCAATTGCAGCAACTCAAGGAGTCGCTGACAGTACGGATACGAGGGAGAGTGGAGAGTACTATAGGCCTGATGTGCAGCGGAGCAACTCTCTCCACAGACTGGACTACCCCCATTTTGGCTGAGTTCGTCTAGGGGTTTCCAAGCAGAGCATACGCGACGAGGTTGCCGCTTTGCTTCGGAAGGCTGCCACGGAGGTGGTAACACGACACGACTTCTACAGCCGCCTCTTCGTAGTTCCCAAGCCAGGCGGCAAGTGGCGTCCCGTCATCGACCTGTCCGCCCTAAACAAGTTTATCATCGCCCCGCCTTTTCGCATGGAGACTGCCCGAGCTCTTCGGGCCGCTGTGCAGCCTATGGACTTTGCCGTCAGCCTAGACCTGTCGGATGCGTATCTCCACGTCTCCTTGTACCCCACCTCAAGACGTTACCAGCGCTTCGCCTTCAGTGGAGTGGTCTACCAGTTTGCGTTCTACCAGTCGGACTCAACCTCAGCCCTGGGTGTTCACTCGCATCATGGACGCCATCGTCGCCAGGGCCAGACGGACGTCCTCGAGCCCTACGTTGAACTATCTGGATGATCTTCTCTTGCAGAACCAGTCAGAGGCCACGTTGGCAGCGGATCGAGATGCGCTGCTAGACCTGCTCGACAGACTTGGCTTCCTGCTCAACGTGGGCAAGTCCGACCTTGTGCCGTCCCGCCACTTCGTTTATCTGGGGATGGTATTCGCACTGAGCTCAACGAGGTGAGGTTACCGGAGCCACGCATACAGAAGTTGGCGAACCTGGCCCGACAGGTGTCTCGGACGCTGACGGTCTCCACCAGAGTGTGGCTTCAGCTTCTGGGCCTGATGTGTGCGGCAGCAGACCTACTCCCATTTGGCCGTCTCTACTACTGCCCACTTCAGCTGCACCTTCTCCTGCGCTGGCGACCTTCGACGGGCGACCTCAGGCTCCTGTGCCGGTACTACCGATGCTCCTTCCACATCTCCTTCATTGGGCGGATCCTGGCTGGTTCGCGACAGGAGTTCCCCTCTACTCGCCTCCTCCCCAGCTGTCCCTGTGCGTCGACACAAGTCTCTCCGGCTGGGGCGCTCACCTTCTACCGATGTTCGTCACGGCCTCTGGCACCTGGCCCCCAGATCTTGCGGTCCAGCACATCAACTGGTTAGAACTGAAGGCGGTCTGGCAAGCACTCATCGTGTGGGAGCCCCCTCTACGACACCTAGAGCTGCACGTCCTTTCAGACAACTCCACGGTGCTCGTCTACATCCAGAAGCAGGGCGGGACGCGCTCCCCGTCCCTCTGCATCCTCCTTTACCAGCTGCTCCAGTGGTGCGCAGATCATGGCATTTCTCTCCGAGCCAGACACATCCCGGGCCATCTCAATGTCCTAGCCGACTCCCTCTCGCGACGCGGTCAGCTTCTTCACTCCGAGTGTACCCTCCAGCCGGACATCTTTCGGATGATCTGCACCCATTGGGAGACCCCCATGATCAACCTCTTCGCGACGAGGTGGAATCACCAGCTTCCTCTCTTCATCTCCTCCTTTCCAGATCCACTAGCCTGGACAGTCGATACTCTATCCATTCCCTGGGACGGCCTTGTCGCGTACGCCTACCCGCCGACCGTCCTCGTCCCCAAGGTCCTGCTCAAACTCAAAGATCGCTATGCGGTCCTGTTCCTGGTGGCTTCCTTCTGCTGGACCAGGTCTTGGACCACCGACCTCTTGAACCTCGCCTCGGGCCCGCCCCCCCCCCCCCATTGCGGCTACCCACCCCGCGCACAATGCTCAAGCAACCGCGGCAGGCTCTGTTCCACCCGTGCCCCGAGCGACTTCTACTCCACACCTGGAGGTTGTGCGGCAAGCCCTTGCTGCTACAGGCTTCTCACATGCAGCGGTAGAAGCTATCGCTACAGCCCGCAGAGCCCACTGGGCGTGGGTGGGTAGTCCCCTCAGTCCCTGACTGAGTGGGCTAGCAGAGGGGTGCCATCTTTGTCCAGGATTGGGACTTGATGTCAGCAGATATGTTGTTCAGTCTTTTTCACTGGTCCGGTTTTTAAGGAGTTGTGCTTACCCAGGTCCTACCATGTTGGATTGGTCCTTAAAAATACGCGTGAGTTTTGGTCCTTTGGATCCCAAATGTTTGCCGTGCTTGGAGACCCGTGTCGGGGGAGAAGAGGATCCTGGTGGCTGAAACACTCCACTTTGGCCTTGACTTCTGCCTAAACGGGAGGCTAGTTGTACCGGCCTAGTCAATCGGCTCTTGTCACGTTGAGCCCTATCCCACTGTTGACATGCGGGTTGCTATACGGAGCACCATGCTATAGCCTCTGCTGCTGATTAGGTGCTTTACGCCAGTATTCCCCTGCATTCAACAGTGTGATAAAAGGCGGTGGCTTAAACGGTTCAATCGGGCTTACCCCGTTATATCTTTCGGGCAGTCTCCATTGTGCGTCGGCTGGAGACCCGCCGACAGTTGCACTTTCCCTTGTTGGGCTCGGTGGCGGGCGGAGACCCCCGGGGGATGAATATCTCTACTATAATAATATGGAAAAAATAAAAAAAACAAAACTAGCACCAAAGCGGCACATAGCCACTGACATTGACCTTGAAAATGATAGCGACTCCGATTGTGAGGAAGCAACGCCTCAGTCATCGGCCGTCTGGCCTCGCTTTCTCATTATCCACAGCAAAGTTAAAGAGAAGCCTGTTTCTAAGCTGCACCCTATCCTGGTGGGGGAGACCCTCAGGAGCCGTGTTGGCAGGCCTGAGGCCCAGCGCCTCAGGTCTGGTGACTTGCTGGTAGAGTGCCGTACCCAGGCACACTCCAACAGGCTACTGAGGCTCTCCTCCATCGGAGACACTCCAGTGGAGGTCACTCCCCACAAAACGATGAATTCTTCTAGAGGAGTGATTAAAGATCAAGCATTGGCAGAACTGTCTGAAGATGAACTTGTACGGAACCTTAAGTCACAGGGGGTGACCTACGTCAGGCGCTTCATTTCCAAACGAGGTGGTAGGGAGATCCGTCTCCCTACCATCATCCTGACGTTTGGCACCCCCACCGCTCCTACTACCATCTGGGGAGGTTACTACTCCCTAAAAGTGAAAAAGTACGTCCCTCTCCCCCTCCAGTGCTTTAAGTGCCAAAAGTATGGCCATGGGCAGAAGACATGCTGCCAGGCAAAGGCTCTATGCACCCGCTGCACTAAGCCCGGACACTCTGCTGAGTCCTGCACAGCCATCCCCCTGTGTGTGAATTGCCAGGGGGCGCATATGGCTTCGGACAAGAAGTGCCCTCGTTGGATCTCCGAGTGCAGGATTCAGCAGGTGCGTGTGGAGAAGGGGCTGTCCTTTGCGGACGCCCAAAAACTGGTTGATGGTCCTGGTGCAGCTCTGAGGCTGCGCCAAACTCAAATAACAACTTTGTGTATACTTTCAGTGCTGCGGTGGCAGGCAAGTGCCCCACCAAAGACTTCTCTTGTCAAACCCCAACTTCTTGGTTGGGGGCAGAGCCTCGGATCCTCTCGCCCCTGGAGAGTAACCCTCCTCCGGTGGTGATGAGGAGCCTGGGAACGCAGAAGGCGGACGCTGCCGGTCCGGTGGCACCGCCTTCTGCTGCCCCTAAGCCTCAGCCCCTGTCATCGCCAAAGGTTTCTGGCTCTGGTCAGCCTTCTAAGGCCGCTAACTCTAGCGGCAAGACCGCTGCCCAGGACCAGAAATCTAAGAAATCTATGGGACCGCCGTGCGCACGGACCCAGAAGGGAAACACTGATGTCCCCCTTCAAAACAAATATGCTGCATTGGAGGAGCAGATGGAGGGAGTGGAAGTTGTTGTTGCCGATGCTGCGGCAGCTCCACCCCCTTCATCTCCGAAGAACCAGAGGAGGCCCGGGATCCGGCCCCCCCCCCCCCCCCCCCTCTGTTTCTCCAACTCCTTCCAAGGCAAAGGATAAAGGGGGAAAAACTCCGCACCCCCAGATAAGACATAATCATGGACTCTCTGCTTCAGTGGAATTGTCGTGGTTTTCAAGCTAACTTTGAGGAATTACGTCTTTTAGTCAAGTGTTATAACCCCTCAGTAATATCTCTTCAGGAGACTTACCTGAAGACTTCTGACCCTGTGTCCTTTAATGGTTTTAACCTTATACATAAAGGCTCTGATTTGGAGAGGCGCTCGGGTGGAGTGGCTCTTCTCATTAGTAGCCAAATTTTATGTAGCCCCGTTAGTGTTGACACCTGTCTTCAGGCTGTCGCAGCTCGGGTTACCTTAAAGAAGACTGTAACAATATGCAGTATTTATCTGCCACCATCCCTGCGGGTCTGTTGTAATGATTTTTTTAATTTAGTAGATCAGCTGCCCCCTCCCTTTATTCTCATGGGGGATTTTAACGGTCACGCTAACCTTTGGAGTAGTGACCACTATGATGGCAGAGGTCAGATATTAGAAGATGTTTTTTCTCAACTTAACCTATGTGTCTTTAACGATGGTTCACCTACATACTCTAACCCAGGTTCAGGATCTGGTTCTGTTTTAGACCTCACTGTGTGTGATCCTTCTCTCATGCTGGACTTTGACTGGAAGGTTCACGACAACCTGTGTGGTAGTGACCACTTCCCAGTAGTCCTGTCATCGGTCAGCTGTGGGGAGGATCTGCCAGTGGGGCACTGGAATCTCAAGAAAGCTAACTGGCCTCTGTTCGCCTCCCTCTGTCAGTCTCGTATTACAGAGGAGGTGGTCATGTCAGCTGAAGAACCTTTGTTTCATCAAAAACTTTACCGATGGTATTACTGATAGGAAGATATACTTAGCCTGTCAATTTCAGCCTCCAAAATTGTTGTGTGTTGCTACCCCATCCCATGAGTGGCTTCCCTTTCCTCCGGATAGCCTCCCTTCCTGATCTCGCGAGAGGACGTTATTTCCAAGTTCATACTTAACTGCCATTTTGTCAGTTTCATTATTTTTCAGTCTCCGTGTTTTTTCATATTTATCATTCGTTTTGGTCGGTCTCGAACATCCCCGATGGCCATGTAAGGCCTCGGACATTGTCTCGCCCGGCGTTTCCTGCTTACTGAGGCAATTTCCATGGAATTACGGCGTTTTGGCCTCTTCTTTCGACTTCGTGTTCGGTCGTTCCAACGGTCGTACTCTTGGCCTTCGTGGCCCCGACCCTGCGCGGTTCTCCTCTGTTGGCATGTTTTGTTGCAGTCGTCAACTAAGAACGTGTACCTCCTGCGGCGCCTTCCAGTGGGCGTCGGATTCACATTTGCGCTGCCTTCCGTGCTCGGGCTGC
Organism: Semisulcospira habei; assembly: GCA_036245525.1. Lineage (NCBI taxonomy): Eukaryota > Metazoa > Mollusca > Gastropoda > Semisulcospiridae > Semisulcospira > Semisulcospira habei. The sequence continues at coordinate 157,452,637 of BTPG01000003.1, forward strand.
GCATCAGATAAATCTTACACTACTTGCACAGCTTGGGAGAAAACCGTTGGTCTCAAATGTGGAGCTTCTACCCTCGCAAGCACCCCATTCCTTTTTCTACGGAACCAGCCCCTCCCAATTCGACGAGTTGTCCAGTCGCTCTCGATCCCCGGACCCCGTTCGCTCCCTCACCCTACACTCCCATGTCCCCGTTCATATACCCTTACAGGTGTCTACTTCTAACTCAATGGACGGGGTTGCAGACGCTGTCCCTTCTGCTGAGGGAGGTAAGTTTGTTTACTCTCATATGCGTTCTCGCTCTCAGGAACTCCGTTTACTATCGGTCCCCTGCACCCGCTCTACGAATGACGGGTCACTTGCGGCGTAGTACCGCTCTAACTCGGGGGACGGGACACCGGCATACGATTAAACCTCGCCCGGCTAACGATCAGACTGATGAGGCCTTGCTCACCTCTGCATTTCGCCTAAGCGTCGCCATAGATTGTCACTTCATGACTCTTTGCACGGCGTAGCGAGGCCCCCGGTGTTCACTAGCGCTCCGGTTCGTAACCGGTCACCACGCAGCGCCCCAGCTTTTAACCGGTCAACGCACATACACCGATCAGATGCTGTTCCACATAAGCGTCGCTATAGTTCGTCACTTCATGACGCTTTACCCGGCGCGGCGAGGATACCAGTGTCCCTTAGCGCACTGGCTCGTAGCCGGTCTCCGCGCACACACCGTTCAAACACTTTTCCACCTAAGCGTCGCCATAGTTTGTCACTTCATGACACTTTGCTCGACGCGGCAATGCCCACGGTGTTACCTAGCGCCCCGGTTGTAACCGGTCACCGCACAGCGCCCTGGCTCGTAGCCGGTCACCGCGCATAGAACGTTCCGTAACTTTTCCGCCTAAGCGTCACCATGGCGAGTCACTTCATGACCCTTTGCTCGGCTCGGCGAGACTTGCGATGTCCCATAGCGCCCCGGCGGGTAGCCGGTGGCCGCGCATAAAACGTTCCGAAACTTATCCGCCTCAGCGTCGCCATAGCGAGTCACTTCATGACCCTTTGCTCGGCGCAGCGAGTATTGCGATGTCCCATAGCGCCCCGGCGGGTAGCCGGTCACCGCGCAAACACCTTTCTGACATTCTTCCGTCTCTGCGTCTCTTTAGCTCATTTCCTTATGACCCTTCGCTCGGCGTGGCGGACCTTACGGTCTTCCCTAGCGCCCTGGTTAGTAGACGGTCACCGCACGTACATCGTTCCGGCGAACAGTCCTCTCGGCGCCATTCTCGCCTCTCGGGTCTACTGCATTCACCTTCCGCACGGGATATTCAATGTTCTTCTCGACTGGTCCCGGAGGCTAGTGACCATCCTGATTCCCTGCTTTCCCTCTCAGCGGACTCTACTTGCGATGATTCGGACTAATAAAATAAATAAATAAAAAAAAATTTAAAAAAGGACGAGACCAGGCGGTCGATTGAGGCGGCCTCGGACCTTATTCAAGGTTTCCTTCCCACGGATATTTGTCCTTCCGCTCCTACACTCAGGCGCAAAACTTCTGCTTCTGTTGATGCTCTCCTTCCTACCAAGCGAATTAAATCTCTCCTACTGCCGCCGGGTTTCCTTGATCTCTCAGACGCATTTTCGGATCAGTTACCTCTCGCCACGTCTAAGGAGCCGGTTTTCTTTTCTGATGCCAAGTGGCCGGCAGGCATCGATATACGTTTTCGCCAGAGCTGGTATGCAGGCCACTCTCAGACGTTTCCTGTCCTTTGCCATCGCTGGACACTTATGCGGAATTTCAGGCGGGTGGACGCCGTGCCGCCTTTTCTCGAGTTCCTCGGGTTGATAAGACTGCTGTTCTCATCCGCAACACCCTGGCATGCTCTGGTTTCCTAGACCTCGCAACACAGGCACTTGCTCGGGCACTAGACGATGATTGGGATCCTATTTCCGCCGATCCTCTTCTTGAGATCCATTATTTGGCTGTGGTAGCAAACCGGGCTTCTTACCATGCCTCGACCAATGCATTGGCTGCTGCCATCAACTGTGATTTCATTCGCCGAGATGCTGTGCTCGACGCTTGCGTGGGATTGCCTAATCCGGTCATATCAAAGCTTCACCAGGCTCCCATTGGGGTCCTTCACTTTTGGTCTACAGTCGGCGGGCGGCTATCCCAGCACAGCGCGACATGGCTCTCACTGTTCCCGGACGATCCTTGGATCCTCTCTTCAGTTACGGCAGGACTCCAACTCACTTTCCACAGCCCTCTACCTCTGCGGCGCTCACCACTTTGGACTCGGGTACCGAACGATGCGGTAAAAGCTGCGGCTTTACAGGCGGAGGTGACAGCTTTACTACATAAATCCGCCACAGACGTGGTCCTACGTCCCGACTCTGCCTTTCTACAGTCGTCTCTTCGTCGTTCCAAAATCCGATGGCTCTTGGTTTCCTGCGATCGATCTCTCCACTTTGAACAAGTTTCTGGCCTCTCCATCATTCCGGATGGAAACTACTCAGGCTCTCCGGACCGCGGTCAGTCCCATGGATTTCGCTGTCAGTCTCGATCTGGCCGATGCATACCTCCATGTGCTCATGCATCCTGCGGCTCGCCGTTACCTACGCTTCGCCTTCCGTGGAGTGGTTTATCAGTTCCATGCCATGCCATTTGGTCTGCACATCAGTCCCTGGGTCTTCACCAGGATCATGGATGCAGTGGTCGCACACGCCCGGCGGTCTTCTCTCCGTCCGACCTCGCACTACCTCGACGATCTGCTACTCCTCAATCCCTCCTGTCCACCGACCGAGACGCTCTCCTATGCCTTCTTCACAGTCTTGGGTTCCTGGTCAACTTCGGCCTTTCGTATCTATTACCTTTCCGCAGTTTCATTCATCTGTGTATGGAGTTTCAAACAGATCTAAACCTGGTTCGCCTCCCTCAGACTTGGATCGAGAAGTTAGCGAATCCGGCACTACGGATGTATCGTACCATGGAAGCTTCTGCACGGACGTGGTTACAGTTGTTAGGCCTCATGAGATCTGCAGCGGATTTACTTCCTCTAGGTCGGCTCTACACACGTCCAATTCAATTACATCTACTTCTCCTCTGGCGACCGTCTTCAGGGGATTTAGAGGCCCGTGTTCCAGTGTCTCCACTGGTCCAGCCCTTTCTCCTCTGGTGGACAGACCCCCTCTGGTTAGCCTCCGGGGTTCCCTTAGCATCACCAATGCCCTCCCTGTCGATCTGCACAGATGCCAGTCTCTCGGGCTGGGGAGCGCTCCTTCTCCCTGATTTTCCAGAGACATCGGGCCTATGGCCAACGGATATGGTGGGATAACACATCAACTGGCTGGAGTTGACAGCTGTTTGGCTCGCTCTCATCGCTTGGGGGACACACGTATCTCACCAGGAAGTCTTGGTCCTATCAGACAACTCGACAGGCATGGCTTACTTTCAGAAACAGGGCGGTACGCGCTCTCCTTCCCTGGGCATCCTTCTGTTTCACCTTCTTGTGTGGTGCCGAGATCGAGACATCATATTACGGGCGCGTCACATTCCGGGACGACTCAGTGTGTTGGCGGATTCTCTGTTCCATACGGATAAAATTCTCCATACAGAGTGACCTCTCTGTCCCGACTCTTCGCATGATTTGTATCCACTGGGAGACACCCATGATCGACCTTTTCGTGACACGGTGGAATTCACAACTTCCCCTCTTCGTCTCTCCATTTCCAGACCCGCTGGCGTGGGCGTTAGATGCTCTTTCCATTCCTTGGGAGGGTCTCCTGGCCTACGCATACCCTCCCTCGATCATGATCCCCAAGATTCTCCTAAAACTCCGCGGCTGCAACATGTTGCTGTTCTTGGTAGCCCCATTTTCTTGGAACAAGAACTGGATAACGGATCTTCTGCGTCTCGCCACAGATCCCCCGCTCCGGCTACCAACGCCGCGGACGATGCTGAAGCGACCCCGACTGTACCTATTTCACCCTTGCCCGGAGACCCTCCTCGTACACGCCTGGAGGTTATGCGGCGTGCCCTCACTGCTCAAGGTTTCTCGGATGCAGTGGAGGCGGCTATCACTTCAGCACGACGCCCTTCAACACTGAAGATTTATGCGGGAAAATGGAGAGTTCTGCCAGCTTGGTGCGGTACTAGACAACGTTCCTCCACTGCTTTGACTATGCCTCAGCTGGCCGAATTCGTTCTGTGGCTCTTTCAGGATCGGTCCCTAGCACTCATTCATATTCGGGGATTTCTGTCTATGGTGGCAGATACATACCGCCCTTTGGGACTACCCGATCCTGGTTCATGCAAAGATCTCGCCGATCTTATGGCTCATTTTGACCTCCAGCGACCTGTCACACGCTCCCTACTACCTCGCTGGGACCTCGCATGGGTCTTCTCATGACTGAACACTGCCCGTTTTGAACCCCTGCATTTGGCGCGGTTCTCTGACCTGACTCGAAAACGTGCTTCTTACTGGCTCTGGCCACTACCTCTCGTGTGAGTGAACTCCACGCTTTCTCTATACAACCGTCTTGCCTACAACTTCGGGCCAACGGCTCTGTCCAACTCCTCACTAGTCCTTCCTTTTTGGCCAATAACAGGCGCCCTTCTGCCCCACCTCACCCGCTCACTATTCGTTCTTTGCGGAGCCCAAATATGCCCCCGGACGTGCGCCAGCAAGACCCGATCAGGGCATTAAAAAAAAAACAAATTTACCTCCGCCGGTCTAAACCTATACGGCGAGGTCGTTTACGCCTCTTCCTGCCCTTAGCTCCGGGCAAGAATGATATTTCGGCTCAGACGATTTCCGCTTGGCTACGCGGAATCCTAAGATCCGCTTACGACGACCTCTCGACAGAGGGAGCAAAGAGGTTGAAGATTCGAGCACACAAAGTTTTGGGCTGTCTCCACGAGCGTAGCGTTCGACTGCAACTGCGCCGTATGGGACATTGTGGCGGCGGTGGGCTGGAGGGCCGAATCTACTTTCGCCCGCTTTTATTTTCGTGACCTCTCCGGCCATAGGCAAAACCTGAGACTAGTGGGGGACATTGCTGTGGCGCAACACTCCCTCCCGGCGCTAGATGCGCCATAGGTAATACTTAACTGAAATTGTCGGGAGTGTGCGCTTGAATGGGACCTAGCTAAGCAGTTACCCCATGGCTGAGCATTTGCAACGGCACCCTCCTCCTCTTCGCCATTCTTCCTATCAGTAATACCATCGGTAAAGTTTTTGATGAAACAAATGTATTTTTTCTTAAAATAAATTTTTTCAAAAAATACTTACCGATGGTATTACTCAGATTTCCCTCCCACCTTCCCCGCTTGCCGTCTGTCTGTTAAGATAGAACTTGGAAATAACGTCCTCTCGCGAGATCAGGAAGGGAGGCTATCCAGAGGAAAGGGAAGCCACTCATGGGATGGGGTAGCTGCTAGCTAATTACTTCCCAGGTTGTGTAGCAACACACAACAATTTTGGAGGCTGAAATTGACAGGCTAAGTATATCTTCCTATCAGTAATACCATCGGTAAGTATTTTTCGAAAAAATTTATTTTAAGAAAAAATACATGTTTCTTCTTTTACTACTATTTTGTTGGACGTAGCGGGTGAAACCATCCCTAAAACTTCCGCATCAGTCCCTCGGAAGCCGAGAGTACCATGGTTCAATGAGGAGTGCCGCAAGGCCCAAAAAGCGCGCAAATCTGCTCAGCGATGTGCTTTCCGTAAACCGTCGCAAGTGAATATTTTAACCTTTAAAAGACAGAGGGCGAAAGCCTGGTACATTTTTAAACGTGAACGCCGTACTTCCTGGAGAGGCTTCGTCTCATCTTTAACTTCTCGGATTTTGTCCCAGAAAGTCTGGAGGGCTGTTTGAAGAATTAGGAGCAGGGGTGGCTCGGCTTCTGTCGGCCATCTTAGAGATGGTGCCAGCTTGGTCACAGATAAAAAAGCTGTGGCCAATTTGCTTGCCTCCACCATTGCCCATAATTCTTCAACTCAGCATTATTCACCCTTCTTCCAGAGAGAGAAGGAGAAGCGAGAGTCTCGTATTTGTGATTTTAAGTCCGATAACTCGGAAGACTATAATGCCCCTTTTACATTATCCGAATTGCAGCAAGCCTTGCAGAAATGTAATGACTCTGCTGCTGGCCTAGATACCATCCACTATCAATTCCTAACGCATCTGCCTGAGAGGTCACTCCTTGTACTTCTCAAGGCCTTTAACCATATCTGGAGAACTGGTCATTTTCCGCAGTCTTGGCACCAGGCTGTGGTTGTACCGATCCCCAAGCCGGGTAAGGATCCTTCCGACCCGGGCAACTACTGGCCTATTGCTTTGACATCATGTTTATGTAAAACTATGGAGCGCCTGGTCAACGCCCGCCTGGTGTGGCATCTTGAGTCACAGGGACTCCTCACAGACCTCCAGTGCGGTTTCCGGCGCTTCCGTAGTACAACTGACCATTTAGTCCGCTTTGAATCATTTATTCGAGATGCTTTTGTCAACAAGCAGCATGTCTATGCAATTTTCTTCGATCTTGAGAAGGCATATGACACTACCTGGAAGTATGGCATAATGTCTGACTTGTTGGACATGGGTTTTAAAGGGCACCTGCCCGTTTTTATTCACAATGTTTTGACTAACCGGTCGTTCCATGTCCGTGTGGGCTCCACCCTCTCCGACTCCTTTGAACAGGAGATGGGTGTCCCACAGGGCAGCATTCTGTCTCCTGTTTTATTTAGTATTAAAATTAATAACATTGTAAAGGCCGTCAAGGATGATTCTGAATGCTCTTTGTTTGTTGACGACTTTGCTTTGTGCGCACGTGGTCGAGGACTTGAGTCCCTTGAGAGGCGCTTGCAGCTGTGCGTTGATCACATCCAGCGGTGGGTGTCTCTCAATGGATTCAAGTTCTCGCCCTCCAAGACTGTCTGTGTGTATTTTAGTGACCAAACGAAATTTTTTTCCAGAATCTAGCCTGAGCATTGCTGGAGTGCCGATTAAGGTGGCCGAGGAGGCAAAGTTTCTGGGGGTCATCTTTGACAAAAGACTTACCTTCCGCAACCATATTAATTACCTTAGAACCTCTTGTCAGAAGGCTCTCGACGTTCTTCGTGTCATCGGTCGTACTGACTGGGGTGCGGACCGTACTGTCTTACTTCGACTGTACCGGGCCCTTGTTCGGTCCAAACTGGATTACGGCTCTGTGGTGTATGGCTCAGCTTCCAAGTCTGTGCTACAGCGTCTGAACACAATTCACCATCAGGGTCTGCGGATATGTCTTGGGGCCTTCAGGACGTCTCCAGTTCCTAGTCTGTATGCCGAGGCAGGGGAGCCTTCTCTCAAGCTCCGGCGCATCCGCCTCATGCTCAGCTACGTTCTGAAACTGAAGGCCCATCCAGACAATCCTGCCTATGATTGTGTTTTTAAACCATTGTTTGCAGAGATTTACGATACCCATCCGGGAGCTGTCCGTCCACTTTCTTTCCGTGTCCGACCTCATCTGCAGGTGGCCGGATTGGACCTGGACAGAGTTTCGGAATCCCTGCAACACAACAATTTCTTCTTGGAATTGGTACTCATAATATATTGATCACACACACACACACACACACACACACACACACACACACACACACACACACACACACACACACACACGCACGCCGCACAGCGCACACAGACACGCTGCATCAGGGGGTCTACCCCACTTTGAGGCAGACTGAACAGATGTTTTGCGCCCATCGGCCCATAGGTAATGTCCTATTACACAGATAGTTGTTCATTGCGTAATTTAAGTGCATAGAATATGAACATTGCAACTTTTCTGATAGAGTCGCAGTCCAGGTTTGCAAGCAACAAACTTATGTCCTCATTCTTAGTGTCATTCAAAAGGCTAGCCAAGTACTTATTCCTCAGTGCTGAGTATCTATTACAATACAAGAGGAAGTGTTCTTCATTCTCCACAGTCCCAATACAGAATGGACAGTTCTTCACATGTGTATTTGAATACCTATTATTCACATTCAGTTCTACTGTTCCCAGTCTGAAACGTATAAGGCTGTCCCTGAATTTCTTTATCGTAATCTGGAATAGATATCTTTCTGGTTCGAATACCGTTTTGAACTGCTTGTAAGTTGCAAACGTGTCGCTTGACTGAACCTTCGTTTCCCATGACTGTACAAATGACTCTTTCAGTCTTTGCCTGTACAACAACAAAAAAGCCCTTTCATCACCCACACCACCGTTTTGCCAAACGTGGCCAAAGCCATACTTGTGTACTTACTTACTTACTTACGCCTGTCACCCCTACCCGGGTATAGGCCGTCGACGAGAGACCTCCAGCAACTCCTGTCCTGTGCTTCTCCTTCGATTCTACTCCAGGTGGTTCCCAGTCTCTTGATGTCTGCTTGGAGGTCTCGACGCCAGGAGTTTCTCGGCCTACCTCTTTTTCTCTTTCCCTGGGGGTTCCATGACAATGCCTGCCTAGTGATACTGGAAGCTGGCTTTCTCAGACTGTGACCGATCCATCCCCATCTTCTTCGCCCAATTTCATTCTCTGCTGTTATCTGCTCTGTTCTCTCCCAGAGTCTGACGTTGCTGATCTTCTCTGGCCAGTGGATTTTCAAAATTCTTCTAAGGCAACTGTTCATGAAAGTCTGTACTCTGTTGACTGTGGTTTTTGTCAATCTCCAAGTCTCTGCTCCATATAGGAGAACTGCTTTTACATTGGAGTTGAAAATCCGGACTTTGGTGTGCTGTGACAGCTCTCTGGAACTCCACACTTTTTTCAACTGGAGAAAGGCTGCTCTGGCTTTACCGATTCGTGCTCTGACATCTGCATCAGTGCCGCCTTTTTTGTCTATGATGCTCCCGAGATAGGTGAAGGACTCCACCTCCTCCAACGGGGTGCCAGCAAGCAAGACTGGTTCTTCCCTGGTTGCGTTCAGCCTCATTGTCTTTGTTTTCTGTTTGTGAATGGTGAGGCCCACTTGGGACGAGATGTCAGCAAGCCTCGTGGTCTTGTCCTGCATTTGTTGATGAGTGTGGGACAGTAATGCCAAGTCGTCTGCAAAATCAAGGTCGTCAAGCTGTGTCCACAGTGTCCACTGTATTCCACTTCGTCTGTGCTCTGTGGTCATCTTCATGACCCAGTCTATGGCCAGTAGGAAGAGGAACGGAGACAGCAGACACCCCTGCCTGACACCAGTTCTGACCTGGAGCTTTCTGGTGAACTGCCCTTCGTGGATCACGCGACATGTCATGCCATCATAGCTGCTCTTGATCAGGCGGACGAGCTTTGTGGGTACACCGTAGTGTCGTAGGAGTTTCCACAGAGTCTCTCGGTCCACGCTGTCAAATGCTTTCTCATAATCCACAAAGTTGACGTACAGCGGGGAGCTCCACTCCAGAGACTGTTCCACGATGATGCGGAGAGTGGCGATCTGGTCTGTACATGATCGGTTCTTCCTGAATCCTGCTTGCTGGTCTCTCAGCTGGGGGTCAACGGAGCTCTTCATTCTGTCTAGGATGATCCTGTTGAAGACCTTTCCTGGTACTGACAGCAAGGTGATTCCTCTGTAGTTGGAACACTTGCTGAGGTCGCCTTTCTTGGGAAGCTTGATTAGGTACCCCTCCTTCCAGTCAGCTGGCATCACCTCCTCTTCCCAGATCTTTCCAAACAGTGGGTACAGCATCTCAACTGTTGTCTCTAGGTCTGCTTTCAGAGACTCCGCTGGGATGCCATCTGGCCCTGCTGCTTTTCCATTCTTCAAAAATGCCACTGCTTTTCTGATCTCTTCCCGGCTGGGTCTGTCACAGCTGATGGGTAGGTCGGTCTCTGCCGGCTGGATGTCGGGGGGGTCGGGTGGGCTAGGTCTGTTCAGTAACTCTTCAAAATACTCGGCCCATCTGTCGAGTTGGTCTGCTCTGTCTGCAATAGGCTTGCCTTCTTTGTCTTTTACTGGTCTTTCTGTATGGCCATACTTACCCGACAATCTTCTGGTAATGTCGTAGAGCTGTTTCATGTTGCCGCTGCCTGCTGCCTTTTCTGCCTCTGCTGCCAGGCTGTCTGTGTAGGCCCTCTTGTCTGCCCTGATACTCCTCTTCACCTCGCGGTTGGCTTCCCAGTATTCCCCCTGTGCCCTTACTTTGGCTGCTCTCGTGCGACTGTTGTTGACCGCTGCTTTCTTCTGCTTCCTCGCTTCTATCTTCTTCAAGGTCTGTGCCGACAGCCAGTCCTTGTGGTGGTGTTTCCTGAACCCTACAGTGTCTTTGCAGGTTGAGTTCAGCGCCTCTCTAACTGCCTTCCACTGCTGCTCTGTGGTGACCGCCTCCTCTTCATTTACTAGCTCCTGTAGCGCTTGAAACCGGTTGGACAGCACCAGTTTGAACTCTTCTCTAACTCCAGTTTCTCTCAGGAGGCCTACATTATAGCGCTGTCTTCTTGTTGTCTCTGTGCGGCTTTTCTTTAGCTTGAGCTTCATTCTTAAGGTAAGCAGATGGTGGTCTGAGGCGACATCTGCTCCCCTCCTCACTCGAACATCTTGAAGGGATCTTCTAAATTTCTTGCTAATGCAGATATGGTCTATTTGGTTCTCTGTTGTATGGTCTGGTGAGACCCAAGTTGCTTTGTGTATTCTTCTGTGTGGGAAGATGCTGCCTCCAATGACAAGTCGGTTTAGAGCACAAAAGTCTACAAACCTCTCCCCGTTCTCACTCATCTCCGAGCCTAGTCCCTGTCTCCCCATCACCTCTTCGTATCCGGTGTTGTCCTCCCCTATTTTGGCATTAAAATCGCCCATGACGATGGTGATGTCTCGCTCCGCACATTTGTCCACGGCACTCTGGAGTCGGTTGTAGAACTCTTGTTTCTCTTCCTCGTCACTGTCATTGGTGGGCGCATAACACTGGATGACGTTCAGCTTGAGCTTTTTCTTGGTTCTAAAGGCTGCTGTTATAATTCTTGGCCCAAGAGGTTCCCAGCCCATCAGCGCTCTCTGTGCCACTGGTGACAGCATGAGTGCTACTCCTTCTGTATGGGGGGCATTCTCCTCTTCATGACCTGAATACAGAATCATCTCCCCACTTAACAGCCTTTTCTGGCCAGACTGCGTCCATCTGGCTTCACTGATGCCTAGCAGGGAAAGGTTGTACTTTTGCATTTCCGCTGCTATCTGGGCGGCCTTGCCGCTCTGGTACATGGTCTTGACGTTCCATGTGCCCATGGTTGTATCCCTGGATAGAGAGAGGCGGCTCGGTCCTGTGGCTTCCGAAGACTTCCGGCTTTCACCACAGGACGTCATAAGTCTTCTAGTAGAAGAACCTTCCTCCTCCAGGAAAGGAATTACTGTTAGTCTTTTCGTCGGCGTTTTTGTAGCTATTTCCTTTTTTGCAGGGTGGGGAAGCTACCCCCACGCCCAACCCCCTTACTAGGAGGACCAGGGGTTTTCTGTCGGGGTCACCTTCCCTTAGACCATGTTGGTTCACGGCACCTTATTTCATTCGGTGCACCCCTCTCACGAGGGACCCCCTATCCACCACCCAGGGGACGCGCCTCAACGCCGTATGGTCCCAGCGCGAGGCATACTTGTGTAGGGTGCTTTCAATTTGGTTCGCCCAAAAACAACTTGCTATGGTACAGTTCAACTGCATCTTGTACGCCTGCTTAGGAAGTCTTGTATCAGACATCTTAATCAGTTTCATCCAATACTTTGTAGCTCTTATTATGCTATTTATGTGCAGTGGATGCCTACCCGTTTCACCATAAGCTGTCTGATTTGGGGTTCTGACATCCACACTCAGTAGTCTCTTGCAGGCGAAAGTGTGCACCTTTTCTATTGTTTCGAACTGCTTCAACCCCCATACTTCAGACGAGTAAAGGAGCATTGGCGCCACCTGGGTATCAAAAAGCTTAAAGAAAATACATAGGTTAAGGTTGCCAAGTTTCCACATAGTCCTCAATAACTGAGAAACTTTCGCCTTCGCCTTTACAGCATAGTCGGAGAGCGCCACAGTAAACGATAGTTTTGTGGTCAATGTGAAACCAAGGTATTTATAACTGTTAACCACTTCCATTTCGGTTGCACCAATATACCATTTGTCTTTCACTGGCAGTCGCCCGCCTTTTCTAAAAACCATTACCTTGGTTTTCTCGAGACTAACCTCTAAACCAAGTCTATCAGAAGAGCGCTTGAGGTTAGTTATCTGGTTCTGCAGCCCCACAGCGCTTGTGGACAATAGAGCTACATCGTCAGCAAAAAGTAATGAAAAAAGTTCTCTCAGACCAGGACTGCCTACAAGAAAGACTCTACTCCACCAGCCATATACCAACAGAGCCTCAATGAACTGCTTTCAATTTTTCCTGGCTATTGTCGTATCTATACGGATGGGTCAAAGTCTGAGGATAGGAGAGTGGCTGCGGCCGCAGTGTCCTCTCGCCATCCTAGACGCCCATTTAAGCACCGCCTCCCAGACCACTCATGTATTTAGTGTGGAACTGCAGGCGGTTCTGCTGGCACTCAGGCATGCTTATCGATCTAGAGAAAGGAACTTCCTGATTCTGTCTGACTCTCTTTCTGCCCTTCAGGGCATGGGAAATGACCACCCACTGCTGGTGCAGATCAGAGAGCTCCACGCGGACTTGATGAAGGAATATTATGACATCATTTTTATTTGGGTCCCAGGGCATGTGGATCGCAGATTCTGCTGCCAACGATGCACGCAATGACCCTGTCCTTGACACACAGACTGTTTATAGTGATTTTAGACATGTGACTAGTGCATACGTAGCCCGTGAGTGGCAGTCCAAGTGGGACAAAGAGGAAGCCAATAAGCTGCATGAAACCCTTCCTAAGTTGTCTGACGGTCTACCTTATCGCTGCGGCAGCCGCCATGAGGAGACTGTCCTGGCTCGGCTCCACATCGGGCACACGTATGTTACGCACTCTTATTTACTAAAACAGGAGGAGCGTCCGTGGTGTTATGCCTGCGACGAGCAGTACTCTGTTCAACACTTTTTGTTGTCTTGTGCTGATCTAATCGACACAAGGCATAAACATTTAATAATAATAAAAATAATAATTACGGTATTTATAATGCGCTTATCTTATAATAATTATAACTCTAAGCGCACACTCACAACTCGCGCACGCATGCGCACGCTTTAGACAATGACTCACGTACCACAAACAGTGAAATACATTACGACGGTCAGCTTGGGGTGGGGAGTGCGGTGATATAGTGCTAAAACTGTTGAAAGAGGTGAGTTTTGAGGGCGGACTGGAAGGAGGAGAGAGAGTGTTTCTGACGGAGAGAGAGTGGGAGAGTGTTCCAGATGGATGGACCGTAGACGGAGAAGGAGCGGGGACCGAAAGTGTTAAGTTTGGTGCGAGGGATGTGGAGGCGGAGAGGGTCGGAGGCAGAGCGGAGGGAGCGGGAAGGTGTGTAGGGGTGAAGTAAGTTGGAGAGATAGGCAGGAGCGCAGTTGTTCAGGGATTTGTAGCAGAGAGACACAACTTTGTATTGGATGCGTTGGGGGATGGGGAGCCAGTGAAGGAGTTTGAGCAGGGGTGTGATGTGGTCGGATTTTTTCTTTCTGAGGACGAGGCGGGCAGCATTGTTCTGGACGCGTTGGAGAGTGAAGATGGTGGATTGAGGGAGACCGGAAAGGAGAGAGTTGCAATAGTCGATGCGAGATAAGATGAGAGAGACAGCAAGTTTGGTGGCAGCTTCGGTAGTGAGGTACTTTCTGATCTGACTGATGCGGCGAAGGTGGAAATAGCATGCCTGGGTCGTGGCGGAGACGAAGTTGGTCATGGACAGAGAGGAATCGAGGATGACGCCGAGGTTCTTGGCCGAGTCAGAGAGGGAGATGGGGGTGCTATCGAGTTGAAGGTGGAGAGAGGGAGGGAGCTGGGAGAGTTTTTGGCGAGTGCCTACCAGCATGGCATTTCACAGCAGACTCCTTGAAGGTTTTGTTCCGGGATGTGCCTCCGGACAAGATCTTCAGTTTTCTGAGAGAGTGCCATATTTTTAATAAGATTTGAGCGTTTATAGACTATGATATTTCTATTATTTTGACCTTTTTGAGAGCCTTTCGGCGTTTTCTTTAAAGACCTGTGTGACATTTTAGCCTGATATATTTTTAAGGTATATTTACATCATGTCTTAAAACCTTTCTTTTAGTCTGGCTGACCAGATTTTTAACCTTCCCGCCGTGAGATGTCCTTAGTTGCCTGCTCGGCGTTAAACCCAAATAACTAACTAACTACAGCCTGCAGACCCTTGACCAGACGAGTTTACGAGGGAAAGTGGCGAGTCCTGTGCACGGATCTGACGGTTCCCTAGCTGGCGGAGTTCTTCCTCTGGCTCTCCACTGACCAGCTTCTGGCACCAATCACCATTGGCGGCTACGTAGCGATGATCGCTGATACGTACCAGCATTTGGGACAGCCTGAAATGGCAACTGCAAGGACCTGGCTGACCTCATGGCGCACTTCGGTCTAAGACGTCCAGCCCTCCGCTCACTCATGCCGCGATGGGACCTACCATGGGTGCTGATGTGGCTCAACTCTATCCGCTTCGCACCACTCCAGTTGGCGCGGTTATCGGACGTGACATGGAAGATATGCTTCCTACTGGCTCTCGCCACCGTGGCCAGGGTCAGCTGCACGCCCTTTCTGCACGTCCATCATGCCTGCAGTCCCAGACGGACGGCTCTGGGCAACTGCTGCCCGACCCGGCTTTCCTAGCCAAGACCCGTTCTCCACTGGCTGCCCCTCAGATGGTCACCATTCAGCCCTTGAGGGATCCAGGCTCTACCCGAGAATCCAGACAACAGGACCCGGTGAGAGCTTTACGTGTGTACCTGCGCCGGACCGAGCCGCTATGCAGGGGACGCACCCGCCTTTTCCTCCCTCTGTCCCCAGGTAGAAATGACATCTCGGCCAGATGATATCCTCCTGGCTCCGATGGGTGATACGTTCCGCCTACCAGGACCTCGACCCTGATACAGCCAAACACATGAACATCAGGGTGCATGAGGTCAGAGCCATGGCCACAAGCCTCGCATTCGACCGCAACTGCGCAGTCAAAGACATTGTGCCGGCAGTGGGCTGGCGATCAGAGTCGACCTTTGCCAGATTCTGAGGGACCTCTCTGGCCAGCGTGAGAACCTACGATGGCACAACACTCCCTCCCGGCACCCCAGGTTCCGCAGGTATCTTAGCTAAAATTATGGCGAGGTTGTACCAGGGAGGGCGGATCTCGTTGACATTTTCCAGGGTTAGGGGCGTTGTAAGCGGCACTCTTCATTATTCTTCCTTACAGTAATGTTATCGGTAATGTGTTTTGAGGAAACAAATTAATTTTTCTCTAAAATGTATTTTATTTCCTCAAAATACATTACCGATGACATGACTATGTGGAAGTGTCTACTACTTACTCAATTTTAGCCTAAGAACCCGTTGTGTTACAACACAACCCGGGAGGCACTTGGGGAACCCCCAGAGGAGCCGAGAGTTGGCTCCCGTCCCTGCCCATCTGGTTCCATAGTCACAAGTGACCAACCAGTTGTTCTACTTAGCTCGCGCTGTGCAGACGTATTCAGCGTTAGCCTTGGACCCTGACTTATTGATGCGACCGGTTTCACCCCGTCTTCGTGCTTGCTCTCTCCTTGGACCTTGGTGCTTCTCCACTGCCTGTTCTTCTTGGGGGAGGGCTTCGTTGCATGTGCTACCATTTTTTGCCTCTTCGGCGCCTTCCGGGTGTGACCGGTCTTCTCGGCTCTGTCTTAGTTGGGATTGGGGGTTTTGGAGGTACCACCCCCTCTCCCCCTCGTCCCCGCTTCGTCTGAGAGGTAAGGTAGCGGTACCAGCCTTCGGCTGGCCCCCGAGCTGGGCGCCAGCTTCATCGGCGGCTCCTCGTTTTCACTCGTACTTCGCGTACTTTGAAAAAGAAAATGACCAACGCTTGGTTTGCTTGGCGAGGCCCCTTGTGCCCTCGCCGTTAGCGTGTTGTGAGCGCCAGCTTCGTTCAGAGGCGCTGTGTTCGCTTGTACTTCGTTGTACTATTGTGCGCCCGATGCTCGTCTTATCTTGGCAGGGCCCCTCGTGCCCTCGCCGTTAGCCTGTTGATAGCGCCAGCTTCGTTCAGAGGCTCTTCGTTTCGCTTGTACTTGTTGTACCATTGTGCTTGGTTGTACCATTGTGCGCCTGACGCTTGGCTTAGCTTTGCGGGGCCCCTTGTGCCCTCGCCATTAGCGTGTTGATAGCGCCAGCTTCGTTCAGAGGCCCTTCGTTTCGCTTGTATTTTGTTGTACCATTGTGCTTGGTTGTACCAGTGTGTGCCCGACGCTCGGCTGAGCTTGGCGGGGCCCCTTGTGCCCTTGCCGTTAGCGGGTTGTGTCAGACATGTGTGGCGCCTGATTCGGCCAGAAGCCCCCTTTTCGCTCGTGTTATGCTCTCAGGTGCCCTCACTCGGTCACCCACTATGCCTGATGTGTTGCAGCTCCCAGGTGCTCACAGGCTCCCGGTGCGGCGACTCCCAGTGGCCGACGGATAACCATGCGGTCTGCCTCCCCTGTGCTGGCTGCTCCTCTGACCACTCCTGTGATGTCTGCTCGTCCTGGCCTGAGCTGTGGAGTTTTTCCAGTGCGAGTGCCTGACGCCAGCTAGCGACCGGCTTCCTTGCTGCCCCTCCGCTTCCAGAGAAGTGACCGCATGATCCCGACTCAGCCTTTTGGAGCGGACAATGCGTCGGACACACACGCTTGGGGTGTGCCACAGGACTGCATCCACTGCCACGCCTGTTGACTCTTACGAGGGGTCATGTAGAAGGCAGAGTGCCCGCCTCACTGACCCCGGCCTGCAGCAGCACGCCTTGCGCCGTACCTTAACCACTGGCAGTCCTGGTATGTCTCTCCTCGGAAAGCCCGCTGACTCCTACGAGGGGTCAAATAGCCAGCAGAGCGCCCGCCTCATTGAGCCCGGGCAGCAGAGACTTGTGTCCCGGCGTTCGAAGACCAGTCACGGTCCGGACACCTCCCGCTCCTCCACCAGCTCCAGACACTCTCACTCGTCCGACGAGCGCCGTTGGAAGGACCGGAGCAAGCACCGCGACGGCGGACGCAACCCCCGACCCTCCTCATCCTCATCACGCACCGCTTCGTTTGCGCTACTTACCGACGTACTGTTCCCTCGCCTGCTCGCAGTGCCGCAACTTACGATGGCTGCGGGATAACCACAACGTCGGTCTCCGCGGGACTGGTGCTCGTCTGACCACATCTGGGATGGCTGCTTGACCTGGCACGAGCTACGGTGGCGTACAGAGGAAGCTCCTGTGAACCTTCTGTTCCCGGAGAAGTTGCACGCGCCCGCCCGGACCTCGTGGAACAGACGACACTTCGGACACTTATGCTCAGCACGTGCCACAGGACTGCTCCACTGCCAAGCGTGCTGACTCCTACGAGGGGTCGTATAGCCGGCAGAGGGCCCGCCTCACTGAGCCTGGCCTGCAAAGATGCACTTCGCACCTTACGTTGTACACTGGCAGTCCTGTTATGTCTCTCCTTGACGAGCCCACTGACTCTTACGAGGGGTCATGTAGCCGGCAGAGCGCCCGCCTCATTGAGCCCGGCCAGTAGAGACTTGTACCCCATCGTCCATCGTGGCGCCCCCCTCCGCTCCCGGAGCAGTGTCCACACGCACCCTCACCGACCTTGTGGATCAGTCGACACACCGGACACGTGAACCCAGCTCTTCTTGCAGGACTGAAGCTGCCCTGACTCCCGCACGGTCACGGAGACCGGCCTGCAGAGATGCTCTTTGCGCCATCATTCTCCTATGGCTGGCCCGACTTGTCTCGCCTCGGAACACTCGCTGACTCTTACGGGGAGTCATTTTACCAGCTGAGAGCCTGCCTCTCGGAGGCCGGCCAGCTGAGGCCTGTGTCCCTTTGTCCCCGGGCTACTCTAGACCCTCTCGCTCGTCCGGGAACGAGCGGGGGAAGGACCATGACGCACGACACCCCAGCAGACGCAGCCCGCGGCCTACGGCCTGCCCTCATGGATTACGCCGGATCTCATCGGATCTCCAAAGTCGTTGACGCAGGACGGCAGCAGAAGCGTGGAAAGGACTTCAAGACTTCAAGACTTCAAGACACCAAGACACATGTTAAGATTTCAGGGTCCTGTGATAGAGAGTGGCGCCACAGGCGTTCCACTGGCGATGATAGCCTCCTTCGGGAGAGGACCAGCGTGGTCAGTTTGAGGAGCCATCGTATGGAGAGTTCTTTTCGACGGCGGAACCCTGAAGCACAGACTTACCTAGGGGTCGATCTTCACGATCGAGGAACGGTCACAGCGTGTGGAGTCTACATGTGGCAGGGATCGTGATCGTGTTGACGTATCATCTCGCTCTGCACCGTCGGATCGGAGGACTAGTTCAAGCGTCTCGCGTCAACGGACTTCGCCGCGGCAACGGACTTCTGCGTTTCCAGCTTCTTCTTCTTTCTTCTTCTTTTCGTTCGCAGTGGGCTATATGGTCAGTCCAGCACCGGCGATGAATGACGTCGTTTTCTCCAGGTCTTCTCGACTGCCGTAGAGTTTGGTCTGCAGTGGAGTTGGCGACGGCCACACTTCTTTTCTTTCATCATCCAGTAGGGGGCATCTCTGGAGAATATGTTCCGCTGTTTGGTCTTCCTGACCACAGGCGCAGGTTGGTGATGGCGCCAGCTTGAGCTTTCTGTTCATGTGAGCGTTCAGTCTGTTGTGGCTGGTATGCAGTCTGATCAGGACGACTTGCTGCTCTCTGGTCACTGTGTGGTAGTCGTCTCTGTTTGACCTCGGCCTCATCAATGCCTTGATGATTGTCTTTTGCTCACTATAGCTAACGCTGTTTTCTTGTTGATCTTTTGTGGCTCCTTCTTTCGCCAGCTCGTCTGCCCTTTCATTTCCTGGTACCCCACAGTGGGCTGGTATCCACTGGAGAACAACTCTTCTGGTTTGTCTGACCTTCTGCAAAGCTCTGGTCAGCTGGGGGAGTTTGTCATTCTCGAGGGCCTGAAGGACTGAAAGGGCATCGGAGAAGAAGACAACTTGATAGTATGGATCTGTAGAATTCTGAACCATGGAGGCGGCCTGCATAAGTGCTTCGGTTTTTGCTTTGTAGTTTGTGCAGTGTTTGCCGGTGGCTCCACTGGATGTGGCTGTATGTCCCCCTGGGAACTGGATCAGGATGCCAGCACCTCCATTGGAAACGGCATTTGTTGCTGATCCATCAGTGTAGATGTGGATCCATGCCTCCTTTGGGTACTGTTCGTCGATCAGGGCTAGGGTGAGTGCCCGTCGAATGGTGTCATCCTGACTGTCTCCTGAGGCAGCATGTGGGACACTGGTGCAGATCTGGATGTCTGGTTTGTCCACTGCCGAAGGGTTTTCCACTTTTTTTGTGATCAGAGATAGAGTGCTCTGTGGAAGGACTTCCCTGTACTGACGAAAAAGTCGCATGCTCTCATGGACAAAGCTGCTTCTTTTGAGCTGGTTCTTGGTGAAGTTGCCTAGTCTGTGCTTCATGGGGTGGTCGGGCAAGCACCTGAGCTTCTCCGCCTGTACCATGGTTTTGGCTTCTCTCCTCTGGCTGAGAGGTTGGATTGTGGTCAGCTTCTCCATTTCCTTGATTGGTGTGGATTTCATTGCACCAGTGATGAGTCGAAGAGCCTGGTTTTGCACTCGGTCGAGGGTCTGCAGGTTCGTCTTGGCTGAGGTTGACCACGCTGTGGAGCCGTACTCGAGGTGGGGCCTGACTTTCCTTGGTATACTAGTATCTTCTCGTTCGCTCCCCAGGTGGTGCCTGCAAGTTTCCTGAGTATGGCCAGCTTGCGCCGGGCCTTCCCCTCTGCCTGTGCAATGTGTGGTTTCCAGGTCTGACGTCTGTCAAAGGTGACACCAAGGTAGGTAGCTTCTTCATCCTCTCTCAGAGGGGTTCCACCAAGCTTGATGGTTCCGGCTTTCTGCTTTGGGGACAGTGTGAAGAGGATGGTGGAGGATTTCTCTTTGTTGACGGAGATGCACCAGTCTTCTGCCCATGCGTTCAGCTTATCTGCCGCTAGCTGCATTCTGTAGGTGGCAGTACTTGCATGCTCCTCCTTGCACCAGATCACAAGGTCGTCTGCATATAGGGCAGCTTTGATTCCCTTGGGCATCTCAGACACCAGATCGTCGATGAAGAGAAGGAAGAGGGTAGGTGAGAGGACTCCGCCTTGCGGGACGCCATGATGAAGGAGGAATTTCTTGCTTTTGGTCTGGTCGACGCTGACTCTTGCCCTGCGGTTGAAGAGGTAGGAGCGTATCCACTGGAACATGTTACTGGACACGCCTTTTCTCAGCAGTTTGACAAGCAGCCCATCTTTCCAGACCTCGTCAAAAGCCTTCTGAAGATCAATCCAGGTTACAAAGACCAGCTTCTGCTCCTGGAAGGCATCTTCAACTTCCTGCGCCTGGTCTTCGGTGCTGAGGAACTGTCGGAAGCCAGCTTGTTCAGGGGCGAGGAGGTTCCTGGATTCCAGGTAACACCTGAGGCGCTCGTTCACAATTCTCTCCAAGGTCTTCACAACACAGCTGGTGAGGCTGATTGGGCGATAGCTGGTGGCCTTCTTTGGATCCTTCCCTTTCTTTAGAATGGGGATCATGATCGCTTCTCGCCAGAGTTGTGGTAGCGATCCTTCTTGCCAGCTCCTGTTGAAGACCTCAAGTAGCTTGTTTTCTGCTGCACTACCAAGGTGGGTTAGCATCTCGGTGATGCCATCTGGACCAGGAGACTTCTTCGCCTTCAACTTTTGGAGAGCTATATGAAGCTCTTTGTGTGTAAGTGGTTGATTCATGGCGTCTGCTGTTGCTTGTTTGGCAGGTCTCTCTCTTTGCTCTCTTCTTGCTTCTCTCTGCTTTTTGGGGCTAACATGGAGATTGCTCTCAGCTGCATAGCTTTCAGCAAATTGGTTGGCAGCATGCTTTCCTGTTAGTATCTTCCCATTTTCATCTAAGGTGATGTTTCCTTTGCTCGTGTTCTCATCGTTCAACTGCTTGGTCAGTTTCCAGAGCTTTCTGCCGTCCTTCTCAAGGTTCAAGGAGCTTGTTTTCTCTTGCCAGCTCCTGTGTCTTGCCTGTAGCTTCTTCTTGAGAAATTTGGCTTTGGCTTCCTGGAGGCGGATGTTGTTTGCCTGTTGATGTTGTTAACTTCTGCTTCCCTTCTGGCATCTGCTAGATCATCATCCAGTTCCTGCAGTTCATTGCTCCAGTAGGGCTTATAGTCTTTTTTAGCACCTCTGGGTATGGACTCACGCGCTGCTCTGAGGATGCTCATGTTGAGGTCCTTCACCACCATGTTGATGTCTCGACCTTCGATTTGAATGTCTTTGGCGAGTTCGCTGGAGCGGTGTTCGCTCTTTTGTAGTTCCACCGTGGGAAGGTTGCATCAGCGCAGGACTCCATGCCCAAGGTAAAAAAGACTGGCCGATGGTCACTTCCACCTAGCTGTTCTCCGACCCCTCTTCTGGCTTGCTTGTGCATGTCTTCTGTGCAGAAGGCTAGGTCAGGAGTCGATGTAGTGTGCTGGAGTAGAACGTGGGGCAGTCAATGGGACTGTTTAACAGAATGAGATCGTTGTCATCCTGCCAGTTCTCCACCTCTTCTCCTCTCCGATCCAAGTGGTCGTATCCCCAACTTTGTGACTGTTGAAGTTGCCCACCACAATGAAGTTGGAGGCCTTAGTGGGGATCGTGTCAAGGGTGAGTGGTCTGTCGTTGGGGCAGTAGAAGTTGACCAGCTGGAAATCTGCTGTCTTCATCTGGATCCGAATCACTTGGTACTCGGAGTTCTCCATGTGCGTGTCGATCAAACAGGCATTGATGTTGTTCCTGATCAGGGTCAGGATTCCTCCCTTGCTTCGATCTGTTCTGTCGGACCTGAAGCACTGGTAGCCTCTCACTTTGAAGGACTTTTGGGGTGTCAAGTGCGTCTCCTGAATACAGCAGATGTTGATGTTCTTCTCATGCAGGATATGCTCCAACTCGGTCTTCTTGTTCAGAATGCTTTCTGCGTTCCAGTGCATGACCTGAAAAGGTTGCTGCTGACTGGGATTCTTCCTGGTTGTGGTGGTGCCAGTAGCTCTCCTCCCGCGTCCCCTGGCATGACAAGACGGGCGGGAGGGACCTCCAGTAGCTGAGGCTGGGTCCCTCCCTTAGAGGCATGGGACCCGACGCTGCTCCACCCTGGAGGTCCTCAGTGGGCGAGCGCCATTATCGTCAGTGGTAGTTGGCCATATAGTCATGATTGCGGGTTTGCGAGGATCCATGGTTTATCAGAATGCGCCGTGCGGCCTGGGTCCTCCGTCTTCAGCATTTGAGGTTTCTGTCGGGGTTACCTCACCCTTAGCTCCTGGTATATGACCTTCCCTGGGAACACAGGGTGGCTAGAGCTTTATGCGGCTCTTGATCGCATGATAAACCCGTCGTTGGACACATGGGGAATTTCAGTGGAGGTACAGTGCCACTTGCTACCCCGCCCCGTCCTGGTAAGCTCATCGCCATTTGGTCCGCAACTGCTTGCGCAGCTAACCTCCATATCTGAAGGCTGTTCCCCTATCCGCCACCCGGGGACGCGCTAGGTTGGGGATGGTCGCCCCACTGAAAATCCCACACTGGGTTAAGGAAGTTCGGCATGTCATAGGCGTTTCCAGCCAGGTGCAGCAGTTCCTCGGACCGGTTGGGCAGCCATCGCTCTACTTGGGAGACGCAGGTTCGGCGACAGCGGGACAGCGCTCGGCTGTTACCGTTCTTGTGATGATGTCTCATCTTCCCTCTCCCCTCTCCGGCCGGCAGACTAGTTCGAGCGTGGCGCGGTACGGACCTCGTCTAGACACCGGGCTTAGGAGACTCCAGCTAGAAGCAGCAGACCTTGGGACCAGTCTGGCAGGGATCGCACGGCCGCGGGCGCAGTACGATGTCAGCACCGGACTCTCGGACATCCTTAGACGAAGGCGCCTTCACGGGGACACCAACGCAGCTGCCGGCGAACCGCACTAGATCGTTGAGTCGTTGGCAGGGACGGCGCTTACGTGGAGACACAGCTTCGACATCAGCAGCGGGACCACTCGAATGACGACCAATGGATAGAGGCAGCGTCCCGTGGACACCGAGACAACCACATCTGAGCGCACGGCAGATGATGCAGAAACATGCAGTCTGACGAGGACACTGACGCAACCAC
The DNA here is from genome assembly GCA_036245525.1 of Semisulcospira habei. NCBI lineage: Eukaryota > Metazoa > Mollusca > Gastropoda > Semisulcospiridae > Semisulcospira > Semisulcospira habei. The sequence goes on from BTPG01000003.1 coordinate 157,475,894, forward strand.
ATGGGTGAACCGCAACAGATCGCCGGACGCACGGACGGGAACCGCTCGTACGTGGAGCGAAGCAGCGGATCTACTCCCACTCGATCATCTTCACACCCTCCCGCTACAGCAGCACCTCCTGCTCCATTGGCGTCCGTCTTCTGGAGACATAGCTGCCCCGGTGCCCGTGACACAGATGCTTCGTTCCCTTCTGCGACCTTGGACGGACACTTCATGGCGCGCTTCAGGATTCCCCCTCAGCTTTTCCTTTGCGTCGATGCTAGTCTCTCCGGGTGGGGGTCTCACCTGCTACCAAGGTTTCTCATGACGCCCGGCCACGGGCTCCGGAGCTGGTGGACAGACACGTCAACTGGTTGGAGCTGCAAGTGGTCTGACAAGTCCTCATCGTGTGGGAAGCACACCTCCGGCGCCAGGAGCAGCGCGTCCTCTCGGAAAATGCGACGGTGGTTCCTACATTCAGAAGCAGGGTGGTACGTGCTCTCCCGCTCAGTGCATGCTCCTCTACCGTTGGATGCGCTGGTGCGAGGACCGCAGCTTTCCCCCCGACACCGACACACACCCCGACACCGACACACCCCCTGCCACCTGAACATCTTGGCCGGCTCTCCCTCCCGGTGCGGCCGCTGCTACGCACAGTGTGGACGCTACGCAAGGACATCGTTCAGATGATCTGTGCTCACTGCATGATGATGAGGATGATATGATGATGCCATGGGAGACACCTAGGATCGACCTGTTCGCCATGAGGTGGAATCACCAGCTTCCCCTCTTCGCCTCCCCAATTCCAGATTCCCTTGCCTGGGCAGTCGATGTCCTTCCATCCCGTGGGACAGTCTCATAGCATACGTTTACCCCCCGCCGGCCCTCCTTCCCAAGTCATCCTCAAGCTTCGAGGATGCCATTCGGTTGGCTTGCTGGTTGCCCCGTTCTCCTGGACCTGGTCTTGGACCTCTGATCTCCTCAGCCTCGCCACGGAGCCCCCATGCTGCTGCCTACGGTCAGCTCCATGCTCAAGCAACCCCCACCAGCCGCTGCTCCACCCTTGCCCAGAGTGGCTCCTCCTTCACGCCTGGAGTTTGTGTGGCAAGCCCTCACCGCTAGAGGCTTCTCAAGTGTGCAGTGGAAGCGATCGCTCCGGCCCGCAGACCCTCGACCAGGTGCGTCTACAAGGGAGGATGGTGGGTGCTGTGCTCCTGGGGCGATGTCCAGCGCTTCTCCCCCACCGAACTAACGAATCCCTGGCTCGCGGACTTCTTCCTCTGGCTCTTCAGAGACCAAGGTGTGGCTCCTATCACCATCAGGGGGTACCTGTCCATGATGGCCGACACCAACCGGCACCTCGGCCGCCCGGACCCCGGGTACTGCAAAGACCTCGCCGACCTTGACTCACTTCAGCCTGCAGCGTCCAATTCCCCGAGCGCTTATTCCTCGCTGGGACCTTCCCTGGGGACTGATGTGGCTTCACTCTGCCAGATTCGAACCACTGCCCTTGGCCCGTTTCGCGGTTGTGACTCGGCAGACATGCTTCCAGTTGGCCCTTGCCACGGCGGCCCAAGTGGCGAGCTACACGCGCTCCAGCGCGCCCTGCCTGCCTGCAGTTCAGAACGGATGGTTCCGTGCAGCTTCTCACGGACCCGGCCTTCCTTGCCCAGACTAGGTCTCCCTTGACCACGCCACAGGTGATCACCTTACGGCCGCTGAAGGATGTGAACTTTCCCTGGAGACCAGGCAACATGATCCCCTGCGCTCCCTACACGTTTGCCTACGCAAATCCACAGCCGCCCAGAGAGGACGCTCATGCCTCTTTCTGTCGTCGAATCCAGGCAGTCCTGGTGTGTCTCTCCTCCTGGTATGTCTCTCCTCGGAAAGCCCGCTGACTCTTATGAGGGGTCATTTATCCAGCAGAGAGCCTGCCTCATTGAGCCCGGCCAGTAGAGACTTGTGTCCCATCGCCCGTGGAAGCCAGGCACAACTGACATAACAGCCCAGATGATAATTCCTGGCTACATCTTATGGTCCGCCTATCGGGACCTCTCCCCGGACGGAGCTAAGAGGCTAAGGTTGCGCGCACATGAGGTACAAGCCATGGCCATGAGCGTCGCGTTCGTCCGGAACTGCGATGTCAAGGACATCGTGGCAGCTGTGGGCTGGCGAGCAGATTCGCCCTTCGCCCGCTTCTACCTCCAGGATCTGGCAGGCCAGCGAGACAGCCTCACTCTGGTGGGGGACATCACTGCAGCGCAACACTCCCTTCCGGCGCGTAGGTCCGCACTTAGCTAAAATTGTCGGGAGTTTGCGGCGGGGAGGATGGCCCTGACTTTAACCCGTCTGCGGCGGTGTTTTGGGCACGGCAGACTCCTCCTGCTCGCAATTCTTCCACATAGTCATGTCATCGGTAATGTATTTTGAGGAAACAAATGAATTTTTCCTCTAAAATGTATTTTTTCGAAAAATACTTACCGATGACATGACTCGGAGGACCCTCCCACCTGCCCCGCTAGCTGCTGGTGAGCTAAGTATTCCGACTGGTTGGTCACTTGTGACTACGGAACCGGATGGGCAGGGACAGGAGACAACTCTCGGCCCCTCTAGGGGTTCCCAGAGTGCCTCCTGGGTTGTGTTGTAACACAACGGGTTCTTAAGCTAAAATTGAGTAAGTAGTAGACACTTCCACATAGTCATGTCATCGGTAAGTATTTTTCGAAAAAATACATTTTAGAGGAAAAATTCAATTTTCGAAAAATACTTACCGATGACATTACTCGGATGACCCTCCCGCCTGCCCCGCTGCCGCTGGTCCGCTAAGAAACAGACTGGCAGGATTCCGGTGGGTGCGTGACCGGATGAGGATAGAAGGGAGGCTACCCGGGTTACTGGCTAGCTTATAGCGCCCTTTGTTGCCTCCCCTACCATACAGGCACACAACAGTTTTGGCTAAAATTAGGCTAGTCAGTATTCCTTACAGTAATGTCATCGGTAAGTAATTTTTGAAAAAATACATTTTAGAGAAAAATTAATTTTGTAAGCAATGTGCCTGAATTTCTTGCCATATTTTGTTGCAGAGTTGTTCAACTGTGCACCCATGGTTGGAGGGGAGGTGGAGTTGATCCCCAAACAGGTGCAGCTGGCTGCAGACATCACACAGTTCACACAGGTGGGCAGGACCAGATGCTGGTTTAACTCATTCTCACCTAATAATGACCATTGCAACTTTGGGTGGTGTTTAACCCAGGTAACCCCATGGCTGCATTTCTCAGGTGGTGTCACCTAACGACCACGTGCCAGTTGCAGGAGATGGATAGACCAAGATAATTCAAGGGTAGTACAAGAAAAAAGGGAAGGCAGCATGAGCAGACAACATCCCTGCAGAGCTACTCCAAGAAGGGGAGAAAACGTGATAAAATGTTAAATGTTTAGGGCTTAACGTCTTTTTGACCCAAGCTGGATTCGAACCCGGGACCTTTTGGTCTGGAGGCAAACGCTTTTACCACCGAGCCACCCAGCTCCCCAGAAAACGTGATAAGCGCCTTAATCACTTATATAACTCTCCCCAAAAAAGGCAACTTACATCAATGCCAGAATTATCGCACAATCAGTCTTATATGCCACCCAAGCAAAGTCATGTTAAAGATCCTACTGAACAGGCTAAAGCCACAGTCAGAAGAAATCATAGCTGAGGAACAGGCAGGCTTCAGACCAGGGTGCAGCACAACTGAGCAGATCTTCAACCTGAGAGTTCTATGTGAAAGGTACCTCCAGCACTAGCAAGACCTCTATCATGTCTTTGTGGATTTTAAGAAAGCGTTTGACAGGGTGTGGCATGCAGCCCTTTGGTCCACCATGAAGCTATACAACATCAATGCCAACCTGATCAAAGTCATAGCAAACCTTTACAACAAGGCCACTAGCGCAGTCTGCTTCAACGGGAAAATAGGAAACTGGTTTAGGACTACAGTCGTAGTTAGACAAGGCTGCTTGCTTTCACCTACTCATTTCAACATCTTCCTGAAAAGAATCATGACAGACGCTCTGAAAGATCATGAAGGCACTGTCAGTATTGGAGGCAGAACAATCACGAACTTGCGCTTTGCGGACGACATTGATGGCCTTGCAGGAACAGAGAAGGAGCTAGCTCAGCTGGTGGAAAAGCTGGACAGTACAGCCATTGCGTATGGGATGAAAATCAGTGCAGAGAAGACCAAACTGATGACAAATAACACCAGTGGCATTGGCACTGACGTCATGATTGGAAGCCAAAAATTGGAAACAGTTAATAAATTCAAATACTTAGGAGCCATTGTGACAGATGAGGGATCAAAACCAGAAATACTGTCCAGGATTGCGCAAACAACAATAGCACTGACAAGATTAAAGACCATATGGAAGGACAGAAACATCACGCTCTGCTCCAAAATCAGACTGATGCGCTCATTAGTCATCTCAGTGTTCTTGTATGCCTGCGAGTCATGGACCCTCACAGCAGACCTTGAAAGGAGGATACAAGCCACTGAAATGAGATGTTTTCGAAGGCTGCTTGGCATTTCATACCGAGATCACATCGCGAACAAAGAAATGGGAAGCAGAATCAGGCAAGCCATCGGGCCCTATGAAGACCTATTAGCCATTATGAAAAACCGCAAGCTGAAATGGTATGGGCATGTCACGCGTTCAGCAGGGCTTGCCAAAACAATCCTGCAAGGCACTGTGCAAGGAGGACGAAGGAGAGGAAGACAGAGGAAAAGATGGGAGGACAATATTTCAGAGTGGACAGGACTGAAGCTGGGCGATACACTAAGAATGGCAGAGGTCAGAGAGGAATGGAGAGAGCTGGTTGCCAAGTCATCAGTGGTGCCCCAACACTCGGCAAGACTACGGGATATAGATAGATGGTTAGATAGATAGATAGATAGATAGATAGATAGATAGATAGATAGATAGATAGATAGATAGATAGATAGATAGTGCAAGATTATCTTGGCACCTAATGCTGCCAAGCTAATCTGACACTACCCTTGAATTATTATGTTCAATCCATCTCCTGTTTTAGTGCATTGTGCGAAATGAGTTAAACTTTTGACTGTAGGCAGCACGTTTTGTCTTTGTGACAAAAAGCGCTACCTACAGCGAACAGCTTAAAAACCCGTGTATACGCTGTAGGAGATGGTTCAGCCAAAATAGTTCATGGTTAGTGCCTGATACATTTGGCACCTTTATAGTTAAATGGTACGTTTCCCTTGATCTTGGTTGATCTGTCTCATGCTGTTGCCGCTGACGAGAAAAAAAACATTGTTTTATGTTTCTACTACCACAGAACACAAGTTGTGAACTGTTGTTCACCATTAACTCAATCGAGATGTGCCGCATACAGATACGTGGCTAGTGCCGCGTACCCGTATGCAGCACATCTTGAATGAGTTAACCTGTGAACTAATGTTGGTTGATGGCGCTTTTCTCAGCAGTCAGTCGTTCACAGGTCAGTGGTGATCAGCAGTTTACAGCTTGTGTCGATATGTCTGCGTTCACAGGTGCTGACAATGAGCAAAATCAGAAGCACAGAAAAAGTGAAGGGAGGCAAAGGGGTGGGCCTTACAGATCAGATTCGGCCAGGCTCCACACTAGAACTTGGTAAATAGATCATATGTATTCTTATGTGTAATGGAGACTACTTGAAATAAGCTTTAGAAATGGAGGCTTACATATTGTTGGACTGGTCAGATGGAAGCATAGTGTCAAGTCCTTTTTGTGGATGTGTAGCACACTCGCTACTGTGTTACTGCCTTAATTGTAACATGTTGGTCAGTGATCTTGGACTTAATGGCTGAGACTGAGAGTGGTAAAGTCCAAAATCACAGTTCAGCACACACTAATTAGAGGATGAATATTTTTAAAAAAAGATATAAGAAATAAAGTGGGGCAGGGCTGTGTGTACATGTTGGGGCCCCACCTTCTGTTCCAGCCAGAAAAGGAACAAAATCAAACTGTGTGTGTCTTTGTGAGGTTTTGGGTATGTGTGTGTGTGTGTGTGTGTGTGTGTGTGTGTGTGTGTGTGTGTGTGTGTGTGTGTGTGTGCACATGTGTGTGCGTACACACTCGCGTGTACTTTGCTGCAGATCTCAACTCCAGTGGCAACAGAGGCAATTATCACATTGCATTTGGGTCAAAGGTCAATGCCCCAGCTACAGAAACCAGTCGACGTTCCTCAAGACAGGTTGGGTTGTTTTTCACTGTGTGGTGGGTTGTTTTTCACTGTGTTGATGCAGATTATCCTGTACTGCTGAGAGAAAGTGAACACGGTGCAACTGCAGGAGACACAGATCCTCAGAAGCCCCTGCAGTTGCAGGGTTTGAGGATCCATTCCTCTAGCTGACACCACTCTGTATCCATATTTGTTTCCTCAAAACACATTACCGATGACATGACTAACTGGAAATAGTCTACTTGCTTACCAATTTTAGCCTAAGACCCAAAGGGTCCCCCCCAGGAGGCTCTCGGGAATCCCTGACAGGGACGAGAGAGCTTTCGGGGATCCCTAACAGGGACGAGAGTAGCCTCCCCTGCCCATCCGGTCAGGCGCCAGGTGGTGTCTCCTTTAGCCAGTTGTCTACTTCGCTGTTAGCGTTCGGACGCTTTTACCTGAGCCTCTGACCCTTGGAAAGACTGTGTACGGTTCGACCGTCCCTTGCCGGCCTGCCTTCGCCTTGCCTCTCGTCTACTGCTTCTGGCGTGGCCTCCGTCTTCTCTGCTAGCCCTCGTCTGTGCCTCGTGCTCTTGGCTGGCCCTGGAACCTTCTAGGCTCCCGTCGTCGTCTCCCTGCCATTCCGCCATGGACAGGTAATGTCTCGGCCGTTTCCGACGTCTCGCCTGGCTGGGTCGGACGTCGGGCTTCGCTCGAGCTACTGTTGGTTTCTCTCCGCATTTCACGGTGAGTTTCGAGTGTTTCTTGATTTCAAAGCTTTATATGGCGGGGTTCGTTACCCGCCCCCGGTCGCCTTTCATGTTTGGGTATGGGCTGCAGTTATCTAGTGCGCCTCTCCCCAGTACGTCGACCTCCAGTGACCTACTGTCTGGTACTTTGTGCTTCGTCACTCTGCCGTTCCGCCATGGAAAGGTGGAGTATCGGCCACTTCCTACGTCTCGCCTGGCTGGGCCGGACGTCGGGCTTCGCTCGAGCTACTGTTGTTTGTCTTTGCATTCACTGTCAGTTTCGCGTGTCTCTTAATTTTCGAAGCTTTAAATGGCGGGGTTTGTTACCCGCCGCCGGTCGCCTTTCATGTTTGGGTTTGGGTTGCAGTTGCCAAGTGCGCCTCTTCCCAGTTCGGCGACTTCCAGTGACCTAGTGTCCGGTGCTTTGTGCTTCGTCACTCTGCAGTTCCGCCATGTAAAGGTAAAGTCTTGACCGCTACCTACGTCTCCCCCGGCGGGGCCGGACGTCGTGCTTGGCTCGGACTTCTGTTTGTTTTCTCTCCGCATTTAACGGTGAGTTTTGCTCGTTAATTCGGAGCTTTATCTGGCGGCGTTAGTTGCCCGCCGCCCGTCACCTTTCATGTATGGGTATGTGTTGCAGTACCAAGTGCGTTGCTGCCCAGGACGGCGGCTTCCAGTGGCCTGGTGTCCGCCATACTGTAGACCGGGTGCCACCTGCTCCTCTGTCATCGGCTGCGCTGGCTGCCCTGCTTGACTGGAGGTTCTTGGTCTCTACTCCGGTGTTCCACCGCCGAGCGACCCGCGACTTCCGCCTCCTTGGGACCTTCCGCGGCACGGCGGAATTGTTCCAGCTGCCCTCGGACATGGGATAGCCACTCCTCTCGTCCCTGGTAAGTTTGTAGCTTATTCGTAGACGCGTTAAGCCCGCTGACTCCTCCGGCGAGTCGCCAAGCTGGCTACGTGCCCCCCTCCCGTAAAAAGGAGCCCCGGGCACCGCGACCATGTCGCCTTAGTTCACGCGTCGGCCCCTCGGCCAAACCTCAAGCCCGCTGACTCCTCCGGCGAGTCGCCAAGCCGGCTACGTGCCCCCCTCCTTGAGCCCCGGGCACCGCGACCTTGGTCGCTAATTAGTTAAGCGTCGGCCTTTGGCCCTTCTTCTAAGCCCGCTGACTCCTCCGGCGAGTCGCCTAGCTGGCTACGTGCCCCCCTCCTTGAGCCCCGGGCACCGCGACCTTGTCGCCTGTTACATACAACAAAAAAAAAAAAAAAAAAAAAGAAGAAGTTGACGCTTGGCCTCGCGGCCCCTCTTGAGCCCGCTGACTCCTCCGGCGAGTCGCCAAGCCGGCTACGTGCCCCCCTCCATGAGCCCCGGGCACCGCGACCTTGTCGCTAATTAGCTTAAGCACCGGCCTTCGGCCCATCTAAGCCCGCTGACACCTCCGGCGAGTCGCCTAGCTGGCTACGTGCCCCCCTCCTTGAGCCCCGGGCACCGCGACTTTGTCGCTAACTAGTCTACGCGTCGGCCTTCGGACCTGCTCAGCCCGCTGACTCCTCCGGCGAGTCACCAAGCCGGCTACGTGCCCCCCTCCTTGAGCCTCGGGCACTGCGACCTTGTCGCCTATTGTTGACGCGTTGGCCTCACGGCCCCTCCTAAGCCTGCGGACTCCTCCGGCGAATCGCCGAGCCGCTTTGTGCCCCCACCTTGAGCCCTGGGCACCGCTACCTGGTCGCCAATTAGTTCACGCGTCGGCCTTCGGCCCCAGCTTAAGTCCGTGTGCCCCCCTCCTTGAGCCGGGCACCGCGACCTTGTCTCCTTCGTTCTCACTTCGGCACTTCGACCTCAGTCTCTGGGCCCGCTGACTCCTACGGCGAGTCGCCTAGCCGCTTGTGCCCCCTCCTTGAGCCCCGGGCACCGCGACCCTTATCGCCTGTTGGTACCCTACGCGGCTTATGGCCCCTCCTTCCAACCCGCTGACTCCGCCGTCGAGTCCCCAGCCAGCTACGTGCCCCCTACTTGAGCTTCGCGCACTGCGTCTGGATCGGCCTTCTTGTACCTCGGGACTTCGGGCCGTTTCCCCTGGCGCCTACGGCCTTCCACGTTTCACCGGTTCTCGTCTGTTCACCGAAGTGAAGCTACGTCGCGCTGTTAGCGCTTGGTTGGGTGCCCCTAGGGGTACACCCAGTGCAGTGGGGATCGACTTCCTCGCCCTCGTCGCCTGGATAGTTGCGGCGCCCGACGGTCGTCGCCCGCCCCTCGACTCCCTCCGGGGTCCCTGTCGACCTTTGCCTGGTGCGGCGCTGTCGTTCTCCTCGGGACATCCTCTTCCCCGCTCCCTGCACCCTTCGCCTCCGGCGTCTCCCCGACCCTCTCCGGGGGATGACTCGGCGTCCTGCGTTCGTCTCTGGCCTGCTGGCGTCTTAGCCTTCGGCTCCCCGGTTCGCTGGCCTCTCGCTCCCTTCGTGCTCGCGGCCTCCGGTGGTTCCGCCGGCGCCCGTGCTTGCGGCAACCCTTCCCAGCTCTAGCGGATCTTCCGCGTGGCTTCGAACCCTCCGCCCCTTGCCTTCCTTCGTTCGTGGCGGCCTGGCTCCTTCTTGACCATCTCCCCTGATGCGACGTCGCAGCTCTACCGTGCTCCTGTGGGTACCTGCGTCTTTCGGCCCTGCCTGGCAGTCTCTGAAGGAACCCTTCTAGGCCTGTGGGCCCAGCGCCACCCTTGTGGATTGGGTTCCCGCCCTTTCGGACCAAGGCCCTCGCCCTTCGCGCGCAGGTCTCCGCTCTTCTTTGGGAAGTTGCGATGCTGCTCATCGCTCGGCACGGCTCCCCCGCCTCGGACCCTTTGCGTCGCCTTCAGCCCTTGGTTGTCGCCGCCAGCCTGGACCTACCCGTTGCTTCTACGCGTCCCCATGCCTCCCGCCCCCGCCTTTGTCTTCGCTTGCCGTCGACGGGACCGTTTCCAGCTCGGCCTCCTTGGTGTGGTCTCCCCTCAGCCCTGGGTCCTTGCGTGGATCGTGGATGCCTTGGTTGCCCGGGACCTTCGATCTTCCGCCAGCCATTCTCCTCCTTGGTCGACCTGCTTCTGCGGTATCAGTCAGTGGTTCCTCCTCGTAGGGCAGGGATGCTCTCCTCCTCCGGTTGCTCGCCTGGTCGCCCTGGTCAGCGCCTACGGTCCGACCTCTTGCCCTCGCCGTCTGTTCACCTGGGAATGGTTTTGGTGACCGACCGCAACTTGGTGCGTCTTCACGAGCCTCGGATCCAGTCCTTCCCTCGGTCTTCTGTACTCCGCCTCTGGAGGCTGTCCTCCGGCGATCTCTCTACCCTGGTGCCGATCTCCCCTGTGCTGCGCCACATCGGCTTCGCTGGACGGACATTCTTAGCTCGGCTCCCGGATTCCCCCTGACCTCGCCACTGCCCCTCTCTCTCTGCGTCGTTGCTGGTCTCGGCGGTTAAGGCGCTCTCCTTCTCCCGAATTCCACTCGTCGGCCGTCCGCTGGCCCGCGAACCTGACTTCGCGGCACGTCACCCGCTGGGACTGGTTGCAGTTGGCAGGCCCTCTGCGCTTGGCGATACGATCTTTGGACACAGGACCTCCTCGTCCTTCCGACAAACCCTCTTCGTGGCTTGCCTTCAGACGCAGGAGGAACCAGCTCTCCCGACTTCTGCTTCCTCCTCTATCGCCCCTTCGCTGGTGCGCGGACAGCGACTTCTCCCTCCCAGACCGCCGCAGTCCAGGTCACCTGTTCGTACTGGCAGACTACCTCTTGCGACGGAGGCATCCTTCGCAGGTTCTGCGCTCGTTGGGAGACTCCCCCCTTGTTCTCCTCGCCTCGAAGTGGAGCCTCCGGCTTCCCTCTTCATCTCCCCGTTCCCGACCTCTGGCCTGGGCAGTCGATGCGCTTGATCCCTTGGGACGGACTGGTCCTTACACCTACCCTCCGGCGGTCCTGGTCCTCAAGTCCTGCTCAGCCTCCGGGGATGCAACGCAGTCCTTCTCCTGGTAGCCGTTCTCCCGGACCGGATCATGGACTAACGACCTTCTCAGTCTCGCCACGGGCTCACCCTCCCTCTTCCCACCCCCCGCACGATGCTCGAGCAGCGCCGACAGCCGCTCTTCCACCCCTGCCCCGAGCGACTTCTCCTACACGCCTGGCGATTGTGCGGCAAGCTCTCTCTGCTGGAGGCTTCTCGAGTGCGACAGCGGACGCTATCGCTTCAGCCCGCAGTCCTACCAGACGTGTCTACGAGGGAAAGTGGCGTGCTTCGTGCCTGGCGCTCTGACCCCGCCGCCTCTCCACCGTCGGCCTGACGTCTCCTCAGCTCGCGGACTTCTTCTCTGGCTCGTCCAAGACCAAGGTTGGCTCCCCTCTGGGGCAGCTGCTACCCCTCTTGATCGCCGACGCCTACTGTCACCTCGGCCGTCCCGACCCAGCACCTGCAAGGACCTGCCCGACCTTATGGCGCGTTCGGCATGCAGCGTCCGGTCTTCCTCTCCCTTGGCCCGTGCTGGGACCTCCCTGGTCCTCCCCTGACTGACTTCGGACCGTTAAACCGCGCCATCTGGCCCGCTTCGCTGACGTGACTCGGAGGCCTGCTTCCTGATGGCCCTCGCCACGGCGCCCCGCGTCAGCGAGCTCCACACGCTCTCGTCTCGCCCCGCCGGCCTGCAGTTCCGAGTGGATGGCTCCGTGCAGCTACTCCCGGATCCTTCCTTCTCGCTCAGCCTAGGTCTCCCTTGACAGCGCCTCCGGCCCTCGCCGCTTGGCCGCTTACACGACCCGGTTCCTCGGGGCACTCCGCAGCAAGATCCGGGACAGGCACTTCGTATCTACCTGCTCCAAGTCCGTGCGGAGGGGACGGTCTCGTCGCTTGCCGCCGACCGCTGGCAGAACCGGCTTCTCAGCCCAAACGTTCTCCTCCTCGCTCCGCTGGGTATTCCGGTCCGCCTATCGCGACCTCTCCCCACAGGGAGCCGAGGCACTGAAGTTCCGCGCCCATGGAACGCGCGCTAGGGCCGCACGTCTCGCCTTCGCCGCGCCGGTGTGGTTAAGGACACTGTGGCGGTGGTGGGGTGGCGGGACGGATCTACCATTGCCGCTTCTACTCCCGCGCCCTGACAGTCCAGCGCGACAACCTTACGCTGGTGGGCAAATTCTGCGGCGCAACACTCCCTCCAGGCGCCCTCGGCGCTTAGGCGGCACTTCGCTAAAATTGTCGGGAGTGGGTGATCAGGAGTGACGGGCCGTCTTCGTCCCTGAAGAGGTTTCTAAAAGGGATTGTGCGGCACCCTCCTCCTCTTTGCCATTCTTCCAGTTAGTCATGTCATCGGTAATGTGTTTTGAGGAAACAAATTAATTTTTCTCTAAAATGTATTTTTTCGAAAAATACTTACCGATGACATGACTCGGAGGTCCCTCCCTCCTCCCCGCTTGCCGCTGGTAACTCCGTAGACAACTGGCTAAAGGAGACACCACCTGGCGCCTGACCGGATGGGCAGGGGAGGCTACTCTCGTCCCTGTTAGGGATCCCCGAAAGCTCTCTCGTCCCTGTCAGGGATCCCCGAGAGCCTCCTGGGGGGGACCCTTTGGGTCTTAGGCTAAAATTGGTAAGCAAGTAGACTATTTCCAGTTAGTCATGTCATCGGTAAGTATTTTTCGAAAAAATACATTTTAGAGAAAAATTAATTTCTCAGGTAGATGAGGCTCTTTGGCCTTAAAAAGGTTTTAGAAACACAGTCCTCATCCACTAGCAGTGAAGATTTTAACCCTTTTCATCCTGATACTCTATTGTTTGAAATAAATTTGACCATGATAGTTGATATGGTTGATCTATCTTGGAATTTGTAATGTAACCTTCATAGGACAATAAGGAAATTTTTTTTAAAAATCGGCCTAAGGATGTAATGGGTTCAGATGTTTTAAACCAAAAAAATGTTTTGCTGATTGATTTTCACTGATTGTGCTTGATTTACTCACGATTGTTCAGCTTTTTTTTTTACGATTCAGAAATATTTTATATTAGTTCTTTTTGCACAGTGATTTGAGAAGAGCGTACGTTAGTATTGATATCCATATTTTTATTATCCCCACAGGGCTCGACCACAAACAGAAGTTTTCGCTCCAGCCTTTCTCATGCTGATGGCAAGTTGTGTTTTATTATTGGTTCGTACAGTTTATTTGATTTGAGAAATTTTGTAGCGGTTTGAGACCATCAGGTTAACCTACTTGAAAGAGGTGAGGAGATGCCCTAGAATCTTCCTATTTAAAACTTTCCACCATAAGCATGTAAAATATTGTTGCCTTGTTTCATAAGAGAAAAGAGCTACAAAAGAACCTTGTTGCTATGAGCTATGATTACTCCTATTGCCAAACAAAACTGGCCATAATGAACATGTGGTCGTTTACTAGAAGTTCAGTAGAAGGGGACCTAGGAGTGCTCAGGACACTCAGATAGGAACATGCTGTTGTGTTGTCAATGTCTCATGCTGAAACCACTTTGTATCTGTGTTCCTCTGATGGCTGGGGATCTTGCCATGATTTCAAAAACACAGTCTGCATCCTCTAGCAGTGAAAGGGTTAAATATACCATTCGTTACTACCTCTCAGGATCAGTCAGCAGTGGGTCTGTGCGCGACCTTCGGGACAGTGTGACCAGTCAGGACGGGGTGTTGACCTCTAGAACTGGGGCCAAGGACATCCAAGCTGCAAAACCCATCACCTCAGGCCAGTCACTGGCCACCTTCTTCTCTCGCCAGCAGTCCGATTCACACACGCAGGAGGAAGCAAACAGTCCTGCAGTGAATGGTTAGTTTGTTAACTCATTTAGCCCCTGCACGCTGTATCAAGATAACTGATTGACCCTGATTGTTCAAGGGTGGTGCCAGAATAGCTTGGCGCCGATGGGCATCAAGCTATCTGGCACCACACTTTAACTGTCAGGGTCAATCTATCTTCTGAATTGTAATGCAGTCTTCAGAGGACAACGGCAAAAGGTAGGGAAGTTGACATTAGGGCGCAATTATTAACCCCATGCGTGTGCAGCCACCAGTACTGCGTGCAGTACTGGAGGCTGCACATACAAGGGGGTTAGTAGCAAATTCTCTTTAACCCTTTTAGCCCCAGATCCCTACAGCAGGAGTTGGCTTGACCATAATAATTCAAGGGTAGTGCCAGATTAGCTTGGAGCTTGAAGGCGCCAAGCTAATCTGGCACTACCCTTGAATTATCATGGGTAAGCCATCTCCTACAACTGGTACACGGTCATTAGGCAACACCTCCAAAGTTTGAGAAAGGGGACCTTGGGGCTAAAAGGGTTAAATCTTTCTTCTTGCTTGAGTTCCTTGAACTCTACTGTGATTGGCCGTAATGTTGTGGCTGACAAGGTGTGAGAATTACATGGACATACATAGGATTGTTTGTTGCTATATGTTTTCCTTCCAAACTTCAGTGGCATGGAGACCTGCTGAATACAGTGGCATGGAGACCTGCTGAATATAGATTGTTGCAATGCCAGCCCATTCCATGTGCAAGAGGCATGGATTTTCATGAGCCCTTTTTAGTCACGAGGGCTCATGCAAGCCTGTGCCTCTCACTGATCAAGCTTATCTTCAGCTGTTTTTCTGTGTTATTGAATTTGGGGTTTTATGTATAACTGTAGCGTTTCCTTTGCATGCGCTTTTTTATATCACTGTAATAAAACAGTGTAACAGTAACTCACGACTGCTGCAGGCAATTCTCACATGGTGACCCCTCACCCCCCGCGCGAGCCCTCTAATGACCGCGTGCGCCGCTACCACCGTGTGAAGTCCGTGCCTGGCGGGGTTGTCAGTCACAACAGTGGGGGCACGGCCAGTAACGGCCCTCATAATGGCAAGGACAGGGTGTCCAGTGCTGGATCTATCGGAGGTTAGTGTCTCTCACTTTGTTGGACCCGAATATGCCCAATTTGTTTCCTCAAAATCCATACCGATGGCATTACTATATGGAAGGTACACTTAGCTTACCGATTTCAGCCTAAGAATCTGTTGTGTATACATACACAACCAGGGAGACGACTCTAGTGAGTCGTTAGCAAGAATCCCTGAGTAGCCCCCCTTCCCTCCCTATCCGGTCACGTATGCAGTGGTGCCACGCCAGTTGAACGCTTAGCTTCATAGTGGTAAGGTGTTCCGTACTGTTGCTCAGCCTTGGTTACTTTTGGATACCCTTGGATACCTGTGGTTACCTTTGGATTACTTTGGATTACTTTGGTGTGTTGTGCTTCACCTTGGACTACCTGTGGTTCCCTTAGTTGGTGTCCCACCTTGCTTGACTTCCGTCGCTTTGGACATGGCCAGGGAAGGTCTCGGGCATGCCTCTGTCAGGCAGGTTCTTCTGCCTGGCGGTAGTGTTTCCTCAGCGGCTGTGTTCGTACACAGCCGGACTTCACTGCAGAACCGGTCATGAGTTTTCACTCACGTGGCCCTTTCGTTAGCGCTGGCCGCGGGCCGTTGTCTCTCATATGTTCCGCTCTCTGTTGCAGTGCTCAGTTGCATACTTGTCTCCTTCACCAAGAGGTTCTGATCATGTCCAACAATGCGACGGTCGTCACGTACATCCAGAAGCAGGGGGGTATGCGCTCCCCGACCCTCTGCATGCTGTTTTACCAGCTGCTCCTGTGGTGCAGGGATCGTGGCATCTCTCTCCGGGCTCGCCACATTCCAGGCCGCCTGAACGTCCTCACGGACTCCCTCTCACGGAAGGATCAGCTCCTGCATATAGAGTTTTTGCTGAGTCCGTCTTCTTCCGTCTGATTTGCGCATACTGGAAGACCCCACTGCTCGACCTGTTCGCGACTCGATGGAACAGACAGCTTCCCATCTTCGTCTCCCCCTTCCCGGACCCCCTCGAGTGGGCAGTGGATACTCTCTCCGTCTCATGGGAGGGCCTTGTGGCCTACGCGTACCCTCCAACAGTGCTAGTGCCCAAGGTCTTGCTGAAGCTCAAGGGCTGCAACGCGATCCTTCTCCTCGTTGCCCCGTTTAGCTGGAACAGGAGCTGGACCACCAATCTCCTCAGCCTCGCCACGGACCCTCCCCTACCTTTGCCCACCCCCTGCACGATGCTGAAGCAGCCCAGGCAGAAGCTCTTTCACCCATGTCTGGAGTGGCTCCTCTTACACGCCTTGAGGTTGTGCGGCAAGCCCTCTCCACAAGAGGTTTCTTGTTTGTGGCAGTGGAGGCTATTGCTGTGGCCCACCGATCTTCCACCCGCCAGGTGTACGAGGCGAAGTGGCGAGTCTTCCGGTGATGGTGCGAGTCGCAGCTCCTTTCCCCCACAGCGCTGACGTCGCCACAACTAGCCGAGTTCTTCCTGTGGCTATTTCAAGAGAAGAACCTGGCCCCTGTCACCATCCGGGGATACCTTTCCATGGTGGCAGACATGTACTGCCATTTGGGCCGCGCTGACCCTGGGGCGTGCTCAGACCTCTCAGACCTGATGCGCCATTTTGAGCTCCGGCGACCAGTCCCACACTCGCTGATCCCTCGCTGCGACCTCCCATGGGTCCTTACCTGGCTGAATTCGAGCAGGTTTGAGCCTCTGCCCGTGGCCAGCCTGGCGGACGTAACCTCTAAGACATGCTTCCTGCTGGTGCTTGCTACGGCATCCAGAGTCAGCGAGCTGCACACGCTCTCAGTGAACCCGGCCTGTCTACAGCACAGGTCGGATGGCTCCGTGCATCTCCTAACGAGCCCCGCCTTCTTGGCGAAGAATCGACTCCCCTCGGCCAGTAATTACCCTGCGTCCACTCAGGGGACCTGACCAGACCCAGGACTCCCGCCGTCAGGACCCTGTCCAGGCGCTGCGAGTCTACCTGCGCAGGACAAAGCCTTTCCCGTGTGGCCGGACCCGCCTCTTCCTGCCGTTATCCCCCTGCAGGGACGATATCTCTGCGCAGACAATCTCCTCATGGCTGCGCTGGGTCATCCGTTCTGCGTACGAGGAACTCACCCTGGCGGGGGCTAAGAGGCTGCGTATCCGGGCGCACGAGGTCCAAGCGGTCTTCACCAACGTAGTGTTTGATCGAAATAATAATAATAATAATACCGTTATTATATAGGTGCTTTTTCTCAATTTTGGGGAAATCGACTCAAAGCGCCACGCCTGAAACCCAACACACACACTCACGAAACAGACACGGATTTACGCCATTTAAGACAAACACAATACAAGACAAACGAAGGGCCAGTCAGCTACTGATGTTACAGAGATTTTTGATCGCTTGTATTTGAAATTTGTAAAGTGGCCTGAGACCGGTACCAAAGTGGGGGGGGGGGGGGGTGGAAGAACCGGAGTACCCGGAGAAAGAACCCCCGACGGTCCGCCCGAATTAACGGTGACACTTACCAGAGGAGAAAAGTCCAACGCCGGAACCCGGTATCGAACCGCGCACCTTTGGCATTGGTGGCAGGCGCCTTAACCACTGCGCCACGGACCGCCCATGTGAGACATTGTGGCGGCTGTCTGGTGGCAGGCAAATTCCACCTTTGCCCGCTTCTACCTCAGGGACCTTGCGGGCCAGCAGGAGAACCTGGCCCTGGTGGGGGACATCGCTGAGGCGCAACACTCCCTTCCAGCGCCTCTGGCACCCTAGGTACGCTTAGCTGAGGAGGTTGCTCCTGTTCGCGACCGCTAAGCACAAGCAGTGACGGGACCTACCGGGCGGCACCCTCATCCTTTTCGCTGTTCTTCCATATAATAATGCCATCGGTATGGATTTTGAGGAAACAAATGTATTTTTCTCTAAAATGTATTTAAAAAAAACAAACACTTACCGATGGCATTACTCGGATGCCCCCCCCCCCCCCCCCCCCCCCCCTGCCTACCCTGCGCTCAACTGGCGTGGCACCACTGCACACATGACCAAATAGGGAGGGAAGGGAGGCAATTCAGGGTTTCTTGGTAACGACTCCCTAGAGTCGCCTCCCTGGTTGTGTATGTATACACAACAGATTCTTAGGCAGAAATCGGTAAGCTAAGTGTACCTTCCATGTAGTAATGCCATCAGAAAGTATTTTTCGAAAAAGTACATTTTAGAGACAAATACATATTCCAACTTTGGCAATTATTTTCTATAGTACAGTTCAGGAGATCATTGATCATGACAGTTGAATGGTGGTGCCAGAATATATTGATGCATAGTCCTCAACGACAGTTCAGGGACCAGTTGCAGGAGTGAGCTTAGTTGCTGACACAGGACTAAGCTCACTCATGCAACTGGTCCCAGGAGACAGACTGACCATAAATACAAATATGAATATAAATAACTTAATTGTCCAAAAATCGGAAATTTGTTTGCAGCAGAATTATAAAACAGACATGAAATCAAATATGAACATAAACAAACACATTTGCTTCACAAAAACACACTGACATATCACAGCGAATATATGCACTTATATGATGCCTGACTGATGTTTACAATACAAAGATGTAACTTGTTATATAAAAACTCATACAATGAACTTCAGGTACCGGTAGGACAAAATGCCAAGGGACCCTTATTTGTTTTATCAAAAGTTTATTATAAGTGGAGTAACTCATGTAGAAAAGTGTGCTTGGGACATCTGACAAAAATCAGCATTGTTTATCTGACTGTTGTAAATGTAATATCTGACATTGTTATAGGCAGGATTTAGGTGCAGTGCCTGGGTATGTGTTGAATCTGTATTTTGACATCTTTGTGACCAGGGCTGTATGTGAGTAAATGTTTTTTTTCTAGAGGAGCCAGAGACAGACAGTGGCATCAGCTCCAAGATGACCACCACGTCCCCTCCATCCTCCTCCAAGACACCACTGTCCCCCACAGCCTCCGTGCCACTACAGCACAATGGCACCACACATAGCACCAGTCAGCCGTTCGCCTCCAGAGAGGACAAACCTCATTTTGCACTCAAAGGTACATCCTCTTTGTTTTCTGTCAAACTGACAAGTCTCTGTACTGTTGTAGCAGTGGGGTGAAAATAGGGTTGAATTTTTCCACACAAATGACTAAAGCAGTTGCAAAAGGTGCTTGTGATAGCCATCAGCAGCATATTGACTTGACCTAAAAAGATGGTGACACCCTTATTGGATGTGACGTGTTCCATAATGTGTTACAAGAGAGTGGCTCACTCTCTTACAGAATTGAGCAATTTGTAGTTTTTTTACACATGATGCAAAGTGAGTCTATGATCTGAGGAGTCTGTCATCCGTCCATCACTAGCACAAGTTAAACAGGTTCAGATATACACCTGTCTTCATTTGTGTTGCATGCAGGTCAAGCCAGGGATGTTCAGGACTCGGTGAGTGATGTGATAGCATTGCTGCGTGCCACTGATGATGGGGACCAGCTGAGTTCAGAGAGTGACACAGAGAGTTCACAGCCTGGAGAGTACGAAGAGAGTGATGAGTCAGTCAGATATTGCACACTTCTTATTTCCTTGCTTAGCATTGATAAATACAATTAACCCTTTGGCTGTCAGAAGTAGTTTTGTCACAATTATTCCTGCAGGAATCACCATGACAAAAACTGTTACTGACAGCCAAAGGGTTAACACACCCATTCAGCCAACCCACACACCACAACAAGAGTCGGATTGAGCATGATAGTTCCGAGGATGGCCCCAGAATAGCATGGCACCTAACTTCGGGCACTGGCCTTGAACTATCACAATCGATCTGTACCCTAAGAAGGTATGAAGCCTTCAGATAACAACTCACATATTTGAAATTTCGGGTCAAAATGCAGAAGATGTAAAGGATTTTGACAGTAGAGCTCAAGTTGTTCATGGCATGGCATCATTTTTGCTGAGGGTAGACTTTGGTAAATAGAGTGTTAAATAACTCATTGTACCCTAAGGTAAACATACCCAAATTTGCAGTTGTCCCTCTGAAGGCTGTGTTACAATCCAGAAGACACTGACCATGATAGTTCAAGGGTGATGCCAGAATAGTTTGGCGCTTATCATGGTCAATCCATATCTTGACATGTGTCGGGGTTAAATGAGACAAAAGAAGTTCTTACATATGTTCTGAGTGTTGTTTGCATGCCTGAGGAAGGTAAAGGACAGATGGTCTGTGCAGCTATTATTGTTTCCTTGGAAGGTAGAGTTTGATGTGCATGTTTCAGTGAGGGCTCCAGTGACACCAACAAGCTGCATCTGTTTGTGTCACGCCCCATGCTGGCTCCACACAGAAACCTCTCGCCGGGTACCACCGACCAGGAGCTGGTAAGGTCATTTGTTTCTTCAAAAACATTACCGATGACATGACTGAATGGAATGGAAGTGTCTACTACTTACTCATTCTAGCCTAAGAGCCAGTTGTGTTAAGACACAACCCGGGAGGCACTCGGGGAACCCCGAGGGGACCAAGAGTTGTCTCCCTATACCCACCACCCGGAAGCCGGGTACCCATAATCCCTCAGTCTAGTCTACTTAGGCGCACGATTCGGTCGTCTTGCGCTCGGCTCTAGCCTACGGACTTTGGTTTTCGACCGTTCTCGGGTTCGGACTTGCTGTGGGAATGAAGAGCGGGAGATAGGATCGTTTCGTCGGCCCTGCCTGTGCTGCTGCGTGGTTTTCTCGTCCCACTGCTTGGCGCCTGCGCTTCGGCCTCTGGTGAGCTGTCCGGTGATCTTCGCCGGTCGTGCCAGGCGGGTTTTTGGACGTCTCCCCCCGTTTCCCTTCGGCGGAGAGGTAAGGTAGCGGGATTGACCCTCGGCTGGTTCCCGGGCTGGGCACTGGTTGTGCAGGTACGAAGTTTTTCGTCTTCTTCTCACTGTAATTGCGCCCCCACTCACCTTCGGTGAATCGTAGAGAAGTTTCCTACGCTTTTGTACCTTGGGTGTGGAGAATTCTTTTACTCCATGGCCTGATTAGCTGAGTGGCACAGCTTGAGTCACGCCTTGTCATCGCGTGGTTTGTTCGGGACCAGCGCCTGTTCTGTTTTCGCTCACGGGTGATGGATTTAAGCGCACACTCGCATACGCAGGCATACGCGGTAGACAAGTACTCACGTACCTTAGAGAGTGGATATACGTTCCGGCGGGCAGCTGGGGGGTTTACGCTCCTTGGCTGGGCGGGCCCCTCGTGGCATGTCCACATAAAGTGGTGATTTTCTGCCCCAGATGTTTTTCTTGTCTTGATTGTCATTGCGTATTGAGTTGTACAGCATGCGGCCGGTGTTGTTTTTTTTTTTTTTTTTTTTCCACACACGGTCACCCTTAGTAATAATGTTTGGGGGCCTGACTCCTTTTGTCACAGGGGTTGGTACATATGTTGTTGCTCACCTTAGCACTTGACGGCGGTGAATCTACCTCGTTACTGCACTGCTAGATTGCAGACGTGCAGTTTGGTACCTCGCTTCCGTCATGACGTATTCGTCTTTTGTGTACATAGGTTGTTCCCTCGCCTTAGCGCTTGGTGGCAGTGGGCCTGCTTGCTTACTGCACGGCTAGTTGTCTGCATGCAGTTTGCAGACCTGTTTACCCAAGAATACACTTTTTGGAGAAACTGACAACTCACTGGCTTGGGAATAATTATACATGTGAGGTCCAAAGTACACAATTAGTCAGTTGAAAGTACACTGACTACACCCAGGGGGTAAACAGGTCTGAGTTTGGTACCTCGCTTCTGTCATGACATGTTTGACTTTTGCTACATATGTTGGTTGCTCACCTTAGTGCTTGAGGGCAGTGAGTCTACCTTCTTGCTGCACTGCTGGCGTGCAGGCTTGACAGTCTGTTACCCCGCTTGGTGCTTGTGTGTTTTGTTATTACGAAGGCTACCTTTCGTGGCTTAGTCCCACAGGACTCGCCCGCAGGCCTTTGGGTGTTATCTGTTGCAGGGATGCGCTACCCATTCACACAGATGACAGTGGCTAGTTCAGCCCCCAGGGGTCTTTCGCCACTGCACCGGATGCCCCGCCGACCATGCTTGCTTTGCAAGCGATCGGCACCGGTTTAGGCACCTTCCAGACACTGCGGGTTTCCGCACGACAACGGACTGCCCTGGGAGAGAAGCCACACCGGATGTCGCGACTAGTGCGCGAGCATGGATCGTGGAGGCCGCTGCCAGGGGGAGCGCACGGGAACAGCCTCTGGCAAGGCCCGCTCGGAAAGACAATTACGCACACGTCCGACATCTTAGGACGTTGCAGTACACTACCACCTTGAGAGGACAAGCAGCTTCTCGGCTGTAAGCCCCAGCCCGGCTGCTACTGGTAGGTGTGTTCTTCATGTCCAGGCAGCGCCCATTGGGACTAGGCCTGTCTTCCGACACGGGAGGTGCCTCCTACCACATTGAGATGATTGCGTCACCTGGCCTCAGCAGCGCGGATGGCAGCATTGAAGCGTCTGCAGGCGGGAGCGACCTATGCTGTTGGTGCTTGAAGGATCCCGTTCCGCCCCGATGAAGAGGGGCATGCCGATGTCCTTCACGCAAGGCAGATGTTCCGGTGGCCGTCGGACAACCACTGGGTCGGGTCTCCTATGCGCAGGATGTGGATACGCCTTCCAACGTATCCTTGGCACCGGTCGCTTGAGACCAGGACGTCCCTGTGGGAATCCCCACACCGGATTCAGTGGACTAGTGCACGAAGTGGGCCTGGATCGATGAGGCCGCTTCCAGGAGGGAGCGCGCCCGGACTAAGACTTCCAAGAAGCCATGTCCACTTTCTGCCCCACTTGTCTCCAAGAAGCCCGCGGGATCCCGCTGGGGGTCCCCCTTACAGGCAAGAAAGCCCGCCTCCCTCGGAGCCCGGCTCAGAGACATTCACGTGCATGTCCAGGGACTCTAGTAAGAATGCTCGTCTCCAAGGAAGCGGAGACTACTATCAACACAGTTCCGGGCCACCTCTCGTCCCGCTCGCTCTGCGCGGCGCCAGAGTGGGGACCACTATCGGACTGCTGAGGACATGCAAGCTATGCGGAGGCTTCCAGTGGCCGTCGGGTAACCATACAGTCTGTCTCCTGTGCGCTGGGTGTGCTTCCGACCACTCTTGTAACGTCTGTGCTTCCTGGCCGGAGCTGCGATGGTCTAATCTCTGGAACTTTAGAGGAGGGAGACTCCTACCCTCTCGGGTACTTGAAGATTGCCGAGACGCCTTCCGCTGTGCCCCCGGCACCGGACGTGCGAGACCAGCTGGATCCGACACAGAAAACGCCACTGAGTAATCGAGGGATTAGTGCAGTGTGGGAGTTCGACCGTCAAGACCGCCTCCGTTAGAGAGCGCGCCCGGATACAGCTGGTGGAAAGAACCCGCCTCTCCCAAGAGCCTGGTTTGGTGGGACGCTCGTGGCGTCCCTCCTCCACCGTCGTTCCCCACTCGTCTCTGAAGAAGCCGCCGGGATCCCGCTGGGGGTCCCCTGGCCGGCAAGAAACCCGCCTCTCCCAAGAGCCTGGTTCACAGAGACATTCACGCACTCGTCCGGAACCTCCGGGTTGTGAAGAGCGTAGACACAGGGATTCTACTCGACGTTATCGCTCTCCCTCGCAAGATCATAAGAGGACCTTCCCGCTCGGGTGCTTGGAGTTGGCCAAGACGCCTTCCGCTGTGCCCCCGGCACCGGACGCGCGAAACCAACTTGATCCGACACAGAAGACGCCACTTGAGTATTCAACGGATTAGTGCACAGAAACCCGCCTCTCCCAAGAGCCTGGTTCGTTCCCCACTCATCTCTGGCTGCAGGGATCCCCTTGCCGGCAAGCAACCCGCCTCTCCCAAGAGCCTGGTTCACAGAGACTTACACGCACTCGTCCGGATCCTCCTGTTCGCGAGGATCGTAGGCGCTGGGATTCTACTCACCGTTATCGCTCTGCTTCGCAAGATCGTAGGAGGACCTTCTCCACTCATCGTTCGACGGATCAGGACTCCCTCGACTGGTTTCGCCTTCTTCGCGTTCCTCATCTCGTTCGGACTCCCGTTCGTCCCGTTCCTCTTCCCATCGACCGGCCACTTCCCCTTCCCTCGTCCTCTCCGTTCCGTTCCTCCTCGTTGCAGCCGTTCTCCTCGTCGGAACCCGCCTTCGGCAAACGGGAGAACCTCGCCGCGTCGCTCCGTCTTCGCTCTCCCCTTCGGAGTGAGTCTTCGACCTGCGGTTCGCCGTCAGCGGGATTCCCTCCCTCGGAGCCCTCCTCGGTCGCCGGTTCCAGACAGCGGGACTTTGACACCCTGAGTTTGACGGCTGACGAACTGGTTGCTCGGACGTCTCAGCCGTTTCTCCTCTTCCTCTTCTTCGGCTTCCAGTGCTGCGGTTCCATCAGACCCGTTCTTCTGCGCGGATGGACACTCGGCCGGCGCTGGACGGGACATCCAAGCTCATCGCCGCCGCCCTGCTGCGGAAGTTGCCCGGCATCGCC
This sequence comes from Semisulcospira habei, assembly GCA_036245525.1. NCBI lineage: Eukaryota > Metazoa > Mollusca > Gastropoda > Semisulcospiridae > Semisulcospira > Semisulcospira habei. The sequence continues at coordinate 157,500,193 of BTPG01000003.1, forward strand.
CCTTGACTCACCGGGGGTTCTCATCCATCGTGGACACTGGGGAACCAAGGCGCAGCCCCTTCTCCCTGACGTCTAACCATCTCGACAACTCTCGTTGGGCACCCGGGGGGTGCCGTACTTCGGACAGGTGGTACCGCTTGGCTGTGCTCGGGGTGGAGGCCTAGCCACTACACGGAGTCGAATCTACTCACCTTAGTCGTCTCTAAGCCCGGCTGCTCAAGCTACGCTTCCTACTTCCGTGATTCTTCTCGAGGTCCAACCCTCCGACCTTCGGACTTCACGGACAAGAGCGTGCTTAGCTTGGATCTGACGCGGACTACTAGGCCTGCTTCTTCTGCTCGTGGGGGGAAGGATAGGTCACAGGAGCTTCTCCTCTTCGGCTACGCGACAGCGGAGGTGTTCTTCCAGGATCAGGGCAGCTGGCGATCCTCCGACCAGTGCATTCCCCCTACCCTGGTGCTTGGGGAAAGATCTTCATCTCCCTCCGTGCGTGACGCTACCTGGACCGACGGTAGATCTGGGCCAGTCTTCCCCGGTGGGACCAGTGGCTACACACGGAATACACCAGGACACCTTCGGAGGATCGGCGCATGAGACCAGGATGATCCTACGTTTTCAGTGGACTGGGGCACAGGATGGGGCCTTGACCGAGGCCGCTACCCGGACGGAGCGAGCCCGGACACAGCTTTTGAGAAGCAGAGAACTCGCCTCACAGAGCCCAGTTCAGAGAGTCGCGCTTGGCGACGTCCCACGTACAATCTCGGTACCCACTCGTCTCCAAGTAAGCCGCCGGGATCCTGCTGGGGGTCCACTTGCCGACAGGAACCCGCCTCTCCTCAGAGCCCGGGTCGGAGAGACTTACACGCGCTCGTCCGGAGCCTCCTGTCGACTCCCCTCGGGAGGAGTCATCGAATGCTACGTCTTGCTCTTGCAGCCATACGGCGCCTGAGGGATGTTGCCGTGGTGGATTGGTTAACGAGCTTCAGGAGCTACGCCTCACCCTGTCTGCTACAGTTCGAGGGAACAATTACGTACAGCTCCTCTCGGACCATACCTTACCTGGACCGCCGCGCCTTGGTCCACAGGTTCACCTTGCGCCCGCTTACGGGGCGCTATTCCACCAGGAGACCACGTAGCAAATCCCTGTACAAGCCTCACGGGTGCCTACGACATAGCCGTTCGCTTCGGACGCGCTCGCCTCTTTGCCGGTTCCGGCAGCACTGACGCTACAAGCCGGACGTTCTTCCTGGTTAAGCTCAGTCATACGTTCTGAATTACAGGACCCCTCCCTCAGGGAGGTTAGAGGCCACAGGTACGTTATCAAGGCACTTGCAGGGCCACGAACGTCACATTCGTCAGGGACTGTACTGTCTTGCACTTCGTGGCTACTGGAGGCTGGCGGGCAGGATGACTTCGCCCGCCTCGATTGCAGAGCTCTGCCAGGCCAGAGAGACTCCTCGCTCTGGTGGAGACCTTTTTGCGGGGGGCACAACTCCCTCCTGGCGCCTCAGCGCCGTAGGTATTCACCTACCTAGGGTCGTCGGGAGTTTGCGTTAGGGAGGACGGCCCTTGGGCCCTAAGGTGTGCTGGAGCGCGGCACCCACCTCCTGTTCGCAATTCTTCCATTCAGTCATGTCATCGGTAATGTTTTTGAAGAAACAAATTCATTTTTCTTTAAAAGGTATTTTTTCGAAAAATACTTACCGATGACATGACTCAAACGACCCTCCCACCTGCCCCGCTTGCCGCTCGTGCGCCAAGTATCCTGACTGAGGGATTATGGGTACCCGGCTTCCGGGTGGTGGGTATAGGGAGACAACTCTTGGTCCCCTCGGGGTTCCCCGAGTGCCTCCCGGGTTGTGTCTTAACACAACTGGCTCTTAGGCTAGAATGAGTAAGTAGTAGACACTTCCATTCCATTCAGTCATGTCATCGGTAAGTATTTTTCGAAAAAATACCTTTTAAAGAAAAATGAATTTCTCCTTACATTTATTTGTTATGTTTCTTACTTTTCACTTCCACTGCAGTCTGCTGAAGACTGATTATCAGTAAGAGTTCAGTGTAGTACCGAGAAGACTGATCAACAAGGAGAGTTTGGTGGTAGTGCCAGATTAGCATGATCCTGTGACTGTCCGCATCACTTTTCATTGAGGTGATTCCTGTAGGAGTTAAAAAGCGCTACAGACGGCCAAAGGGTTAATCTGGTTAATCTGTCATTACTGTTGGGCTCCTATTTCTACTCCATCTTCCACCTGGACAGGTGCCAAGCTAATCAGTCACTAATCTAGAGTTATGTTGTCATTCCTTATGAAATCAGCTGCTATCCTCTAACCATTTGGCTATCGGTGGCGCTTTTTGTTGGGATGATTCTTGCAGGAATCATTGTGATGAAAAGTACTACCCACAGCCAGAGGGTAACGTTCCATGGTATCTTTGTGACATGTCTTGTATGCAGTGCTTGGCAGACACAAGTGAACTGTGAGCAGTGAGCATGACAGTGATGGGATGGATGCAAGTTGGATGACTGGCTAACTGACACTGACATTGTTCTTGTGATGACTGGCTGCTTTGTTAATGCATTATTGCTGTCTGCACCAGCTTTTGTCCGACTTCCTCCCAGTGATAATGTTATAGAAAGAATTTTCTTTATAATTATGCATGCTGATTTGAATTTCTCTCTCTCTCCTTTTCGCAGAGCAAGCGTAACCACAACAAAGCAGCTCGGTCGAATGTGCGACGCTCAACATCAGAAATCGTGTCTTCACGGGGTGCGCGACCAGAGGATGACTTTCACAGCATGACCAGCAGTGACGATGATGACAACTACCATAAAGGTCGAGGTCAGGGGTCACGACCCCACAGTGGCACATCTGCCACTAGCAGTCCTAAAACAAAGTGAGTCTAGAGACTAGACAGAAAGATGTGAGGCAATCTTTAAGCTTAGAGACTCTGTGTAGGAACACATACAGTAGAAACTTTTAACCATTCAGCCCTGACGCCCTACAGCAGGAGATGGGTCGACCATGATAATTCAAGGGTAGTGCCAGATTAGCTTGGCGCCTGTCGGTGCCAAGCTAATCTGGCACTACCCTTGAATTATCATGGTCGACCCATCTCCTGCAACTGGTGCATAGTCATTAGATGATGCCTCCAAAATTTGGGAAATACGGCCGTCGGACTGAATGAGTTAACCCATTGAGTGGTTTTAGTCTTGATGATTCCTACTGGAATCATCATGACCCAAACCGCTACCGACATGCAAAGGATTAATCAATTATCAACCATGTATATTGAAAGGTCACATTTTTGTTACACAGATGATGTGTACTATATGACGTTCCTTGACTTCTGGTCACCTGCTCAACACAGGTCTACCGTCAGTGTATCAGAGCCAAAATCAGCCAAAATACCTGCAACTTACAGCCACCATCAGTTTTGCACACTGGTGCCATCATGCATGAGTAATCATGATTACAGCCACCATCAGTTTTGCACACTGGTGCCATCATGCATGAGTAATCATGACCACTGGCGTGCTGCCATTTGCCAGACAAAACCCTGGCCATGCCGTGTCATTTCTTAATGGCAGACGTGCCACAACACATACCTGTCAAGTCTCCCAATTTCGGCGGGAGACTACTGGCTTTGTAACTCATTTCCTGTTTTCTCCCGCCATCCTGATTTCATGACTTTTCTTCTCAGTTCTCCTGACTTGAGAAAATTTGAATCATAAGAAATAACATTATTTTTAGGGATTTTCATATGAAATGGAATATTAAATGGTGCAGTGTCAGCTCATTGTAAAAATGCAACAAACACACATACAAAAGTAATAATCTGAATATATGTTTTCACATTTATTTTCACAAAATCATTACCGATGACATTACTACCAGGAAGCTTCGATTAGCATATCAATTTTAGCCAAAAAACTTACTGATACTCTCTAAGGGAGGCAATCACTGGTGTGCCATTACCAGGGCACTCCCGAGTGGCCTCCTGTACTACTGTATCAGGTGGCGCACTCACCCTTTCTCGCCAGTATCTTCGCTTAGCTGAGTCAGACCGGTCATGTGCACTTGTGCTCCGATGATAGTTGGTGAACTCTGCTTATGTGGACTTGCTGTTAAAAAAAAAAGAAAAAAAAAAAAAAAGAAGGAAGGAAAGGATTCTTCTGTGTGTGTGTGGTTTTGGTGCAAGGATTTGGTGTTGGGTCTTGGGGATTACGCACTTAGGACATGACAAGGTAAAGCTTCAGTTACTAAAGCTTCAGCAGGTGTTGTGGTTTTTACCGGGTCGCATCTTTGGCCCTTGCTTGTATGTACAAGGTCGACCGGGAATTCGGACCCTCCAAGGAGGCTTCGAGCGCTCGCAATGGCCTATTGTCTGTCCTATTTTACAGTGCTCAGGTGAGGACCGGCACCGATTGTGGCGATCGCCTATGGCCTAATGATGTACACGATGTCTGCCTTCTCTCCAGTTGACCTTGCATTCTTTGCGCGGCGTGGAAGGAGGACCTTGGTCGCAGCTGTGGGCGTTCTACCCCAGAGAGAGACCAGTACATCAGCTGATGTCGACCGCAGCCATAGAGATGAAGCAGAAAAATGAAACTTCGGATATCGTGTGCTTGTTGGCGCAAAAGAGGGGACTGCTGCCCCCTCCGGTGCTTAATAATTGAGCTGCCACGTTCCCCAGCGGGCGTCGGAGACTACAGGCAGCGGACGAGATTCGCCATCTCGCATAGCACCGTTTGAGCTCAGAGCTACTTGCATCAAGAATTCCGCCTGTCCGTGGTCCGCCACCTAATGTCAAACAGGCATGAGAGCTCGGTTCCCAGGCACGGATTGGGTCTCGTTCATGCCCTCCTGGCAGGCAGAGAACTCGGGCAGCAGTCACGGGGAACCACCCCTTGAGCCCGTTGGACCCTCTGGCCTTGGACAAGACAGCGCCGGTATAGGATTGCAACTTCGAGCTACGCTCAGAGGGGAATCTGTTTAAGTCGCCGACAAGACAGGCCATAAGGGATAACCTTCAGGGTTCCTTTTTCGAGAGTGGAGCTGTAGAGAGCCCTCCACCAGCACCGACGACCGCCTCCGCAGTTTAGATGGAGTCAGTGCGTTGGCCGACAAGACAGGCTGTCCTTCCGAGGGCAGGTTTCTGGTATTATACACCCCCATCTTGAAATTTGGAGGGATGAAAGGCAATCGAAGGATATCACAGTGCACGGATTCAGCGTGTGTAGCACACCATACTCGTGGTGATGTGTCATCTTCCCTTTCCTCTTCGCCGGACCGGTAGACAGTCCTTACGTGTCACGGTATTGATCTCTGACAACCGCCTTCGGGATGGTATGAGGTTAGTCAGTACTTGGCCGATAGATGGGCGGTTCCTGCCGAGGGCAGACGCTGGTACACTACACCCCCGTTTGGCAGACGCAGGGAGGATTGGAAGGAAGATCAGGCCAAGGGAGTATCCTTCAGGGTCCCTACTTTGAGGGTGGAGCTTTGGAGAGCGCTTCACCAGCACTGACAACTGCCTCTGCGGTATGGATGGAGTCAGTGAAAATGCCCGACAAGACGGGCTGTCCTTCCGAAGGCAGACACAGGGAGGATTGGAAGGAAGATCAGGCCAAGGGAGTATCTTTCAGGGTCCCTACTTCGAGGATGAAGCCATAAGAGCGCTCCACCAGCACTGACAACTGCCTCTGTGGTATGGATGGAGTCAGTGAAAATGGCTGACAAGACGGGCTGTCCTGCTGAGGGCAGATTCTGGTACTATACACCCCCGTCTTGCATACACAGGAATGGATAAAGATCGAAGGAGCGCTCACGGCGCAGGGAGACGGCGCGTTTTGGACTCCGTGTTCGTGATGATGTCTCATCTATCCCTATCCTCTTCTTCGGATCACCGGACAAGTTCAAGCGTGTTGCAGCAACAGACCTCATCTGACACTGAGCTTCAGGGGCTTCAGCTAGGAGCAGCAGATTTTGGGACCAGTCTGGCAGGGTTCGCACGGCAGCAGAGGCGCAGTTGGCGTCAGTGCCGGGTTCACTCGTATGACAGTTTTGGATGGAGGTGCCTTTTCTGGGGACATCGACACAGCTCGCGGTGGCGAACAGCGGCAGATCTTCAGACCGGACTGGCAGGGACCGCTCTTCCGCAGAGACGCAGTTCGACGTCAGCTCCAGGGTCGCTCGGATGACAGCCATTAGACCGAACTGCCTTTTCCAGGGACACCGACGCAGGCCGTGTTCGACAGACCGCAGCAGATCTTCGGGCTGGATTGGCAGGGACCACTCTTCCGCGGAGACGCAGTTTGAGGTCAGCGCCGGGGTTCGCTCGCTTGACAGCCATTGGACAGAGCCACCTTTCCAGGGACATGGACGCAGGCTGTGCCGGCAGACTGCAGCAGATCTTCGGGCGATTTGGCAGGGATCACTCTTCTGCGGAGACGCAGTTCGAGGTCAGCGCCGGGGATCGCTCGGATGACAGTTTGGACGGAGGCGCCTTCCCGGGGACACCGACGAACCCGCATCGGCGATTCGCAGCAGAGCTTCTGACCTGACTGGCAAGGACCATTCGTGCAGCTTCGACGTCAGCGCTGGAACCAGTCAGATGACAGCCGATGGACGGAGGCGGCATCTGTGTGACGCCGATGGCTCGGTCCTGGCACTGGCAGTGGCCGCCACTTCTCAGCATGCAGCAGACGATGAGAAGGTGTGCAGTCTACCTTCGTAGGACTAAGTGTCAGCGCTGGGAGAGGACTTTAAACGACCAACTTCTCTTTGTGGGCCGGCATTACTCTCCATCGTGTTCGTGGATGCAGTTCCGACTTACGCACTAGTTGGACGAGGACTCCCGTCTCTTCGCATCCTTTTCCCGCCAGAGCGCTGCCCCCCGTCGTCGCATTGGTAAATAGGGCCATGGCGTTGGTCTTCGCTCCGCGGCGGCCAAGTGCTACAAGTCTCTTCCTCAACCATCAGGTTTCGGGACCTAGCGGAGGCATTTCGCACACCTGCGTGCAGACAGCTTGGAGAGCAGGTATTCTTCTCGGGCACTCGTCACAGAAGTTTAGCCTATGCTCTTTAGTTTTCAGCTGGCTGCCTGCCAGCGCGCGCCAGCACACTTAGAGATTGGCTTCGCAGGAGCACTGAGATAGCGAGGCAGCCTCCTTCCCATTACTATCAGCGCGCTAAATACCATCACTGATAAGGCACCAGCTATGCGGTCTCGCTTCCGCTGGGGATGCGAATAGCGCAGCAGCTGTCTTTTTTTACAGTACTATCGTGCTTGACCCCGATTATCTCTTAGCCTCTGCTGCATACATCGGCGAATAAGCTGTAAATTACAGATGTTGTCTGTAAACCAGAATTAATTGACCTGCAGTTGTGAGTGATTATTTGAACATACGTCGTCTTGTAGAGGTGAAATTATGCTATCTTTGGACACCAAACATGCTGGGGTAATCTGCGTGGATGTTTGTCACACACTGGCTCAAAGTATCACTAGGAGACGGATTAGATGCAGCCTTCCGTTAGTTTATCAACTTTTTATCACATCACTGTTCATAAACAAAAGTTTCTGGAAAATTCAGACAAAGTCAGTGCTGTCAACAGATGTCTTAACTGGCATATCCCATGCTAAAAACTTCAATTAACATACCTGAGCACGCTGACAAAGTATGCGAATTTCACCGATTCAGTCAATGTTTTTAACAATATCACAATTTTTACACAGTTTAAAAACAATACACAAAGCAGAGGTTCAACTATTTGCTGTTCAGAGATTCAGTTCTGGCTTAGTGTCACATTAAAAATGGCTTAAAATGAGTGTGTCTACAGGGTCACTATGATCCTGCGTCTAAACTTGGTGACGGAGATTTTTTGTGAATGTGAATGTCTGTAGAGCTTGTGCGTTCCACTTGTTTACTTAATCTGACAAGCTTAGTATGACACATGAAACAAATTGTTTTAGAATGTTTCCCTTCCTGGTCGTTGAGCACATCAATGTTCTTACACGAAAATATATCTATGGTGTATTTAGTGCACACATACAGGGGTTTGTTTTTGTCTTTGACTGCTCGCCTAGACCTTCTACCACAAAGTCTACACAAAGAATTCACGGCCTCCAAATGTCTTGGAAAGGAATGTTCATTCTCCATGGCTTTAACACGCGATACTTTTCATAAATGCATCAGATAAGGGCACGTACACATAGTGATACATCCGGAACTGAAAACCAGTTTTTTACACTCGCACTGTCTACCGCGGATGGAAAGTTCCTCGAACTACACACATTTAATCACCTAATAACCACAGAAGTCGAAGCTGACTACAAAAGAAACTTACATGAGCTTGACGATGACATTTTCAAGCATAGTATTACATAATGATATTTACGATTGAACTTTTTAGCCACGGTAATAATAAGTTATAAACAGGCTAAACTGATCACATGCCTGACAGCCTTCAACAAAAAACAAAGAGCGCTACGCTTCCCGCCTCTAGCTCCGCTGAGCCGGCAGTGACCCGCACGCACTTATCAGTGAAGTGGGTCATGGCCGAGTCAGAACCCAACTAAACAGAGGAATTTACAGAAGGGTAAACTGCCGTGTCGTGACCAGAGAGGATGGATTCACTTCCACCAGCATTGTTATGCAGGTGCCCTCCCGGCGGTGGACAAGGGCGCTTTGGTTCAGGCAGGGCGCAGCCAGTGGTCTCTGACACGAGGATGGAACAAGAGTCTTCCTGTTTCCGCTTCTCGCTGGTGTGAACGGGGTTCTTGGATGTGGCAACACAGTCGTTAGTCTAGCGTCTGGAGGTCTCCGCTCAGAGGGAGATCAGTTCTCAGCTTCATGGGGCAACAGCTGTTTACGGATGACGCTCGGAATCTGTCGACGGTTCGAAGGGCCTGGGGAGCTCTTCCAGTCCCCTCCCCCCACCGTGAAAGCACGCATCCTGGGGACGCGAGTACCGGGAGATTGGACTTGGCGACAGCGTTGCAGGACTTTACAGTAGTCCGGGGCGGTCCGTGGCGCAGTGGTTAAGGCGCCTGCCACCAATGCCAAAGGTGGGAGGTTCGATACCGGGTTCCGGCGTCGGACTTTTCTAGTCTGTTAAGTGTCACCGTTAATTCGGGCGGACCATCGGGGGTTCTTTCTCCGGGTACTCCGGTTCTTCCACCCCCCACCCATCCCCCCCCCCCTCCCCCACCCCCCACACTTTAGTACCGGTTTCAGGCCACTTTACAAATTTTAAATACAAGCGAGCAAAAATCTCTGTAACTTCAGTAGCTGAACTGGCCCTTCGTCTGTCTTGTACTGTGTTTGTCTTAAATGGCGTAAATCCGTGTCTGTTACGTGAGTGTGCGTGTTGGGTTTCAGTTCGCGGCGCTTTGAGTCGATTTGCCCAAAAATTGAGAAAAAGCGCCTATATAATAACGGTATTATTATTATTATTTGTTAGTAGACCATAGAGGTGGTTCGGCGTTCCGACTCCACGGCATTTACAGTCGACTCTTCCTCGTACCCAAGCCGGTGGGGAATGGCGGCCGATTATCGACCTGTCAGCCCTAAACAAGTTCTTTTTGGCGTCGCACAGCAGGATGGAGACAGACAGAGCGCTGAGGGCAGCGGTGCGTCGCCAGGACTTCGCAGTGGGTCTCAACCTAGTGGACGCGTATCTGCATTTTCCAACCCTTTAGGCATCGCGGCGTTCGGGTGCTTCGCCCTTTGCGGGTTAGTGCCCATTCGGGCTCTACCTTTTGGACTGCCTCAACCCGTGGGTCTTCACTAGGCGGGTAGTCAGGGTGATGTCAAGGTTCCTACCAGCAGCGTATAGTCCGACTTCTATACAGCTGGATGACCTACTGTTATGGAACCAGTTGGCGAGCACTTGGAGGCCGGCAGAGATGTCCTGCGGGCGATACTTCGTCGCTTAGGCTCTTTAGTCTATGGAGGCAGGTCCTAACTGGTACCTTCACGCTGGTTGTCCAGCGAGTTAGGGAATTCTTGGCCGTCTTGTTCGAGTAGGACGGATTCAGGGCAGAGTAGGAGCGTCACTCATCTTACTTGGGCTTGACTATTAGGCCTGCTAGCGCGGCAGTGGATCGTCGTCCCCAAGGCAGACACTTCAACTGGATGGAGATGAAGCGCTGCAGCTGGTTTCTTTGGGAAGATCGACGTGCACAAAGGGATGTGCTAGGGTTCTTCAAGGCCAGATTTGCTCTTGGAGTGGTCGCTATGGCCAGATATCTTCCAGCTACCCTGCCCGCACTGGGGGGGTCGCTGTTGGTTGGTCCATTCGTCAAGGATGGAATTACAGGCTTTCTCTGTGCGTCTTCTCCGTTCCGGATCCGCGAGCCTGGACTGTAGTTGCGGCCTCCATCCCGGGGGTCAGACCCCTGGTGTAAGCATGCTGCTCACTGTGCTGGGGACAGAGTTTTGCAGGAGCGCAGGGATAGGAATATGGTACGGAGACTACTGGCGCCATTCAGCTGGTCCAAGAGTTGGACCGCCTATCTCTGGTATCTTGCGACGGATCCTTTGCGGGTTCCTTCCGCGATGAGTACGATGCTCGAGCAGCCAAGGCAACAGCTGTTCCACCCGTGCCCAGAGGTACTGATTTGTATGCGTGGATTGTCCGGTTATCCCTCTCTGCTAGAGGTTTTCGGGGGCGATGGTGGAAGCGAGCTCTGCAGCCAGAAGGAGCTCCTCTTGTTATGTCTACGAAGGTAAGTGGCGCATTCTTCCACGGACTTACTAACCCCAGTTGGCCTCGTTCTCGTGGGACAGTTTTTTCAGGCAGAACTTAGTGCCCGTCACCTTCGGGATTACCTGGCGATGGGGGCAGACACCGACACTGGGAAGGTCACACCCAGGAGCGTGCTACGACTTGGCAGGTCTGATGTCCCTTTGAGCTTCTACCATTAATGCGTTGGTAGACCTTACCAGGAAGCCCTGCTTCCGGTTGCACTTGCCATGGCTTCTGCTAGTGAGTTACGTGCCTTCGGTAGGTCCCTTGTGTCGCCAACGGAGGACCTATGGATCATTACAGCTGCTTACGGACACTGCCTTCTCGGCAAGAACCGCCTTCCAGCATCAGCCCCACAAGTTGTAATCGTCTGACCCCTCAGTTTGACGGATCAGGCACGGGACTCCTGCCGCAGGACCTCAGGGCCCTTAAAGTGTGCCTGCGCAGATCTAAGCCGCTATGACTAGGATGCTCGCGCCATTCCTGCCCTTGGCTCCAGGCAGATGAAGCATATTGGCTACGTTGGGTGACTCGGTCCCCACACAAGAGCTCGGCCAGAGCAAGCCAAACCATGTACATCCGGACTATAAGGCATGAAGTCCGAACAGTGGCAGTGAGCATCGGTTGACCAATATTGGGCAGAGAGGGATATTGTGGCAACAGTGGGTTGGCGGATCGAGTCTACTCTCGTCCGCCTTTACCTACAAGATCTATCCGGCCAGCGCATCAACCTTGGCCTGGCGGAGGACATCTCAGCGGCGCAACACTCCCTCCTGGCACCTCAGGCGCCTTAGGTTCGCCTAGCTAAAATTGTCGGGAGGGGGCGCGAAGGGAGGGGCCTCGATAGTGTGCGCACAGCACGGGCAATGGGAGGTGTTCTAAAAACTTGCGGCACCTGTCTCCTATTCGCAATTCCTGGTAGTAATGTCATCGGTAATGATTTTGAGAAAATAAATTAATTTTTCTCTAAAATGTATTTTGTTTCTTCAAAAACTTTACCGATGGTATTACTGATAGGAAAAATACTTAGCGATGACATTACTCAGACGTCCCTCCCTCCTACCCCGCTTGCCGCTTAGAGCTAAGGCTCAGATACTGGTGAGAAAGAGTGAGTGCACCACTGGATACGGTAGTACGGGAGGCCACTCGGGAGTGCCCTGGTAATGGCACACCAGTGATTGCCTCCCTTAGAGAGTATCACAGTAAGTTTTTTGGGTAAAATTGATATGCTAAGCGAAGCTTCCTGGTAGTAATGTCATCGGTAAGTATTTTTCGAAAAAAATACATTTTAGAGAAAAATTTATTTTTTATGCGATAGTTATTGCCAGTTGTAAGAAAAAGCATCACACAGCAAGGAAAAAGCCAGCGCAAAAATCCAGATTTCCCATTTTCAAAACTTGACAGGTATGCCAACAATATGCTGTGTAGGCGCAACATGCTGTGTTACTGAGTGACCAGCAACAAAAGTCTCATTTGTTTTGACTGACATCTCCTTTTCAAATTGGTTTATCATGCGATCATATAATCTAGCTTTTCTGTATTGTATTGAGTTGACAGCATTCTCACATCACTCCATGTACTTGTTTGTATGTCCGTTTTGAAAGATGGACATACAAACAAGTATACAAACAAAAAAATAGAACAAATTGTCCTTTTGAAACATGTTTCTTTTTTTCTTGGGATTTTCTTCAACACATTTGTTTGTGATGTGAACCAGGGCTGGGGGTGGTGTGGGGGAGAGAGGCGCTAGCACGAGAGGGAGATCAGCAGCAGGAGTACCCAAGACCTCAGTCAGCCCGGACTTCAAGCGGCCAGCGTTCAACCCTGGTCTGTATGGGGGTGCCAGCGACAGCAGCGAGGGCAGCAAGGGCAAGATGGCCGTCAAGCAGACACCTGTCCGACGCAGTCGCAAATCACTACGAGAAATCAAACCACACTTTGAGGAATCAACACACTCTAGCAGGCACCTGGAGGTAAACACGGTTCCCAGTTTCATGGTTATCTTTTTTATTTATACCTTTGCTACTTCTGTGATCATTGAATGTTTCTTAAGTGCTTTCTTCACCGTACTGCCAAAGCTGCAAAGACCATAAAAATGTGGTCACCAAAGGCTGAAGATGAATGACTTGGTATCGCAGTAAAGTATTATCACATTGATCTGCCATTGTTTTAAAGCATTTTGTGACTCATGAGATCCCTTGAGAGCCCTTTTTGTTTTCTCAAAACTATTACCGATGGCATGACTAATAGGAAGGTATACTTAGCATACCGATTTAGCCTAAGCATCCGTTGTGTACACTACACAACTAAGGAGGCGACTTCAGGGAGTCGTTACCAAGAAACCCTGAATGGCCTCCCTTACCTCCATATCCTGTGACATGTTTCCCGCCAGTCTTTTTATGCTTAGCTCACCGGAACAGTTGTGTTTAGCCTAGGCGGATTTTCTTCGGGTTTCTTCATTTTATCGGTGTGATTGTGGGACTTCTACTTGCAGTGTGTCTTTTCTTGGATTCCTTTTGGATTGTGTCTTGCTTGGCAAGAATTCCTAGCAGATTAATTAAAGAAAAGCGATGCTATGGCAAGGTAAGGCCTCGGTTAATGCCACGTGGCCGGCAAGATGGTTGTCCGGACTGTGGCACTTTCCGTGGGCTTTTTCGCTCGAATCTTTGTGAACAACAATCCCCCACTCATTGGAGCCACGTGACCGGGAGACGTGACACAGCAAGAAGCACAGCCCCCCCATCTCTCACACGGTCGCACTCTCGCTCTACCAGTTTTGCCGCTCTGAGAAAATGGACTGCTTCACGCTCCACACAGCGTGCTTCCCCGCACAAGTGGCATCGCTCATCAGCAAGGTACAAATTTTGCGAATCCTCCTCTTACGCGGACACATGCACCAGGCGGACGCATCCGCGCGGATGCAGTCTTTCCCCTAGTCATCGCCGGTCCTCTCACCGCTGTGATCGTTCAGTTTGCAGCTATTCCAGGGAGCGTTCTCTCGCTAAACACAACTGTTCCGATGAGCTAAGCATAAAAATACATTTGTTTCCACAAAACACATTACCGATGGTATTACTAATAGGAATGGTTTCTTGCTAGACTAATTTTAGCCCAAAATTGTTGTGTACGAGTAGTGATGGCAGGTGAGGGGTGCCATAGGCTAGGCGGTAACCCGAGTAGCCTCCCTTCCAACCCAACCGCGCATGCACCCAGCGGCTAGCTTACCAGTCAGTTTCTTTGCTAGACAATGGAAGGTTGTGTACGACAGTGTCTCTAGCTTCAGACTGTGTATCTTCAGTTGTGGAAACCTTGGTGGTCGTTGGAGAGTGTTACACTACGCTGTGCCTTTTTTTAGGCTTGGACGCTTCCATGTGGGATTTTCCTCGTCGGTTTTTGTGGCTTAGACCTGACGAGACAGCGTAGCCTTGTGAACTCTGCTCACTCGCTCGAGGCCGGTCTGGCCATAGCGTGTTACGCACTTCGTGTGTCCTGAACTTTCTACTTCCGGAGATGGAAGAGTAAAGAAAGAAGAGGCTGTCCTGCTTCACTCGGAGTGCTGGTGTTCGGCTCGGTGCTGTTCCCAGCTTCAGGGACCGTTCGTGTTGTCAGGCCTGCGTGGTCTCCGCTCACGGACCGCGGCGGACGGGGTCGAGTCTGCCTTCACCGCCATAGCTGTTGGGGCTTCGGTGCGGGGAGCTGGTTGGTCTGCGACCTGTGTGGGTTCCCCTGCTTCTCCATTATCAAGGTAAAGCCTCGGTTATTGCCTACGACTGGCGCTCAAGGGGGATAGAGTGCCAGGCGTCGACTTATGCAGTGCACTTAACTTCGTTTGTACCCATTGTCGTGCGGATTCGTATTGCGGGCCCGCGGGGGCACGCTAGCTCGTTTTTTTCTTTTGTGCACTATGTTGCAGTTGGCAAGTCCGCTCCTGCTCACGATGTGGACAGTTCTATTGAAACAGACTTGCTTTGACTGCCCTGTTCCAGCGGTGCCTCCACTCAGCCGTGCCTGGTTTGCGCCCCTGGCTGGAAGAACAGTAGGACCCAGCTTGGAACTTCTACCGCCGCGATCGGCCAACACCAGCACAGCTTAGGGGTCCAACACCGGTAAGCCCCACAGACCTGACTAGTGGCCCTTACCAGGTTGTAGAGCCTTCAACGCCGTGGCTTAGGCTGCGAGCCGGAGCTCTAGCGCCGGCAGCCGCCACAGTCCCATCGAGTGGCCCCTGCCTGGTAGCGTAACCTTAAGCGCTGCGATATAGGCCTTGAGACAAAGCCCCTGCATCGGTAGCCACCACGCTAGATGCGACTCGAGAGCGAGCTCCAGCTCCGGTGGCCATCACAGACCCGACCAGTGCTGCATACCAGTGAAGACTCGCCCGCCACGCGATGCTTCAGTCCCTGCTGCCTCGGCAAGGCGTAGAGGCCAGCACGGGCACAGGGATTCGGCGCTCCGCTCCAAGAGGGATTGGGGACCACGACCGGACAAGTCTGTAGGAGACACAGCACGGGCGCGCAACGAGACGACATGCCTCGTCTACCCCTGGCGCGGACAAGCCTTGCTTTGTGTGACGATCCAAGCAGACTCCCGTAGCTCGACGACGTTCGCACTCAACGGACAGGTGGACTTGCCGACGGTCTGCTTCCCGTGTCACGGATACAAGCCGGCACTCTCAAGCCGCCTCCAGGTATGACCTGGCACCCGCTATTGTCTTCCCAAGGTGGGTCCTCCTGAGACCTCCCTCCGGGCTGACGTTCGCTGCAACCTGGGGTGGACGCCAGCGCGTAAGAGATAGATTTCCCGGCTGTGGTGAGTGACCTTACCCTCCGCGGGACGATAATGCTGAACCATGCGGCGCTTGCATGACTTAGGCCACAGGACAGGGACGTTTACTAGCTCGGCCGGTGCCCGCCATCTCGAAGTACTGGAAGGACCCAGTATGAGGATGACCCGCGACGTGCAGGCCCTCCAAGCCTCGATTCTACTCCGGCACAGACTTTGGCGCCCCGCTCATACGCAGTGACAGGGGACCACGAGTGGACAAGACGGCTGGACTTGTGTGCACCCGCTCCTCGGGGACGGGTAAGCGACGAGTCGGGATCACGTGGAGTTGCTTGAAGCTTCGGCGTCCCACTCCAAGATCAAGTATTTTTGCTGGTTAACTCCGCCCAGGCGACCAAGGCAGTCTCGCGGTGGAAGGTCAGTGGAAGGAGTTCAAGAAAAGATAGGACAAGACGGCTCGGCTTGCGTGCGCCCACTCGCCAGGTTATTTAGAGATGAGCCGGGTTCATGGCGGATCTCTCGCCCCATCTTCCCTTAAGACAGTGTGGACGGACCACGGAGTGGTATAAGGATCAAGCGGACGTCGTTCCGCGACGGCGGGCGCGCTCGCGGCAGTCCGACGCTACGGCTGACTGGTTCCCGCGACTCGGACCTCCTACTTCACCCTAGGCCTCCCGTCGGGACAAGACTTTGGCGACTGACCCTGCCACAGGCCAACAGAAGATTTTTTTCCGTCTCAAGCCCGCTACAAGTACCTTCACTGCGGCTGCCAACCACTAGTAGGAGTTTGTGGCGTGTACACATCGTAAGCGCTTACAGCTGGAAGGTAAGTTAAGCGCTGTAAGCTATGTTTCGTTTTATTCCTTAGTAGCTTCGGCAATGACACAGTTTACCTGCTGGCGCCCTAGGACGTTAGCTCGGCTAGCTACGGCCCCGGCTCGGGGCGCCTCTGGGTACGGAGACTTTGCTTACCTACGTTTGTCTGGGCCTCTATCTTCGAGCGTCAAGGATCGGAGACTTCCCCCTCTAGCCGCGGTTACAAGCTTCCTGGCTTGCTGGTCTTCTACTACCACGCGGCTTACCACTCCTAGGTCGACGCTTGCCGGCTAACACTTGTTGAACGGGGATGTCAGGATGCCCCCGGGTCTTTGACATCCCAACCTTGGTAGCGGCTACGACAGTCCTCATGCGCACCACGCTGTGCAAGTTCGTCGCCGACCCGTTTTCTCAGCAGGTAGACCGCCCGAGACTTCGCCTCGCAGGGCAGACTTGGACTGGGCCTTCAGCCTGGATGCAACGACTTTCTAGATGATACGGAGCTGGTTGGTGAACTCCACGGTCTGCGTGTGTACCTGCACCAGACCAAGCCGCTCCGCAGGGGTCGCACCCGCCTTTTCCGCCCACTGTCCCCAGGTAGAATGACATCTCCTCCCAGATGATATCCTCCTGGCTCCGAGGGGTGATACGCTCTGCCTACCAAGACCAATCCCCAGATGCAGCCAAACGTATGAGCATCAGGGCGCACAAGGTCAGAGCCATGGCCACGAGCCTTGCATTTGACCGCAACGGTGCTGTCAAGGACATTGTGGCAGCCGTGGGCTGGCGTGCGGAGACTACCTTCGCCCAGTTCTACCTGAGGGACTGCTCCAACCAGCGCCAGAACCTTTCGCTGGTGGGGGACATCGTGGCGGCGCAACACTCCCTCCCGGCGCCCTAGGCGCCGTAGGTATCTTTGCTAAAATTAGCGGGAGGTTGCTTAGGCTCTAGTAGTCTCGATGGCGTGGGTTAGGGGCGTTATAGCGGCACCCGCCTCCTCTTCGGGATTCTTCCTATTAGTAATACCATCGGTAATGTGTTTTGAAGAAACAAATGCATTTTTCTCTAAAATAAATTTTTTCAAAAAATACTTACCGATGGTATTACTCGAAGGTCCCTCCCACCTGCCCCGCTTGCCGCTGGTCCGCTAAGAAACTGACTGGTAAGCTAGCCATTGGGCGCATGCGCGGTTGGGTTGGAAGGGAGGCTACTCGGGTTACCGCCTAGCCTATGGCACCCCTCACCTGCCATCACTACTCGCACACAACAATTTTGGGCTAAAATTAGTCTAGCAAGAAACTACTCCTATTAGTAATACCATCGGTAAGTATTTTTCAAACAAATTTATTTTAGAGAAAAATGCATTTTTGTCATCCATTAAGAAATTAAATAAATCAGAGTCGGGTCAAGCTGGGGTAGTCTAGTTTTTAGGGGTACATGTTTTATTTATTGTGCCTGTCCAGTGTTCTCAAATGTGTGCATGTGTCCCACTGCACAAGCAATCCTCAGGTTGTCAGCTGCGCAGGCCAGCTACAGCCAGTGTCACTATACCAACTTTTTGCCCACTGGGATGGATGTGTATTTCTTGATAGTGATACATTTGACTAGATTTATAGATCTAAACCCATTTGTGCATGCAGCAGCAGTACTGAAAACAGTCTGTAAGCAGTACCGTTAACTGCATGCACAAAGGGGTTATCTGATCAGAGGTGCCACGCATCAGTAGCAGCGAAAGTGTCATATAACGTTGCTGCCAGCAACACTATACAACACTTTGGCAGCTATGCAGGATGCCTTGAATGAGTTAATATATGCTGCATGTGCAGAGAGCATATGACCACACCAAGTACCAGATGGCGGACGTGACAGATTCATTTGAGGCGCGCATGTTGGCCAGCATGCGACGTCAGGAGGAGGAAGAGCTAGAGGATGTGTCCCCGCCCCCTGCCACTGGTCTCTCCCTCCCCCGCGCCATCCCCCCTGCTCCCCGCACCGGCCCTGTGGTGCGTGCCAGTCAACACGTGTACAGTGAATCTCCTGGAACCACAAGTGATGACGACACCAGCTTCAGCACTTGGAAAGCTCCCGTCAGTACAAAACGTGTATACTGACGAGCAAAAGAAATGCGACAATTTTGGTGTTTTCAATGATTCCAAAAATGTCGCATTTCTTTTGCTCGTAGGTATGGCTTGAGTCTTTGGCTGTCAGTAGGTTTTTTTGTCAAGATGATTTCTGCAGGAATCATCACGACAAAAGACACTGCTGACAGCTAGGGGGTTAACACTCTTAGACTCCACCTTGATTGTAAAGTATATCCATCACTCTTTGGATGAAGGCGTTGCCTGGTTTGACATCTTGCATACTACGTAGGCAAAAGTTTTTCTGTAACAGTCACAATATGGTTCCAGAACAGTTTGCAGTCATATATCATTGTTATAGTCTTGCTGTGCAGTGCTTTGTGGGCCGGGAATAGCATAGCACACCTCTAGGCGACTGGCAAGCTTGAGAGCGCAAACAACCATGGCATTCTCTACACTAAAATCGGTGACATCGCACTCCTCACGAAAGCAATAAAAGCATCTGAAAGTGAAACAAATAAACCTTTACGATTCATTGTCACTACTGTAGATATCCATTGTTTCAATTGTTTGTTCTACGATGCAGCGAAACTCAACAGAATCAGCTGTGAGTGGCGCAGCTGACGAACAGGCTGAAAGCTAAACCGTCATCTGCTGTTTTTGATTTTTGGTGATGGGATTCTTGTTGTGAAAGGTTCTATCAAACGTAGAAGTAGAGAGTTTGTGTACTATCATTTCTAGACAGACCTCACAACTCCCATTCTCAAACAGTTTGAGAATGGGAGTTGTGAGGTCTGTCTAGAAATGATAACAGTTTGAGAATTGGACTCATGAGGTCTGTCTAGAAATGATAGTATACAAACACTCCACTTGTTTCCTCAAAACACATTACTGATGACATTACTACTAGGAATAGTGTCTTAGCTAGCCTAATTTCAGCCAAAATTGGTTGTGTACCTATATGGCAGGGGAGGCAACAAGGGGCGCCATAACCTAGCCAGTATCCCAAGTAGCCTTCCTTCCATCCCCATCCGGGCACATGCCCATCGGATTTCTGCCAGTCTGTTTCTTAGCTAGACTGTGGATGGTTGTGTATCTATACGTCCTCTCTTCGGCTGTGTATGGTGTGACCGGTCATCATGTGACTTGGACTCGCTTCACGTATCTGTGCTAGCTACTGTGTGCACTGTGATAGCTACTGTGTGCTCTGTGGTCAGCTTGGAAGCTTACCTGTGGGATTTACCTTCCTGGAGTTTTGTGTGGGGTACCTATGCTTCTGCGTCTTGGCTTTGTGCGGTGTGACCGGTCGCCTTGTGGCTTCGAGTTCTGCCATGTTCACTGTGCTAGCCTCGGATTACTGTGTTCACTGTGCTAGCTTGGAGTTTACCTTCGTCGGTTTTTGTGTGGGGGCTTCTGCCCGACTTTGTGGTGTTGGGGACTTGGATTACTTCCTGTGTGTTTCCGCACTAGCCTTGGATTACTGTGTTATGGTGCTAGCTTGGAGCTACCTTCGTGGCGCGGCCTCTACCGTTGGTGGTGTGGGGCTTCGCTTCGGCGACACAGTTGGTCCCCTACGGCCCTTGGTCTAGCCTCCGGCCTCTCCGACATGGTAAGGTAAAACCTCGGTTGTTGCCCATGACCGTCACTCAGGGAAAGGGTGGTTAGAGTGTCAGGCGATGGCATTGGCCGTGGATTTGGCATTGGGTACGAAGTCTACCTTCGCTTGCGTATGCTCATCACGTGGCCTCGGAGAGCCACGCTCGCTCGCCTATCACTGTTGACTTGTTTTGCAGTTTACAAGTCTGCACCTGCACGCTTGGGGGGACTGCCAATGGCCGAGAGATGAGCATGCCGTCTGCCTATTCTGTTTCGGCTGGGCCTCTACTCACCCATGCTTTGTTTGCGCCCCTGGCTAGACGAGCAGTGGTTCCAGTCTGGGGCTTCTATCGCCATGACGGCCGACACCAGTCTGAGAGCAGCCGCCGGCCAGCTTCTTCACACCGAGTGGGCGCTCCGTCCGGACGTCTTTCGGATGATCTGCGCAGCTGAGAGACCCCCATGATCGACCTCTTCGCGCCGAGGTGGCATCACCAGCTTCCCCTCTTCGTCTCCCCCGTTCCAGTCCCGCTAGCCTGAGCGATCGACGCTCTCTCCCTCTCATGGGACAGCCTCGTCGCTTATGCCTACCCACCTACGGTGCTCGTCCCCAAGGTCCTGCTCAAGCTCAAGGTTGCAATGCGGTCCTGTTCCTGGTGGCACCATGCTGCTGGACATGCTCGTGGACCGCCGACCTCCTGAACCACGCTGCGGGTCCCGCTCTGCGGCTCACTACCCCATGCACAATGCTTAGCAGCCACGGTGGGCGCGGCACCTTCCCCGCCCTGAGCAATTACTCCTCCACGCCTAGTGGCGGTGCAGCAAGCCATCGCCGCTAGAGGCTTCTCAAGTGCAGCAGTGGGAGCTATCGCTACAGTCCGCAGACATTCGGCCAGGCGAGTTACGAGGGAAAGTGGCGAGTCCTGTGCGATTGAGGTGACGATGAGCGCCTCTCCTCCACGGACATGTTGGCTTATCAGCGGGCGGAGTTCTCCCTCTGGCTTTTCACCCATGATCCCTGACGCGTACTGCCGTTTGGGTCGACCGACCCTGGTGACTGCAAGGACCTCACCGACCTATTGGGCCCACTTCGGTCTCCACGTCCTGCCCTTCAATCGTTGTTGCCGTGATGGGACCTACCCTGGGGGCTAACGTGGCTCGACTTGGACCGCTTCGAACCACTCCAGTTGTCAGCGAACTGCACACTCTATCAGCACACCCCTCAGGCTTACAGTTACGAATGGATGGCTCTGTGCAACTGCTGACCGAGCCGGCTTCCTAGCCAACACGCGGTCTCCATGGGTCGCCCAACAGATGGTCACCATTCGGCCCTGGGGGGGGATTCAGACCCTTCCCGGGATACCAGACAGCAGGACCCGGTGAGAGCCTTACGTGTGTACCTGCGCCGGACCAAGCCCATACGCAGGGGACGCACACGCATTTTCCTCCCTCTGTCCCCAGGTAGAAATGACATCTCAGCCCAGACGGTATCCTCCTGGCTCCGATGGGTGATGCGCGCCGCCTACCAGGACCTGATGCAACCAAAGGAATGAACATCAGGGCGCTCGAGTTCAGAGCCATGGCCGCAAGCCTCGCATTCTACCGCTACTGCGCCGTTAAAGACATTATGGCGGCCAGACGCTGGTGAGTGGAGTCGACTTTCGCCTGATTCTACCTGAGGGACCTCTCCAGCCAGTGCGAGATCCTATCGGGTCCTCTCCGGCCAGCAGGAAAACTTGGTGCTGGTGGGAGACATCCCCGCGGCGCAACACTCCCTCCCGGCACCATCAGTGTGGTAGGCAATTCTTAGCTGAAATTATCGGGAGGTTGCTCCAGGGCGGGCGGGTCTGGTTGGCGGTTTTGGGGGGTTTAGGGGCGTTATAAGCGGCACCCACCTCCTCTTCGCAATTCTTCATAGTAGCAATGTCGTCGGTAATGTGTTTTGAGAAAACATATTGAATTTGTTTCTTCAAAAACATTACCGATGACATTACTGTCTGGAAGTGTCAACTACTTACCCAATTTTAGCCTAAGAACTTGTTGTGTTCCTACACAACCCGGGAGGCACTCGGGGAACCCTAACTAGGGCTGAGAGTAGCCTCCCTTCCTTGCCCAAAAACGGGCATTCACCACGTGGCCCAATCACAACCAGTCATCGATACTTAGCTCTTGTGAGCAGACGTGTTTTAGCCTAGGAAATTTACCGGTTCTTAAAGGGCCGGTCGTCTTACTCTACTTCTGGACTTCGTACGTCACTACCGGAATTCTAACTGTTCTTCCATCGGAAACTCAGTGTTTTCTTCCCGACGCTCCCTGCTGTGGTTGTGTTGTGCTCTATTCAGCGTGGATCTACTTGGGATTTTTTACCTTCTTCGTGTGCCTTGGACGCCATGGATGTATCTCTTCCCGTCCCCGCATCTCAGGAGAGGTAACATATCGGCCCCAGCCCTTGGCTGGCCCCGGACCGGGTGCCTGCTTCGGTTTGTGGCTTCAATTTGTGGCTACGCTTCGATCGTATAGATTCGCGCCGATCTCTCGTGTTTCGTTGGCGGGGCTTCGTCGTGCCTGCGCCCGGTCGATAGTCATGTCTGATTTATGTTACAGTAACCAAGTCCTTACTTGCCCGCAGTGCGGAGATTTCCAATGGCCTAGCGATAAGCACAAGTTATGCCTTCCTTGTATGGGATGCGCGTCGGACCATTCTTGCGAGATTTGTGTAACCTGGCCTGAACAAGTTTGGTCCCAGTTGTGGAAATTTTACCGGCGCGAGCGCCCGACTCCGGTTACGGACCGGCAGTCCTTTTTGGAACCCCCGACCATTCCCGGCGTTTTAACTAAACACTCTCGATCTGACCTGGGGGATCGGACGACACGTGGGACACATGAGTTTAGCTCTTCACACAGGACTGCATCTTCTGTGACTCACACTCGATCTAAGCCCGCTGACTCTTACGGAGAGACAGCACGAGGGCAGAGTGCTCGCCATACGGTGGCAAGCCTACGGAGACGCGATTCACGCCGTCATTTGTCCATCAGTCCTGAGAGGTCTCGCAAGGATACACCCGCTGACTCTTACGGAGAGACAGCACGAGGGCAGAGTGCTCGCCATACGGAGGCAAGCCTACAGAGACGCGATCCACGCCGTCATTTGTCCGTCAGTCCTAAGAGATCTCGCAAGGATAAGCCCACTGACTCTTATGGAGAGACAGCACGAGGGCAGAGTGCTCGCCATACAGAGGCAAGCCTACAGAGACGCGATCCACGCCGTCATTTGTCCGTCAGTCCTGAGAGGTCTCGCAAAGATACGCCCGCTGACTCTTACGGAGAGACAGCACTAGGGCAGAGTGCCTACCTTATGGAGGTAGGTCAGCCGAGACACATGTCTAAACAGCGTAGGTCTTCCAACAGTCCTCACATCTCTCATTCGGCCAGCAATTCTAGATGCTTTGGCGCAGCTACTTATGATCAGAGGAAGCAACCTGATATGCTACGCAACGGCCGTCACAACTTCCAACCAGCGTCCTTGTTGTATTCGTCTCCTTCGCGAGCTTCGGACCCGAGCTTCACCTCTTCCCAGTTACATCGTCGCAGTCGTCCGCGTCGTCGCAGTCACTCCCGTCGTCGCCGCCGCTCCCATCTTCGCAGCCGCTCCTGTTCTCGCAGTCGCTCCAACCGGGACAGGCGCATGGCTCACTCCAGGTCCCCGTCTCCTGTTCGCGTTTTGCCCCCACCCCCGCCTCACCCACACCAGCGGACGCGATGCTCGCCGACGGCTACACATCAACACCAGAGGATGCGATGCTCCCCGGCAGCTACCTTCTCTCGTCGTGACGTGGCTCGACCGATATCCACCAACGTCAATCCTCACCGGACTTCGCTCCCTACGCGGGATGAGGAGACTCTTAGTCTTCTCCCGGAGGATTCAGTTTCGGGCCTACTTGGTATGGACAGCTCCTCGTCTCACTATACGGTGTCGGATGATACTGCATCCCCTAGACTCCCTTCTACGTCACGCACGGAAACGCTTCTCGGCATTGATGAAGCAGCTCGACTCATCACGGCTGCACTGCCCAAGGACGCGTGTCCCTCGTCGCCCCCACTCAAGAGGAAGGTGTCTGCCTTTGTCGACTCTGGCCGTCCACAGAAGAGGTTCAAGTCTTTACCGCAGCCCCCTGGTTTTAAGGATTTGAGAGATTCCTTTTCCGCTTACCTACAGACAGATTCCCAGGAGTATCTTTTCTTCTCTGATCGCAAGTGGCCGGCTGACCTAGACATCTCCTTCCGCCAATCCTGGTATGCGGGACATTCACAGTCCTTTAGCTGTCAGCTTCCATCGTTGGACCCTCAATCGATATCCCAGCTTGGCGGTACCAATCAGCTGAGACACACCCTCCCTCGTGGGTTGGATAAGACGGCATCACTAGTGCGGAACTCCTTGGCCTGTGCTGGTTTTCTAGAGCTTCTCACTCAAGGTTTAATCCGTCGCATCGAGGACGCTTGGCAACCATCGCTTACACCCTTACTTGGTGACCTTCTCGCCCTCGGGGTTGCGGCAAACCGGGCAGCGTATCACTCATCGGTCAACACAATGGCGGCAGCATCCAACTGTGACCTCATGCGTCGTGATGCAGTCTTACTCGCCTGTCGCGGTATGCCTCCCGATCTGAAGACACAGCTGCGTCGTGCCCCCCTTGGTGGACCACTCCTCTTCGGTGACACCTGGCAGAAGGTGAAGGACGGCAATCCTGACCGCTGGCCCAGCCGTGTTACAGCCTCACGCTTTCACTCCGCCCGCAAGGCCGTGGGTCGCGCCCTGCGGACTTCCAGACCCGCTTCATCCTTCACTCCAGCTTCCGCCAAGACGTCCCGGCGGTTCCCCGCCTTCGGCCGTGCTAGACCAGTTAGGACCTCTGTCCCCGCTTGGCCCAGGTCTGCCCGCCGCCGTGGGCGCGGGCGGGCTCCCTGACTCGTCCCCGTTCCAGCCCCCGCCTTCTGCTCCGGGACCTCCTGTCGGCGGGAGGCTCACTCTTTTCAGCGACATGTGGAGGTTGCTACTTCCAGACGACCCCTGGATACTCGCCACCATCACCGACGGACTCTCAATTTCTTTTCGTTCTCCCCCGCCTCTGAGACGCTCACCCGTATGGACAGAGATTCCTTCGGACAGTCTGAAAGCCATCGCACTACGCGGAGAGGTCGAATCGCTTCTACAGAAGGCCGCCACAGAGGTAGTGCATCATATCGACTCACCAGCATTTTACAGCCGACTTTTTGTGGTTCCCAAGCCGGGCAACAAGTGGCGCCCAATTATCGATCTATCAGCACTAAACAAGTTTATCATAGCTCCCACTTTTCGCATGGAAACCTCCAGGACCCTTCGGGCCGCTGTACAACCGAGGGACTTCGCTGTCAGCCTGGACCTATCCGATGCATATCTCCATGTCCTCATACACCCGGCTTCCAGGCGGTATCTCCGATTCGCGTTCGACGGGGTGATCTACCAGTTTCGAGCCCTTCCGTTTGGACTCAACATCAGCCCGTGGGCTTTTACTCGCATTATGGATGCTGTCGTTGCCAAGACCAGGCAGTCGTCGTCCAGTCCAACCTCCAACTATTTGGACGACCTCTTCCTGCGGAATCAATCGATAAGCATCCTGCGGACGGACAGAGATTCTTTGCTCCTGTTGCTGTCGCGTTTGGGGTTCCTGGTAAACACAGGCAAGTCGGACCTATCTCCATCTCAACGATTTATTCATCTCGGCATGAAATTTGCGACCGACCTCAACAGAGTGAGTTTGCCGGAGCCTCGGATCCACAAGTTAGCCTCCTTGGCCGCCCAGGTAGCACAGGCGGAATCAGTCCCCGCCAGAGTTTGGCTTCAGCTCCTCGGCTTGATGAATGCAGCGGCGGATCTCCTTCCCCTCGGTCGTCTTTACTCCCGGCCGCTTCAATTACACCTGCTGCTTCATTGGCGTCCGTCCTCCGGCGACTTAGACGCGCCGGTACCTGTGACTCAGATCCTTCGCCCACATCTGCAACGTTGGACAGACACTTCATGGCTCGCTGTCGGAGTTCCTCTAGCCTCCCCGCCTCCTCAGCTCTCACTCTGCGTGGACGCAAGTCTCACCGGCTGGGGTGCACATTTGCTACCGAGTTTCCTCTCAACATCCGGCCTCTGGTCTCCGGATCTAGCAAACAGACACATCAACTGGCTAGAGCTACAAGCGGTTTGGCAAGCCCTCATCAAATGGGAAACGCACATTCGCCACCAGGAGATCCTAGTCCTTTCGGACAACACCACAGTCGTTTCTTACATTCAGAAGCAGGGCGGTACTCACTCTCCCGAGCTATGCATTCTACTCTATCAATTAATGCGCTGGTGCGAGGACCGAGGACTATCCCTCCGAGCTCGACACATCCCCGGTCACCTGAACGTGTTGGCGGACTCACTATCTCGGCGCGGACAATTACTTCACACGGAATGGACACTTCACCCAGACATCTTTCAGATGATCTGCGCTCACTGGGAAACTCCCATGATAGACCTCTTTGCCACGAGGTGGAATCGCCAGCTTCCCCTCTTCGTCTCACCGATTCCAGACCCCCTAGCCTGGGCAGTCGACGCTCTCTCCATTCCGTGGGACGGTCTCATCGCTTACGCTTATCCCCCGACGGTCCTCGTTCCCAAAGTCCTCCTCAAGCTCAGAGGTTGCAACACGGTCATGTTACTGGTAGCCCCATTCTCCTGGAACAGGTCTTTGACTACCGATCTAATCAGTCTCGCCACGGGCCCTCCGCTTTGCCTGCCCACCTCGAGGACAATGCTCAAGCAGCCCCGCCAGCCTCTTTTCCACCCGTGCCCAGAACGACTTCTCCTTCACGCCTGGAGATTGTGCGGCAAGCCCTCACCGCTAGAGGCTTCTCGAGTGCAGCAGTGGCAGCTATCGCTTCAGCCCGTAGACCCTCGACCAGACGTGTTTATGAGGGAAAGTGGCGAGTATTCCAATCCTGGTGCACTGACCGACACCTTATGCCCACGGAGTTGACTCCTTCACAGCTCGCTGACTTCTTCCTCTGGCTCTTTGGAGACCAAGGCCTAGCCCCCATCACGATCCGAGGATATCTGTCTATGATTGCAGACACTTACCGTCACCTCGGCCACCCAGACCCTGGCGAAAACAAAGACCTTGCAGACCTGATGGCACACTTCGGCCTGCAGCGTCCGGTTCCCCGCTCACTGATTCCAAGATGGGACCTCCCTTGGGTCCTGACGTGGCTGAACTCGGACAGGTTCGAACCGCTTTCCCTCGCTAAGTTCTCGGATGTGACACGAAAAACATGTTTTCTGTTGGCACTGGCCACCGCGGCTAGAGTAAGCGAGCTACATGCGATGTCGGCAAGTCCTGCCTGCCTCCAATTCCGGGCAGACGGTTCTGTACAGCTACTCACAGACCCTGCCTTCCTCGCCAAGACTAGGTCTCCCTTGACTGCGCCCCCAGTGATTACCATTAGGCCGCTGAAAGATGCAAGTTTTACTCGGGAGACCAGGCAACAGGATCCAGTGCGCGCTCTTCGTGTATATTTACGACGTACCAAACCCGTCCGCCGAGGACGATCACGCCTCTTTCTACCCTTAGCACATAGCAGAGAAGACATATCAGCGCAAACGATTTCTTCTTGGCTTCGCTGGGTCATCAGGTCAGCCTATCAGGACCTTTCCCCAGCAGTTGCAAAGAGGCTCAAGATACGCGCACATGAGGTACGAGCCATGGCCGCGAGCGTCGCATTCGATCGCAATTGTGCTGTTCGAGACATCGTGGCCGCAGTGGGCTGGCGGGCAGAATCCACCTTCGCCCGTTTTTACCTCAGGGATCTGTCAGGCCAGCGAGACAACCTCGCACTGGTGGGGGACATCGCCGCAGCGCAACACTCCCTCCCGGCGCCGGAAGCGCCGTAGGTACGCACTTAGCTAAAATTGTCGGGAGTTTGGCGAATGGGTGTGTGGCTCTGTCGTATGCCCTTTATGGCGGTAACTTGGGCGCGGCACCCTCCACCTTTTCGCCATTCTTCCAGACAGTAATGTCATCGGTAATGTTTTTGAAGAAACAAATTAATTTTTCTTTAAAATATATTTTTTCGAAAAATACTTACCGATGACATTACTCGGAGGACCCTCCCACCTGCCCCGCTTGCCGCTGGTAAGCTAAGTATCACTGACTGATTGTGATTGGGCCACGTGGTGAATGCCCGTTTTTGGGCAAGGAAGGGAGGCTACTCTCAGCCCTAGTTAGGGTTCCCCGAGTGCCTCCCGGGTTGTGTAGGAACACAACAAGTTCTTAGGCTAAAATTGGGTAAGTAGTTGACACTTCCAGACAGTAATGTCATCGGTAAGTATTTTTCGAAAAAATATATTTTAAAGAAAAATTAATTTTTCTCTAAAATGTATTTTTTCGAAAAATACTTACCGATGACATTACTTGAATGACCTCCCACCTGCCCCGCTTGCCGCTGGTCAGCTAAGCAAACAGACTGGCGGGAATCCGGTGGGCATGTGCCCAGATGGGGATCGAAGGGAGGTTACTCAGGATACTGGCTAGGTTATGGGTCCCCTTGTTGCCTCCCCTGCCATATAGGTACACAACCAATTTTGGCTGAAATTAGGCTAGCTAAGACACTTTATTTCTTCAAAATCGTTACCGATGGTATTACTGAGAGGAAGATATACTTAACTGACAATTTCAGTCTCCAAAAATTGTTGTGCGTTGCCACACAACCAGGGACGTACCTCTAGCAAGCAGTTACCTAATCCCCCGAGTGTCCTCCCTGTCCTCGGAGTAACCTCCCTTCCAAATCTCGTGAGAGGCCGTTATTTCCAGTTCTATACTTGACTGCCATTTTGTCTAGATCCTTCTTTCTCAGTCTCCCGTTATCATCGACTTTTTTCTCCATCCTTCGGCCTTGTTTGTCTTAACATGGCCAGGTAAGACCTCGGAAATTGCCTCCCTCGATAATTGTGGCGAATTGGGGCAATTTTCGTGGATTTGCGGCATTTTGCTGTTCGATTCGACTTCGTCTTCGTTTGTCGGTTTTAACGGTCGTCTGCTCGGTTCCGTAGCCTCTGGGCTACGCGCGTTTCATTTCCACTCTGTTCACTGTTGCAGTTTTCTTCTTAAAACGTGCCCAAACTGTACAAATTTCCAATGGCCTAGTGACTTGCATCCATGCTGCCTGCCGTGCTCGGGATGTGCATCGGACCACACTTGTGATCTTTGTGCTTCGTGGGAAGAAGATCGCTGGTCCGAAATGTGGAAGTTCTACCGTCGTCAGCGCCCTGTACAGTCCGACGAAGCTCCTCTTTGCCCTACCACCGCCAGCTCTACAGCTATCGGTGTTTCTTCTCGGCGCTCACGGTCTCCGGTTCCCAGCCCCATTCCATCACAGCTATCACGATCTTCTGTGCCGGGACCCTTGCAGCTCTTTTCCACTCAGGCACGGGTGTCGGACACTGTCCCTCCCGCTGTGAGTGGTTTTATTCCTGGTGAGAATGTACGCCCCCGCTCCCATGAGCGTATTTCGCAGCCAGCCCCGCAGACCCGGCCTTCTAAGACGGGTCTCCAACGGAGGCAACCCCTTCATTTTGGGGGGAGGGGACAGCGACCATCGGCAGTCCCTGGAGCGTGCCCTGTCCAGCCAGACGTGACTTTACCCACATGCACTTTTCCGTCGCAACTTCAACAATTGTCATCACATCACGACTTGTTGCTCGACGCTTCGGCTCAACCTCTGTCTCCTCGCGCCCTGGCTAAAAGCCAGTCACCGCGCACTCGTACCACACTTGGTACGTTTTCTCGGCGTATTTGTCACTCCTCCCGTCGGTTTTATTCTCCTATCGCGGACGTTTCCCTCCGGGATCCTACACCATCGTCCGTTCCCTGTCGCCGTGATCCCTGCGATTCTCCTGCCCCCCGTCGTTCACGACACGCTTATCGACGACGAGTGGATCGCCTTCACTCCGAACATCCTTCGCCGTACTGTCGCCGCCACCTTCATCGTGCTCCAGAGAGGGGACAGTTACGGTCCCGTTCTCCTGCTCGTCGCGGCGCGCGCCGCCCGCTTTTGCCTGAGGGACGTCAGCATCTGCCCTCTTCCTTACGGCGTCGATCATCTTCTTCTTCTTCTTCATTTGACAGTAGGAGTTCTCGGCGACCTGGGCACCTGGACTCCTCATCCGTCCCTCGGCGATCTTCTCTCCGGCCACCGCGTGATCGTCCCTCTTTCCACGAGTCCTGTTCCCCCTGGCGCTTGGTAGCGCCGGTTCAGGAAGAAGTTCTTAGCCCTCATCCAGTGGATTCGGATTGCGACCTTGGGGCTTTCTCGCACCTCTCTCCGTCTCGGAGTCCCTTACCTGCAGACTCTCAGCATAGCTGTTCTCCGTCCTCGGATTGTTTCACTCCGGGTGTCGAGACTCGACGGTCCTTGGACGAGGCCTCCGGCCTCATTCTTCGCTTTCTTCCCCCAGACGCGTGCCCCCCTGCACCTCCTCTGAAGCGAAGGCGTCGGCTTCGGTGGATGCTTCCCTTCAACCTCAGCATTTCCGATCTCTTCCACAACCACCTGGTTTTCGAGATCTGGCAGAGGCGTTCTTGGCGCAATTACCTCTTGGCTCTTTCAAAGAGCCTCTCTTCTTTTCCGATACTAAGTGGCCTGAAGGCGTCGACATTCGCTTCCGCCAAAGTTGGTACACAGGTCACTCTCAGGCTTTTGCGTGCCCTTTGCCTTCCCTCAATGATGCGGCGGATTTACAGGTGGGTGGATGCCACTTCGCCTTTGCCCGGGTCCCTCGCGGTTTTGATAAAACTGCTGTCCTGATCCGCAACACGCTGGCCTGCTCCGGCTTCCTGGATCTCGCTACCCAGGCGATTGTACGCGCTCTTGAGGACCATTGGGATCCGCACTCTACTGCTCCGCTGAGTGAGATACATTCTCTCGCGGTGGTGGCAAATCGGGCTTCGTACCATGCTTCTGCCAATGCGATGGCTGCCGCTATCAATTGTGATTTTAATTAGATGGGATGCCGTTCTTGCTGCTTGTTCTGGGTTACCTTCGACAGTCAAGGCTCAGCTCCGCCAGGCGCCCATCGGCGGTAATTTGCTGTTTGGCTCCACTTGGCAAGCCGTGAAGGATGCACATAAGGACATCTGGCCAACGGCTCACCATCTTTCTTCTCGCTTTCGCTCTTCCCGCAAGGCCTCGGGTCGCGCCCTGCGGTCCTTTAGACCCACCGCCCGTTACGCTGCCCATGTCCCTCTTGGTTCCTCCCGTCCTTCCCATTTTGGCCGTGCCTGCACCCTCCCGGCTCCGACACACGCCTGGCCTGGTCGCGGCAGGCGTCTAGGACGGGGGAGGGCCCAATGACTCTCCTCCCACCCTGCCCCCGCCGATTTCTCTGGGGTCACCAGTCGGCGGGCGGCTATCCCGATTCAGCGACGAGTGGTGGTCGCTGTTTCCCGATGACCCATGGCTCCTTTCTACCATTTCGGAGGGCCTTCACCTCTCGTTTCTTCGCCCTCCCCTCTTCGCCGCTCCCAGCTTTGGACTCGGGTTCCGAACGATCCCGTCAAAGCGTCGGCTCTACAGGACGAAGTGGCGGCCTTGCTTCTCAAATCCGCCACGGAAGTCGTCTGGCGACAAGATTCTCTGGCTTTCTACAGTCGTCTCTTCGTCATCCCCAAGTCGGACGGAGGTTGGCGTCCGGTGATAGACCTTTCCGCTCTCAACAAATTTTTGACTGCTCCGTCCTTTCGTATGGAAACGACCCGCGCCCTGCGGGCCGCCGTCCAACCAATGGATTTTGCTGTCAGTCTGGATCTTGCCGATGCATATCTTCATGTTCCTATACACCCTTCGGCTCGCCGATACCTTCGCTTCGCCTTTCGCGGAGTGGTGTATCAGTTCCGGGCCATGCCCTTCGGCCTCAATCTCAGTCCCTGGGTCTTTACCAGGATTATGGATGCGGTGATTTCCCACGCGCGGAGGTCGTCTCTCAGTCCAGCCTCCCACTACCTCGACGATCTTCTTCTCCGGAATCAGGATGTTACCTGCTTGACCGCCGACAGGGACTCCCTGCTTTCCCTTCTCCATCGCCTCGGTTTTCTAGTCAACTTCGGCAAGTCGGACCTATCGCCATCTCGCCATTTTCTCCACCTTGGCATGGAGTTTCAGACCGACTTGAACTTGGTGCGCCTTCCCCAAGCTCGGATCGACAAGTTGGTTCTTTTGGCCCGTCGGATGTTTCTTGCTTCCACGGCTCCGGTGAGACTGTGGTTACAGTTGTTGGGTCTCATGAGTGCTGCGGTGGACTTGCTTCCCCTTGGCCGGCTCTACTCGCGTCCAATTCAACTCCATCTCCTCCTTCTTTGGCGTCCGTCTTTGGGGGATTTGGAGGTTTGCGTCCCGGTGTCGCCCTTAGTTCGGCCGCATCTCCTTCGGTGGATGGATCCCGCGTGGTTGGCGTCGGGGGTTCCCCTTGCGTCCCCGCCTCCTTCCCTGTCGATCTGCACGGATGCCAGTCTTTCCGGTTGGGGAGCTCAACTGCTCCCGGACTTCAGCACGACAGCGGGTGTTTGGTCACCGGATTTAGTGGGCAGACACATCAATTGGTTGGAGCTGAAAGCAGTGTGGCTCGCCCTGATCTCTTGGGAACCGCACGCGATCTTGGTTCTCTCCGACAACATGACGGTTGTCTCCTATATTCAGAAGCAGGGCGGGACCCGTTCTCCCTCCGTTTGCATTCTTCTGTTCCATATTCTTTTGTTGGTGCCGGGATCGGGGCATTTCGCTACGGGCACGTCACATTCCGGGACGGCTGAACATGCTGGCAGATTCCTTATCTCGTCCAGGCCAGTTTCTCCATACTGAGTGGGCTCTTCGCCCCGACCTTTTTCGGATGATTTGCCGGCACTGGGAGACACCCATGATCGACCTGTTTGCAACGAGGTGGAATGCACAACTTCCCCTCTTCATCTCCCCTGTTCCAGATCCCCTTGCGTGGGTGGTGGATGCTCTCTCTATCCCCTGGGAGGGTCTCTTGGCATATGCGTACCCTCCGTCTGTCCTGGTGCCCAAGATTCTTCTCAAGCTCAGAGGCTGCCACGCAGTCCTGTTTCTGGTGGCACCGTTCTCTTGGAACAAGAGCTGGACCACAGATCTCCTGAGTCTCGCCACGGACCCCCCTCTACGGCTTCCAACGCCGACCACGATGCTGAAACAGCCCCGGCAGGATCTTTTTCACCCTTGCCCGGAGAGCCTCCTCTTACACGCTTGGCGATTGTGCGGTGTGCCCTCACCGCTCGAGGTTTCTCGGATGCAGCAGTGGCGGCTATCGCTTCAGCTCGACGACCTTCCACCAGGAAAGTCTATGAGGGTAAATGGCGGGTTCTACTGTCGTGGTGTGGGCCGCGACACCTCTCCCCCACCACTCTGACCATGCCCCAGCTTGCCGAGTTCTTCTTATGGCTCTTCGAGGATCAGGGCTCGGCACCCATCACCATTCGAGGTTATCTTTCTATGGTGGCTGATACTTACCGCCATTTGGGTCGACCCGATCCGGGATCTTGCAAGGACCTCGCGGACCTCATGGCTCATTTTGATCTCCAGCGACCAGTGACCCGATCACTACTCCCACGTTGGGACCTTGCGTGGGTGTTAACATGGCTCAACTCTGCTCGTTTTGAACCGCTGCACTTGGCTCGGTTCTCCAACTTGACAAGGAAGACCTGCTTCCTGCTGGCCCTAGCCACAGCTTCTCGTGTGAGTGAGCTCCACGCTCTCTCGGTACTTCCGTCTTGCCTACAACTCCGGGCTGATGGCTCGGTTCAATTACTCACTAACCCTTCCTTTTTGGCTAAAAATCGGCTACCCTCATTGGCTCCTCAACCGATCACTATTCGTCCTCTTCGGGGTCCTGACATGCCCCAAGACATCAAACAACAGGATCCGGTTCGGGCGTTAAAAATCTATCTCCGCCGGTCTAAACCCTTACGGCGGGGTCGTTCACGCCTTTTCTTGCCCTTGGTTCCGAACCGGCATGATATATCCGCCCAAACGATCTCCGCTTGGCTGTGTGGAGTTATTCGTTCCGCTTACAATGACCTCTCGCCTGCGGGAGCGAAGAGGCTGCGGATTCGGGCACACGAGATCCGGGCTGTCTCCACGAGTGTCGCGTTCGACCGAAACTGCGCCGTGAAGGACATTGTGGCGGCTGTGGGCTGGCGGGCCGAATCTACTTTTGCCCGTTTTTACTTGCGTGACCTCTCCAGCCAGCGGCACAATCTGGCTATGGTGGGTGACGTTGCCGTGGCTCAACACTCCCTCCCGGCGCTGGTGGTGCCGTAGGTAACACTTGACTGAAATTGTCGGGAGTGTGCCCCGGCCAGGGGTCTAGCTAAGCAGTTAC
This sequence comes from Semisulcospira habei, assembly GCA_036245525.1. Lineage (NCBI taxonomy): Eukaryota > Metazoa > Mollusca > Gastropoda > Semisulcospiridae > Semisulcospira > Semisulcospira habei. The sequence continues at coordinate 157,534,671 of BTPG01000003.1, forward strand.
CTGGGGGCATTGACCCTAGACGCGGCGCCCTCCCCCTCTTTTTACTTCTTCCTCTCAGTAATACCATCGGTAACGATTTTGAAGAAATAAATGTATTTTTCTTTAAAATAAATTTTTTCGAAAAATACTTACCGATGGTATTACTCAAACTTCCCTCCCACCTTCCCCGCTTGCCGCATGTCAGCTCAGATAGAACTGGAAATAACGGCCTCTCACGAGATTTGGAACGGAGGTTACTCCGAGGACAGGGAGGACACTCGGGGGATTAGGTAACTGCTTGCTAGAGGTACGTCCCTGGTTGTGTGGCAACGCACAACAATTTTTGGAGACTGAAATTGTCAGTTAAGTATATCTTCCTCTCAGTAATACCATCGGTAAGTATTTTTCGAAAAAATTTATTTTAAAGAAAAATACATATTCCTAGTAGTAATGTCATCGCTAAGTATTTTTCGAAAAATACATTTGTTTTCTCAAAACTATTACATTTTAGAGAAAAAAATCATTTTTATGCTGTATTATCCTAACCTGGCTGTGTCTTGTTGCAGGCTCCCAACCAGATGGTGCACAACTATCAGGATGAAATGAAGTCTCGCCTCAGCAGTGACACACTGACCTCCTCCAACCCTAGGTCAGTCATTTTCTCCTATTCCTCGATAATTTATGCATCCCCTCCCCCCCCCCCAAATTGTCGCACACCTGAAAATAAAAAGAAAGAAAGAATAACTTCCAAGGCACATCACATGCAACGAAACAGCTTTTAAATCGTAGAGCACCATGATAGCTGCAGCATTTCCCTTTCTTTCCTCAAAATACACTACCGATGACATTACTATCAGGAAATACCTCTTAGCTAGCACAATTTCAGCCAAAATTTGGTTGTGTACCTATAGGGCAGGGGAGGCAACCTAGGGGCGTGTATCATGACCCAGTACCCCGAGTAGCCTCCTGTCCCTACCCATCCGGTCCCGCGCTTAGCGCGCTATTGTTTTCTCAAAATACATTACCGATGGCATTGCTATATGGAATACACTCTATAGCCTATAGATTTCAGTCTAAGCCAAGTTGTGTCCCCTACACAACTGAGGAGGAGACACTGGGGATCCATGTCTAGGAGCCCGGGTAGCCTCCCCTTACCACCCTATCCGATCACGTGCCATAGGGTGAAAGCCTGCCAGTTTCACTTCTAGCTTGACCGTGGACAGTCGAGTTTTTGGCCTTACTCTGTTTTGCAACGGTTTCAGACTTGTACTTTTGTTATCTGCTGTGAACTTTCGCCTGGGCTTTTGCCTAGTTTAGTCTTTGTGACTTGCCCCGTAGTGTTATTCATTTTCAAGAGTGTTACGAATTCAGTGGACTCTGCCATGTGAGCTTTCGAACGGTCTCGGTCTGTGACTTGACTTTCCGTGAACTCTGTCTTGTGAACTCTGGCTTCGTGACTTACGGGACACTTCTTCGTTTGCTTTCGGCCTGAGTTCTAGACTCTTCAGTGACTTTTTCCCCGTGGACTGTGTGTGACGGACGTTATGGCTTCTTCCTGGCTGAGAACCTGCCATCTTTGTGGGGTTTTCCAGTGGCCCTCTGACGCGCATGACGCCTGCCTCCCGTGCTCGGGCTGCTCTTCGGACAGGACTTGTGTCGTGTGTGCCGACTGGAGAGAGGACCAGTGGTCTCACCTCTGGGACTTCTACCACCGCTACCATCCGTCTCGGCTTCAGCAGGCTCCCTGGTCTTCCCCGCAGGAAGTCGTCGCTCCGTCTCCTCGTAGGGCGCCCCTTCGTTTCGTCATTCGGGCAGTCTGGCCCGCAGGTAAGTCACATTCTTCTACAGTAACCATGCAGATGCTCCCTCCCTGCTCTGAGGCTTCCAAGCAGGGCAGGCGAGTGTTAGAGTCGCGCCCCCCCGAGCGTGACCCGAGCGCCTTAGTTTTACTCCCCTCCCACCCCGCACTCCGAATTGTCTGGCGAGTCGAGCCTTTGTCCACGCACCCCCCCCCCCCCCCCCCCCCGCTTCGAGTCTTCCGAGCGGGCCCGGAGATATTTGCTCAAGCTCAGTGCTAAAGAGAAAGAGAAAAAAGAGTTATTAGGAAAAGATGCTCTCCCTCATGCTTCAATTCGTCTGAACGTGACCTGAGAGCCATAGACATGCCGCCACCCCCTAGCTCCGAACTGTCTGAGCGGGCCCGGTGAGCCACATAATTTATATATGTCCTCCCCCCACCTCGAAGCTTCCGGGCGGGACCCGGCGCAACACATACACACACCCCCCTCCCCCCCCCCCCCCCCCTGCTCCAATGTTTCCGAGCTGGCCCGGCGAGTCTCTCTTTCATCCCCGCCCCGTTCCGATCCTTCTGGATGGTCCTGGAGAGACTTGGACACGCTCCCCCCACGCACCGTTGTGGCTGAGCGTGGACCGTGAGCGCCTTTGATGCTCCCTCCCCGCTCTGATTCTTCTGAGCGGGCCTGGCGAGCCTCTATTGCGTTCCCTCCTCCCCCCCCCCCCCCCCCCCGCCCTGGTTTTTCTGGGCAGGCCCGGTGGGACTCGGAGTCTTTTGCGCAAGATCGGATCTGCCGGGTTGCTGACAAGCTTCCCCCCCCCCCCCCCCTGCTCGCATTCTCCCGAGCGGGCTCAGCGAGCCAGGGATCCCCTACCGCCTCCCTTTGTTAGCTTGGAGCGCGGTCCCCGGCACCCTTCGGCAGGTAGGGGGCTTCAAGAGCACGCCTTTGCCTCCAGACATCATTCAACCACGGTTTCTCCTTCTCCGCGTTGCCCTTCCTTACAGGCTTCGCGTGCGACTCCGCCTGTCCCTCGCTCAAGCTGCAGCCCGCCGCTGGCGGCTGGCACTCGCTCTCGTACCTGGTCGCCCTTCCATTTGACTCAGCGCGACAGGCGGCTTTTGGATCTCGATCCTGACATCCTCTGCCTTGATCCAGGGGACTCAGCTTCAGAGATTTTCCTTTTGGACTCTCCAGCCGGCTCCCCCCGCCCACCACTCAGCGGTGTCTTCAGTTTCCTCCGCTTCCCCGGACCGCGGGCCTTCACTGAGTTCCCAGACTTTTCGTTCCTTAGACGAGGCTTCCTGACTTATTTCGACCGTTCTCCCGCCTGGTTTATGCCCGCTGTCTCCCCCAGTGAAGAGACAAGCTTCCGCCATGGTGGATGTGCAGTTTTCTGCCAAACGTCGCAAGTCGCTCCCTCAGCCAGCTGGCTTCCGGGATCTCGCGGAAGCGTTCTCCACACAGCTCCGCCAGGACAGCTTTGGGGAAAACGGGTTTTTTTTTTTTGATTCCTGGTGGCCCGCAGGTATCAACATGAACTACCGCCAGTCTTGGTACGCGGGACACTCACAAGCCTTCCCCGTCCCTCTTCCCACCTTCGATTCGGCAGCCATCACACAGGCAGGGGGTCGACGGTCTGTCCAGAACGCTTGGCCTCGCTCGCTGGACAGTATCGCATCATTAGTTCGGAACTCCCTGGCGTGTTCCTTTTTTTGGGAGATGGCAACGCAAGCGGTACTGCGCGGGAGGATACGTGGGACCTGGAGGCTTCGTCTCCGCTCCGTGATATCCATTCGATCCATGTGGCTGCTAACCGGGCCGCCTACCATTCATCTACTAACGCCATGGTGGCAGCCGTCAACTGTGACCTTTGGTGTCGGGACTGCTCGGATCTACCCAAGACCGTGAAGTCACAACTCCGTCAGGCCCCTGTTGGCGGTTCGCAGCTGTTTGGGGATACTTGGCAGACGGTTAAGGAGGGGTCTAAGGATCTGTGGCCACGATTCGCTGTTCCCAGACGACCCCTGGGACACAACTTGGCTTAGACTGAAATCTATAGGCTATAGAGTGTATTCCATATAGTAATGCCATCGTTAAGTTTGGTTTTTTTAAAATACATTTTAGAAAAAAATTCATGTTTGTTCTCTTAGCTAGTCGTGGATGGTTGTGTACTGCGCCTTGGCTGTGTACGGTGTGACCGGTCGTCCTGTGACCTTGGACTTGTTACAGTGTTCACTGTGCTAGCCTGGGATTACGGTTTCATTGTGCTGGGTTGGTTTTTACCTTTGTTGGTGTACTGTGTCGGCTTCTGCTGTACTTGTGGTGATAGGGTCTTTGGACTTGATTACTGTGTTCAGTGCTTCCCTTGGATTATGGTGTTCATGACTAGCTTGGCGTTACTTTCGTTGGTGCGGCCCCTACCGGTTGGTGCTGTGGGGCTTCTCCTCTGTGACACGGTTGGTCCCCTATGGCCTTGGTCAGGCTCCGCCCTCACCAACTGGCAAGGTAAAACTTCGGTTGTTGCCCGTGACCGGCGCTCAGGGTAAAGGGGGTAGAGTGCCGGGTGACGGCACTGGCCGTGGCATTCAAAGCGTGTACGAAATTCGCTTTCGCTAATTGCGTGGCCCCGGAGAGCCACGCTCGCCCGCCTCTCACTGTTGACTATGTTTGCAGTTTTCAGTGTCCGCGCCTACATGCGCTGTGGGGACTTCCAATGGCCGAGTGACGTTCTTGCCGTGCGCTTACCCGGTTCCAGCTGTAACTCCACTCACCCTTGCGTGGTCTGCGCCCTCTGGCTGGAAGAGAGTGGTCTCAGCTTTCGGGCTTCTATCGCTGTGAACGGCCGACACCAGTCCGAGATCAGGCACCCGCTACCGCCCCCACCAACGCCTCCACGGAGGCGATAAGTCACAATTCCCCGGTCATGGACACTCGGACGGCATGGGCTACCCCAGGCGTTCCTTCGGGACAAGTCCAGCACATCCCTACGGCGTCCTACCCCAAGGTCAGTGCCAAGTACCCTCGGCCGGAAGATTCTGCTGGACCAGTGGGCACCTGCTCGTCAGGTAGAGCAACAGCTAACGAGCCTGGCCCACAGCGAACTCGCTCGTCCCATCTGCCCTCCCAGCGGGAGAGGGTACATGGCGATGGAAGTTCATGCAGAGGAAGAGCTAACGAACCTGGCCCACAGCATACGCGCTCGTCCCATCTGCCCTCCCAACGGGAGAGGGTACATGGTGATGGAAGTTCAGATAGAGGAAGTGTTAACGAGCCAGGCCCACAGCGAACTCGCTCGTCCCATCTGCCCTCCCAGCGGGAGAGGTACATGGTGATGATAGTTCAGATAGAGGAAGTGTTAACGAGCCGGGCCCACAGCGAACTCACTTGTCCCATCTGCCCTCCCAGCAGCAGGAGAGGGTACATGGTGATGGAAATTCAGGGCAGACACCCGTGCCCCGACCTCCTTTGTGCTCACGGGACAAGTACCCTTGGCCGGAAGAATCCCGCTCGTCAGGATGGGAAGAGCTATCGAACCTGGCCTACAGTGATCTCGCTCCTCCCATCTGCCCTCCCGATGGGAGAGGGTACATGGCGATGGAATTCAGGGCGGACACTCGCGCCCTGACTGCATGCACACTCATGGGACAGGCCTTCATGGCCTCGGAACAAGTCCAGCACAGATGTACGGCTATCCGCCCCAAGGTCAGTGCCAAGTACCCTCGGCCGGAAGCACTAGGCCTGCCGCAGTCCCCGCTTTTTTGCCCTTCCTCGGCGCATCACCTGGAGCATGGGCCGTTACCTCGCTCGCCGTGTGCACATTGCCCCGCCGGCCTGGATGTTCATCTTCGACCAGGTGGCGCCCCGCTTGACAGATAAGAAGTACTTTGAGCCTGGCCTGCAGTGAGCTTGCTCACCCCGCCTATCTTCCCGATTGGAAAGATACGTGGTGAGAGAGTTCCGAGCAGACACCCGTGCCCCGACCGCGTGCGCACTCATGGGACAGGCCTCCACAGCACTCGGAACAAGTCCAGCACAGTTCTACGGCGTTTCGCCCCAGGTGACAAATACCCCAGGCCGGATAAGACTGCTGGACAGGGGTGCGCCCGCTCGCCAATAAGAAAGAAAGAGTCTGGCCCACAGGACGGTTTACCTATCCTAGGACATCGGACGGATTGGGCGCCCGCTCGGTAATTAATGAGAATTTTCATTCTGAGCCTGGCCCACAGCGAGTTGCTCGCTCCACCTCCCTCCCGAGCTTGCTCGGGTCTCGACCCGAGTACCCTCGGCCGGATGAGACTCCTGGACCAGCGTGCACCCGCTTGCCAATAGATGAGTTGGGCCCATCGGGCTTGCTGCCCCTCCCCCCTCCCCGGCCTTTTCGGCCTCGCGCTTTGATGCGGCTGCTAGATGCATGATGAGGGGATTTCCGAGCGTACACCCATGCCTGACCCTGTTCGCCTCGGGACAGGCCTCCACGCCCGGGGAGCGTCCCACAGCCTGGACGCCCAACGACACACTAGGCCTTCTTCCTGGGCTGACCCGGCCCCTTACATATGTGTATATATGTGTGTTGGTATTTTCATATATTTTTCTAAACAGATGTAGATTGATTGCTTACCTATACTGCTTTAAAATCTGCAGGCCACCACCATGTAAATTTTGCAATTGAACTGGGGGTCCAGATACGCCTGTGGCATGTTTTGATCTGAGTATAGTGGATGTATATTTTGCTTCCATGTATTTTGCGCAATGCCCTGGCCTCAGTGGGACCACTGGACATGGTCACGCAAGCTATTCTTTGACGCGTCGAGGATGCTGGGCTCCCTGCACTCTCGCCGCCATTGGGGGACATCCTGGCTCCGGCGTCTCCGTCGACCGCGCGGAGTTCCACTCCTCTGTCAACGTCATGGCATCGCCGGTATGGTGATCTGATGCGTCGGGATGCCTTCTGTGCTCCTGCGACCTCCCGACGGAGTTGAAGATGCAGCTCCAACAGGTGCCGCTCGGCGGATCGCTCCTCTTCGGCTCTCCGCCATCTACGAGGAACTTCTGTTCCCCTTCGGTCTCCTTCCCCCTGTGCCCCCTGGGGACCTCGGTTCTTACGAACCAGCTCAGAGCCGACGCCCTTCTCAGTGAGGTCGCCGCTTTGCTTCATAGGCCACCACAGCGGTGCACTTTGCGTCGTGACTCCCCAGCCTTCTACAGCCGCCTCTTCCTGGTCCCCAAGGCCGGCGGACAAGTGGCACCCTGTCAGTGACCTCTTCGAGCTGAACAAGTTTATCTTTGCCCCGTCCTTCCGCATGGAGACCGCACGAGCCCTGCGGGCCGCAGTTGAACTGTAGACTTGGCCGTCTACTAGACTGGGTGGATGCATATCTTCACGTCCCATGCTCCCCGCCCCCAGACGTTACCTGCGCTTCGCCTTCGGCAGTGTGGTCTACCAGTTTCGGCCGCTACCCTTCGGCCTCAATCTCAGCCCTCAGTGTTCTTCCGCATTGGACGCCGTTGTCGCCAGGACCAGACGGACTTCCTCGAGCCCCACTTCAAACTTCCTAGACGATCGTCTCATGCGGTACCAGTTGGAGGCCTCCTTGGCAAAGGACGGAGATGCGCTGCTGGATCTGCTTGACCGGCTCGGCTTCCTGGTCATCGTAGGCAAGTCGGACCTCGTGTCGTCTCGCCACTTCATTCACCAGGTGATGGATTTCGCACCGACCTCAACGAGGTGAGCCTTCCGAGCTACAGATACAGACATGGGCGAACCTAGTCAGACAACTCCACCGTCGTCGCCTGCATCCAGAAGCAGGGCGGGACGTGCTCCCCCGCCCGCTGCATCCACCTCTACCAAGTTCTCCAGTGGTGCGAAGACTGTGGCATCTCCCTTCGAGTGAGACGCATCCAGGTCCGCCTCAGGTCCTGGCCGACTCCCTCTCTCGTCGTGGACAGCTTCTGCACACCGAGTGGGCACTCTGTCCGGACATCCTTCAGATGATCTGTGCAGCGTGGGAGACCCCCATGTTCGACCTCTTCGCGACGAAGTGGAATCGCCAGCTACCCCTCTTTGTCTCCCCCATTCCAAACCTGCTAGTTGGGGCAGTCGACGCCCTCTCCATTCCTTGGGACGGCCTCGTCGTGTAAGCCTTCCCACCTACAGTGCTCGTCCCCAAGGTCCTGCTCAAGCTCAAGGGTGGCTACGCGGTCTGGTTCCTGGTGGCTCCATTCTGCTGGACTAAGCCTTGGACCACCGACCCCCTGAATCTCACCACGGTCCCTCCTCTGCGGCTCCCCACCCCTCGGACGATGTGCATGCAACCACGGCAGGTGCTGTACCACCCGTGCCTCGGGCGTCTCCTCCTCCACGCCTGGCGATTGTGCGGCTCTCCCTCGCGGATCTCCCTCGCGGATAGAGGTTTCTCAAGTGCAGCAGTGGGAACTATCGCTACAGACTGCAGACCCTCGACCCTACGAGTCTACGAGGGAAAGTGGCGAGTCCTGTGGCCTTGGTGCGATGACCGACACCTTTTGTCCACAGATCTGACTAACCCCCAGCTGGCCAAATTCTTCTTCTGGCTTCCAGTGAGCAGCCTTGGCTCCGATCGCCATCAGAGGGTACCTGGCCATGATCGCGGACTTGTACCGCCATTTGGGCCGGCCGGACCCTGGTGGCTGCGAAGACCTAGCCGACCTGATGGCACCCTTTGGCCTCCAGCGACCTGCCCTCCGATCGCTGATACCGCGATGGGACCTATCCTGGGTGCTGACGTGGCTCAACTCGGTGACCCGAAAGACTTCCTTTCTCCTGGCCCTCGCCACTGCCTCCAGGGTCGGCACACTGCATGTGCTCTTCACACGCCCAACCTGCTTGCAGTTCAGAACAGATGGCTCCGTGCACCTGCTGACCGAGCCGGCCTGCCTGGCCAAGACCCGGTTGCCGTTGGCCGCCCCACAGGTGATCATCTTTCGGCCATTGCGGGAGCCAAGCCTGGCCCGAGAGACCAGACAGCAAGACCCGGTGAGAGCATTACGAGTGTACCTGCGCCGGACCAAGCCGGTATGCAGGAGACGCTCCTGCCTATTCTCCCTCTGTCCCAGGTAGAACTGACATCTCGGCCCAGACGAATCCTCCTGGCACCGATGGGCTATACACTCCACCTACCAAAACCTCTCCTCTGACGCTGCCAAATGGTTGAACATCAGGGAGCACGGGGTACTGGGTCACGATACACGTGGCTGTGGTTGTCATTTTGGCCATCCAGACTGGTCATAGACAACTCCTTGGCATTGAGTGATTCACCTTGCAACCACTAAGGGTGCTGAATAGACGTTTAAAATTCAGAAGTAGGTCAAAATTGCAAGTGTTTTGACGAAAACTGGATTAAAAGTGTGGACAAACATGATCACGTTTTTCAGAGCTTTTAATTCACCGTTTTTGTTGAAACACCTGCAGTTTTGACTTGGGTCTGATGTCCAGATATAATCTGTTTTGTGGGCCATTTTGGTGTGCAAGCGAACAAAAATGCATAATTTCATCTAGGTTTATTATCGCGTGTGTAATGTGCGTATTTGTTATTGAGTATAGCAGTTAGCCGCAGTGAGCAATGGTTATATGGCAACTTCCACACGCTTGCGCGTCATAGACCTTTGTTGAGCCCATTCATCATTCTGTCTTGTGTGTCTGACACCAGGGACTGGAGCAGTGTGTTCAGCCCGCCCATCATCCTACCGTCAGACCCTGACCTGCAGGGCACACTAGAGGGGCAGTTTGAAGACCTCGATGACGCAGCACCGGACGCGCACACAGGTATTCAGATGTTTGATGCCATTCTTTGTGTGCAAGTTGTCGCTGACTGTGGTCTTCTTAGTTTATCACTCACAGTAGGGTTCTTAGTTTAGTGATGACCATCACACTAAACCACCCTCAGTGAGTGAGAGCTACGGCATTAACCCATTCATCCCTGATGCACTACAGCAGGAGAGGGGTTGACCATGATAATTCAAGGGCAGTGCCAGATTAGCTTGGCGCTGACAGGCGCCAAGCTAATCTGGCACTAACCTTGAATTATCATGGTCGATCCATCTTCTGCAACAGGTGCATAGTCGTTAGATGACGCCTCCAAAATTTGGGAAATACGTGCGTCGGACTGAATGAGTTAAGCCACACGAGAAATGGCATTGAACACCTGCAGATAGAAATGGTGCCAGCAAAAAGCATCGTCAGGGACACGTGCAGGGTTGCAGCTTAACATTCCCGCAGATGGGACAAATGTCCTGGGTTTGCCAGCATGAATAGGACATATATCCACCGTACAGAAATTTTATAGTGACAAAAGTAATGCGGCATCATTTGAGTCGTCAGAAACACTGAAGGGTTTCTGACGACTCGAATGATGTCGCGTTTCTTTAGCTCGTCAGTATAGTAGATCATCATGGCGTATTCTTGTGTTCGTGTGGTATCATTAAAATAAAGCAAGACGCAAGTGTTGCACACAAAATGACGAGAAGGGAAAAGAATGGCTGATGATAAAAGGCCATAAATAATAGTACATGTAAGATAGTGTTTCGTGAGTGGTCACTGCATGCAATGCAGACTTCGACTGCTAATGTGCTATGTAAAATATGAATTCCAAGACAACAGAAAAGTGATCAGACAGGCAGTATCGAGGCAATTATAATAGGACATTTGAAAGACTGGCACCTACATTATTTAGACATTTTAGCCCTGCGGTCAGACATAACCGATGTCCTACACCTAGTTGCATCCCTGCATATGAGATGCTTTGCCCTGCCATTCGGTAGCACAGCCATTTTGCTAGTAGCAAAGTGGTTAGACATAGGAGCAATTTGTATTTCTTGGTGTCTTGAATGACAGTTATTTGTTGCAGCAGCAGGACCGGCAGGTGGAGGTGGAGGGGATGAAGAGCTGGATCTGATGTTCGACCCCAACCTCAACTGTTACTATGACCCGCGCACGCTCAAGTACTATGAGCTGGTCACCTGAGCCAGCCGTCCCTCAGCACACGGCAAACTGTGATGATGTGGTTGTGATAAGACATGGGCTAGTTCTGCGGCAAGAAGCGTGGCAAACCTACAGCATTATCCCCAGTAGCAAACTGTCTTCGGGCCCACGGTGGCCAAAGTGGGCCCGCTGTGGCCATCGTGTGCCGGAATACCTTTGCTTACTGGGATGCACACTGGTACTCAAGATGATGATGAGCATGCAAGTGGGAATGTATAAAGCTGTGATAGTTGTTTGGTGAATGATTCCGATGCGTTTGATGCTAGTGTCAAGCATGCTGGTCTGTGTTAATCTTGTAGAGGAGTTCTGTTATTGATTAATCCTTTTGAGCATGCATGATTAATTATACGTAAAAATGCAAATGAAAAAAATAAATCCATTGATATTTATTTGAAGCTACATTTTCAGCATGAAAAAAAAAAAAAATAGCATTCACTGAATACAATTGAAGAAAAGATACATAGCCACAGTATGTACACAAGAACACATATTGTCAAGCTCAAGGGATAGTACATGAACTTTGAACATATATTGACAACACACTAAAAGAAAAAGTCGAAATAACTGCTCATGTAACTTACAAACTGTACAGCATTCTAATGAAAGCATAAAATGAGTTGCATGACTTGTGATTACGCCTTATGCAGGCAGAGACGGACTCCGTCTCCTGAGACTATGGGGTTAGATGTTTTCTCTTCCTCTTCTGTCCTTGTGGAGTACAAAGTTGTTTGATTGCCATTGCTGTACTGACAAGTCTGCTTGCCAAAACAAATCTGTTTTTAATAAATTGTAACCCTTGGCTGTTGGCAGCACTTTTTCTCACGATGATTCCTGTCATCGTGACAAAAAGCACTGCAGACAGCCAAAGGGTTTGTTTTGCCCTTCAGGTTATAAAATGTCCACTATAGCTCTACAAGGACTATGCAGCATGGCTGTGTGCATTGTCTGCTGATCGCAAGTGCTAGTCCCACTGGGTAAATGTTGACGAGAGTGGTTGACGTAAACATGTTAAAAGTGGGTGTGTCTGTACAGTGTTTTTGCATTTGTAAATCAGTTTCAACCCCTTCACTGTCAGTGGACCCAAATTGATGTCTTTGAAAGCAGGGCAAATTCAACATGGCATAATCCCATCAATCCAAGGAGCATGGCTCTGAATAGAATCAGTGAGAGGCAAAGAGCTTCGTGAGCCCCCGTGTATGCGGGGGCTCACGAAGTTCTTTGCCTCCCGCATTTTTTTCCAGCAGTGAAGGGTTCAAGCTGAGGCATTCGTTACAAACAACCTAATTTTTACACGACAAGATCTGAGAATTCTCCTGCTTCCTGCAGGCAGGAGACTGATAACTGATATGATTGTGAACAGTTTCCTATTGAAATCCTGCACTCTTCCTGTCCGTGCGGCAAACTTTTTATGTGCAATGTGGCCTTGGGCAGAAGGCGAGCACGGATGAGTGTTGTAAATGCTGGACTTCGACAAAAATTCAGGGATATCACCGAGTACGAAATAAATTCTGTACGAGTTTCACAGACTGTTGTTCGTTGCTTATTCTCTTAAGCTTCAAGCAGTGTACGTCTTTTGAACGCTGTACTATGTCGACAATGAAATCACTATGTAGATGGTCCGTGTGCACATTTTTTTCTGCAAGAGGCACGGATTCTCATGAGCCCCTGCAGCAGCAGGGGTTCACGAGATCTGTGCCTCTTGCCAACTGATACTGGCTTCATCTGTTCCTCAAATTGAAGGCGGCGTAATCAGTCAACCCCTTCCCTGCCGAGGAAAAAAAATGGGACACCACACTACCGCAAGAGGGACAGTTCCTCATGAGCCCCTGCAATTGCGGGGGCTCATGAGGACCTGTGCCTCTCACTGAAACCACTTTGTGTGTCCCATTGTTCATGGGACGGCCGGAGCTCTTTCACGCTGAGTTTACACAGTTTTCAGACATGCAGTGTACGTACATTGGCAGTGAAGGGGTTAATTGTCCTGTGGAGTCCTCCATTGCCTTGCATCTAACTTGCACGGGGATAATAAATAAGTTTACTGGATTCCAGTCCTGTATATGTTACGGCAAATTTACAAAACCAGGAAATTGACGATTTCTTTTTTTAACTCATTCAGCCCGATGACCATATTTCCCAAATTTTTGAGGCGTTATCTAGTGACTATGCGCCAGTTGCAGGAGATGGATCGACCATGATAATTCAAGGGCAGTGCCAGATTAGCTTGGCGCCTGAAGGCGCCAAGCTAATCTGGCACTACACTTGAATTATCATGGTCGACACATCTCCTGCTGTAGTGCATCAGGGCTGAATGGGTTAAAATTACAGGAAATTCACAAAATGGCCGTTTCACTCGGGGAACGAATTTGTAAAATTTGTAAGGATTTCATCAATTGCCTGAAATGTTGATGCCCCTTTCTCATGAGTATACCAAACTGTCCATAGTAGCTTTATTACATTTGTGTACTATGCCAAGTGGGAATAGGAGAGACATTCAGATTCCTGTTCTGTTCTGAAAACCACTTACTGTGTGGCATCAGCCGCTTGCTGTCTTCTTTTCACTTGCGGAAATTGCTAAGTCGCCGTTACTTAATTTATGAAGGGATTTCTTGAATTTTATGGTTTCATGAATTTATTATAGTGGTAAAATTGTAAAACCAGGATATTACTTTTGAAATTAGTAAATGCACTGAGTTACTGCATACACAATCTTGAATAATTCTTAGGATTTCATCCAACTTGCTCCCCAAAGACTTCTAACAGAAATAATTCCAGTCTCTATACGTCAGTGTTATTGCTGTCACTTGCAGCAGGTATAACCAGATGCTACTCGACTTACTTTCAAAATGCCAGACAAACGTTGAGTGTTTTACAGGTTTTAACCCTCTGAGTGTTGGGAGCAGTTTTAGTCGCGATGATTCCTTCAGGAATTATTGCGACTAAAACTGCTGCCGACACAGAGTTAAGCTAAGGAAAATAACCATACAGCACAAGCAAGTCAATAAAGAACACTGACCAGATCTGTCTTCCTCACTCGTGAAGCATACAGTTAGAGCACCTTATGCCTGTTTGCAAATGTCAATGACTTTTTTTTTTTTTTTTTTTTTTTTTTTTTTTATTGTGGAAAAAAGTTCTCGACATGTTCGTGTGTCCCATTTTCTTTTCAAAAATATAAATTCATGAATTTCCTAGCCCTTAAGACCAGAAAATTCACGATTATCCTAGGACTTTCTGGGATTTCATGAAATCCCCAAGTGAAACGGCATGTTCATGAATTTACAGGGATTTAACAAATTTCCCGATTTTATTAATTTACTACAACAAATACTGCTAGGGAGTAACACTGGATTCCAGTCATAAAAACATTGTCAACAATGGATCACATGCGCCGTAATCAGCCTCTGCGTCGTTGGTTCGTGTACTGTCTGTGACCCCTGCACACAGAACAAATGTATGTTATCAGCTGCATTTAGAGGCAGATAACAACATGAAAGCTTCTTTTCTACCAATATTTGTAATAGATAAATTCTTCACTTGTATAACAAACCAAACAGTCTTTAGATCACTTACTTTAACCCATATCATACTGAGGCTAAAAGCTTAAAATTTGTACACTGCCATATGCAACTACATTATAGTACTTACAGATAAGGATATAGACCAATGACTTTAGTTCAAGAGTGGTGCCAGTAGCTTGGCACCTAGAGGTGCCAAGCTATTCTGGCACTACCCTTGAACTATTTTAGTCAAACTTATTTCACACACCGATGTATTCCGACTGATAAGGGTTAACATGTCAAGGGTCAACAAAATTCATCGCCAAGCTGCAGGGCTTTCCTTTCTATTGAGATGAAGCAAGATCAAAATAACAAAGGCAAAGAAAGCTTCATGAAAGAATGCGACAACATGATCGTGCCACTGGTCACAGATTGTGTTTCTGAAATCTTTGTAATTTTCAACACAGAGCCCCAGCCGTCCTCCCCCACCCGGGTCTGCCCTGGGGGACTTGGGTGGGGTTAGGTACTTTTTAGTTCCCAGGGTCACCCTGGTCAGCCCCACAGGGTGAGTTTTTCTCTCTATTCTGGGGCATGTGTTTCTGTCTACCCTTGGTCCATTCACCTGTATTTGCCTTTTTAAAACTCTACCTACTGTCTGCACTGCCTGTAGCTCTTGATATTGGATGTGTGTTGCTAAATGGTCTTAGCTTTATTTAGGCCCCATGTGTTAGGTTTATTTAATGTATTTGACCGGCTGGCGACATACATTCAATGTTCTGTTTATTTTTTTTTTCACAAGCAGTGCAGGCACGTCCTGAGAAAGCCTTGTTGCTGTCGGGACGTTAAGCAATGTACAATCAAAACCCAGCCGTCCAGTGAGAGAACATGAATACAAAGTGGGATTTGCAAGAGGCACATATCCTCATGAGCCGACGCAATAGTGGGAGCCCATGAGGATCTATGCCTCCTGCATTTAGGGCATTGTTCGTTGTGGTCCAGCAGTGAAAGAGTTGATCGAATGTGGGAACTTCGCCATAAGGACCATATACCAAGGAGCTGAATCAGGTGTGACAGTTCAAGGGCAGCGCCTGAAAGTGCCAATCTGATCAAGCAAGCACTACCCTTCAATTTTCACAGTTGATCCCTCTTTGGCTGTAGTTTGTCCTGTCAGAACAAGTCTGCCATTATTTGTCAAAAGCCAGTATGACTGCAATACAATTATTGAAGTCACACAAATAGTAATATACTGAAGAGGAAAAGAAATGCGACATTTTTGGAATTGGCTCGTCGGTATACAATGAAAATCTCGCTTTTAAAAAAAAAGGCCAAACATGCTTTTGCCAAATGACAGCAGAAGTGCCAGGCAGCATGACATATGGTACTTACGCGATGATTTCGATGTGGTCGATGGCCCACTGGTCATGGCCGGCCCCGTCATGCATCGGCTGCCACCAGCGCAGCTGAATCCCTACACCCTGTGCCTCCTGAGGAAAATCGTACGCCACCCGCTGGGGACGCAGGAAATCCTGGGGGTCGTGCCGTGCTAACAAGTGCCACTCTGCACCCTGTCAAGAAACAAAGACTGCGGGTCTGATTTTGCTTATTTGTACGATACATTAAGTGGGCACAATTTCTGTACGACATGAATGGCAAAGCCCTAATGGCTCACATGTATGATGGATCCATATAATAAATCTGACCTTCTGACCGTGACCTTTACGACCGATCACTTATATAAGATAAGAGATAGATAAACTGTATTGCCATATGCATAAACATTTGGAATTTTTTGCGGCATAAATGACGAGCATCCATGCAAAGATCAACGTATAAAACATGCATACATTACAATCAAGCAGACTCTAAAATACCAAACCACACATATGTATCATTCTACTAAACATGCACACACATCTAAGTAAGTAAAATAAGATAAATCTTTATTATTACATGGTATTTATATGGCGCATTTCTCATATTTATAATATAACTCAATGCGCAGAATGTAGCCGCGAACTGAACCCAACAAGCACGCTCACCTGAATCACGCGCATTCACTCACACACAGTACGTAAATACAGAACATTCATGTGGTGCTAAGGGCAAGCTCAAGCGAGCTACTGAAGTGACGGTATTTGGAAATCGTTTTGTATTTGAAATTTTATTAAGTTGGCTGAAACTGACACCAAAGTGGAGGGGGAGGAAGAACCGGAGTACCCGGAGAAAGAACCCCCGACGGTCCGCCCGAATTAACGGTGACACTTACTAGAGGAGAAAAGTCCGTCGCCGGAACACGGAATCGAACCTCGCACCTTTAGCATTGGTGGCAGGCGCCTTAACCACTGCGCCACGGACCGCCCCTATCGCATAATAACCATTATTTCCTCAAAATTATTACCGACTGCATTACTACTAGGAATACTTCGCTTAGCTTAACAATTTTACCCAAAAAAACTCGTGTACGTTACCACAGGGGAGGCAATCACTAGGGGTGTCGTAACCAGGACACCCGGGGTGGCCTCCCCTCCTCCCTATCCGGTGGCGCGCTCACCATTTTCCGGCAGTCTCTTCGCTTAGCTGCTCAGGACAGGCCGTGTGCACTTTGTGCTCCGGCTGTAGTTAGGTGGATTACCATTGTGTACTGTGGACTCTTGGATTTATGTGTTCGGACTTTCGTGGACGTTGGATTATGTGCATTGTGTTGTGATTGAATTAATACGTGGTCTGTGCATTACGTGGTGTTGGTTTCTGTGGAATTACTGGTTTGGCAATGGCGAGGAAAGGTAGCGGTGACTGCCTCTAACCGGTTTCGACCGGGCAGCGGCGGTGACCGGGCCATGATGGGAGCGTGGTTCTTCTTTGGAGGTTCCCCGTTTTCACTTCGTTTGGTTGTTTTGTTGTTTTTTGTTCTGTCCTTTGTTACAGTACTCAGGTACGGACATGCACCAAGTGTGGTGCCTTCCAATGGCTGAGTGAGGGCCATGATGTCCGCCTACCCTGCTCGGGCGGCTCCTCCAGCCGGACATGCCGCGAATGCGGGACTTGAGAGGAAGAAAGATGGTCACAGCTGTGGGCGTTTTACCGGAAGGAGAGACTGGCGCCGATCTCACAGCTGAAGTCGAGGACGGCGCTAGAGCAGACCACCAACGATGGGGTACGCCCTAGGCACGGGTCGGCTTTGGGAGCTCGGTCCCCCTGCAGTAGGAAGATTGGTTGGGCGAGATTATCACCCCCCAGGTGAAAGACAGAGAGAGAGCTCCCAAGCGGGGGACCCCCCCCCCCTCCCCCCCTCTGAAAAGAGAGTGCCTGCCAGCCTTAGGCCAGACCAGCGCCATCACCGGGCCGCGTCTTCAACACACCTCTCAGTCAGGGGCGGGATTGAGAGTCACAGAGTGAACTCTACACCTCCACCCCTCCATTTGATGTCCGGGGATATGAGAGAACAATTGCGACGAGATTTGTTGCCACGGCAGGTCATGGGAAGACGAGGAAGGGGGCAAAGACAAAATATGGTTGGACCGAAGCTGTCCAGGACGGACATTCGGTCATTAGAGCCAGCCGACGGGAGGTGCATCCCCGTCGTGAGTGAACCACCAGGACACCTCCCCCATGCCATAAGAACATGTTGAATGACACAGGCTTTAGGGTCCCGAGTCGTAGAGTGGAGCCACAGACGAGATCTAACGCACAGGGTGGATCCCCCATGTCTGAAGCCCTATTGGGAAGAACTCGGTCAGCAGTCGTTGAGAGGTGGTGCCAACCACACACCCACACTCCACCCTAGGAGGTAGAGAGGAACTCACAGTGGCCATGGACCTGCATTACACGGGGAGGAAGCCTATATGTTCGGTCAGGCGACCGTGGCGGCGGGAGGAAGGGCACTACAGACAGCTATTGCCTGGGAACGGCGTCTTCCTTCTTCGCCTCTCCGACCAGTGGACAAGCTCGGGTACGGCGCAGCGTGGGATCTCTCGGTGACACCGAGCATCAGAGGCACCCGCCAAGAGCGGCCGGTCTTCATACCTGAGCTTTAAGGGCCGATTTCCTCGGGGAAACGACGGCCTCGCCACCGGCGCCGGGATCACGGAGATGGCAGTGGCAGGACGGAATCGCCCTCACTTTTGACACTCGACCTCAGCCTGTTGGACTATGGAACGAGCGTTAACGCATCAACACAGTGGGTTCCGCTCTCTTCCAAGTAGGAGCAGCGTCTCGCGGGTCAGGATCCTCGTATGGGATGAGGGATCCAGCGAAAAAACACATCAACAGGCTGGAAATGGAAGCAGTGTGCTTCGCGTTCTTGCCAGGAAGCAGTGGCACACAGGTCAAGATATCCTCGCCGTTGGACGAGAGATCAAGCCGTCAAACACCTCAACAGGTCGCAGATGAAGCAGGGCGGCCCGCGCTCTCTCCGTGGGAAGCAGCGTCTCACGAGACAGGATTCTCGTAATGGACGAAGGATCAAGCGGACGAACACATCTACAGGCTGGAGTGATAGCAGTGTGCCCCGCATTCTCTCCGAGTGGAAGCAGCGGCTCACAAGTCAGGATATCCTCGTACATGGACGAGGAATCAAGCCGTCTAACACTTCTACAGGTTGGAGTGGAAAGCAGTGTGCCCCGCATTCTCTCCGAGTGGAAGCAGTGGCTCACAAGTCAGGATATCCTCGTACGTGGACGAGGGATCAAGCCGTCTCACTTCAATAGGCTGGAGGGAAAGCAGTGTGACTCGCGCTCTCTCTGGGTGGGAGCAACGTATCTTGGGGACAGCTCGACAGTGGTGACCTACATCCTGAACCGGAGGTCTAGGAGGCACTAAGTCTACACCTGGAGGACATGGTTCGGAGTGGGGGTAGACAACGGACACGCCTAGCAGACGGTCGGGGCGCTCCAACACATCGCAGATTCGCCGCTCTTTGGACAAAGTGTCTGGGTTCTTTGCGTCATTCCGCCAGCCATCATCGCCCTGAGAGGTAAGCTGCGACGATGACCGACGCATCGTGTGGCCCAGTGCGTCACATTGCTCCCTCGCAGACTTCGGGATCTAGCGGAGGCATTGGGCGACCACTCGGCAAGACGGCGGCAGACAACGGAGGTTCTTCTGAAGACTCCCGATGACCAGAGAGGATGGACATAATACTTCCACCGGCAGTGATATGGAGTCTCTTCTGGGCGGTGCTGTGCTAGTGGTGGATAAGGAGGCGTGGATGCTGTCGGCGGCTCCCCACAGACTACTGACTCGGACACGAGGAAGCGGAAGCGCAGCTTGGACAGGACTGCGCCCAGGGTTCGCTTCCCCCTAGCGGACGCAGAGTTTCATCGAGAGGTCGAAGCCTTCTGCTAGCAAGTGTCTGGAAAACACCTGGGACTTTGCAGCCTCGGTCCGTCAGAGCGGGACACGCGCGTCACACTGTGGCATCTACGGCAATGAAGAAGCTTACAGAATGGCAAAAGTGGGCGCAGAGAAAGAACAAGATGAAAATGGAGTCAGCTTCACAGAGATGAAGACCATCATTAAGTCTGTGTACAGACCACCACAACGGCCCCTAGACAGTTACCATCAGCTGTCCAGACAAGAGCAGGTGACCATCTTTCGTCTGAGGACCGGGCACAACCGACTCAATTTCCACCTGCACAGACGCTTCCACCTCGTGCCATCTCCCCTGTGCCCTTGTGGAGAAGCAGAGCAGACCGCAGAGCACATCCTCCAGGACTGTGGGAACCACCAGCCGCTGAGGGAGGAGATATGGCCGAAGCCCGCCACTCTACAAGAGAAACTGTACGGGCCTGTGGAGGCGCTACAGAAGACCACAGATTTCATTTTGAGAGCCAAACTCCAAGTGTGACGGCGTTCGAGAAGAAGAAGAAGAAGGGACACGCGCGGAGCTAGTGACAGCCTTTAGGATGGCGTACCACCCCACGGCCTTCTCCTTGGCGGAGATCGCCGGTGGCGACGGGATATGAAGGGACGTGCTGTTGTGACAGGTTCCACAGGTGACAGGTGCCCGTCTTTTGGGATAATGCAGCGGTGGAAGCTCCGCGCGAGGACATTCTTTTGTGGGACCGACTTGGCAGACAATAAGGCGACAGCACAGGATCCTTTGTCACCTCGGTAGGATTGTCTCCACTCGCTTCAGTCAGCGGTGGTGAGATGGAGCACGACTTGGTGATGCCCTGCCTAGAAAGAGACCACGGAGGTGGGCTGAGACCCCGACAGGCTACAGTAGGCCCTGACGGATCCCGGACCCGGAGACTAGGTGACTAGGTGACGTCTAGTGTCGGCTTGGCACTTACAAGTAACTTCGGCCCTGCGCTTGCGACTACTTGGACGGTCGGCCCTCTGGAACCAGTTGGCGAAGCGTGGGAGGACCCGGACTCCTGGCTGATGCAACGCCACCGACGCGGATTCCGGGGCATCAGAGGCAAGTCCGACGGGGGACCAGCACCCAGACTGCCGCCTAGGCAGGGAGTGCCTGACCGATAACAGCGGGATAGCAACGGGGGAACACGCAGGCAGATACATCCGCTGGCTGGATGACGGTGCAGCTGGTGCTCGTCAGATGGAAACAATGGCTGACGCTACGGAAGGTATGGGTGCGCTCTGGCTACTCGACAATGGCTGACGCTACGGAAGGTATGGGTGCGATCTGGCTACTCGACAATGGCTGATGCTACGGAAGGTACAGGTGCGCTCTGGCTACTCAACAATGGTTGACGCTACGGAAGGTACGGGTGCGCTCCGGCTACTCGACAATGGCTGATGCTACGGAAGGTACAGTTGCGCTCCGGCTACTCGACAGTGGCTTACACTACGGAAGGTACGGTGCGCTCCGGCTACTAAAAGGTCGGGGTTTCTTCATGTAGCACTTCTGCCGGGCGTGCAGAGATCGGGCCAGCACTCGTCGGACACGGCGCTTCGGAGGTCAGCTCAACATAAGCGCGGATTCCCCTTGTGGCGGGGTCAGCGGCAGCGTAAGGAGTGTTACTACACCCGGCTGCCTTCCAACTACTCTACGCGTGTGAGGAGACTCCGATGTTAGGCCGTTCCTAACGTAGTGGAACAGGAAGCTGCTTCCTCTGTCGCCTCCAGACCGGATCCACAAGCCTTCGATGGGCTCCTTCGAGGAACGGACTCCTTGTGTAGCCAACCACCTTGCATACAAATTCTCCGGTTGGTCTGTTCACTGAAGTTAAGCCGTGGGGGGAGGGGGGGGGGGGGGTGTTAAACCTTGGTTGGATAACCTCCTGGGAACAACAGGTATGGTGGAAGTCATCTTAACCCTTATCTTGTTCACCAGAGGGTGACATACGTTCGAATAAGAATAGTTAATGGGTAGTGCCGGAGTGGCTTGGCGCCACTAGGCTTCACGCTAATCCGGGTTAACCTTCCAGTAAAGCCTTTGAGCTATTTTCTTATTCTATAGTATAACCTGTGTATGGCAGGGCAGCCTCAGGCAAATAGGGGTTAAGATGCGGCAGCACGTTCCCTCCCTCAGGATGGGTACCTAGGGGCTCCACAAGCCCAGGGATGACATGGGGATTAGGACTTCGATGGCTGTTTGGAGACGCGCAGCGAACCCTTGCCTCAGCTCCGCGTCCGAGACGATCGCAACCCTGGCAGTAACTGTTGTACAGGCACAGTGCAGTTGGCGCGGCACGCTGGGGGATGATGAACCGTCAGCACTCACACCAAGAGGCTTCTCGGGTGCGACAGTGGATGTGATTGCAGCGACTCAAGGAGTCTCTGACAGTACGGATACAAGGGAGAGTGGAGAGTACGGCAGGCCTGATGTGCTGCGGAGCAACTCTCCCCACAGACCGGACTACCCCCATTTTGGCCGAGTTCGTCTAGGGGTTCCCACACAGAATCGGACCCCTCAGCATCATTCGAATTTACCGGGTGGCAGGCACTTATTGACACCTAGCACGGACCAGCGCTGGTACAGACCTATCGCATCGAGCACCGTCATCGGCAAGACGGTGCTGGGAAACCTAACAGGAAGACGGCTCAGTACAGCTTTTCACAGACCTTACGTTTTTGGTAAAGAATCGCCTCCCAGCATTGGCGCCCCAAGTATTGACCATCCATCCTCTCAGGACAATGGAACAGGATGGGGAATCCCGCTTACAGGACCCCGTCAGGGTGCTTAAAGTTACCTGCGCAGAACTAAGCCACTAATACAGGGCGCTTGTGCCTATTCCTGCCCTTGGCTCCGGGCAGACGAGACATATCTGTGCAGACGATCTGATCCTGGCTCCGCTGGGTGATATGGGAGGCATACAAAGGGCTCGCCCCTGCACAACCAAGACCTTGCGTATCAGGGCACATGAAGTCATAGCAGTGGCAACGAGCATCGCCTTTGACCGCAATTGCGCTGTCAGCGACATTGTGGCAGCCGTGGGTTGGCGGGCCGAATCTACCTTCGCCCGCTCAGTTCTATCTACGAGATCTATCCGGCCAGCGCGACAACCTTGCCTTACTGGGGGACATATCAGCAGCGCAGCACTCCCTCCAGGTGCCTCTGGCGCCGTAGGTAACGCCTAGCTAAAATTGTCGGGAGTGGGCGCGTAGGGTGGGACCCTCAATTTACGCGCAGAGGCTTGGGCCCAGGAACTGCGGCACCCTCCTCCTATTCGCCATTCTTCCTAGTAGTAATGCCGTCGGTAATGATTTTGAGGAAATAAATAAATTTTTCTCTAAAATGTATTTTTTTGAAAAATACTTACCGACGGCATTACTCATAGGTCCCTCCTGCTTGCCGCAGTCGAGCTAAGACTCAGAGACTGCCAGGAAATGGTGAGCGCGCCACCGGATAGGGAGGAGGGGAGGCCACCCCGGGTGTCCTGGTAACGACACCCCTAGTGATTGTACACGAGTGTTTTGGGCTAAAATTGTTAAGCTAAGCGAAGTATTCCTAGTAGTAATGCCGTCGGTAAGTATTTTTCAAAAAATACATTTTAGAGAAAAATTTATTTTTCTGACAACAAAAACCGCCATGTAAGTGTACAAGTGTTTCGACATGAGTAAAGAGTGTGCTTTTGTACCCATGAAATCTGTTTTGTCAAAGTTTATGCATTTTTAGTACTGCTACATATCTGAACTTTTTTTAAAAAATCAAGGTGCTATAGCAAAGAAACCAGAACGGAAAACAATAATGCCGGAAGGTATCACAAGTAAACTGACCATATTGCGACTGTATTGTAATAAGATGCCCCTGTAGTCAGGTCCCTCCCCCAGGCGTACGTTGCAGTCATTAGTCTGAGCCTGACAGCCAATTTGTAGCACAAAGATCACCTTCCTGACAACAGGGCAAGATGAGCACATACTATTATTTATAAACACACAACTATTTTAATAACCAGGTTGTTTAGCAGGGATTGACGAGAGTCTAACCCATTTAGCCACAACACCATAAAGCAGGAGATGGACTGACCGTGATAATTGAAGGGTAGTGCCAGATTAGCTTGTCGCCTTCACTATCCTTTAACTATCATGGTCAATAATCTCCTCAAACTGGCACACAGTTGTTTGGTGACGCCTGCAAAATTTGCGAAATGAGGCTGTGGGGTTATACGGGTCAAGTCCTTTGCTGTTCAACATTGACTCCCTTCACACACACACAGATCGAGGTGTTATTCCAGGTTAACCCTCCAGCTGATGATAGTGGTCTTTTTGTCACGACGATTCCTGCAGGAATTGTCACGACAAACAGCTACCAGTAGCCAAAGGGTTAACCCCTTCACTGCCTGCACCTAAGCAAACATCATCAAAGTGCAAGAGACAGATCCTCATGACCCTCTGCATCTGCGGGGGCACATGAGGATCTATGCCCCTTGCTAACTTCACATTGCAATCAAGTTTCTTAGACGGCTGGGGCCCTTTGGCGTAAAATTAACAGAGTTCAGAGACACAATCTGCATCCATTGGCAGCAAAGGAAAATCGTGCGACTGCAGTTTCCAACAACTGGCCCTGTACACGCGAAATCCACTATACAGCATTTGCACCATAAACAGCATCTGTATCAAAAGTGATAAAAACACAAATATCCAAGGAGGACTAAATCCACACGCCCGTCGCCAATAGCAAGTAGATTTCTTGTCACGCAAGACAAAGTCATGTTTCTGGAAGCCCAAATGGCGAATGCAAATATCACAGTACATGCACAGAGAAAATTGTTTGGACTACTGGAAAAAAAAACGTTAAGCTCCAAAATTTAACTTGGATGGTTGTCTGAATGGCTACTGGGATCCTGGAACATGTGGTCTTCACTGAATATCTGCTGCTCTGTCACTTAAGACCTTGCTGCACCAGCTGTAAGGCTAAAAACAAATCAGACCAGAACACAAATAATTTTAAGGTTAAGTGTTGCATTACAATGAGCGTTTTTTCCACACTCTACAGCTAAAAACAGTTAAACATGACACTTGAACTAAAGATGGCGTACAAAGCGTATGTTGTGTCCAATTCTGTGGTGACTGCCTGTCGCACCCCGCAGCCGTTGAAGTACAGTGTTTTGCCATGAGCGTATGGCAGCAAAGCCCCACAGCCAAAGCCGATGCTGCCGCCAGACACCATGTGCCAGTGAGCAGAGAAGATGCCACCTTCAAATGACTCAAACATTCGCTTCAGCAGCAGTCTCTGTTGGGGTAGGCACGTCGGTCCTGCAGGCACAGAACAGATGCCACAAATTAGCCCTTTTCATCCTGATACACTATTGCTTCAAAAACATTTGACTATGATACTTCAAGGGTGGTGCCAGAATAGCTTGGCGCCTGAGGCGCCAAGCTATTCAAGCTATTTTGGCCCCACCCTTGAACTAAAATGGTTGATCTGTCTCCTAATCTGTAATGTAGCCTTTAAAGTCTATGACATAGATGAATTTCTATGCTCACTACGCTCATAATAATAATAATAATAAATAATACCGTTATTATATAGGCGCTTTTTCTCAATTTTGGGGAAATCGACTCAAAGCGCCGCGCCTGAAACCCAACACACACACTCACGAAACAGACACGGATTTACGCCATTTAAGACAAACACAGTACAAGACAAACGAAGGGCCAGTCAGCTACTGAAGTTACAGAGATTTTTGATCGCTTGTATTTGAAATTTGTAAAGTGGCCTGAGACCGGTACCAAAGTGGGGGGGGGGGGGGGGGGTGGAAGAACCGGAGTACCCGGAGAAAGAACCCCCGACGGTCCGCCCGAATTAACGGTGACACTTACCAGAGGAGAAAAGTCCAACGCCGGAACCCGGTATCGAACCGCGCACCTTTGGCATTGGTGGCAGGCGCCTTAACCACTGCGCCACGGACCGCCCGTATATACGTATATATAAACGTATCTCTACTAACACAGCCATACCGAAGTATCCCTTGTCACAGTGGCAGGTGCCGTAGAGACAGTTTCCGCGGCCGCTACACATGTCTGGACATTTTTCCCCCACATAAATATCGTCCAGGGCCCACGACGGCAATACCTGGCCTTCTTCACTGGCCTGACGCCACCGGAAACGTGTCATACTGCAAAGATAATCAAATCAGGCATAGGGTAAGTGTGTACATATGACGCTCCTCAGACAAACATGGTTAAATCAATGTTAAAAAATGTAAATGAAAGAGCCTTTTCTACCTCAAAAGAGGACAGTTACGCACATTTTAGTGATGCGTGATTTATCAAATGCAGTAGTAGTGCTTGGGGTTTAAAGCTGAGCAGGTAGTAAACCCATTTAGCCCCAACACAATACAGCAGGTGATGGATCGACCATGATAATTCAAAGGTAGTGCCAGATTAGCTTGGCACCTAAAGGCACCAAGCTAATCTGGCACTACACTTGAATTATCATGGCCAATCCATCTCCTGCAAGTGGTACATACGCGTTAGGTGACAACTCCACTGGGGAAATGTGGCTGTGGGGTGGTGGCCATCTCATGGCAGAACCATATCCTAGATTTGTCCAAAGAATGGGCATGCATTACCGGTAGTTTTTAGCACAACCATTCATTTGACAAATCACACATCACTAAAATTCAGGTCAGAGCTTGAGTTATTTATGATTTTTTCTCTCTAATAATCGTCATTACCACCAGTAATGCCACTATATCACAGAATCCACTTTCCTACATGCTGCTACATCAGTATGCAAAAGGTAAGCAGGCCGAGCCAGCCACAGTCAGCCTGCCCATGGCTAATATGCAAAAAGTCATCAGGCAGATGTTAACTGCAGTCGGATCGAACACTAAGAAACCACTGGAATGTCGAAAAACATGAAATAAGGCTAACTCATTGTGTCCTAGGTTAACTTCAATTACAATTTTGGAGTTGTCACCTTAAGATTGTGTTACAACCCAGGAGACAGATCAACCATGATAGTTCAAGGGTGGTGCCAGAATAGCTTGGCGCCCACAGGCTTGAACTATCATGGTCGATCAGTTATCTTGCTATGCTTGGGCTGATTGTAGATGTTGACTCTCTTTACGCTTTTTCCCTTACCCTTCTTCCACTTCCTCCCCCCCCCCCCCCTCTCTCTCTCTCCCCCCCCCCCCTTATTTTTCTTGGTTTTTTTATGGTTTCACTACCTACTCTCCACTTATACCAATATTCTCTTACTGAATTTGATTATTTGCTTTGTTTCAATGATATTACTTGTTGTGTACTGTGCTAAATGCTGGGTTTTTTTCCCGGGGGTCCTCCCGTTTTTCCCTGAGGTAGTCCTCAACATGAAGGTGATATAAAGTTTGCCTTCAGGTTGGTGTTTAGCAGGCTTTGTGTATTAGACACTCAGCCTACTTCGTGCCCAAGGGTACTCCCTGTTCGTTCTCTCTCTCTTTCTCTCTCTCTCCTACTGTCTCTCTCTCTCTCTCTCTCTGTGGCCTCACACACACGCATTTACTTTTTCTCGCTCCTGCGCGCGCTTACACACACTCTTGTCTCTCGTGTTCAGTTTCTCTCTGAGTGTCTCTCTTATGATTTTTTCGTTGACGTCATTTTTACTTTTTCCGCACTTTTGTTCTTTCTTTTCTTTTATTTTACGTCACCTCCTTCAGTTGCTACATTCCTTCTGCGAATGAAGATAAGTAGCGGCTAATCTCTCTGTTTGTCTATTTTGAAATACCCGAAATATTAATAAATTGTGTTGTACCCGTCTTTTCTAAGCATGTTTCTTTCTCCGTTGGATACTTCTTTGCATTTTACACGCTTGGCAGTCACCTTTGTGGTCTGGATTGTCTGACATGGCCTCTCGCCATCTAGGGCTGAACCCTCCCCCTCTCACACACACACCCCACCACCCTCCACCCCACTCCCACTGACCTGGAGTGTGTTTTCTCGGGCAGCTCCATGGTGAGGCGTGTCCATGTAGGGTGGTGAGAGACAGTGTAGACGCTGGCATGGTGGTGGATGTGTGGTCGACACTCGGCCCGCTTATCCCCGGAGTCCGGCAGGCACAGGGGCTGCACCACCTCCCAGTCATTACTGCGTGGGTTCTTGTTGAACTCCAGATGTACCGGAGCCAGCGACAGACACACGTTGTAGTGCTGACTGCAGCCCACCACTAGCTGAACACACATGATATAACAATCGGAATGCCCGGGACCCAATGTTTATTCTTCTTTTTGTGTCCCTGGGCTGACTGCTCCCTAGGTCTACTGCTATTATGCACCAGTCAAAAATCATTGTATGCACATCATGTATGCTATGAACAAACGTTACACATATGGGTACTCACGTTAACTCATTTACGACGACCCGCATGCGCACATGCGGTGAATCATCGCATGTCTGCATGCGAGTCGTCTCAAATGTATCACTTTCTTATCAAGGTTTCTTCACAAACACTTAGAACATTGCCTAACGAAGGTTAGCAAAACCAGCAGTCTACCACTACAGTGTTTTGTGCTTTTTTTGTTTTGTTTTTCCCATTCGACTGAAACATCAAATTAAAATATTTGAATTATGGTTTAACCCACTGGCCTCGCGCTGGGACCATATGGCATTCAGGCGCGTCCCCTGGGTGGTGGATAGGGGGTCCCTCGCGAGAGGGGTGCACCGAATGAAATAAGGTGCTGTGAACCAACATGGTCTAAGGGAAGGAGACCCCGACAGAAAACCCCTGGTCCTCCTAGTAAGGGGGTTGGGCGTGGGGGTAGCTTCCCCACCCTGCAAATAAAGTAATAGCTACAAAAACGATGAATAAACAAACAGCAATTCCTTTCCTGCAGGAGGAAGGTTCTTCTACCAGAAGATTTATGACATCGTGTGGTGAAAGCCGGAAGTCTTCGGAAGCCACAGGACCGAGCCGCCTCTCTTTATCCAGGGACACAATCATGGGCACATGGAATGTCCAGACCATGTAACAGAGAGGAAATTCCACCCAGATAGCAGCGGAAATGCAAAAGTACAACCTTTCCCTGCTAGGTATTAGTGAAGCCAGATGGACGCAGTCTGGCCAGAAAAGGCTGTTAAGTGGGGAGATGATTCTGTATTCAGGTCATGAAGAGGAGAATGCCCCCAATACAGAAGGTGTACCATTCATGCTGTCACCAGTGGCACAGAGAGCGCTGATGGGCTGGGAACCTCTTGGGCCAAGAATTATCACAGCAGCCTTTAGAACCAGGAAAAAGATCAAGCTCAACGTCATCCAGTGTTATGCGCCCACTAATGACAGTGACGAGGAAGAAAAACAAGAGTTCTACGACCGACTCCAGAGTGCTGTGGACAAATGTGCGGAGCGAGACATCACCATCATCATGGGCGATTTTAATGCCAAAATAGGAGAGGACAACACCGGATACGAAGAGGTGATGGAGATACAGGGACTAGGGGAGATGAGTGAGAACGGGGAGAGGTTTGTAGACTTTTGTGCTCTAAACAGACTTGTCAATGGAGGCAGCATCTTCCCACACAGAAGAATACACAAAGAATACACAAAGCAACGTGGGTCTCACCTGACCATATTACAGAGAACCAAATAGACCATATCTGCATTAGCAAGAAATTTAGAAGATCCCTTCAAGATGTTCGAGTGAGGAGGGGAGCAGATGTCGCCTCAGACCATCATCTGCTTACCTTAAGAATAAAGCTCAAGTTAAAGAAAAGCAGCACAGGGACAACAAGAAGACAGCACTATAATGTAGGCCTCCTGAGAGAATCAATGAATCTTTATTTTACAACGGTGACGATATTAAGTCAGTGACTATGTCATTTTTCGTACCTGCCGTTGCTACAGCTACAACTAACTAAGTACAAGATATATATAAAACAGGGACATCAAAGCACAGTGATACAAAATATATAGTCCACTAAACACAAACGTGCATACGCGCACAAACGCACTCACGCGTCCACACACACACACACACACACACATACACATGATTGTTAGAATATACACGTACATTCGTGTGTCTATGAATAACTAGATATTATTATTTGAGTAATGTCAAATACCTATAAAGACTTGCCTTGAAATGAGATAATGTCGGAGTGGCTTTAACGTGATGTGGGAGTGAGTTCCACAGTGTGGAACCCGCAAATGACAAAGTAGATTTAAATATATCTATTCGGGGTTTGGAACAATATAAAGACCCCTCATATTCCCATAGCAGGAATCTGATCTTTTAAACAACTCTGTTAGATATTCTGGAGCGCTATGGTTCCACACTTTAAACATCAGTACCCCTTTGTTATATTTAAAATGATTTTGAAGGGGCAGGAATCCAGCTTTACTGAGTTTTTCCTCGGTCGTCAAGTGCGGGTCGGGAAGAATTAATTTTGCCATTCTCCTATGTATAGAATTTAGTCTTTTTAAGTGGAGATCACTGCAACAATCCCACACCATCGATGCGTAGTTTATATGTGACATGATGTGTGCATTACTGAACAATTTTCTAGTTTCACTATCTGTGTAATACTTTAATTTCGATAACATAAAGACATTTCTAGAGACCGTTTTACAGACATTGTCAATGTGCATCTGCCACCTCAGCTGATTATCAATTGTGACCCCCAATAGACAGATGGCCTAGCAGAGAGACTGGAGTGAGAGAAGAGTTTAAACTGGTGCTGTCCAACCGGTTTCAAGCGCTACAGGAGCTAGTAAATGAAGAGGAGGCGGTCACCACAGAGCAGCAGTGGAAGCAGTTTAGAGAGGCACTGAACCTGCAAAGACACTGTGGGGTTCAGGAAACACCATCACAAGGACTGACTGTCGGCACAGACCTTGAAGAAGATAGAAGTGAGGAAGCAGAAGAAAGCAGTTGTTAACAACAGTCGCATGAGAGCAGCCAAAGCAAGGGCACAGGAGGAATACTCAGAAGCCAACCGCGAGGTGAAGAGGAGTATCAGGGCAGACAAGAGAGCCTACACAGACGGCCTAGCAGCAGAGGCAGAAAAGGCAGCAGGCAGCGGCAACATGAAACAGCTCTACGACATTACCAGAAGATTGTCTGGCAGATATGGCCATACAGAAAGACCAGTAAAAGACAAAGAAGGCAAACCTATTGCAGACAGAGCAGACCAACTCGGCAGATGGGCTGAGTATTTTGAAGAGTTACTGAACAGACCCACCCCACCCGACCCCCCTAGACATCCAGCCAGCAGAGACTGACCAACCCATCAGCTGTGACAGACCCAGCCGGGAAGAGATCAGAAGAGCAGTGGCATTTTTGAAGAACGGCAAAGCAGCAGGGCCAGATGGCATCCCAGCAGAGGCTCTGAAAGCAGACCTAGAAACAACAGTAGAGATGCTGTACCCACTGTTTGGAAAGATCTGGGAAGAGGAGGTGATGCCGGCTGACTGGAAGGAGAGGTACCTAATCAAGCTTCCCAAGAAAGGCGACCTCAGCAAGTGTTCCAACTACAGAGGAATCACCAGGAAAGGTCTTCAACAGGATCATCCTGGAGAGAATGAAGAGCTCCGTCGACCACCAGCTGAGAGACCAGCAAGCAGGAATCAGGAAAAACCAATCATGTACAGACCAGATTGCCACTCTCCGCATCATCGTGGAGCAGTCTCTGGAGTGGAGCTCCCCGCTGTATGTCAACTTTGTGGATTACGAGAAAGCATTTGACAGCGTGGACCGAGAGACTTTGTGGAAACTCCTACGACACTACGGTGTACCCACAAAATTCGTCTGCCTGATCAAGAGCAGCTACGATGGCATGACATGTCGCGTGATCCATGAAGGCAGTTCACCAGGGAGCTCCAGGTCAGAACCGGCATCAGGCAGGGGTGTTTACTGTCTCCGTTCCTAATACTACTGGCCATAGACTGGGTCATGAAGAGGACCACAGAGCAGAGAAGAAGCGGAATACAGTGGACACAGCTTGATGACCTCGATTTTGCAGACGACTTGGCATTACTGTCCCACACTCATCAACAAACGCAGGACAAGGCCACGAGGCTTGCTGACAACTCGTCCCAAGTGGGCCTCACCATCCACAAACAGAAAACAAAGACAATGAGGCTGAACGCAACCAGGGAAGAACCAGACTTGCTTGCTGGCACCCCGTTGGAGGAGGTGGAGTCCTTCACCTATCTCGGGAGCATCATCGACAAAAAAGGCGGCACTGATGCAGATGTCAGAGCATGAATCGGTAAAGCCAGAGCAGCCTTTCTCCAGTTGAAAAAAGTGTGGAGTTCCAGAGAGCTGTCATAACACACCAAAGTCCGGATTTTCAACTCCAACGTAAAAGCAGTTCTCCTATATGGAGCAGAGACTTGGAGGTTGACAAAAACCACAGTCAACAGAGTACAGATCTTCATAAACAGTTGCCTTAGAAGAATCTTGAAAATCCACTGGCCAGAGAAGATCAGCAACGTCAGACTCTGGGACAGAACAGAGCAGATAACAGCAGAGAATGAAATTGGATGAAGAAGATGGGGATGGATTGGTCACAGTCTGAAAAAGACAGTTCCCAGTATCACTAGGCAGGCATTGTCATGGAACCCCCAGGGAAAGAGGAAAAGAGGCAGGCTGAGAAACACCTGGCGTCGAAACCTCAAAGCAGACATCAAGAGACTGGGAACCACCTGGAGTAAAATCGAAGGAGAAGCACAGGACAGGAGTCACTGGAGGTCTCTCGTCGACGGCCTATACCCTGGGAGGAGTGACAGGCGTAAATAAGTAAGTAACCCACTGGCTGTTGGCAGCATGTTCTGTCAAGGTGATTCCTGCAGGAATCACCTTGACAACATGCGCTATCAACAGCCAAAGGGTTAACTCCTCAAATGCAAGTGGCCGGAAAAGATGTATACGTGAAAGTGTTATAAATTCCCGGCAGGACTATTCCCACCTGCATGAGACAGAGGCCAGCACGAGGCACAGATCCTCATGAGCCCCTCGTGATTGCAGGAACTGTTGAGGAAGTATGCAACTTGCAGCTGGTTAGTAGTGGTATAAAGTCATCTTCAGTACTTTGCGGAATCAAGGCGCATAATGTCAGACCTCAGCAATCATGATCGTTTTATTGCAGTGTTAAATTTAAACAGACTTATGATAAAAAGATCCCTGGGCTGATGTCAACCTTAGCTGGTCTGTGCACGGGCCAGCTAAGTCTGACATCAGCCCGAGGACCTTTTGCTCACCGGGCATCCTTGTGGGAGATAAGAGACTGCAAGCTTTATATACAATACTGCGGTATTCTGAAGCACAGCAGACCGAGGCTGACCTGTATTGATTGTACTCTGCGATCTCGCCATGGCCACCTACTTTGAACTGCAGCATGTATCCTGTCTGCACAATGAGCTGAGTTGTGGTGAAGCTTCGCTCCCCTCCTTCTGGCGTTGTCCCCCCATCCTCTCCACCTTCCTCCGGCCATGCCAACGCCTGGTCCTGTCTGGCACACACATCTGCCACCACTGATCCATGTGGGTGGAACTCCCAGGCCCCAGGGTCATCCTGTGAGTAAACGCAAGCAGCACAATCAACGCATTCAGATCAACCTCACAAATCATTCAGGCCCAGCTCAGTAACTGATAGGTTAAAGTAAAAGATGAGTTCAGCCCAAGGACCTGTAGCTTCTTTATAGGTAGGTGGGCACTGATCTCGATATCATTGACATATACGGATTTGGTTGAATTCTACACAGGATGAAAACATTTTCCTTCATGAATGTGCTTTTAATGTCTTCTGTGCTTTGCATCACATGTGGCGAGCCACAAGGTCAAACTCACTACAATCTACATGCCATTCTTTTTGTTGTTGTTCAAAACCCTTGACTGAACTCTCTTGCTCAATTTCTGCAGTCATGACAAACACTACAAGATAACCCATGATAAATCCATATCGTTATCAGATAATACTTATTCTAGTAAGACACATTGAACTATTTCACGGTCAATCTGCCGTGTGAACTATAATGTTTTGCGAGGACACCTCCCAAAGTTTTACATTTTGACCTGAACTGCCTTGCACTGTTTTATAGAGCCACTGGGTGCATTAACCCATTTAGCCCCAACACCCTGCAGCAGGAGATGGATTGATCATGATAATTCAAGGGTAGTGCCAGATGAGCTTGGCGCCTGAAGGCGCCAAGCTCATCTGGCACTACCCTTGAATTATCATGATCAATCCATTTACTGCAACTGGTAAATAGTCATTTGATAACACCTCCAAACTTGCGGCCATGGAGTTATATGGGTTAATCCTTTTCGGGCCTACTGAGAGAACATGAACACAATGCAGCAGCATAGATCCTCATGAGCCCCCACAGTTGCAGGGTCTCATGAGGAACTACGCCTCTTGGTGAAACCATTCTGTATTCATGTTCCTTTGACAGCAGGGGATGTGTGATGTTGAAATTACGATGATTTCAAAACACAATCTGTGTTCACTGGTGGTGAAGGGGTAAAAAAAAGTAGGCTCCCCAGTGGCAAGACCTCTTCAGGCCCCAGTACAGCCGCAGTGGGCCCGCGCACAGTCATGTGTGGACCCACTGCAGCCTGGCATGGGCCCGATGACCTTTGCTTACTGGGCTACAATTCAGTCTGTTGACAAGTTTGAGAGCGGGGTATTGACACACTTGTTACCTGCTGTGGAGTGTCGCCGTCGAAGGGCTGTGTGAAGGAGCTGGGGTTGATCTCACGTCCCCCAATCATCACGTCGTCAATGGCCCACTGGGGGCGGGGTTTGCCAGAGGGGGTGGGGGGCTGCCACCAGCGCAGGCGTGTGCTGTGGGTGCGGGCGTGTTGGGGGAGGGGAACGTAGTCTGTGTGGGGGGTCAGGTAGCGCAGGTGGTCCAGCACATGCAGGGGCAGCCAGTGGATACCTGGACATGCAGCAGTAATACCACAGTACCAGTACAGACATCATCTGTATTTCCTGACGTACATATTTCTGGCAGTCAGCATCTTTTTCCACCTGTGATATCTTTTTTATGTACATTTGTGATGTTGTGTGTGGTGTGATACAAATGTTATCAGCCATAGTTAGCTCAACCATCAGGCTTAGTGTGTTTTCAGAAAGAGAAGTAGCAAGACCCTTTGTTGACATAATGCGCCACAAATAGCCAAAGTGTTAACCCATTTAACCCCAAGGTAGCATTTTCCAAAAGTTTTGAGGTGTCGCCAACCAACATTGTACCAGTAGCAGGAGATGGATCGACCATAATTCAAGGGTAGTGCCAGATTTGCTTGGCGCCTAATGCCACCAAGCTAATCTGGCACTGCCCTTGAATTATCATGGTCAATCCATTTCCTGCTGTAGGGCGTTGCGGCTAAAAGGGTTAACTGCCTGATATTGATGCTGGTAAGTGTCGCACTGTTTTCAACTGTGGTACCTACCCCCATCAGTGGAGTACTGGAGGTAGACATTGTGGTCACTGTTGTCTGGCCGCACACAGCCACTGACACCACTGGAGCCACCAATTAGGGCTGTGTACATCACAAACCTGGACACACACACACACACACACACACACACACACACACACACACACACACACAGAGCTACTTTATTATAAGGTAACGTGCTGGTAACCGATTCTAAGTTGTGTGGTGACAATGGAAGAACATTACCTGTCATAGTTATATTCCATGAGACAAATCATTATCTTGGTGAAAATTTACAGCATGAAATTAGTGCACTGAAAATCTCTTGCATCCAGGGGACATATTAGCTGTACATGTACTTCCAATACGTCCGTGGCAATTCAGCGCATAAGGGATTTAACCCTGCAGAGTAGGGTATCAAACAGCGACCCTGTACACATCACGTGCACTTCAAAAGCATTCATGGGTGACAGTGCGAAATATTGAAAAGACTGAACACGGTCCATGACAGGGCTAGCAAGAGACATAAATTCACTGAGCCCCTGTGGATGCAGGGTCTCTCATGAAAATTTATGCCTCTTGCAGATGGAACAGTCTGGCTGAAGGACTGCTCTGTCTGAACCAAAAATCTGTACTTCAGCTTTTTGGGATTTTGAAAAAGCTGAATCAGCCTCTAGGACTGAAGACTGTCACCTATGAGCATTTGACCGTTGGCTAACTAAGCACACTGTGTCCATAAACGCCAGACTATAATTTAGCTTTTGAGAGTGATGATAAATGGTTGTGAGTATTACCTCGCATGCATGGCTTTGAGAAAGTACTGAGCAATCACGCCAAAATTAGAAACCCTCAGACATGACAGTGAACTAGAGCCGTCCTCCATAAGGACAATAGAACAGAATTAACCTGGAAAATGTGCTGTTGTGCCCTCCAACACCAATTTGTACCTGTACAAATCCAAGTCTACAGTGTCCAGCACCATAAGAGCCGCTAACAGCACAGGGGGGTGGGGGGGTGGGTGGGGGTGGGGGTGGGGTGGGGTGAAGGTTGAGCTTGGGTGTGGGATCTGGTTTACCAGATCCCACACCCAAGCTCAACCTTCACCCCAACCCCCCTCCCCCTTCTACAAACACACACACATACACAGTTCTGTATCTACCTGGCGTTGCGCAGATCCAAGTCTATGGTAGCTGCCTGTCGGGCACCTGAGAGGGGGAAGACAAGGGCCTTGTCGGCGACCAGCACCTGACACGGGTCCTGTACCCCTCCCCCCTGTACCAACCCCCACAGACCTCTGTTGATTGATGTGTCCGGGAATGTGTCACGTAGCTGGGTCTGTACGACAAACACGAAACAAAGCTATTATTGATTGACAATGGCTGACATTGCATTGGCTACGGCCATGTAGGAGACAAAATCTGGGACATCATCATTTGTTCCAAAAATACTGTCAGGCTGATGCTGACCGCAGCTGACCTGCACACAGTCAACATCAGCCCAACAACCTTTCAGATGTGGGTGAGACAATTCCAGCTGACATTTGACATTTTTGCTGTGCGCAGGCCAACTACAGCTCACGACAGCCTGATGACCTTATAGTTCACTGGTTGTAAGCAATGTTTTCTCCATAGAAAACTGTGATATTCAGTGCCATCAGCGGGGTACAGATTGACCACAACACATGGTACCAAGCTAATAAGGCACTACCTTTGACCTATCATGCTTAATCTTCCACCAACAATCTGTATTTCACGTTGACAGGCAAATGAAATATGTAAACTGGCTCTGAAACTGAAAGAAGCTATTTCAACATTGACAAAAGTATTAAAACAAATATTTTACTTCAAAAATTGTATTACTACATCGTTCAGGCATGTTTATACTGGAACTGATTTCTCACAAACAACTAATTATTGTTGGCAGGTCCCAGACTAATGGATTTTTTTAAAAGGGTCACCGGCCATATTGTCTGGCTATCAAAACTGCTGTATCATGGGCGATCAACATCCTGTTGTAGAGTGTAAGTGGTGGATCTATTACCCGGCCACTGTACAAAAATAATGACTGTTCATGAAGTGTATCGATGTACCCCAGTAGCAAAACATCTTCGGGACCACGATTGCCACAGTGGGCCAGCGCACAGCTGTCATGGGCCTGAGGGCCTTTGCTTACTGGGTACAGTGTCTGCCTCTTCTGCCTCATTGTCACTTGTGCCGCACCTCGCATCAGCAAAGCCAGCCAAGCCCTGGGTCGCCTGCGCACTCGTGTGTTGAATAACAACAATGTCAAGCTTTCCACCAAGATCAAAGTCTACAAGGCAGTAGTTCTCCCCAGCCTCCTCTACGGCTGTGAGTCATGGACGCTGTACAGAAAGCACCTCAAGCAGCTTGAACATTTCCACATGAGATCCCTGTGCTCACTCATTGGCATCAAATGGCAAGACAAGGTGACAAACCTGGAAGTCGTGGACAATGCTGGCTTAGTGAATGTTGAAGCCTTGATCTTAAAGACACAACTCCGCTGGACAGGTCATGTCATACGCATGGATGATTCTCGCATGCCACGCCAACTCCTGTATGGTGCACTCTCAAAAGGCCATAGGAAGCAAGGACGGTCAAAGAAACGCTTCAAAGACTGCATAAGAGACAGCCTCAAGCACTGCGTCTTCCCGGTAAAGGAACGTGAAACACAAGCACAAGATAGATCCGGCTGGCGTGCCGCTACCAGGAAAGCCTGCACGCTCTTTGAACACAATCGGCGCGAACGGATCACCAGTGCCAGAGCTCGCAGAAAGACAGCGTCGACTCTCCCCACAGCTACGTTCCAGTGCCCCCATTGCCCTCGCAGGTGTGGCTCCAGGATTGGCTTGGCCAGCCACACCCGCACCCACAAATAGAAGTCATGCACAATGATGACATCATTGGTTTCGATGGTCTACCCATTACACAGTGTTTGCCTCTTCTATTCATTGTCACTTGTGCGTTGGATGTCACTCCTGATTGTTGATGTCAACAGTTGATGTCACTCGTGGTGATGGATGTCACTCCTGATTGTGGATGTCAACAGCTGATGTCACTCGTGATGGATGTCACTCATGAAAATGGACATTGTTTATGACAGTGGAACAGAAGTGGCTGATACAATAAATCGATGCATGTCATGGAAAAAAAGAATGGCAAGGCCCTCGTGGCGCACGTCCATGACTGTGACACAGTCGTCAGACCTGTCACCTTGACAAAAGGTCATTCAAGCGAGCAAGTGTTAAAGTGTCTTGATGTAATTAGAGAGGTTCATCATAGAAAATAAAAGTCCTGCATTTTGTCAACATATGAAATTTTCATTCATATACTGAACTGACCTCCCTACTGACCACCCCATACCTTTGACCTTTATGACTGGTCAACCAAACTACTCTTGTGCCAAGTTCGATTGAACAATTTGCAAAAAGGCAACCAAACCCCCCCCCCCCCCCCCCCCTGCCCTCTCCATCCAGCATTCTGTCCATTTTACCCAGATATGTTGACTTATGACCCTTAACCTTTCAGAGGGGTCAGCCAAATTAGTATGCATTATAAGGTCCTATCTTCAGGTGTCTCTGTACCAAGTTTGGTTTCAAAGTTTTAAATAGTATTTGAGAAAACATTACTTTTTATATGTCAATTGGACAATTTATTTATTGATCCGATGTAACCTTGACCTATCGAGAGAGGTCACTCAAACTGGTATGTCACGTCTAGAAAAGGTCTTGCTACAAAGTATACCTGTGCCAAGTTTGAAGTTTCTGGATTGAATTATAGTTTCTGAGAAAATGCCAATGATAAGGTTTACCACAGACAGACAGATGATGGATAGTCGATAGATGGACAGAAAATGGATGACCCATTACACAGACTCATTTTTAAGTCCCTTGGCTAAACTTCTAACAATTGAAGTAACAAGATAAAAATTACATCATGTCTAGTTACACTAACCTCGCTGCTGAATGTACATTTGGTGGGAAGCGCCGTATGTGCATATTATGTATGTGCGTATGTATGTATGTGTGTATGTATGTATGTATGTGTGTATGTATGTAAACAAGAGAATATCCAATATTTCTTTACACACAAGTTTGAAACTTGGCGAAATACTTTCTTAAGTGGGTGGCTAAGAGAGCCTCCGAGCATATTATAATTGAATGTCTCATTGAAGACATAAACAACCGTTCATAGGAAGTCGGGTGACCCAGATTAGAGTCCGTAATTTTTGTCATATTTACTTG
Organism: Semisulcospira habei; assembly: GCA_036245525.1. Lineage (NCBI taxonomy): Eukaryota > Metazoa > Mollusca > Gastropoda > Semisulcospiridae > Semisulcospira > Semisulcospira habei. The sequence goes on from BTPG01000003.1 coordinate 157,573,990, forward strand.
AACTTTTGCATATAGCTAGTTTGGAGAAAGACATTGGATGAGTTCGTTAGTCAGCTTTGTATCCTTTCAACTTCTTTAGTAAAAATTAATTCTTTCCAGAAAAGAATTTTTAAAACACTAAAAAAAAAACTTTACTTCTAGAGAAAGTCTGACAGTGGCGGTGACGTAAAAGAGGCAACTCCATCACCACGCAGACAGACATAATACTCTATATATGACGTCATTCTCTTTCACGCGCGCGGCTCTCTCTCTCTCTCTCTCTCACACAACATGCACGCATCTCCAGGAGGAATAGATCCTCATGCGCCCTCCAGGCACATGAGGATCTACGCCTCTTGGAGATGTTTGGAGCGCACGCACGCACTAACACGCACACACACATCGACACGCTTTCAGAAGAGCATGCAGGTGACCCGTGTACTTAAAGTCAACCTGCTTTCACACAAATGATAGCAAGACTGAAATTGGACTGTGAAGTTCTAGTTTTGTCATCATTTTCTCAAGCCTATGAAGCGAAAGTGAAACTCATATCACGTAAAATATAAAATTACGTAAAAACTAAAACTTACGTGATGACAAATGACGTTTGACAAATCAATGACGTATATGTCCTGCACCCCTTATTGAACTCACTGACGCATTGGCAGATCTGCGAGACTTTTTCAATAGGAGATAATTCAACATCAGAATCAGGTCAAAGACAAAAGGTAGAGACCATTGACAGCGAGGACTGCTCTCATATAGAAGGGACTTTGTGGGTTATGGTTCATTCCACCTTGTTTCTATCTCATGTGAGACAAAAATTCATTTTTCTTTAAAAGGTATTTTTTCGAAAAATACTTACCGATGACATGACTGAATGGAAGTGTCTACTACTTACTCATTCTAGCCTAAGAGCCAGTTGTGTTAAAACACGACCCGGGAGGCACTCGGGGAACCCCGAGGGGACCAAGAGTTGTCTCCCTATACCCACCACCCGGAAGCCGGGTACCCATAATCCCTCAGTCAGGATACTTAGCGCACCAGCGGCAAGCGGGGCAGGTGGGAGGGTCGTTTGAGTCATGTCATCAGTAAGTATTTTTCGAAAAAATACCTTTTAAAGAAAAATGAATTTGTTTCTTCAAAAACATTACCGATGACATGACTGAATGGAAGATTTGCGAATAGGAGGTGGGTGCCGCGCTCCAGCACACCTTAGGGCCCAAGGGCCGTCCTCCGTAACGCAAACTCCCGACGACCCTAGGTAGGTGAATACCTACGGTGCTGAGGCGCCAGGAGGGAGTTGTGCCCCCCACAAAAGGCCCCCACCAGAGCGAGGAGTCTCGCTGGCCTGGCAGAACTCTGCGATCGAGGCGGGCGAAGTCATCCTGCCCGCCAGCCTCCAGTAGCCACGAAGTGTAAGACAGTACAGTTCCTGACGAATGTGACATTCGTGGCCATGCAAGTGCCTTGATAACGTAACTGCAGCCTCTAACCTCCCTGAGGGAGGGGTCCTGTAATTCAGAACGTATGACTGAGCGTAGCCAGGAAGAACGTCCGGCCTGTCCGAAGGTCAGAGGGTTGGACCTCGAGAAGAATCATGGCAGTGGGAAGCGTAGCTGGCGCAGCTGGGCTTAGAGACGACTAAAGGTGAGTAGATCCGACTTCCGTGTAGTGGCTAGGCCATCCAACCACGAGCACAGCCGAAGCGGTACCACCTGTCCGAAGTCCGGCACCCCCCGGGCGCCCGAAGAGAGTTGTCGAGATGGTTATCCCCCAGGGAGAAGGGGCTGCGCCTTGGTTCCCCAGTGTCCATGTTGGTTGAGAACCCCCGGTGAGTCCAACGGACTGCAGCTCCAGAAGCGGTGACTCCTCCTTCGTAGGTGAACCGAGGCACTCTGGAGTCCGAGAGCACGGATACCAGGAGACAAGGGTCGGCAGATCCGGAAGAAGTCGAAGTCCAAGATCCGGAGGTGGAGCCGAGGACCACCTGCGAGGACCGCATCCTATCGCCGGCCTGGTGCAAGGGCAAGTGTAAGCAAAGCCAAGGTCCTAGTAGCATCATCCGGCAGCTCACCGCACTGAAGTCCAGGAGCTCCCAAGAACTGAACCAGCAGAGTCGTCAGCACAGGGGTTCTACCGCGGCAGGTCGACCTGCAGGGCGCCAGGAGACGTTGACGTGGAGAACTAAGGCTAGGGTCAGGAACTCCCCAATCCCACATAGCATAGAGCGTTACGGACGAGCAAGGTCATCTAGTCGAACGGTAGAGCCAAGAGCGGAACCACAGCAGGCTGGGCAGATGAACTCCTGTGACCACCCGAGAACCAGACTTGCCGAGGGAAGCCAAACAGCCGGGAACTCCATGGGGGGTGAAGCACGAAGATCCGTGGACCGAGAGAAGAATGGTAGTTGTAGCGCGGTCACGAAGTCCGGAAGCCGCGGCCAAACTCCTAGCTGTACCCCAGAGTGCAGCCTTGGAGACAGAAGCCGAAGCGCTAGCAGACCTGTTTACCACCTGGGTGAAGTCTGAGAATTTCCAACCGACTAAGTGTAATTTGGACCTCAAGCGTAAAAATCACAAGCCAGTGAGTAGTCGGATCTCAAAGTGTAAAATGTAAAAGTGTCTAACCGTGGACATGTAAGTGTACCCCAAGGCAAAAATGTGTGCTATAACCCCACCGTGTAGGTAAACAGGTCTGAGCTAGGCGAAGAGCGACAGCGTCCTCCCTGAAGAAACACCGGAGAGGGGGAACACGAAGCAGGCGAACCCGTCTGCAGCGAGGGGAATCCTGATCCATCGAACGATGAGTGGAGAAGGTCCTCCTATGATCTCGCGAAGGAGAGCGAGAACGGCGAGCAGAATCCCGGTGTCTACGCTTTTTGCCAACAGGAGGTTCCGGACGAGTGCGTGTAAGTCTCTGTGAACCAGGCTCTTGGGAGAGGCGGGTTTCTTGCCGGCAAGGGGACCCCCAGCGGGATCCCGGCGGCTTCCTTAGAGACGAGTGGGGACCGAAAGTGGACGAGGGACGCCAAGTGCGTCTCTCCGAACCAGGCTCTGGGGAGAGGCGGGTTTTCTGCTTCTTAAACAGCTGTGTCCGGGCGCGCTCTCTCCTGGAGGCGGCCTCGATGGTCGAACTCCCACCCCGTGCACTAATCCGTTGAATACTCAGTGGCGTCTTCTGTGTCGGATCAAGTTGGTCTCGCGCGTCCGGTGCCGAGGGCACAGCGGAAGGCGTCTCGACAATCTGCAAAGCACCAGAGGGCGTAGGGCGCTCCCTCCTATAAAAGCTCCAGAGATTAGACCAACGCAGCTCCGGCCAGGTAGCACAGACGTCACAAGAGTGGTCGGAAGCACACCCAGCGCACAGGAGACAGACTGTATGGATATCCGACGGCCACTGGAAGCCTCCGCATTGTGTGCCCGTCATCAGTAGGCCACTCTCAGTCGGAGCGGTAACTCTCCAAACTGGCCTCTGAGCGGCGAGTTCTCTGCTTCTGTAGAAGGCTTACTAGTCCGGGCGTGTTCCCTCCTGCGGCCTCAAAGTCCAAAGAATCTGGCGTGGCGTCTTCTCCACAGGGTCGTCCTGGTCTCGAGCGTTCGGTGCCAAGGCCCGTAGGATGGCATATCGACTGGTATCGAAGCACAAGCTGGCGTCGGTCTCTCGCGTCTGTAAGGCCCCAAGGCTGTGAACATCGCAGCTCCAGTCAGGTGGAACAGACGTCACGAGCGTGGTCGGCGGCACATCCTGTGCATAGGAGACCAGACCTAGTGGTTGTCCGACGGCCACTGGAACAACGCGTTGCGTGCCATATATCCGGAGGCCCCTCTCCATTGGGACGTAACAGGGTCCTTTCCTTCGAAGCACAACAGGCGTCAGCGTTCCCGTCTGTGACGTTCCCACGCTGCCATCAGTGTCGCTGCGGCCAGGTGGCACAGTCATCACAAAGTGGTAGAAGGCACCTCCAGCGTCGGAAAAAAAGGCCTAGTCACCAACTGGTCGCTGTCGCCTGGACACGAAGAACACACTCACCAGTAGCAGCCGGGCTGGTGCTTACTGCCGAGAAGCTGCTTAGTCCCCTCATGGCGGTAGTGTACAGTATCGTCCCGACGACGTCGGATGTGTGCGAAAAATCTCTCCGAGCGGGCCTAAGAGGCGTGCTCTCTCTGCCAGCAAGAGGACCCCCCCTCCCCCGGTCTCCTGGAGATGAGCGGGGACCGAAAAGGACAAGGGACGACGTGTGCCGTGTCTCTGGAACAATACCCAGGAAGGCGAGTTCTCTCCTTGAAGGGAGGCTGTCCATGCGCGCTCCCCCTGGAAGCGGTCTCCACGATCCACCCGCTTGTGCACTAGTCGTGACGTCCGGTGTGGCTTCTCTCCCAGGTCGGTCCGATGCCGTGCGGAAGACCCGCAGTGTCCGGAATGCGCCTAACCAGGTGCCTATCGCTTGTGGCCGTACACCCATAGCTGATGGCCACGCCGCTCAGCACAAGCAAAGAAGGTGTCGTAAGCACGGTCGGCGGCGTATCCGGTGCAGAGGCGACAGACCCCTAGGAACTGAACCAGCCACTGTCATCTGTCCACCCTGTGAATGGGCGAGCAGCACGTCCCTGCAACAGATAACACACCCGAAGGCACGCGGGCGAGTCCTGCGGGACTACACCACGAAACGGCTAGCCTTCGTAACGACAAAAAACACAAGCACAAAAGTGAGGTACCAATCTGTCACGCCTGCACGCCAGCAGTGCAGTAAGGAGGTTGACTCACTGCCGCTCAAGCGCTAGGGTGAGAACCGCAACATATGTACCAAAAGTCAAACATGTCATGCCAGAACGGTATAAAAGGCGTCAGGCCCCAAACATCACTAAAGGGTGACGGCGTGTAGAAAAAAAACCACCGGCCACATGCTGTACAACAACTCAACACGCAGTGACAAGCAAAGGCAAGAACAACAACTGGGATAGTAAAATCATCACTTAATGGGGACATGGCACGTGGCCCCACCCAGCGAAGGAGCGTAAAAATCCCAAGCTGCCCGCCGTAAAGTATATTCACTCTATAGGTACGTGAGTACTTGTCTACAGCATACGCATGCGTATGCGAGTTCTGAGTGTGCGCTTAATTCATCAACCATCCCAAGATTAGCGCGCTAAAATTACAGCAATCATCACTCTTATCTATACAACCACTCAAGCAAGTGATACCAGAAAAGGCAAGAAACAGGAGCTGGCACAGAACAATACTACGCAATGTTGACAAGGCGTGACACAAGCTGTCCCGCCAAGCTAATCAAGCCATGGAGTAAGAAGATACTCCAACCCAAGGTACAAATGCGTAGTGCGTAGGTCAGCGTCGCAACAAAACACCGAAGGTGAGTGGGCGCGGGCGTGAGGGGCCCCGCCAAGCTAAGAGTTGCGAAATTTGGCGCGCCAACTACAGTCAGAAGAAGACGACAATCTTCGTACCTGCTCAACCAGTGCCCAGCCCGGGAACCGGCCGAGGGTCAACCCAGCTACCTTACCTCTCCGTCGAAGGGGAGGGGGGGGGGGGGAGAAGTCCAAACCCGCCTGGCACGACCGGCGAAGCTCACCGCACAGCCCATGGCCACCAGAGGTCGAAAGCGTAGCCGCCAAGAAGTGGGGACGAAAAAGCCACGCAGCAGCACAGGCAGGGCCGACGAATCGATCCTATCTCCCATAACTCTTCATCCCTTCTCTTCATACTCCATCACCAAAGTCCGAAAGACCAGCGAACCGGTCGAAAAACCGAAGTCCGTAGGCTAGAGCAGTAGAGCAACACGTCCGTTCGTGCGCCTAAGTAGACTTGACTGGGGGATTATGGGTACCCGGCTTCCGGGTGGTGGGTATAGGGAGACAACTCTTGGTCCCCTCGGGGTTCCCCGAGTGCCTCCCGGGTTGTGTTTTAACACAACTGGCTCTTAGGCTAGAATGAGTAAGTAGTAGACACTTCCATTCAGTCATGTCATCGGTAATGGTTTTGAAGAAACAAACGCATTTGTCAACCCCAGTTTTGCTATTGAGTCCATATGTAATGCTGCCTGACCTGCCCCTCGACATTTATCAGCTGACTACAGTCGTTGCCAGTGTATCCCTCATCACAGTAGCAATCTGGGAATTGGCAGAATCCATGACCACCACAGTAGTTGGGACAGGCCTGGCCAACGTACACGTCCTTGATGCTCCACTGGCTGGGCTCTGGGGAACTGTCTGGCAGCTGCTGCCACCGGAAGCGCGTGCCACTGTGACAGCAACCAGCTCTCACTCAGGCATGTACACAGTTCACACACATTCAACAACAACTACAATTTCACCCTTTTAGCCCTAGATCCCTACAGCAGGATATGGCTTGACCATGATAATTCAAGGGTAGTGCCAGATCAGCTTGGCACCCTACTCTGGCACTACCCTTGAATTATCATGGTCAGGCCATCTCCTGCAACTGGTACACAGTCGTTAGGCAACACCTCCAAAACTTGAGAAATGGGACCTTGGGGCTAAAAGGGTTAAGGTGTTTTAACCCATTACATCCTGAGGCTCATTTTGTAAAATTTGCATATTGTCCTAAGAAGGCTACATTACAAATTAGGAGGTACATCAAACTACATCAAACTGTTTTAGTTCTAAGGTGGTGCCAGAATCGCTTGGCGCCTCAGGTGCCAAGCTATTCTGGCACCACCCTTGAACTATCATTCAAATTTATTTAAAGCAATGGTTGTATCAGGATGAAAAGGGTTAAATCTAATCAGAAAAAGTGGGAGACTACTTTTCAAGTATAATATACTTAGTGGTTCAGGCTTAACTCAAGCAAAGTGAGTTTACAAACTACCAAATCAAACTACCAAATATTTGTTTACATTGGCAAACATAAGGTATATAATGCATGAACAGATGCACACACACACACGTCCATGCTTAAATGAGTTCCACTACTTCACTACATTTTGGATGTACAAACACTAACAAAGAAAGGTGATTACCCTATTTTTGCTAGAGATTAATCAAAGCATGACCATGTGATATTCAATAATTCCAACCTTTTTTTTTTTTTTTTTGTTATTGGGGTTTACCACCAACCCATCAATAAAGACAGTGAAAACTCAAATTTTGCTGTCCTGACCACTCACTTGGATGATGCAAGGCCATCAAGTGGCCAGACAGCCCTCTCCCATGTGGGCCAGGTGTGGGGGTACACCAGGCTAGGCATGCTGGGACAAGCAGGGGCAGTGCATGGGGTGTGCAGGTAGTGCCAGGTGAGGCCGTGGTCGGTGGAATACTGGACGTGGACGGGCGGAAGGGAGGCGTTGTGTCCACAGCCTATGTTGATGAGGTACTGCAGCATGTATCCGTCCCCTACGTACACCTCACGTGACACCAGCTGTGACCACTCCTCATGCTGTGTCGAGCCCACTGCCACATCCTTCTCACTGCAGTAATCACCAACCTTCAAACACATATTAACCCTTTGCGTGTCGGTAGCAGTTTTAGTTGCGATGATTCCTGTAGGAATCATCACGACTAAAACTGCTACCGACACGCAAAGGTTTAACTTATCATTATCTGGGACCGTTCCCCGTACTGTGTTGTGCCCACAGCCACGCCCTACTCACCACAGCTATGACCAAATGTCACATACAATTAACATACTGTTATCTAGGACCACTCCCCATCCCATGTTGCGCTTCCACCCACCACACACAATCAATAAATATCATTGTCTAGCTGAGACCATTCCCTGTCCTGTGTCGCGCCCACAGCCATGTCCTGCTCACCACAGTAATGACAAACCTTCACATTACTGTCTAAAACCACTTTCCATCTTACGTTGTGCCCACAGCTATGTCCTGCTCACCACAATAGTCAACAACCTTAAAACATATGCAACACAAATCACTGCTAAAGCACAACTGATAGACACAAATCAATACAAAACAATACAATACTGTTTTATTGTACCTGAGGGAAAATTTGGTGCAGGAAGAGACAAGAAGATATACAGAAGGTAAGGCAACGAAAATACAGTGCTTCAGCCTTCCACTTCTAGTGTACATCCCTTCAGCTGTTTAACCCTTTTAGTCCCAAGGTCCCATTTCTCAAATTTTGGAGGTATTGCCTAATGACTATGTACCAGTTGCAGGAGAAGGTTTGACCATGATAATTCAAAGGTAGTGCCAGATTAGCTTGGCGCCTGAAGGCGCCAAGCTAATCTGGCACTACCCTTAAATTATCATGGTCACTTGATCTCCTGCTGTAGAGACTCAAGGCTAAATGGGTTAATAAATAATAATAAAAATAATTATGGTATTTATAATGCGCTTATCTTATAATAATTATAACTCTAAGCGCGCACTCACAACTCGCACACGCATGCGCACGCTTTAGACAATGATTGTATTGGATGCGTTGGGGGATGGGGAGCCAATGAAGAAGCTTGAGCAGGGGAGTGATGTGATCGGATTTTTTCTTTCTGAGGACGAGGCGGGCAGCATTGTTCTGGACGCGCTGGAGAGTGAGAGTGGTGGAGTGAGGAAGACCGGAAAGGAGAGAGTTGCAGTAGTCAATGCGAGATAAGATGAGAGAGACAGCGAGTTTGGTGGCAGCTTCGGTAGTGAGGTATTTTCTGATCTGACTGATGCGGCGGAGGTGGAAATAACATGACTGGGCCGTGGCGGAGACGAAGCTGGTCATGGAAAGAGAGGAATCGAGGATAACGCCAAGGTTCTTGACCGAGTCAGAGAGGGAGATGGGGGTGCTGTCGAGTTGAAGGTGGAGAGAGGGAGGGAGCTGGGAAAGTATCTGGCGAGTGCCTACCAGCATGGCTTCCGTTTTGTCGTCGTTCAGTTTGAGCTTGTTTGCTGTCATCCAGTTTTTCACGTCTTCATAGCAGTCAGCCGTGCGAGTCAGTAGTGTCTGAGTGTTGTCGAGTTTGTCTTTGTCTAGTAGTTGTGAGTCGTCAGCGTAGAGGTGGTGGTGTATGTGGTGAGACTGGATGATGTTGGACAGGGGAGAGGTGTAGAGTGTGAAAAGGAGGAGGCCCAGCACGGACCCCTGTGGAACGCCACAGGAGAGCCTGACTGGGTTGGAGGAGACGCCGTCGATGGTGACGGACTGCTGTCTGTCGGAGAGGTAGGAGAGAAACAAGGAGTGAGCAGAGTCAGTGATGCCAAAGGAGTGGTGAAGGCGGTGGAGGAGGATAGAGTGGTCTATGGTGTCGAAGGCGGCAGAGAGATCGAGTAGCGTAAGAAGGGAGATGTTGCCCAAGTCGGTGGAGAGAAGCAGGTCATTTAGGATATGTAGAAGGGCTGTTTCAGTGCTGTGATGTTTGCGATAGGCAGACTGGAAGGGACTGAGGAGGTTGTTGTCGGCGAGGTGGAGGTTGAGTTGGTTGAGGACAACCTTCTCAAGAAGCTTGGACAGGAAAGAGAGATTGGAGACTGGGCAGTAGTTCTTGAGTTCGTTTGGGTCGAGGTTGTGTTTTTTGAGGAGAGGACGGATGATGGCGGACTTGACGATATTGGGGACGGAGCCATTCTCTAGAGATGTGTTGATGATGTCGGTAATGAAGGGCAAAAGTTTTGGGAGGCTGTCCTGGTAGAGAGAAGCTGGGAGGGGGTCTAGTTCGCAGGTTTTGAAAGGCATGGACTTTATGGTCTTGAGGACTTCATCCTGAGAGATGGGGCGGAAGGACGAGAGGGGAGTGCCGGAAAAGGAGGGGGTCAGGAAGGCAAGGCAGAGAAGGCAGAGTGTCAAGTGTGTTGCGCAGAGTTTGGATTTTGTCGGAGAAATAGGAGGAAAAGCGGATGGTTGTTCTTCTTTGCTGTGTGTGTTGGGAAGAGGAGAGTCTTTAGAAGTGCCTAGGAGTGTGTTCATGGTAGTGTAGAGTGTTTTGTAAGAAGTGGATTCCAGGATTTTGTTTTGAAGGTATTTACGTTTGGAGTCGGAGATCATTCTGCAGACTTTGGATCTGGTGGTTTGGAAGATCTCTCTGTGAACGGTGAGGTCAGGGGGTTAATTTACAACCTAAACAAAACAAGTGTCCAACTGTGATCTTGAATATCTTGCTTCTGACCTGACAGCATGACATGCACTACATGAACTGTGCAGTGACAAAAGATTGCCCCCTTATGTGTTGTGAGCGACAGACTACACTAGCCTGTACATGTACCTTTATGTTGTCCACAGTGACCACATCACGAAAGTCAATGCCAGAGGTGAAGTTCAAGGTCAGGTGGTTGGGGTTCACCTCCTCCCCATTGACACGCACACCATCGATGACCCAGTCTCCCACCTGCCGACCACCATGCTGGGGCTGCCACCAGCGCAAACGTGTGCTTCCTTTCTTCGCACCAGGGGGCAGTTTCACACTGATAAAGCTTTACGTATATAAACAAAAAAAGAAAAGAAAAGATAAATGGTTGTAAAACTGAAACAGTATTTTGTAGAGTGTTTTGTAACAAAATGTGCAGCCATTACAAGATAAAATTTGAGAGTGAACAAGGAGAAAGAAGAAAGAAAAATAAGAATAAAAGACATGACCATATCTTAGAGGTACCTGGGCAGCTTGGCTGCTTTTCGTTCTGTTACTTCTTTTCACTTCAAGCTATAGGTGCATTGATTGCAATTTATCAAGGCCCTTTGCTTGTGTAGCATCAGGCACTTTTCTAGCGAGATCACTGATCCATCTTCTGTGACTTGTACCCAGAAGGCGAGTCTGTATTTGTTGGCCATGAATCCCTTCACTGCTAATGTCCAGACATGATGTCTCTGACAGATCGCAGAAGCATTAACCATAATAAAACCATCTGGCTCGTGCACAAAGATATGAAGGAGATCAGCAAGATGCAGAGATCCTCATCAGCCCCGCAGTTGCTGAGGCTCATGTGGATCTATGTCTCTAGCATTTTCTTGCTGCTTGTGTTCCGGGAAAGGATTAACCCATTTAACCCGAAGGCGACATTTCCTAAATTTTGGGGATACCATCAAAAGACTATGTACCAATTGCAGCGGATGGATCGACCATGATAACTCAAGGGTAGTGCCAGATTAGACTGGCGCCATCAGACGCCAGGCTAATCTGGCACTACCCTTGAATTATCATGGTCAATCCATCTCCTGCTGTAGTGTGTCAGAGCACTATAAAACAGAAAAAAAGGATGAGAAAGTCTGAAATGTACGTGGGTGTAGTGTAGAGGTTGTAGTGAAGTTCACCCATAGGGAGCCAAGTGATGCCGCCGTCAGCTGAGTAGTCAAGTAGGACCCCCTGGTCACGCCGCATGGGCACAGTGTTGCAGCCAAACATAAAGTAAAACTGTACCAGCATGGCACCTGTCAGGTCCAAATCACGCGTCATCAGCATGCGACTACAGCTCTGAAATACACAAAAATGATCTTATTGTATTGTCAGCGACAGGATATTCATAAAATGTCTGCCAAGCATAAAACATCAACAAAAACAAACGTTGGTAAGGTAATGTACACACTCGTAGATAGGTTACTAAATAAAATGCCACTTTTTCATTAATTACCAAACAACTTCCTAATAGGAATTAGCTATCTTTCTACCAAGCCATCTCTAACCCATGTTTGTTTCCTCAAAAACATTACTGATGACATTACTGTCTGGAAGTGTCTACTACTTACTCAATTTCAGCCTAAGAACCTGTTGTGTTGAAACACAACCCGGGAGGCACTCAGGGAACCCTGCCTAGGGCCGAGAGTTGTCTCCCTCCCCTGCTCATCCGGTCACGTGCCACGTGGCGTGAGCATTCAGTCGTTGCTACTTAGCTCAAGCAGTGCTGACGTTTTTAGCCTAAAGGACCTTGTACTGGTTCGAACCGGTTCTTAAAGGGCCAGTCGCTTTGGTTTGCTGTTGTTCTCTGGACTTCGTGCGGCGCTACTGGACAACCTAACCTTCTTCTTGTCGGGAGCTGGGTGTTATTTGTACTGGCACTTCTCTCTGTGGTTCTTTCCGTGGTTGTGTGTGGACTGTTAGGCGCGGACCCGCTCAGGACTTCTTATCCGTCGCGTGCTGTGGGCGCCATGGATGTTTCTTTTCCCGTCCCCGCAACTCATGAGAGGTAACATATCGGCCCCAGCCCTCGGCTGGCCCCCGGACCGGGTGCCTGCTTCGGTTTGTGGCTTCCCTTCGATCATATAGCTTCGCGCCGATCTCTCGTTTTTCGTTGGTGGGCTTTGCAGTGCCTGCGCCCGGTCGCTCGTCATGTCTGGTTTATGTTGCAGTAGCCAAGTGCTTACATGCCAGCGGTGCATCAACTTCCAGTGGCCGAGCGATACGCATGAGTTCTGCCTCCCCTGTACTGGATGCGCGTCTGACCACTCCTGTGATATCTGAATAGCCTGGCCGGAACAACGTTGGTCGCAACTGTGGGGGTTTTACCAGCGCGAGCGCCCGACGCCGGCAGCTGACCGTTTGTCCTTGGAGCCCCCCTCCATGCCTGGAGTTTTACCCAGACGCGCTCACTCTGACCTTGGGGAGCGGACGACACGTCGGACACATGAGCCCAGCTCTTCACACAGGACTGCATCTTCCGTGACTCCCGCCCGGACTAAGCCCGCTGACTCTTACGGAGAGATAGCACTAGGGCAGAGTGCCTGCATTACGGAGGCAGGCCTGCAAAGACGCGCTCCGCGCCATCATTTGTCCACTGACAGTCCTGAGAGGTCTCGCCAGGATAAGCCTGCTGACTCTTACAGAGAGACAGCACTAGGGCAGAGTGCCTGCATTACGGAGGCAGGTCAGCAGAGACCCGTGTCCAAACGTCCACGGACTACTGACAGTCCTCACTACTCTCGCTCGGCCAGCACTCTAAGACGCTATGGCGCGTCTACCGACAATTGGAGGAAGCATCATGATGCTCTACGCGATGGCCGTCACAGCCCCCGACCCGCCTCGTCCTCTATTTGTCTACTTCATGAGCTTTGGACCCGCGCTCCGCTTCTCACATGTTACGTCGCCCGTCATATTCTCCGCTGAGGCCTTATTGGAGGAGTTCGTCCGTCAGAGATCGCCGTCGCAGTCGCTCCCGTCATCGCAGCTGCTCCCGTCTTCACAGTTGCTCCCCCCGTGGCAGGCGCATGGCTCGCTCCAGGTCCCCGTCTCCCGGTTGCGCTTTGCCCCCACCCCCACCTTACCTGCACCAGAGGACACGACGCTTGCCGGCTGCTACCTTCTCTCGTCGAGACGTGGCTAGCGCGATCTCCGCCACCTGCACCCCTCACCGGATGTCGCTCCCTACGCGGGAGGAGGAGACTCTCAGTCTTCTCCCGGAGGATTCGGTTTCGGCCCTGCTTGGCGTGGACAGCCCCTTCCCCTCATCTCGCTCTGCTGCATCGCTACTGCATCGCCTAGGACCCCTTCGACGTCACGCACGGAAACGCTTGTCGGGATTGATGAAGCAGCTCGTCTGATCGCGGCTGCACTGCCTGAGTACGCGTGTCCCCAGTCCCCCCCCACTTAAGAGGAAGGTGTCCGCTTTGTCGACTTGGGCCGTCAGCAGAAGAGGTTCAAGTCTCTGCCTCAGCCACCTGGCTTTAAGGATCTGAGGGATTCCTTCTCAGCTCATCTCCAGGCCGATTCCCAGGAGTACTTTTTCTTCGCGGATCGCAAGTGGCCAGCTAACCTTGACATCTCCTTCCGCCAATCCTGGTATGCGGGACATTCCCAGTCTTTCAGCTGTCAGTTTCCATCGTTGGACCCTCAATCGATAGCCCAGCTTGGTGGTGCCACTCAGTGGATAAGACGGCGTCACTAGTACGGAACACCTTGGCCTGTGCGGGTTTCCTGGAGCTTCTCACTCAAGCTTTCATCCGTCGCATCAAGGACGCCTGGCAACCTTCGCTTACGCCCTTCCTTGGTGACCTACTCGCCCTCGCTGGTCGCGGCAAACCGGGCAGCATATCACTCATGCGATGGTGGCCGCCTCCAACTGTGACCTCATGCGTCGAGATGCTGTACTACTCGCCTGTCGTGGTATGCCCCCCGATCTGAAGACCCAGCTGCGTCGCGCTCCCCTTGGTGGCCCCCTCCTCTTCGGTGAGACCTCGCAGAAGGTGAAGGACGGGAATTCGGACTGCTGGCCCAGCAGAGTAACCACCTCTCGCTTTCAAGCAGCCCGCAATGCTGTGGGTCGCGCCCTGCGGACCTCCAGACCCGCTTCGTCCTTCACTCCAGCTCCCGTCAAGGCGCCCTGGCGGGCCCCCACCTTCGGCCGCGCTAGACCCGTTAGGACCTCTGCCACCGCCTGGCCCAGGTCTGCCCGCCACCGTGGGTGCGGGCAGGCCCCCTGACTCGATCCTGCTCCAGCCCCCACCGACTGCTCCTGGGTCTCCTGTCGGCGGGAGGCTCACCCTTTTCAGCGACATGTGGCGGTTGCTGCTGCCAGACGACCCCTGGGTACTCACCACCATCACCAAGAGACTCTTGATTTCCTTTCGTTTGCCCCCCCCCCCCCCCCCCCCCCCCCCCCCCCCCCCGAGATGCTCACCTTTGTGGACCGAGATTCCGTTGAACGAGCTGAAAGCCATCGCACTGTGCGGAGAGGTCGACTCACCTCTACAGAAGGCCGCCACAGAGGTAGTGTCTCATACCGACTCCCCAGCATTTTACAGCCGCCTCTTCGTGGTTCCCAAGCCGGGCGGCAAGTGGCGTCCTGTCATCGATCTTTCAGCCCTAAACAAGTTTATCGTGGCTCCGACCTTTCGCATGGAAACCGCCAGGACCCTCCGGGCCGCCGTGCAACCGAAGGACTTCGCGGTCAGCTTGGACCTCTCCGATGCATATCTCCATGTCCTCATGCAGGAGGTATCTCCGCTTCACGTTTGATGGGGTGATCTACCAGTTTCGGGCCCTCCCGTTCGGTCTCAACCTCAGCCCGTGGGTTTTTACTCGCATAATGGATGCTGTCGTCGCCAAGGCCAGGCAGTCATCGTCCAGTCCAACCTCCAACTACTTGGACGACCTCTTCCTGAGGAATCAGTCAGAGACCGCCCTGAGGACGGACAGAGATTCCCTGCTCCTGTTGCTGTCGCGTTCCTGGTCAACACGGGCAAGTCGGACCTCACCCCATCTCACCGGTTTATTCATCTCGGCATGGAATTTGCGACAGACCTCAACAGAGTGAGTTTGCCAGAGCCTCGGATCCACAAGCTAGCCTCCTTGGCCACCCAGGTAGCACAGGCGAAGTCAGTCCCCGCCAGAGTTTGGCTTTAACTGCTCGGCTTGATGAATGCAGCAGAGGATCTCCTTCCCCTCGGTCGTCTTTACTCCCGGCCGCTCCAACTACACCTCCTGCTTCATTGGCGTCCGTCCTCCGGCGACTTAGATGCCCCGGTGCCTGTGCCTGAGATCCTTCGCTCACATCTGCAGCGCTGGACAGACACCTCATGGCTCGCTTCGGGAGTTCCTCTAGCTTCACCGCCCCCTCAGCTCTCGCTCTGCGTGGATGCAAGTCTCGCCGGCTGGGGTGCACACCTGCTACCGAGTTTCCTCTTGACGTCCGGCCTCTGGTCTCCGGACCTAGCAGACAGACACATCAACTGGCTTGAGCTGCAAGCGGTTTGGCAAGCCCTCATCGAGTGGGAAACACGCCTTCGCCACCAGGAGATCCTCGTCCTTTCGGACAACACCACAGTTCTTTCTTACATTTAGAAGCAGGGCGGTACGCACTCACCCGAACTTCTCCTCTACTGACTGATGCGCTGGTGCGAGGACCGCGGCCTATCCCTCCGAGCTCGACACATCCCAGGACACCTGAACGTGTTGGCAGACTCCCTATCTCGGCACGGCCAAATACTCTACACGGAATGGAAGCTACAACCAGACATCTTTCAGATGATCTGTGCTCACTGGGAGACTCCGATGATTGACCTATTTGCCACGAGGTGGAATCGCCAACTTCCCCTCTTCGTCTCCCCGATTCCAGACCCTCTAGCCTGGGCAGTCGACGCGCTCTCCATTCCGTGGGACGGCCTCATCGCGTACGCTTACCCCCCGATGGTCCTCGTCCCCAAAGTCCTACTCAAGATCAGAGGTTGCAACGCGGTCGTGTTACTGGTCTCCCTGTTCTCCTGGAACAGGTCTTGGACCACCGATCTAATCAGTCTCGCCACGGGCCCCCCTCTTCGTCTGCCCACCTCAGGGACAATGCTCAAGCAGCCCCGCCAGCCGCTTTAACACCCATGCCCGGAGCGGCTTCTCCTTCACTCCTGGAGATTGTGCGGCAAGCCCTCACCGCAAGAGGCTTTTCGAGTGCAGCAGTGGCAGCTATCGCTTCAGCCCGTAGACCCTCGACCAGACGCGTTTACGAGGGAAAGTGGCGAGTGTTCCAGTCCTGGTGCGCTGACCGACAACTCTCCCCTACTGATTTGACTTCTCCACAGCTCGCTGACTTCTTCCTCTGGCTCTTTGGAGACCAAGGCCTAGCCCCCATCACGATCCGAGGATACATGTCCATGATTGCCAACACTTACCGTCACCTAGGCCACCCAGACCCTGGCGAAAGCAAAGACCTTTCAGACCTGATGGCGCACTTTGGCCTGCAGCGTCCGGTTCCCCGCTCACTGATTCCTCGCTGGGACCTACCTTGGGTACTGACGTGGCTGAACTCGGACAGGTTCGAACCACTTTCCCTGGCTCGGTTCTCGGATGTGACACGAAAGACTTGTTTCCTGTTGGCCCTGGCCACCGCAGCTAGAGTAAGCAAGCTATATGCGCTGTCGGCAAGCCCTGCCTGCCTCCTGTTCCCGGCAGACGGTTCTGTACAGCTACTCACAGACCCTGCCTTCTTCGCCATGACCAGGTCTCCCTTGACTGCGCCCCAGGTGATCACCATACGGATGCTGAAAGATGCAAGCTTTCCCGGGGAGACCAGGCAGCAGGATCCTGTGCACGCACACGCGTATACCTACGACGTACCAAGCCCGTCCGTCAAGGACGGTCACGCCTCTTTCTGCCTTTGGCCCCCAGCAGAGAAGACATAACAGCTCAGACGATTTCTTCTTGGCTACGCTGGGTCATAAGGTCGGCCTACCAGGACCTTTCCCCAGAAATTGCAAAGAGGCTCAAGATACGCGCAAATGAGGATCGAGCCATGGCCACGAGCGTTGCCTTCGATCACAACTGTGCTGTTCGAGACATCGTGGCAGCAGTGGGCTGGCGGGCAGAATCTACCTTCACCCACTTCTACCTCAGGGATCTGGCAGGCCAGCAAGACAACCTTGCACTGGTGGGGGACATAGCTGCAGCGCAACACTCCCTCCCGGAGGCGCCGTAGGTATGCACTTAGCTGAAATTGTTGGAAGTTTTGCGACTGGGTGGATGGCTCTGTCTTAGCCCCACAGAAGGTAACTGGGGCGCGGCACCCCCCCCTCCTTTTCGCAATTCTTCCAGACAGTACTTACCGATGACATTACTTGGAGGACCCTCCCTCCTGCCCCGCTTGCCGCTGGTAAGCTAAGTATCACGACTGAATGCTCACGCCACGTGGCATGTGACCGGATGGGCAGGGGCGGGAGACAACTCTCAGCCTTAGGCAGGGTTCCCTGAGTGCCTCCCGGGTTGTGTTTCAACACAACAGGTTCTTAGGCTGAAATTGAGTAAGTAGTAGACACTTCCAGACAGTAATGTCATCGGTAAGTACTTTTCGAAAAAATATATTTTAGAGAATTTTAAAAAAAAAAAGAAACAATGATACAGGAGGTTACAAAAAGGACAACAAACAACCTCAGTAGCAAAATGTCTGCGGGCCCACAACGGCTGCAGTGGGCACAGGCACAGTCGTGCACAGGCCCACTGTGGCCATTGTGGGTCTGAGGACCTTTGCTGGGAAGATTAAATCCTTTGGGGTCCTGGCTGGCGAGGCCAGTTTCACTTCAGTGGCTGGAATCTTCAGTTCCTTGTCTGTGAAAAAGGCAGGGGAGTGCAGTAGAAAGCACAATTATCCCAGTGCAGTGCAATAAACATACCCCTTACCCCAGTGAAGTGCAGGGCGTTGCCGGAGGAGAGGAGACGACAGGGTTTGGTGACTGTGCCTCCCACCACCTTCAGCCAGTTGTCTGCGTTGTAACCTTGTGTGAAGTCCTCTTTCAGCTGTGAGGGGATGTCCACCACACTCTCACTGCAGTCAGTCCCCTGCCAGCCTTCATCACACCTATGCATGCAACACAATAAATAAGGCATTCAAAACGCTCCATACTTGATCTCTTCCAGCAGAAACCCAGGAAGCAAAAGGCCCTGAAGCCGACGTTGGTCGCATTGGGCCCACGCACAGCAGTGCATGGGCCCACTGCGGCAGATGTCAGACTGAGGACCTCTGCTTATTGGGCATGGGAAGGCCTGATATGCTACTTGCCGATGTCAAGTACCTCAGGAACCCTTTAGCTGTTATCAAGCCCTTTTGTCAAGGAGATGCTTGCAGGAAACACCTAGACAAAAGTGCTACCGACAGCCAATTCAAAACATATCCTACCCACATGTAAACCAAAACACTGCTGCTGCATGATGTGTTGAAACATGGGGGCAAGAGAGAGGAGGGGACTGGTGACAGTGAGTATAAATTGTCATTAGCTACTGTATCTTCCTTTCACTGACAACCTGTCTTGAGAAACACTCAAGTTAACCCATATCATACTGAGGCTAAAAGCTTCAAATTTGTAGACTGCCATATGCAAGCTACATTATAGTACTTACAGTTAAGGATATAGATCAATGGCTTTAGTTCAAGGGTGGTGCCAGAATAGCTTGGCACCTAGAGGTGCCAAGCTATTCTGGCACTACCCTTGAACTATTTTAGTCAAACTTATTTCACACACTGGAGTATTCCAAATGATAAGGGTTAAATCTCACAGCGCTGACTTACACGCATGCTGCATGGTGACAGCGGCCATGACCACTACACAGCCCAGGACACTGCTGTCCAATGTAAAGGTTGGCCAGGGCCCATGCCTCAGTTTCCTGAAAGCCAGGAGCCTGCCGCCAGCGGAATCGCGTCGCCTTTGACCTGTCACACAAACACAGGTCAGACTCGATATAAAATCATGGATGGTGAAATCCATAAAATGCGACCATGGTTTAAAGTGTACATGTTTAATTAAGGTCTGTTAAGGTATGGGCGGGGGTGAAGAGGGAGGGGGAGGGGGGAGGTATTGAGGACTAGGTCAACCCATTAAGCCCTGACAAGCTGTGACCATGATAGTTTAATGGTGGTGTCAGAATAGCTTGACACCGACTCCACCCTTTAAGTATCATGGCTGATCTGTCTCCAAAACTGTGACCTAATCCAAGACCTAAAATCTTTTGTCCTCAGGGCTTAGTGAGTTAATGAGTGCGTTTGTGCGTGTATGCGCGTGTTTGTGTTTAGTGGACTATATATTTTGTATCACTGTGCTTTGATGTCCCTGTTTTATGTATATTTTGTACTTAGTTAGTTGTAGCTGCTGTAGCAACGGCAGGTACGAAAAATGACATAGTCACTGACTGTGTTAATATCTTCACCATTGTAAAATGAATTTTTCAATTAAAATGCATTTTTTTGAAAAATACTTACCGATGGTATTACACTTAGGAAATGGCTCTTAGCTGGCCTAATTTTAGCCAAATTTTGGTTGTGTCCGTATAAGGGGGTGTTGGCAGGAGTGGGGCGCCATAGACCATGCCAAACCCGAATAGCCTCCCCTTACTCACATCCGGTACAAGATTACCCAGCATACCCCAGTTTAGTTCTTAGCGAACTGCGGCAAGCGGGGCCGGAGGGAGGGACCTTCGAGTAATACCATCGGTAAGTATTTTTCAAAAAAATGCATTTTAATTGAAAAATTCATTTGTTTTCTCAAAACACATTACCGATGGTATTACACTTAGGAAGAATCACAAAGAGGAGGTGGGTGCCGCTATAGCGCCCCTACTGCCAACCACATTGCCCACAAACTCGCCCTCCTGCAGCACACTCCCGATAATTTTAGCTAAGATACCTGCGGCGCCTAGGGCACCGGGAGGGAGTGTTGCGCTGCTGCGGTGTCTCCCACCAGCGAGAGGATCTGTCGCTGGGAGGAGAGGTCCCTCAGGTAGCAGCGGGCGAAAGTGGACTCCGCTCGCCATCTCATAGCCGCCACAAGACTTTGACTGCACCGGTGCTGTCGCAGCGGAACTTGCGGCCATGGCTCTGACCTCGTGCGCCGCGATGTGCAACATGTGGCATCTACAGGTCAACGTCCTGGAAGGCCGGGCGGATAACTCCCCGGAACCAGGAGGAGAAGGTCTGGGCTGAGATACCACGTCTACCTGTGGACAGAGGGAGAAAACAGGTGTGTGCGTCCCCCTGCGCCA
The DNA here is from genome assembly GCA_036245525.1 of Semisulcospira habei. Lineage (NCBI taxonomy): Eukaryota > Metazoa > Mollusca > Gastropoda > Semisulcospiridae > Semisulcospira > Semisulcospira habei. The sequence goes on from BTPG01000003.1 coordinate 157,594,327, forward strand.
GCTTGGTCCGGCGCAGGTACACACGGAAGACTCTCACCGGTTCCTATTGTCTGGGCTACTGAGTGGAATCTGACACTCGTACGGGCAGACAGACATAGACTGTAGGGCAGCCAAGGCGACCACGACTTGACCCTGAAGGCTGGTACCGTAGTAGTTGCACGGCGCCTTCCGTCCGTAACAGCCAGCCATCTGTGTGTGTGTGTGACGACAGCGCGTACGGATACTGACCCTGGAAGAGGTAAGGCTGTCACCGGGTTTTGAAGTCTGTTCTCCCGGGTGGCACCCAACACGCGCCGGGCGAAACAACTGTCGCCGTCATGTAGGCCGCATCTCGTCCAGGCAGATGTGTCAGGTAGCTGTAGCATGAACCGGTCGACTGGCACTGCCAGCCACCCGGGTGTGTGGACAGCGTGCATAGTACTGAGCCTGGAGGTTGAGTCAAGGACTGCCCTGAAGCTCTCCTCCTTGAAACATCCGTCAGGCGCGTCATGTGCCGGGTTCCAACAGACGAGGTTGAGATCCCGTAAGCCCCCAAGGTAGAACTTGGTCCCTGCGCAGCACAGCGGGGCATTCCAAGCGAAGGGAGCCTCTGAAAGTGAGGTTTTGCAGCTACCCGGGTCGGATGAGCGAAATCGCCTGTAGGAGTCGGCGATCATGGTGAGATAGTCCTGAACGGTGAAAGGGGGCCGTCCTTAGGAGATGAAAAACCCCGAGGAAGCACCCTGCCAGCTGGGGCTTCGTCCAGTTCGGAAGGAAGAAGGTTGTCATTCCCGTCACACAGCGCTCGTCATCTACCCTCGCAACTCGACTGGTTGAGGGTCTGCGGGTTGTCTCGGTAGCACCCATGGCCGCCGTAGGAAGCCTCTGTGGAAGAGGGCTTGCCGCCCAATCTCCGGGTGCGCACCTACATCCCCCAACCTGTAACACAAGGAATGGCGGACAACCAAGCGTATAATTCGGCATTCAATCTCGATGGCGAGCAGTGGAGCTGGAAGATCTGGCCACAGCGACGCCTCCCCGCGCGGCAGGCCTCCAGCGCACTAGCCTCTCCCAATTACGCCCTCCTTCTCCAAGCAGAGGAGGTGTCAGGTTGAACGGTGATCCCCTAGTAAGTCATCCGTCCTAAGAGAGCTGAAGAAGGGACTGAGAGTCCCTCCTACACTGCCCTGCTCCCGTCTACTGGGAGTCCCACTCGAACAGGACGACCACGCACTCCATCCTCGACGGAATCCCGGCGAAGAAACACGTAGTACCTGTCCCGTAGCGTCGGCCCTCTAGTCGACGGCGAAGTGGGCATGATCCCAGCCTACCGCCCGGCTTGCCAACTGGTTACGACTTCGAAACTCGAGTTGTCCCAGGTCCTGAAGACGCACCGCTGCTCTCAGGTCTTTGTCTGGTATCTGCCGAGATGACGAGGCACTTGTGTCGAGTCGAAGGACGAAGATCGTGCTCCAATCTACCGTCTAGTGTAAGAGCTGCGTCGACCCTACTGCCACAGGCCCGAGCGCAACGACCTCTCAGGAACTAATTCCTGCCAAGTTGTCCCGTCTAACTCCCTGTACTTGCGCCCCCGGCCGCAGGATCCACAGCGCCGAATGGGTAACTTCCTGAAGGCACTACCGAGGGTAAGTCCATCCGCTCCGGTCCGGCGCTGCAGCCTGCCGGAACTCCAAGTCGCCGCCACCCAGGGAAGCGAACGCTTCCGCTAGGTCCCGAAGCTGTCGTCTAAGGAGGCGACAAGCGTGCCTGGTCACCGCTGACTACGGCCAGGCCCAAGCGAAGAGTAGCACCCCGTCGGGGAAATGAAGCGACTAGCCGCCAGTCATCTCAGGCGGAGCTAATCTGAACTGTGTGCATACCCCCGATGAAGACGGCGTCCGCAGTGAAGTCTGTCGGACCAGTCCTCCACCCGCGCTGACCTCTATCCCTCGCGCGCCTGGAGTATGCTGTCCCTGACGTTCACAGGAGTGTGCCGTTGGCATCCCGTCGCCGCCTCCGTCTCTCGGATGTAAGTCGCCCAATCCGGTGCATCGGACGAACCGCGCCTCCGCGGAAGAGTGGTCCCTGCCAATCCTGTCTGACGGTCCACAGTGTTTTAAGAAGGCTGCTACATCCGGCGGCGCCCGCAGCGTGAATCAGCTGAGTGACAGGCCTTGAAAGCCTCCTTGTCGGTCTGCCCAGGGGGCCAAGAAGTTCTCCACTGCGCGGTGCCCTGCGTGGCCGACTCTCCACTCAGCCGCGCGTAATCGACCAGGACGGACGCAGCAACCGTTGGCAGCGGAAGAAGTAGGATCCAGCTGAAGCCACCAGCGCCTCCCCCGGCGCCCTGAAGCGGAGACCGAAGCCGACCAGAAGGGGCAGGGACTTGAATGCTTGGACGCGATGAGGGGACCTGCGTAGTCCCCGGCCCGAGTAGACTCTCCTGTAAATCTTCGCAGTAGACGGCGAACGCAAGACCTCTCGGAACTGCGAGCGTAGCGACGTAGAGAAGCTAACCTCGTCCAGCCACGGCGAATGACGTCCTCTGGCGTCCAGCGGGAACCGTATGTTCCGCCCGCAGGCGAAGGGATGTCCAACCCCTCCGAAGTCCGGGGAACTCCGGCCGGCGGCGATCCAACGAAGGCGGACCCCGCACTTGGAAGGAACAACGTAGTCTCAGGGGGCCGCTCCCCCGAACGGTGGCGAAAACTCGGAGAGCCCGTCTTTCCCTTGCGTAGCGAGCCATGGAACTGGGACGGCGTCTCCTGTTCCTCTCGTACCCCTGGCTTCTGTGAGGCGAGTCCCTGCTTCCGAAGGGGAACTGAAGATCATGAGCGAACGCCGGAACCCGGATCCCATCGTGAGGTCGTCTCTTCTGCACTGCATCTAGAGCGGCTCTCGTCTGCATGGTCGGCGCGAGGCGTGGCCCAACATCACCGAGCCGGGATCCTGCAGAGCGAAGTGCAGTGGTCCTGTAGCCCTTGCGGTCGCCACAAGCCATAAAAAACTGGTGAGCAGCCCGGGCGAGGGCGCCCAACCGAATAATAAGAAAAATTAAATTAATCAATGCTTAATGCATGAGCACACTTCGATTGTAATAGCCCTTAAGGGATAATCAAGTTATTGAATTAGATTAAAATATGGGAGACAGAATACCCCTCTGTTTTCTCATCTCTATTGCCCAAAGCAAGAAATCGGATTAGAGGTTCCAGGAACCTAACCTTGGAAGGATAAGAGGTGTCGCGCCCCAGCGGCCTGGCGAACCGCTGAGCCGCTGGGAAAGCAACCTTTTAACCCCTGTGTCGCGCACCACGATAAACGTACATACTCATACGTGTTTGCTACCGCGCCCACATGCCCTCACAGACACTAGACACTGTCCAGCGCCTGAGAAGCCGAGCAGTCGCTTCTGCATGTCCGTTTATGACTTGTCGTCTGGCCCGGGACTGGAAGCATCGTAGGTACGGTAGCCGACGCCAGCCCTCCGCAGTCAGTGACTACAAGCTTACTGGGCCGGGGCGCCTAGGTCACTGCCGTTGACATGGGCCCCACCTTGATGCTCTGTCCACCTGCTGTTTGTCCACTCTGGCCTGCGGAAGGACAGTGGAGCGGGTCACCCTTGAGGCCGGGTCCCGGGCCGGTGGAAGAATCATTGGTTTAGCCATGCAAGTAGAGGTTGTCAGCTACCTCTCCTGCTGCCCAGAGCCCAGAACAAGGTATTTTGTGCTTTACAGGTCCGGGACCACCTTGGGTCCCACCTTAAAACACTTGGGCGTCTCTGTCCGGCGATCTCTGACAGACGACATACTCTCTCTGTGGGACAGCAAGGCACTGCTTCTGATTGGGGTCCCCTTTGTTACTCTTGGGCGTCTCTGACAGGCGAGCTCTGAAAGACGCCGACCGCTCTCTGAGTGACAACTTGCCGACCTGGTTACCCCCTGGGTGCAGTCAGTGTACTTTCAACTGACTAAAAGTGTACTTTGGACTCACATGTGTATTATTCACAAGCCAGTGAGTTGTCAGTTTCTCCAAGATGTGTATTTGTGTATAACGTGCACATGTATGTGTACCCCAAGCAAAATAGTGTACTACAATACGCCGAATGTGTATGGTAAACAGGTCTGGGCAACCAAGCCACTAAGGTAGCAACGCAATTTAGTAATATTTAGGTAAATACCCCTTGTCAATAGACAAACAGAGAATCCGCCACGACTTATTACTTTCGTATGAGGGAAGTGGCAACCAAGCCACTGCTTCCATGGCCACGATCTCCGATAGGCGTCGCACGCTCTCTGTGGGACAGCAAGGCCACTGCTTGTGCCCTGGGTCCGACCTTGTGGCTGGCAGGCGTCTCCGCCCGGTATCTGATAGGCGTGGTACGCTCTCTGTGGGGAAACAAAACCACTGCTCTGACTTGGGTCCCAGCTTGTCCCTGCCAGGTGTCACTGCCCGGCGATCTGATAGGCGTGGTACGCTCTCTGTGGGACCACGAAGTCCCTGCTTCGGACTTGGGTTTCGCCTTGTTACACTCTGATATCAGTGTCCGGCGATCTCTGATAGACAACGTACGCTCTCTGCGGGACAACGAAGTCCCTGCCTCTGACTTGGGACCCACCTTGTTCATCTCGGACATCAATGCCCGGCGGTCTCTGATAGGCGTTGTACGCTCTCTGCGGGACAACGAAGTCCCTGCTGCTGACTTGGGTCGCACCTTGTAAACTCGGACATCAATGCCCGGCGATCTCAGATAGGCGTCGTACGCTCTCTGCGGGACAACGAAGTCCCTATCTCTGTGCGGGACAACGAAGCCCCTGTTCCTGACCTGAGGCGTCGTACGCTCTTTGCGGGACAACGAAGTCCCTATCTCTGTGCGTGACCACGAAGTCCCTGTTCCTGCCTTGAGGCGTCGTACGCTCTCTGCGGGACAACGAAGTCCCTATCTCTGTGCGGGTCAACGAAGTCCCTGTTTCTGACTTGAGGCGTCGTACGTTCTCTGCGGGACAACGAAGTCCCTATCTCTGTGCGGGACAACGAAGTCCCTGTTTCTGACTTGAGACGTCGAACGTTCTCTGCGGGACAACGAAGTCCCTATCTCTGTGCGGGACAACGAAGTCCCTGTTCCTGACGTGGGTCCCTCCTTGTTAGCTTGGACATCACTGTCGGCCGACCTCTGATAGAGTAGGACGCAACGGAGGTAAGCCCCCCCAGCGTTAACCATCTCTCTTCCAGTCATGAGGCGGACACCTCACCAGTGCGGGTCGACTCGCCTCCTGCTCAGGGAAGGCCCTCCGCATGCTCGTCCGAGGGGCCCTGAAAGTCGCCACACATCGTGCAGATCCGAACCTAGTTACTGCAACAAGAGGGTACAAGATGAAAGAGCGAGCGTGGCCTCTAAGATCACGCAATAACAATGCGCGCGCGCTGGCGAATCGGACATAATTGAATATGAAGTCGAATCAAACGAGTGTACAGCGCGTGCTGACGCTCGGCGCTCCTTCCCACCCAAGGGCGCCGGTCGAGGGCATTCACCGAGATATTACCTGGCCATGGCGGAAAAAAGGAGCAAACCCACGTATCACCATATCGTAACAGCACGCCACACAGCCCGACCGGTTCGGAGCGCAGGCCGAAGCAGCGTCCGGAAGCCGCCAGTCACAGTCTCCATGGTACAAGCCGTAGGCCCGTAGAACACACAGGTCGACGAGGCGGCACAGCGTGAGCACTACTACTCCCAGTCACGCCACCACTCCACAGTTCAAGTCCCAACGAACGAACAGTCAAGGTCGAAACGACCGGCCAAGAACCAAAGCGGAGCTCGAACAGACACAACCTACTTCTGCCAGCTAAGAACTAAAACTGGGGTATGCTGGGTAATCTTGTACCGGATGTAAGGGGAGGCTATTCGGGTTTGGCATGGTCTATGGCGCCCCACTCCTGCCAACACCCCCTTATACGGACACAACCAAAATTTGGCTAAAATTAGGCCAGCTAAGAGCCATTTCCTAAGTGTAATACCATCGGTAATGTGTTTTGAGAAAACAAATAAAGATTCATTGATCCAATGTGTATGTTAGAGCTAAGTCTGTCTCGCAGGTGGACAGTGCTGGCAGAGGTTGACAAAATAATGGTTTGAAATGTATTCCTACAGTAGACCTGTATGAAGCCAATAATAACTTGCACCAAACTTTGCCTGTGACTGAGCCACCAGAAAACGATCCCTGCCTAATTACTGTTCCCCTGACTATTCCCTTCATGTGCAATGAAAACAAAATTGTTTGTTGGGACACTGATTTGGTGGTTTTTTAACCCATAAAATCATGGGGCTGATTAGAAGAAAAAAATGTGCTTATTGTCTTATGAAGTCTACACTACAGATTTTAGTTAAAGGGTGGTGTCAGAAGCTGTTCTGGCACCACCCTTGAACTATCATAGTCAAAATGTATGTCAAGCAACAGGTGTATCAGGATGAAAATGGTTAAGCATGTGTGTGTGTGTGTGTGTGTGGAGGGGGGGGGGGGGAGAGGGGCGGGGGGAAGAGGGGGAGGAGGAGGGGAGTCCTTTTAATCACCAACAAAAGCTTGAGACAATCTACATATTCTTTATATATACATATCCGGATATTCTGTTCCTTTCACATTATACCAACATTACCTGGCCCTGTCAGGCAGGAGTATAGTGATGCGGTTCCAGCCGGTGTGCAGGTCGGCAGTGTAGCTGGTCTCAGTGTAGTAGCTGGTACAGTGCAGGTTGGATGGCAGGCAAGCGGGCAGCAGCAGGCTCCAGGTCTGGCCTAAATCCAGTGAGAATTCCACATCTATGGCTGTAGGGATAAGAACAACATCAACATCAATCATAAGTCCTAGTGCGCAAAAGGCCATCAGGCTGATGTCGGCCGCCCTTGGCCTGCGTACGGGCCAATCACGGCCAATGTCTGCCTGATGGCCTTTTGCGCACTAGGAGTGCTAACAGGGCAAGAATAAAAAGAAAACATCACACTTTCAATTCCAACATGGAGTTGGACAAGTTCATTTCACTCACCCAATGAAACTTTCATAAGATATTCATGAGTGTGATGCACCCAAAAAAGAAAATGCTTGACTCGAAAGTGATACACAGTCTACTGATTAACTCAAGATGAAAACTGATGCAGTTTCTAGCCATCCTAGAGTTTCTTTCAAAAAACATAACTGGCTATTGAAGAAAATCTAGGATATCTAAAGGAACTCTCGGAAAACGCCTGAGGGATGGGGTGGAGTGTTTTTTTGGTTTTTTTTAGCCCAGAGATACCACCTTAAACAAACTATATCGAACTACGGGTATCACATTATAAAATGCTTATGAGAAGCATGGAAGATCGTGACAAATGTTATCGGGACATAGCAGGAGATGAGAATGGCAAACTGTTCACTAACTGTAGCAGTCCTCAGATGCTGTGCACCCCATGGAGAGATCAAACTGTAGCACTGTTCCTGGCTTGACGCTGACATCAGCTGATATGGCGTACCGCATCTGCTCAACACCTGAAAACAAAGAGGGAGAAGATCATCAGCCACAAACTGGTTGTCTTTCTTGATTGCTGCGCTTATCAGCAAGAATTATGGAGAGAACTGTGTTGTCATCCTTTTTTCCTGAAAATTAGTGACTGATGCACACTGGTTGTCTTTCTTGATTGCTGCGCTGATAAGTGCAGCAATCAAGAAAGACAACCAGTGTGAATCAGTCACTTATTTTCAGGAAAAAAAGGATATCAGTGCAGCAATCAAGAAAGACAACCAGTGTGCATCAGTCACTTATTTTCCTCAGAAAAAAGGATATCAGTGTAGCAATCAAGAAAGACAACCAGTGTGCATCAGTCACTAATTTTCAGGAAAAAAGGATATCAGTGCAGCAATCAAGAAAGACAACCAGTGTGCATCAGTCACTTATTTTCCTCAGAAAAAATGATATCAGTGTAGCAATCAAGAAAGACAACCAGTGTGCATCAGTCACTTATTTTCAGGAAAAAAGGATATCAGTGCAGCAATCAAGAAAGACAACCAGTGTGCACCAGTCACTTATTTTCATGAAAAAAGGATATCAGTGCAGCAATCAAGAAAGACAACCAGTGTGCATCAGTCACTTATTTTCAGGAAAAAAGGATGACAACACAGTTCTCTCCATTACCAGCACCTATTCCTTACTAGTCTTATCTTACCCTGTCTTTTGTGTCTTGGTTTATTGCAGACAATGGGAGACAAGGCACCTGTCAAACTTAAGTCAAACCTACGGAGCAGATTGATAGCGGTTATCAGTGTGGTGGACACCTTGACAGGTTTGACTGATCCAATGTGGCGGCCGCCTATACACACTCGCAATGTACAGAAATACTGTACAGGTAAATGGCTCACATTTTAGAATTGTTTGCCATACACTATTAATTCCTTTAATCCAGACCAAAAAGGTGACTGCCAAGCGTGTAATATGCAAAGAAGTACCCAACGGAGAAGAAACACGCTTAGAAAAGACGGGTACAACACAATTTATTAATATTTCGGGTAAATACCCTTTGTCAAAATAGACAAACAAACAAACAGAGAGATTAGCCGCTACTTATCTTCATTGGCAGAAGGAATGTCATTCCTTCTGCCAATGAAGATAAGTAGCGGCTAATCTCTCTGTTTGTTTGTTTGTCTATTTTGACAAAGGGTATTTACCCGAAATATTAATAAATTGTGTTGTACCCGTCTTTTCTAAGCGTGTTTCTTCTCCGTTGGGTACTTCTTTTCTTTTATTAATTCCTTTGCATATCTGTAGCGGTTTTAGTTGCGACATGAACCACTACCAACACACAAAGGGCTAACAAGTTGCATCAGATGGATTAACTTTAGTAGTTAATGTAATTACTGTTTGCTTATTATTTTGTGGTCGTTTTCCCAAGTATTCAAAACCATAAAGTTCACTGATTTGATTCCATACTGGCAAAGTGCAGGGCCTGCATGGGAGAGTCACACACGGACTCCACGGTCCCCCCCGGGTACATGAGCCAGGAGGAGTCGCGGGGGGACGTGGCTTCATCCTGCAGCATCTCCTCCCCGTAGATGTCACCACCAATGTAAATCTGCACAACAACACATCACATAATTATATTCTGATGAGCAAAAGAAATGTGACATTTTTGGAATCATCGGAAACACTACACTAGACAGTAGAAATGAAACAAACCTGAAGGTCTTATAATCATCAGGTATCTATCTGTACACCAAGCCTGACCTTGTGGTTGATAGAATCTGAGAGTCAACTGACAAACTTACTGATCCACTGTGACCTTGATCTCTGGGTGAGGTGACTCGAACTGGTGCTGATTTAGAAAAATTAATTTTTCTCTAAAATGTATTTTTTCGAAAAATACTTACCGATGACATGACTGTCTGGAAATAGTCTACTTGCTTACCAATTTTAACCTAAGACCCAAAGGGTCCCCCCAGGAGGCTCTCGGGGATCCCTAACAGGGACGAGAGTAGCCTCCCCTGCCCATCCGGTCACATGCCCGGTGGTGTCTCCTTTAGCCAGTTGTCTACGGAGTTACCAGCGGCAAGCGGGGAGGAGGGAGGGACCTCCGAGTCATGTCATCGGTAAGTATTTTTCGAAAAAATACATTTTAGAGAAAAATTAATTTGTTTCCTCAAAACACATTACCGATGACATGACTGTCTGGAAGAATGCCAAAAAGGAGGAGGGTGCCGCAGAATCCCTTTCTGAAACCTCATTAGGGACGAAGACGGTCCGTCACTCCTGATCACACACTCCCGACAATTTTAGCGAAGTGCATACCTAAGGCGCCAGGGGCGCCTGGGGGGAGTGCTGTGCAGCAGAGATGTCGCCCACCAGAGAGAGGTTGTCGCGCTGGACTGTCAGGTCGCGGAGGTAGAAGCGGGCAAAGGTGGTTTCGGCCCGCCATCCCACTGCAGCCACAATGTCCTTAACCGCGCAGTTGCGGTCAAAGGCGAGACTTGCGGCCATAGCGCGAACTTCATGGGCGCGTATCCTGAGGGCCTCGGCTCCCTGTGGGGAGAGGTCGCAATAGGCGGACCGTATTACCCAGCGGAGCCAGGAGGAGATCGTTTGGGCAGAGATGTCAGTTCTGCCGGCGGTCAGAAGCAAAAAGAGACGAGTCCGTCCCCTCCGTACGGACTTGGAGCGACGCAGGTAGATACGGAGTGCACGCACCGGATCTTGCTGCCGAGTCTCCCGAGGAAGGTCCAGCCCCTTAAGCGGGCGAATAGCGATGACCTGAGGCGCCGTCAAGGGAGATCTAGTCTTAGCGAGAAAGGACGGATCCGGGAGAAGCTGAATGGAGCCATCCACCCGGAACTGCAGGCAGGAAGGGCGAGACGAGAGCGCGTGGAGCTCGCTGACGCGGGCTGCCGTGGCGAGGGCCACCAGGAAGCAGGTCTTCCGAGTCACGTCCGTGAAGCTGGCCAGATGGAGCGCTTCGAAACGGTCCGAATTCAGCCAGGTGAGGACCCAGGGGAGGTCCCAGCGTGGAACGAGGGAGCGGGAAACCGGACGCTGCAAGCCGAAATGCGCCATAAGGTCGGCCAGGTCCTTGCAGGCACCAGGGTCGGGACGGCCGAGGTGACGGTAGGTGTCGGCAATCATGGAGAGATAGCCACGGATCGTGATGGGAGCCAAACCTTGGTCATGGAAGAGCCAAAGGAAGAAGTCCGCGAGCTGAGGGGTCGTCAGATCGACGGGGGAGAGACGACGGTCAGAACACCAGGCACGAATCACTCGCCACTTTCCCTCGTAGACACATCTGGTGGAAGGTCTGCGGGCTGAAGCGATAGCGTCCACTGCCGCACTCGAGAAGCCTCTAGCGGAGAGGGCGTGCCACACAATCGCCAGGCATGTAGGAGAAGTCGCTCGGGGCAGGGGTGGAAGAGCGGCTGGCGGGGCTGCTTGAGCATCGTGCGAGGGGTGGGAAGTGGAAGGGGCGGATCCGTGGCGAGACTGAGCAGGTCGGTGGTCCAAGATCTGTCCCAGGAGAACGGGGCCACCAGGAGAAGGACTGCGTTGCACCCCCGGAGCTTGAGCAGGACTTTGGGGACCAGGACCGTCGAAGGGTAGGCGTAGGCAACTAGTCCGTCCCAAGAGATCGAGAGCGCATCGACCGCCCAGGCCAGCGGGTCGGGAATCGGGGAGACGAAGAGGGGAAGCTGGTGGTTCCACCTGGTGGCGAAGAGGTCGACAAGGGGAGTCTCCCAACGCTCGCAGATCAGGCGAAAGATGTCCCGGCGCAGGGTCCATTCTGTGTGAAGAAGCTGGCCCCGCCGAGAGAGGGAGTCTGCCAAAACGTTCAGGTGACCTGGAATGTGACGGGCTCGTAGGGAGATGCCGCGGTCCTCGCACCAGCGAAGGAGTCGGTAGAGAAGGATGCAGAGGTCGGGCGAGCGAGTCCCTCCCTGCTTCTGTATGTAAGCGACGACCGTGGAGTTGTCGGAGAGGACAAGGAGGTCCTGCGTCCGAAGATCGGGTTCCCAAGCGCGGAGGGCCTGCCAAACCGCATTCAGCTCCAGCCAGTTGATGTGCCGCGAAGCCAGGTCCTCGTTCCAGCGGCCGGCCGCATAGCGAAAACTCGGGAGAAGGTGAGCACCCCACCCGGCGAGACTGGCATCGACGCAGAGAGAGAGATGGGGCAGTGGTGAGGTCAGGGGAATCCCGGAGTCGAGCCAAGAAACGCCCGTCCAGCGAAGCAGATGGGGCCGCAGCATAGGGGGTATCGGCACCAGGGAGGAGAGATCGCCGGAGGACGGTCTCCAGTGGAGGAGAAGATGCAATTGAAGAGGACGAGAGTACAGACGACCGAGGGGAAGGAGATCTGCCGCAGCACTCATCAGGCCGAGGAGCTGGAGCCACACCCTGGCGGGGACAGCCGCTTCCTGAGCTACCAGACGGGCGAGATCGGCGAGTTTCTGGATCCGCGGCTCGGGAAGACGCACTAGGTTGCGGTCGGTCACAAACTCCATCCCCAGGTGCACGAAGTGGCGAGAGGGAATGAGGTCGGACTTGCCGGCGTTGACCAGGAAGCCGAGGCGAGATAACAAGAGTAGAAGCGCATCCCTGTCCAGGAGAAGAGAGGCCACCGACTGGTTCCGCACAAGAAGGTCGTCCAAGTAGTTGGAGATCGGGCTGGAAGAAGAACGACGGGCTCTGGCTACCACGGCGTTCATGATCCGCGTAAACACCCACGGACTGAGGTTGAGACCGAAGGGGAGGGCCCGAAACTGGAAAACAGTCCTGTCGATGGCAAAGCGGAGGTACCGGCGGGAGGCAGGATGGATTGGGACGTGCAGGTAGGCATCGGACAGGTCCAGGCTGACGGCGAAGTCCATGGGCTGGACGGCAGCACGAAGGGACCTGGCTGTCTCCATCCGGAAGGACGGGGCGGCGATGAACCGATTCAGGGCGGAGAGATCGATGATCGGCCTCCACTTGCCTCCAGGCTTGGGGACTACGAATAGTCAGCTGTAGAAGGCGGGGGAGTCGTGGCAGGCGACGACCTCCGTAGCGGCTTTCTGGAGAAGAGCAGCGACTTCTCCGCGAAGGGCATCGGCCTTGGGCGGATCTGACGGAATCTCGGTCCACAGGGGGGAGCGCCGAAGCGGGGGCGGGGAACGAAAGGAGATGAGAAGACCGTCTGAGACAATGGAGAGGATCCACGGGTCGTCCAGAAACAGGGAGCGCCAGACGTCTCCGTGCAGGGCGAGCCTCCCGCCGACAGGCGACCCCGAAGCGGTTGGCGGGGGCGGAGGCGAGCAGAAGTCAGGGGGCCCTCCCACGCCCAGGGTGGCGGGCGGGCTTGGGTCAGGCCGGGACGGCAGGACGGGCAGGACGGGCGCGGCCAGGACCGGGCGCACGGGAAGAGGAGAGAGGACGGGAGGCCGAGGCGGAGGCAGGGGCCGTCGCGGAGGGTCTGACGAACCGCAGGGCGCGACCCGAGGCCTTGCGGGTTGGCGGAAAGCGAGACGAGGGGGCGCTGGGCCAACGGTCCTTGTTAGCTTCCTTCAGGGACTGCCAGGAAGGGCCGAAGAGGAGCGGAGTGCCGACCGGGGCCCGGCGGAGCTGGGATTTCACATCACGGGGAATACCCGGGCAGGACTGGAGCACCACATCACGCCGCATCAAGTCACAGTTGGCGGCCGCTGCCATGGCGTTGACGGACGAATGGTAGGCCACTCGGTTGGCTGCAACTGCCAAGGTGTGAAGATCCGACAGCAGGGGCGGAGCGGAGGGAAGCCAGGCTGCCTCGATACGGTTAATGAAGGCTTGTGTGAGGAGCTCCAAAAAACCTGAACAAGCGAGGGCGTTTCGGACGAGTGAGGCGGTACGTTCCAGGCCGCGAGGCAGGACACGGTTGAGCTGGGAAGAGCTGCCGGCGAGCACCAGCGCAGGCGGATCCACCGGAGGCAGCGAGCACGAGAAGGATTGCGAGTGGCTGGCGTACCAGGACTGCCGAAAGGCGATGTCGACACCGGAAGGCCAGCGGCGGTCAGAGAAGAAGTCCGAGTCGGAAGCAGAATCTCGCTGGAGGTGCGCAGACAGGGCGTCCGTTAGGTCGTGGAAGGCAGGCGGCTGGGGAAGCGACTTGAATTTCTTAACCTGCCGAGCAGCGTCCACAAAGGCGGCCGCTTTCCTCTTCAGCGGTGGGGAAGGTGGGCAGGAATCCGCAGGAAGGCACGCCGCGATGAGACGGGCGGCGTCGTCCAAGGCTCGGAGAGTCTCGCCACGAGGAGTGGACAGGGTAGCTGGAGACGCTGGATCCTCCACCTGAGAGGGCGAACGGCTGCCGGACTCAAGCAAGGCCGACACGGAGTCCTCCGGCAGCAGGCTTAAGGTCTTTCCATCGATGGCAGGCGATGGCGGCGGGGAAGACCGAAGCACAGGAGGTAAACCGACGCGCGCAGGCGGTGGAGGAGGAGCCGAGGGGCTACGCTGACGCCGGCGCGGGGAAGAAAGAGGCGAAGGGCGTCGGGAACGAGGAGAGCGTCGATCCCGATGAGAGCTACTGCGCCGAGAACGAGGCGGAGTCCTGTCGTCTCTACGACTCCTACGAGAGGAGTGCGGTGAGGGGCGCCGAGAGGAACAGCGCTGCGGAGAACGGCTGCGCCGACGGGAGGCATAAGAGGAAGTCGAGCGAGAGGACGACGAATGCCGGGGGCTACGTCTCCTATCCACGCGATGAGGGCTAAGCCGACGGTCGACATCATGGTGCCTGGAAGAACGGGGACGGTCTCTTCTGTCCCGAGGAGGAGGAAAAGGTGACAACTGTCGCGGTGCCCGGGGCTCAAGGAGGGAGGCACGTTGCGGACTAGCAGCTGGGGCCGAAAGGCCACGGTGAAGGGTAGAAGGCGACGACGGTCGCGGTGCCCGGGGCTCATGGAGGGGGGCACGTAGCCGGCTAGGCGACTCGCCGGAGGAGTCAGCGGGCTTAGGAGGGGGGCCATAAGGCCAACACGTCTAGTAACAGGCGACAAGGGTCGCGGTGCCCGGGGCTCAAGGAGGGGGGCACAACTAAACGGAGAGGCCGAAAGGCCGACGCGTGTATCGACGAGCGACAAAGGTCGCGGTGCCCGGGGCTCAAGGAGGGGGGCACGGAGCCGGCTTGGCGACTCGCCGGAGGAGTCAGCGGGCTTAGGGGGGGCCACAAGGCCCACGCGTCTACTAACAGGCGACAACAGTCGCGGTGCCCGGGGCTCAAGGAGGGGGGCACAAAGCCGGCTTGGCGACTCGCCGGAGGAGTCAGCGGGCAAGGGCGGTGCGGACACCGTAGCAGGAATAGTCTTACCAGGCAGACGAGGCGTGCGTTTCTCCACTTCCGAGGAGGGGAGCTTGACTGGGTCCCGGCGTGCTGTGACAGGTCGCTCGCGCCGGTAGAACCTCCAAAGCTCCGACCAACGAACCTCCGGCCACGAAGAGCAGACAGCGCAGGCGAGGTCCGAGGAGCAGCCACAACACGGAAGACAGACTTCATGCCGGTCACTAGGCCACTGAAAGTCGCCGCATCGGGGACAGGTGCGCACTTGATGACTGCAACACAAACCCAAAGATGAAAGGCGACCGGTGGCGGGAACTAACCCGCCTACATAACTTCCGAACCAGGTAAACGAGTGAAGCTCACGACGAAACGCGAGAGAGAACCAAAAAGTTCGAGACGAGACCGACGTCCGGCCCAACCGGGTGAGACGCAGGCGGCGGCCGAGACGTTACCTTTCCATGGCGGAGCGCCGAAGCACAAACCACCGTGAGCGATGGAAGCCGAGAAGCAGAAGAAGGCCCCAGGCCCAGCTAACAGCACGAGGCACAGACGAGGGCTAGCAGAGAAGGAGGCGACGCCAGAAGCAGAGACGAGTGTCTAGGCGAAGACAGGCCGGTAAGGACAGTCGAACCGTACACAGCTTACGCAGGGTCAGAGGCTCAGAAAAACGCGTGCGTACGCTAACAGCGAAGTAGACAACTGGCTAAAGGAGACACCACCGGGCACGTGACCGGATGGGCAGGGGAGGCTACTCTCGTCCCTGTTAGGGATCCCCGAGAGCCTCCTGGGGGGACCCTTTGGGTCTTAGGCTAAAATTGGTAAGCATGTAGACTATTTCCAGACAGTCATGTCATCGGTAATGTGTTTTGAGGAAACAAGTTTTGCCACAAAGTATCCTTGGGCCATTTTGAACTCTGTGCCTTAACCCTTTCCATCCTGATACACTACCACTTGAAATTAATTTGACAATGATAGTTCAAGAGTGGTGCCAGAATAGCTTGGCGCCTCAGGCGCCAAGCTATTCTGGCACCACTCTTGAACTAAAATGGTTGATCCATCTCCTATTCTATAATGTAGCCTTCAAAAGACACTAAGCAAATTAAAAAACAAAACAAATCAGCCTCAAGATGCAATGGGTTAAACAGTCTCCAAGAAAATGCCAACGTTAAAGCTTACGATCGATGACAGATGACTGATGACTGGCAGATGACGGATCGTGCCAATATACAATCACTTTTGCTATTGCATGTGTGCCAAAACAGCTGCAAGTGACAGTTTACGAGTTTGCACTGGTGGTGACTTTTCCTGAAACAGCAGAAATCTCTGACAAACAGCATGCTAACCTGGTCAACCGCCCAATTCTCTGTGTGCGTGCCGTCACGGGAGGGTTGCCACCAGCGCACCTGAGTGGCGTTGGTGTGCGCACGGGGGGGCAGGTGCACAGACAAGTAATGCACCAGGTTGCTCTCATTGTGGAAGTCAAACTGCTCGATGGTGATCCAGTGCACACCTCCGTCCACCGAGTACTGCAGGTATAATGAGGGAGACATCCCCACCCTTGGCCCACAACCCAGCTTGGCAAAGAACTGCACTGTGCTGTAACACATCGAACGTCATGTCACTAACAGCGGGGCACATTTACACATAAGCATCAGCTCAGAAATAATACAGAAAAATGAAAAATTTGCTTCTGATTTTTTTTTTTTTTTTTAAAGTTGTGATGTTGGTAAAAGGCTCTAATATATACTGACGAGCAAAAGAAATGCAACATTTTTTGAATCTTCGGAAATACTTTAAATGTCTCATTTCTTTTGCTTGTCAGTATAGATCATAAAAATAAGAGTTATTGTCCTTGTGTTCCATATAACGGGATTTTATCAACATCTCAACTATCTGTACAATACAATGTAATTGTACATTTCACACTGCCAAGCTAATCAGTCAGTACAACTGAGCAGTCACGGATGATCCATCTCGTGTGCTTTCCTGTAGTATGTACCAAACTTTGTTGAGATGATTCCAGTAAATAGTGCTTAGAAGGTGGTTCCAAATCTGAACTAAGTGCTACAGACAAAGCAGGTGAGATGGATCAGCTGTGACAGTTTGAACGTGGTTCTGGAAGTAGGACGGCTAATGATAACGTGTCTGACCTGACACGTGTGAGGTCAAGGGGTACGGTGGTCAGCTCCCTCTCCCCAGGCCGGGTCTGCACCAGACTGGCACCAGTGAACACTTCCCCGCACTGCCTCGACCTCTGACCTCCCGACCACACCCACCAGTGCTTCTCATCAAGGTCATGGCTGGCTGATTACACATGATAAAACACAAAACATGGAGGGTAAAATGTTCAGGTACCCATTAACCCTTTGGATGTCGGTAGTTGTTTTAGTCACGATGATTCCTGTCAGAATCATCATTGCAACTAAAACCACTACTGACATCCAAAGGGTTAAAACTATCAATCCAGTAAGCAAAAGGTCCTTGGAATTATGCTGGCTGCTGCTGGCTCCTTGTATGGATCCAACAGCCACCTATGGACCTTCTGCTCACTGGGATCTGACAATATCTAGAAGACTGAATTTTCCTGCAGTAGTCATGGCCTAAGTTGCAACATACAGACCAAAGAGTTTGCACTCCAAGGCAAGGCAAGGATTTTACTTGAATCTGGTGAATGGTGAATGCGTTTCACTCTCCCTGATACAACCTGAACACTAGATTCAAATTCACTTTTAGAAGTAAATTGTTCAATGTAGAAAGAGAAATTTCCTTCCACCAGACACAAACCAATTTTATTTTGCCTACTATTTTATTTACAAGACTATTTTATCTATTGCATGTAGGTAAACACTCTACATATTAGTAATAATAGTAACAATAAGCATAATAATAACAATAATAATAATTACTAACTTAGGAGAATTTACTCAACTGTAAAATCTCAGAAGAGCTCGAGGCATAACATTTAATTAATAAGTTATATATATTTATATATAAAGATTATGACACAATATAAAATGAACCAATTAAGCACACACACACACACACACACACACACACACACACACACACACACACACACACACACACACACACATCAACACTGATTTGAAGGCAGGCAGAGCTCATGTACCACCAATATGGTACTGGATGTTTCTTTCATACATACATTCTGGATGTGCGTTTGCTTATTTTTTTTCTGGAATGTAGTTTCACCATATGCAATAGCATTAATAGCCGTCAATACTGACTGTCAAGAAGTGGACGTGGCTGTAGGTCCCCACGACGTGGGGGGATGGTGTTGTCCAGGTAGAAATCCTCCTTCAGATAGGTGGGGAGGGGGTGCTCTGGCATGCAGGTCGGGCCCACGTAGCCTGCGTCACACAGACATGCCATGCCCCCCAGACACGCCCCATGACCTTGACAGTGGTCAGTGCATGCCATGCCAATGTACACGTTGTCCAGCCCCCATTCTGGGGCAAAGTCATGGTCCGGAACCTGGCCCTGGTACCACCGGAACCTCACTGACCTGCACAAGGTTATATGGAGGCAGTTTAACTATTTGCGCGTGTATAACCAAGCAGCCAGCAAACAATGCATAAATATTTACACACTGTTTGCTGGTTGCTTGGTTGCACAATGCTTAACATCCCACCAGTAACAAAACTTTCTCAGGAAATGCCTGCACTGCACCTTAAAAACAAAACAGAATACTGAATGTATGTTGCCAACTAGTCTAAAATGCAAAAGAGGTCTAAGACATGTAAAGTGCGCTGCATCTTCATGCCAGATTATTGAACTTAGTTTACAAAAAAGCAAAGTTTAAAAAAAGTTACCACTATAAAAATATGTACAAGAAAATGCGTTCAAAACAAACACATAACTTATCATCTCTTAGGTGCAGCAAACCATTTAGCAATCCATTTAGCAACACTGATCTACTATTAAGGACTACAGGCGACCCCCACAGTAGGGAATATCTAAAAATTAATTTTTCTCTAAAATGTATTTTTTCGAAAAATACTTACCGATGTCATTACAACAATGGAACAACCTATAGCTAGCGTAATTTTAGCCCAAAAACTTACGATGTGTACCTTTAGGGCCAGGGGAGGCCACCAGGGGTGCCGTGACCTGGTACCCGGGTAGCCTCCCTTCCCACCCGTTACGGGTAACAGCCCGAGCAGCCAAGCCACACCAGTTCTTTCGTTTAGCTGGCGAGCGGCAAGCGGGGCAGGTGGGAGGGCCATCCGAGTAATGACATCGGTAAGTATTTTTTGAAAAAATACATTTTAGAGAAAAATTAATTTGTTTCCTCAAAAACATTACCGATGTCATTACTACAATGGAGAATCGCGAAGAGGAGGAGGGTGCCGCATAACCCAGTGCCTGACTGAGCCAGCCAGCCCCGTCCTCCCCGGCGCCATCTCCCGATAATTTTAGCTAAAGGGTTACCAATGGCACCAAAGGTGCCGGGAGGGAGTGTTGCGCCGCCGCGATGTCCCCCACCAGGGCCAGGTTGTCTCGCTGGCCCACCAGGTTACGGAGGTAGAACCGGGTGAAGGTCGACTTGGTCCACCAGCCTACGGCAACCAGAGTGTCTCGGACAGCGTAGTAGCGGTCAAACGTAACGCTAGCAGCCATGGCTCTGACCTCGTGGGCCCGGAAGAGTAGCCGCTTGGCAGCGTCGGGGCAGAGGTCCTGGTTGGTGGAGCGCATCACCCATCTAGCCAGGAAGATCGTCTGGGCTGAGATGTCTTATCTACCTGGGGACAGAGAAAACAAAAAGAGGCGGGTGCGTCCCTGGCGTAGCGGCTTGGTACGGTGTAGGTACACGCGTAAGGCTCTCACCGAGTCCTGTTGTCCGACTTCCTCGTAGGAGTCGATCGGCGTAAGCGATCGCACAGTGATCACCTGTGGGGCCGACAGCGGGGACTGGTTCAGGGCCAAGAAGGCCGGGTCCGTTAGTAGCTGCACGGGGTCATCCGACCTGCACTACAGGCAGGCGGGGGCGCGGAAGGCGCGGGCAGCTCACTCATTCTGGAGGCTGTGGCTACGGCGAGCAGAAGCAAGTCTTCGTGTAGCGTCGGCCACGCTTGCTAGGAGAAGCGGCTCGAAACGCTAGCGTTCATCCAGAAGAGTATCCAGGGTAAATCACAGCGCGGGATCAGGGAGCGGAGGGCAGGTCGCTGTGTGCCGAAGAGGGCCATAAGGTCAGCGAGGACGGTACACTGTTGGGTTCCGCTCGGCCCGGGTGCCGGTAAGCGTCGGCAATCATAGGGAGGTAGCCCCTGAGGTGATCGGTGCCAAGTGCTGTTCGGCGAAAGCCAGGAAGAACTCAGCCAGCGGTGGGGAAGTCAGATCGGTAGTGGCGAGGCGACGGAGGTCGCACCAAGCTCCCAGTACTCTCCACCTTCCCTCGTAGACACGCAGGGTCGAGGGTCCATGGCCTGAAGCAATAGCTGTCACTGCCTCACTCGCGAACTCCAGCGGCGAGGGCTTCCCATCTCCAAGCGTGTAGCAGGAGTCTCCCAGAGCACGGAAGTAGAGCGCCTGGCGCGGTAGCTAGAGCATCGTGTGAGGAGCGGGAAGCCGGAGTGAGGGGCCCGTGGCCAGGTTCAGGAGGTCGGTGGCGCAGGATCTGGACCAGCAGAACGGCGCCCCCAGCAACAGGATTGCGTAAAATCCCAGCGCTAGAGAAGCACCTTGGGGACAAGGACTGAGGGAGTAAGCGGGAGTGCAGGGGCCGTCCCAGGGAAGGGGGAGCGCAACGGCCGCCCAGGCTAGGGGTTCCGGGACGGGTGAGACGAGGAGGGGGGAGCTGAAGGTACCACCCTGTTGCGAAGAACGAAGGGGGGGGGGGGGGGATCTCCCACATGGCGCAGAACATCCGGGCGACGTCCGGGCGAAGCGCCTCTTCCTCTTCTTCTTCTCACTTGGCGCGGAGACGCTGACCGTGCCAGGAGGGGGAGCCCGCAAGAACAAGCAGGTGGCCGTGAAGTATCTCACTCGGGGAGAGACGAGGCGATCCTTGCACCAACGGAGGCGCTGGTAAGAAGAAGGCATAGGAAGGGGAGCAGGTCCCGTCCTGCTTCTGAACGTAGGACACACCAGCGGATTCGTCGGAACGACGATCAGGTCCTGATGTCCGAGAGCCGGTTTCCAAGGGAGGGGAGCTGCCATATCGCCTGTAACTCCAACCAGTTGAAGGCATGACCGCAAGGACCGGTGGACAGCTGCCGGAAGCCGTGGCACGTCGGCAGCAGGTGTGCACCCAAGCCGGAACGGCTGGCGTCGACGCAAGGGACAACTGGGGGGGGGGGGGGGGGGGGGGCGAAGGAGAGGAACTCCAGGCGCAAGCCAGGCAGGGACCGCCTAGCGGCAGGGGAGTGGAACGAGCAAGGGAGGAGCCGGAAAGGGAGCCTCGATGCCTCCGGTCGAGGGCGCCAGCGAAGGAGATCCACCGCGGTGCTCACTAGGCCAGAGAACTGCAACCAGGGTCAGGCGGAGACTGTCTCCTGCTGTGCACGAAGACGAGCCAGGTTCGCCAACTTCCAGATCCTCAGTTCCGGGAGTCACACCTGACGAGATCCGTCAGGAACCCCAACCACGGCGTGCGAAGCGGAGGGACAGAGCGAGATCCGAGTTGCCTAAGACTACGAAGCCGCGGGTGTCGAGGAGGCCAGAAGGCGTCTCGTCGCTGGTCCCGGGAGGGTGCCGACCGGAGGTGCCGGAGCAGATCGTTGACGTAGTTCGAGGAGGGCTCGATGAAGTCCGCTCGGCCGCGGCGAAGACGCCGACCATGGGACGGGCGAAGACCCAGCGGAGGCGGCGGGCGACGGCGGAACGGTAAGGTTGAGGTCGGACGCCGCCTGAGGCCGTGCAAGGCCAGGCGGGGGCAGGGGCGGGGTCAGGGGGTGCGGCGGGTGGCGGAGACGCGCAGGGGAGGGCAGCAACGCCGGAAGGGCGGGTGTTGGGCGGGTCCAGCGATCTGCAGGGCGCGACCCAGGACCTCGCGGGTGGCTGGAAGCGGGAGGAGGTGAGGCGGGCCAACTAAGAATCTCAATGCATCCTTCACCGACTGCCAGGACCGAAGAGGAGGGGATGCCGAGCGGAGCCTGTCGCAGCTGTCTCCGCAGGTCCAGCGGGAGGTAGGGGCGGACGACGAGCACAGCAGGGCGTGGCATCGGAGCATCGAAGGCCTAAGCATTGACACGCCGCTCGGAAGGCAGGTCTTCTTCCCCACAGCCAGAGCGAGGAGGGGCCCTAACAGCGGCGAGAAGGAGAAGAGCCAGCTCCAGGTAGACGAGCGCTTGCTTGGCCAAGTCGAGGGGTCCAGGACAGGCGAGAGCGCCGTGGAGGGGAACGCCATCCGAATCTGACAGGGAGGAAGCAACGGCGCGAGGCGCGAAGTCCACCAGCTGCTGCTGAGCGGCAGGATCCACTGCGGAGAGGGCAGAAGAAAGGCCTGTGCATGTCCGGCATCCAGCTGCGCTGAAAGGCGATGTCCAACCCACCGGCCGGCGAAAGACGGCGACGAAGAACCCGCGTCGGAGCCTGAATCCTGCTGCAGGGGCGGAGACGGTGACACGAACCCTTGAACCTCGGGGCGTGGCAGGGACGAAACCTCTAGGGGAGAGAGCAACGTCCAAGCGGGCAATGGGGAAGGTGTCCGGGCTCGAGGAAGACGTGAGACAGTAGAGGCGCGGCGCGGCGCGTCGAGCGAGGAAAGGGTCTCCGTCCTGGGCGTCCTAGACGCAGGGTCAAGGGCGTAGAAGAGAGCGCGCGGAGGTTGAACGGAAGGAGGGAGCCGAGTCGGAATCCGCCGAAGGCTGCTATCCACATCGACGGGCGAAGCAGGAGGCCGACGCACCAGGAGCTGGAGAGGCGGAAGCCGGCGTCAGACCGGGTGGCTAGACCGACAAGTGGAGCGTCCGTACGAAGGAGGGCGGAGCACGTGTCCGACGGCGCGAAGGGGAGGGGAGTGGGGAGGACGGGGAAAAGGGTGCCGGGGAAGGAGAGGGGGAAAGACGAGGCCGGAGGGCAAGCAGCACGGACGACCCAGGAGGACATCGACCGGAGGGGGCGGCGACTTCGCGAAGCTGAAGTGGCAAGCGAAGGGGAGGCGAGAACCGAAGACGCCGGGCTGCGGGTCCGGTGTAGGACGCCGAAGTCCGAGGGGGCATACGCAGGCGAGGGGCGAGGAGCTGAGTCCAGGCGGTCGCGAACCCATAGTTGCATGTCGAGGGTCGTACGCAGAAGCCGAGGCTTCTCATGTCTCTTATCTATCTTCTTCCGGTGTCGGAGAGAAGAGGCGTTCAGTTCTGACGGAGGACTTGTGAGGCTTGGGTTCCGCAAGGCGGGGCGAGCTAGCTCGCTGCAGACCTGGCTCGAGCGAGCTGGTGCGCAAGGGGGGGATCAAGGCGTCCCCCAATGTAGAGTGTAGGGGTTTGTTTTCCGCAGAGCGGGGCGAGCAGACTCGCTGCGGACCTGGCTCGAGCGAGCTGGTGCGCAAGGGGGGATCAAGGCGTCCCCCAATGTAGAGTGTTGGGGTTTGTTTTCCGCAGAGCGGGGCGAGCGGACTCGCTGCGGGCCTGACTCGAGAGAGTGGGTGCGCAAGGGGGGAGCCTTGTATGCCGCCCCCCACCGGCAGCGAAGTGTGTTCCTGCTGAATCCGGGGCCGAAGCATGCTTGCGGAGACGGGTGGACTGTCATGCCGTAGGCTCCGCAGCTGGGTGTCCCAAGGTCCTCTACCCACAGCGCAGACATCACGGGAGGGTCCCGAAGCGTAGCCAGCGCTGGGGAGGTACATCGCATGCTTGTAACTCGGCCACTGCAAGTCGCCACATGGTGTGCAGATGCGGGCTTGAGCACTGCAACATAGAGTGAAACAACGAAGCGACTGGTCCTAGTAGAAGGCCACTTTCCCTGAAACTAGATAGTTAGTTATCTGGGTTTAACGCCGAGCAGGCGACTAAGGCCATCTCACAGCGGTCCCTGAAAAACCGCTCACACTTCACCCTTCCCCACTATCCTGTTCTGAGCAATATCGCTTTCCTAAAAACAAGCAACGATATAGCAAGGATGCCGGCGCACGCCGCCAGAGGCGCGGCGCTGGCAAACATCGAGACCTTACCTGGACATCTCGCAAGGGACAGGGGAAGGTAGCACCTGTAGTTGAAGAAGAAGAAGAAGAAGCGCCCACGCGGCAGAGGCCCAGAAGCATCTAGGAAGAGGAAGGCTGGGTCCACGACGAAGGTCCCTGCTGTCCAACCGGCGAAGCCGACGTAATCTCTCAAGCCGGAACCGGTGCAGGACAGCGCTCGCACGAGGGACGAAGACCGGCCCCACGGCCCAGGGACCTATCTTCCGGCAGCGACGCAAGAAGCACCCGTGACACTTCTAAAGTCACAGAAGGCGACGCGCAGGCCGGGAACGAAGCCACGCTAACAAAGTCCAAGGGCTCCAAGAACCAACACAGCCATAGGTAGCACAGTAGAGGTCTAAGAACACGACCCTACGCTACAACACGGACAGAAGGTCCACTGACGAAAGTCCAAGTACTCTGAACCATACACAGCCGTCGGCACACACAAGGCCAGAAGTTCCAAGGCAAGGCGAAAGCACAGGCCGGGAACGAAGCTCACTGTCGAAAGTCCAAGTACTCTTGAACCATACACAGCCGTCGGTACACACAAGACCAGAAAGTTCCAAGGCAAGGCGAAAGCACAGGCCGGGAACGAATTCCATAGACGAAGATATTCAAGTACAGCCTGAACCATACACAGCTGCACAGCAGAGGGCTAAGCA
The DNA here is from genome assembly GCA_036245525.1 of Semisulcospira habei. Lineage (NCBI taxonomy): Eukaryota > Metazoa > Mollusca > Gastropoda > Semisulcospiridae > Semisulcospira > Semisulcospira habei. Next base: position 157,618,907 of record BTPG01000003.1, read on the forward strand.
AACACGTCTATACGCTGCAAGCTAAAGGAAAGAACTGGTGTGGCTTGGCTGCTCGGGCTGTTACCCGTAACGGGTGGGAAGGGAGGCTACCCGGGTACCAGGTCACGGCACCCCTGGTGGCCTCCCCTGGCCCTAAAGGTACACATCGTAAGTTTTTGGGCTAAAATTACGCTAGCTATAGGTTGTTCCATTGTAGTAATGACATCGGTAATGTTTTTGAGGAAACAAAGGAAAAGACAGGCCAGTGGTCCAAAGGGGGACAGAACCATAAGCCCGAGAAAAGCGATGAAAACCCACCCCTGTGAGGCTAAGCAGGGTGACCCTGGAAACTGAATAGTAGTTAACCCATTTAGCCTTGAGGCCCGACAACAGCACATGCACTGACCATGATAATTCAAGGGTAGTGCCAGATTAGATGGCGCCAAGCTAATCTGGCACTACCCTTGAATTATCATGGTCGATCCAGCTCCTGCAACTGGTATATAGTTGTTGGGTGGCATCTCATAAAATTGAGAGATGTGGCTGAGGTGATAAGCACCCCCCCCCCCCCCCCACCTTCATTTTTGGTCGTTGCATGAACCAAGATTTTAGAAACAAATATATATGTACGTACAGTGGCAGGGAAGGGGTTAAGGGGTGAGCTGCACTGCTTGGGTTTAGTAATACCCCTTACTAATACCTGACTAAAATCGCCAGCAGTCGGTTTCACTGCCCAGATCAGGGAGACATCGATCAGAACGCTTGTCTCATTCAAACACAAATGCAGTTCACACTTCAAAATTGTTCACGATAACTTGCAACTGACATAAAACCACCAACCTCCACTTTTAACTCATATCATACTGAGGCTAAAAGCTTCAAATTGGACGCTGCCATATGCAAGCTTCATTATAGTACTTACAGATAAGGATATAGACCAATGGCTTTAGTTCAAGGGTGGTGCCAGAATAGCTTGGCACCTAGAGACGCCAAGCTATTCTGGCACTACCCTTGAACTATTTTAGTCAAACTTATTTCACACACTGGTGTATTCCGAATGATAAGGGTTAACTTACCCACACAACGCTTTTGGCCATGATTACCGAGTACAAAAGTTTGCTGGAAATGTGTTTAGGAAATGTTTATGGAGATTGTAAAATATTGCAGAAAAATTCTTATCTACACTGCACTGACCCACAAATATGGAGATTGTCCAGAGGCACAATGATGCGTCTCCAGTACGAGGAGCTGCCACCATAGTATAGTGAGGAGGGCAGGGTGGCATCAAAACACCGCGCCAGGCAGGTCTCGGCACAGTTAGGCACCACCAGCGCCCATGTAGTGCCACCATCAGCGGAGTACTCCAACCTCACTGGATACTTGGACGTGGGCTCCGATCCACAGCCTACATTGATCTGCAGAGCAAACAAGCATAGGACAGTCAGGAAAGGAAAACACCTGCCGACACATTATTACATTAACTCTTTGGTTGTCAGGAGCATGTGTGGTCAAGGTGATTCCTGCAGGAGTCACCTCGACCAAACACACTACTGACAGCCAAAGAGTTAATGTAATAATGTGTCTTTTAGAGTTCTTTTAGAGCTATGGGCGCATTTCCTGAATTTTAGAAGTGTTACTTAACGACTATGTACCACTTGCAGGAGGTGGATTGACCATGATAATTCAAGGGTAGTGCCAGATTAGCTTGGCGCCTCAAGGGTGTTGGTGGTGAAAGGGTTAAATCATGCACACATAATAATCACTAGCAACAATTGGACATATCTGTTTAAAAAACAAACAAACAAAAAACAAAACACCTGTGTACCAGCTGTGCAAGATGGATATGCCATATTGCAAGGGTAGTGCCAGATCAGGTCCTACCCTTGAGCAATCTGAGTACCTCTGATGTAACGAGACAATCAGGTTCTACCCTTACGCTATGTGCAGAAACTGCCAGTGTAAGTAAAAGGACTCCTACTAACGGGAAGCATCAAGTTACTGCACAGCACTTACATCAAACTGCAAAACAGTCATGGGTCCAATGTCGATGTCTCGCGTTGTGATAGACACTTCCCCTCCATTCACTCGACGGAACACAAGGGCTGATCGACCAGCAGTCACCGTGTCCTCACTGTAATACACACAAGTTTCTGGCAAATCTCTTTTTGGACAACCATTGGACTAGGGATATAAGCTGAGTAAAGCGGAAATGCAGAAGAAGGTTCTGTTTCTCTATAATTAACACATTAAATGCTGCCACTCCCCCCTAAAAAAAACAACCAAAAAACAACCAAAACAACAAACATAACAAAATAAATAATAATAATAATAATAATATTAATAATAACAATAAAATCATTGTATTAACATCCTATAAGAATGGAGGCCCATCATTACCAGTCATCTACACAGATACACACTGCTCATGAAAATCACCATTCTCGCAGATGAAAGTATCACAATCATAGGCTTAACCCAGGTAGCCCCAGCGTCCTACAGCAGGAGATGGATTGACCACGATAATTCAAGGGTAGCGCCAGATTAGCCTGGTGCCATCAGGCACAAATCTAATCTGGCACTACCCTTCCATTATCATGGCCAAGCCATCTCCTGCAACTGGTACTTACTCGTTAGGTGACACCTACACAATTTGGGAAATGCAGCTGTTGGGTACAACATGGGTTTAGCCAAACTTACTTCCTTCATTTGACAAGTGGGAATAGAGGTTAATGAAATCAATTCCTACCAGCAAGATACGTATTTTTCTTTAAAATAAGTTTTTTTTGAAAAATACTTACCGATGGTATTACAACTAGGAAATGTTTCTTAGCTAGTCTAATTTTAGCCCAAAAATTGTTGTGTACGATAATGGCCATGATGGCAGGAGAGGGGCGCCATAGGTTAGGCGGAAACCCGGTAGCCTCCCTTCCGGTTCAACCACGCATGTGCTCAGTGCTCAAACAACCAGTCAGTTTCTTAGCGGAGCAGCGGCGAGCGGGGCAGGTGGGAGGGACCTTCGAGTAATACCATCGGTAAGTATTTTTCAAAAAAACTTATTTTAAAGAAAAATACGTTTGTTTTCTCAAAACACATTACCGATGGTATTACAACTAGGAAGAATCCCGAAAAGGAGGTGGGTGCCGCTAACCGCCCCTACCCCTGCCATCGAAGCTACTAGAAAAGTCCACCCCAAGCAACCTCCCTCTAATTTTAGTGAAGATACTGACGGCGCCTAGGGCGCCGGGAGGGAGTGTTGCGCCGCCACGATGTCTCCCACCAGCGCTAGGTTCTGCCGCTGGCCGGAGAGGTCCCTCAGGTAGAAGCGAGCGAAGGTGTTCTCTGTTTGCCAGCCCACAGCCGCCACGATGTCCTTGACCGCACAGTTGCGTTCGAATGCAAGGCTCGTGGCCATGGCTCTGATCTCGTGCACCCTGATCCTCATGCGCTTTGCTGCATCAGGGGCGAGTTCCTGGTAGGCGGATCGTATCACCCACCGAAGCCAGAAGGATATAGTCTGGGCTGAGATGTCCTGTCTACCTGGGGACAGAGGAAGAAAAAGGCGGGTGCGTCCCCTGCGGAGGGGCTTGGTCCGGCGCAGGTACACACGTAACGCTCGAACTGGGTCCTGCTGTCTGGACTCTCGATTGGAGCGTGGTTGTCTGAGTGGTAGTATGGTGACCAATTGTGGTGCCAAGAGTGGAGATCTGGTCTTGGCTAGGAAGGTCGGGTCGGGAAGCAGCTGCACCGAACCGTCCGTCCGGAATTGTAAACAGGTGGGGCGAGTAGAGAGGGCGTGCAGCTCACTGACTCTGGAGGCTGAGGCGAGGGCTAGCAAAAAGCAGGTCTTCCTCGTCACGTCCGGTAGTCTCGCCAGCTGTAAAGGCTCAAAGCGGGCCGAGTTGAGCCAAGTAAGGACCCAAGGTAGGTCCCAACGTGGTAACAGTGTACGTAGAGCGGGACGATGCAGACCGAAATGGCCCATCAGATCGGCGAGGTCCTTGCAGGCGCCCGGGTCGGGACGTCCCAGATGCCTGTAAGTATCAGCGATCATGGCCAGGTAACCTCGAATGGTGATAGGAGCTAAACGCTGGTCGTGAAAAAGCCAGAGGAAGAAATCCGCCAGCTGAGGGACTGTCAACTCGGTGGGGGAGAGGCGTCTGTCGTCACACCAGGTGCTGAGAACTCTCCACTTGCCCTCGTAAACTCGTCTGGTCGAGGCTCTGCGGGCTGTAGCGATCATGTCCACTGCCGCACCTGAGAAGCCTCTAGCGGTGAGGGCTTGCCGGACAACCTCCAGGCGTGGAGGAGGAGATGTTCTGGACAAGGATGGTACAGAGACTGCCGAGGTTGCTTGAGCATCGTTCGTGGAGTGGGTAGCTGTAGTGGGGGGGCTGTAGCCAGATTCAGGAGGTCGGTCGTCCATGATCTGGTCCAACAAAACGGGGCCACCAGGAACAGGATAGTGTTGCTGCCTCTCATCTTGAGAAGAACCTTGGGGATGAGGACCGTGGGAGGGTAGGCGTAAGCGACCAGTCCATCCCAGGAGATGGAGAGGGCGTCCACTGCCCAGGCCAAGGGGTCTGGAATCGGCGAGACGAACAGAGGGAGCTGGCGATTTCATCTCGTGGCAAAAAGGTCGATCATGGGTGACTCCCAGGTAGCGCCGATCATCCGAAAGATGTCTGGACGCAGAGACCACTCGGTGTGTAGTAGTTGACCGCGACGGGAGAGGGAGTCGGCCAGCACATTCAGGTGACCCGGGATGTGACGCGTGCGGAGAGAAATGTCCCGATCCTCGCACCACCGGAGCACTTGGTAAAGGAGGATGCAGAGAGATGGGGAGTGGGTCCCGCCCTGCTTCTGGATGTAGGCGACGACCGTAGAGTTGTCCGACAACACCAGTAGCTCCCGGTGAAGCAGGCGAGATTCCCACACACGAAGGGCTTGCCAGATGGCTTCCAATTCCAACCAGTTGATGTGTCGGTCCCGGAGATCCAGGTCCCACCGGCCGGAGGCCGTCTCGAAGGAGGGTAGAAGGTGTGCTCCCCAACCGGAGAGGCTCGCGTCTACGCAGATGGAGAGGGAGGGCGGTGGCGAGAACAGCGGCACTCCTGTCGCGAGCCAGAGGGGGTCCGCCCAGCGTAGCAGGTGAGGACGGAGCAACGAAGGAATCGGAACCGGAGACTCTAGGTCGGAGGTCGACGGACGCCAGTGTAGCAGAAGGTGCAACTGTAGCGGCCGGGAGTAGAGACGCCCTAACGGAATAAGGTCTGCTGCAGCGCTCATCAGCCCCAGCAACTGAAGCCACTGCCTGGCGGGGATCGAAGACTTCTGGGATACCTGCTCGGCTTCTGAATGCGGGGTTCGGGCAGCTGGACGATATTGCGGTCGGTGTAGAACTCCATGCCTAGGTGAACGAAATGGCGCGACGGAACGAGGTCGGACTTGCCGAAGTTGACTATGAAGCCCAGCGTCTTGAGGAGCTGAAGCAAGGCATCCCGGTCCACCTCCAAGGCGGCAGGGGTCTGATTCTTCAGGAGCAGGTCGTCCAGGTAGTTGGACGTGGGGCTCGTGGAAGTCCGTCGTGCCTTGGCCACCACGGCGTCCATGATGCGTGTGAAGACCCATGGGCTGAGGTTGAGGCCGAAGGGAAGTGCGCGGAACTGGTATACCACACCCTCGAAGGCGAAGCGTAGATAACGTCTGGACGCTGGGTGCATGGGCACGTGAAGGTACGCATCCGCGAGGTCCAGGCTGATTGCAAAGTCGAAGGGTTGCACCGAGGCACGCAGGGCCCGCGCTGTCTCCATGCAAAACCGTGGAGCTACTATAAACTTGTTGAGCGCCGAGAGGTCGATCACAGGACGCCACTTGCCGCCTGGCTTGGGAACTACAAACAGCCGGCTGTAGAAGGCTAGGGAGTCGAGTCGTGTCACCACCTCTGTCGCTGCTTTTCAAAGTAAGGCGGCCACCTCGTTGCGCAGAGCGTCTGCCTTGAGCTGGTCTGTCGGAACCAAGGTCCACGCCGGAGTACGTCGCAGTGGGGGCGGGGAGCGAAACGAGATCCGCAGACCGAGGGAGATGGTTGAAAGAATCCAGGGGTCGTCCGGAAACAGCGCCCGCCAGGCGGCGCTGTGCCGTGCGAGCCTCCCGCCGACCGGAGGTCCCAGCGCGGTCGACGGGGCCCAAAGGTGGAGAACGTCAGTAAGCCCTGCCCCGCCCGGGGCGTCGGGCAGGCTTGGGCCAGGTCCTGGAAGCGGGAGCCGAAGAGGATCCTGCAGTAGGACGGGTACGGGGGAAGGCAGGGGGCCTGGGGGGAAGACGTCCACCTCTGGTGTAAGGCCGGGAAACGGGTCTAGTCGCCCGCAGGGGGTGACCCTGGGTCCTGCGGGTATGCTGAAAGGGAGTAGGAACTGTACGACTTGGCCAGGTGTCCTTATTTGCCTCCTTAACCGCCAACCACGTGGGGCCGAAGAGAAGCTCTCCGCCAAGGGGCGCCTGACGAAGTTGAAGCTTCAGGTCATTGGGGAGAGGGCAGGAGCGGAGGAGGAAATCCCGACGCAAAAGGTCACAGTTGGCCGCCGCAGCCATAGCGTTGACACAGGTGTGGTAGGATGCACGGTTACCAGAGACGGCTAGAGCGAGCAGATCTCCCAGCAGCGGCGTAAGGGACGGATGCCAAGCTTCCTCTACGCGACGAACCATGGCTTGAGTCAGAAGGTCAAGAAATCCCGCGGAGGCTAAGGCGTTGCGTATGAGATTACCTGTCTGATCGATTCCTGGAAGCAGAGGGGTCCGTGCCGGAATAACCGCCAGGGCCCAAGCAGCTGGGTCCAGTTTGGGTAGTGCGCAGGTAAAGCTCTGAGAATGTCCCGCGTACCAAGATTGCCTAAAAACATGTGTAGGTCCGCCGGCCACTTAGAGTCATTGAAGAATCCAGCGGCGCCCAAGTGTCCCTGAGCGAGTCGAGCCGAGAACGCGTCCCGTAGGCTGCTGAAACCCGGAGGTTGAGGAGGCGTCTTAAAGGTCTTGGTATGGAGTTCCGCATCTACATAGGCCGCGGCCTTCTTCTTCGCAGGCGGAGAAGGAGGACAGTCTTCCGGCAGTAGGCACGCCGAGATGATGCGAGCTGCCTCGTCCAGGGCACGCAGAGTCTCCAACCTGTGTCCCACTGCTGACGGATGTTGTTCCTGCTCATCTTGATCCACGTCAGGGGGCGCCTGGATAGAGTGCGCAGGGCTGTCGTCCCGAAGTAAAGCCGAAACTGAGTCCTCGGGAGCAAGGCTGAGCGCGTCATCCTCTAATTGCATAGGGAGGTGTGTGGGGCCGGTTCGAGCTACGAGTGAGGGCCCAGCCTCCGCGACGAACCGGGATGTGACCGAGGCCTTGGCCGGCGAAAATCTCTCGGAGCGGTGACGCCACGAACGGACCGGGGAGGTTACTTGAGACCGAGACCGAGAACGGTGAGCATAGCGTCGAGGCGATCTCCTATCCCGCGGGGAGGGCTCACGGCGAGAGCGGGGACTCCTAGAACGGGAGTGGCGGCGGCAACGTCGACTGACTCTTGACGACGACGGCCTAGAGGGTGAAGTAGATGATTGACGCGTTCTCCGAGTAGAATGTCTCATAACTTGGGAATGCGGTCTGGACCGACGAACCACTTGCGGAGATCCGACCCCGGACACCGTCCGCGATGGCCGACTGGTACGGGAAGATCTGGAGGCATGCCTATGCCGCGGTGACCTGTCCCTAGACTGTGAACGTTGGCGAGAAGAGCGGGAGACCGTCCGGTGCTTCTGCTCTCTGGAACGAGGTGAGATACCGTCCGTACCTGAACGCTGAACTCTGTCGACGCGTGGAGGCGGAGAATCCTTCTGCTGGGAAGCGAGCCTCTCCTGAGTCGAGACCGCTACCGGTACTGAAGCCTGTAACTGTACTCTCTCTCACGCCGATAGAATCGGCGGAACCGGACAGCGTGCACTAGTCGGGTCTGTGCCTGCTGCCGGTGTAGTAGAACGAGCTAGCGACCGAAGTCGCGATGGAGAACGTTCTAACGTCTGATAAGCACCACTAGTCGGGTCTGTGGTGATTACCGGCGTGTCTTTATTGTTCAAAGAAGCGGGCCTGACTGAAACTTCAGTTCTAGTCTCTGCTACCGGACAGCGCGCACTAGTCGGGTCTGTGTTCGCTGCCGGCCCAGGAGGACGGGCTCGCAGCGGAAGGCGCGGCGTAGACTGTCCTCTCACCAGGTAATACCCACTAGTCGGGTCTGTGGTTCTTACCGGTGTATGGCCCTGTATACGTGCTGGTGTCGGCAGTTCACGACGGTAGAAACCCCATAGCTGAGTCCATTGTTCTTCCCGCCAGGGGGCGCAGACCAGGCATGGTTGGGAAGAGGTACAGGTTGAACAGGGCAGGCACACCTCATGTCCATCACTCGGCCACTGGAATTGTCCACATCTGATACAGGTGCGGACTTGCCAACTGCAACACAAAGCAGAACCATCTATTTGAAAGTAATCGAACCTGCCGCAGCCGGCAGGCAACGAAACGTGCGAAACGAACGAAGGAGATACGGCGTATGCTGGCGTGCGGCGCTCAAACCCTCCCTGAGCGCCGTCCGGAAGCAGTGACCGAGATTTTACCTCGCCATGTTGGGAAAAGGAGAGGAACGAAGAGCGGTGTCAGCGGTGAAGCCCGAAGCCGTCCTACCAAGGCGCCAAACGACTCCGACAGGCCGCGACGGGACCGGTACCAGGCGCAGTCACCCAAGTCGACCAGGAAAGCGCCGCCGCCACAGAACAAGGCCTTCCCACGCGGTAGGCCAAGGACGAACCCCAAGGGCACCAGAAGCTGAAGGCGACCGGCCGACAGTGAGCACAGCTCACCAGCGTCGTTAGGAAGTCCTCTCGAAACAACGCACACACGAAAGTGTCCCAGCCAAAGGCCACAATCCGTCTCTCACAGTAGAAAGTCGAAGCCAGTGAACGATAGCCAACGAACGAAGGAGTCCACAGCGTACACAACCTCACGCGACTAGCGAAGAAACTGACTGGTTGTTTGAGCACTGAGCACATGCGTGGTTGAACCGGAAGGGAGGCTACCGGGTTTCCGCCTAACCTATGGCGCCCCTCTCCTGCCATCATGGCCATTATCGTACACAACAATTTTTGGGCTAAAATTAGACTAGCTAAGAAACATTTCCTAGTTGTAATACCATCGGTAATGTGTTTTGAGAAAACAAACATATATTCTCTTATGCCCCTGTGACCACAGGAGAATCTTTAGAAGAACCCAACGGCGAAAGAAACACACTTAGAAAAGACAGTTACAACACAATTGTGTTGCAACTGTCTTTTCTAAGCTTGTTTCTTTTTCTGCTGGGTTCTTCTCTGCATTATACATGCTTGGCAGTCACCTTTTTGGTCTGGATTGCATATTTTAGGAGAATATTTGCTTCTTGAAGATAAATGGGGCTGAGAGATGCCCATGGAAAGAAAGTATAGCAGATCCTTACCATCATGAGATTTAGTAAGCCTCTTCAGGGGTCCACGCTGGCATTTATTAGTTTTTCATGCATTTATGTACAGGGTTGTAAAAATTCCCATAACACAAAAAACAACAAAGGCAAAGCCATTATGGCTCCTGTATGACCGCATGTATAGAAGGGCAGGCTTCTGCAGCAGCAAAATCCATGTTTTCTGAAAATGTAAGCATTTTTCATACATCTGTCAATCCCCCCCCTTGACCTTTGTGATGAGTCGACTAAATTAGTATGCATAGGAAGGTCTTAACTTGGTTGAAAAATTTGCAAAAATTTGGGAATACCTACAATTTTATAAAAAAATCAGCATTTTACACACATTTGCCAGCCTCTTGTGACCCTTGACCTTTCCAAAGGGTCATCCAAATTAGTATGCATAGATAGGTCTTACCATCAGGTATCTCTGTACCAAATTTGGGTCTGAAGTTGTGAATAGTATTTGAGAAAAAAACATCTTTTGTCAAACTATGGCTATTTTAGACCTATTTCCTGAGCTCTCGTGACCCTTGACCTTTCCGAGGGATCAACCAAATTAGTGTGCATAGAAAGGTCTTCCCATCAGGTATCTCTGTAGCAAGTTTGGGTTTAAAGTTGTGAATAGTATTTGAGAAAAAACATTTTTTGTCAAAATATGGCTATTTCAGACCTATTTCCTGAGCCCTTGTGACCCTTGACCCTTCTGAGGGGTCATCCAAATTAGTATGCATAGATAGGTCTTACCATCAGGTATCTCTGTACCAAGTTTGGGTTTTAAGTTGTGAACAGTATTTGAGAAAAAAAAATAGCTATTTTTGACCTATTTCCTGATCCCCTGTGACCTTGCCCTTTGTGAGAGGTCACTCAAATTGGTATGTTTAGAAAGGTCTTACCACAAAGTATCCTTGGGCCAAGTTTGAAGAATGTGGCTTGAATAGTCTCCGAGAAAATGACAACATTAAAGTTTACCAAGGATGACGGCGGACGGACGGCGGCGGACGGACGACCACTGGCCCAGAACATGGACTCACTTTTGCTTCGCACGTGAGCCAAAAACCGTATGACACTTAACCCAACAAACCGTTGTGCAAACAGATTACAACGTAGGATTACATAGGGGTGAAATGATACAAAATGTTCCAGCGCTCTGTCATTCAAATCCCTCTTTTAATCCACCAACCACCTGTCTGAGTCACCATAGTGACTTGACAGCGTGTAGCTGACCAAAAAAATAAGTGGCCCCAGATGCAAACAAAAAGTGTGTGCTTAGATGCAAATAGCTGACCAAAATGTGTAAGGCTTCCAAAAAAACACAATTAATTTATTTACGCCAAAAATGCAATAATTGAGACCCCTACCTCCTGCAGACTAAAATGAACTCTACAGGGTAAAAATTTCCTGTGACTGACCGTGTCTTGAAGGTGCAGTATTCATCCACACGTCCGTTGTTGGTGAAGAGCCATGGCGAGGGCTCCAGCTCCATCTCAAAGTCCTCCATCAGCCCCGTCGGGTTCATGCTCATGGAGCCAATAAACAGGTTGTCAATCGCCCACGCTGCCTTCATCTCACCTGTAACACCACCCACAGGAAATTACCTCATCTACCCTCTTTTGTTAACATTTTGGCTGTCGGTAGCGCTTTTTGTCACAATGATTCCTGCAGGAATCACCACTACAAAAAGCGCTACCAACAGTCAAAGGTTATGAGAGAATCATAGTGAGTTGTACCGACTGTTAAAACAATTAGTTGTCAGATATACCCACCTCCACTCTTAGGTTGCCAGAACCTGAATCGCGTGGCATTGGTGCGAGCCATCATGGGCAACGGTATGGAGAAGAACCTGCACATAAACAAACAGTGGGACAATTGTATCTTTGGTGCAGCATCCTGCATACTACATGTATATGTTGGCTGATAGTAGTTCTTTCCAACACCTTCTACCCTGCAGGTGCAGGGCATCGTGGCAATCTATTTCTCTTGCCTTTGGAATTTGTCTCATTTAAATCCAGGGTTTTAATTTATATCTTAATAATAATAATAGCATTTATACAGTGCTGTAACCCAACATTAATCACGCTGGTTCTAAGTGCTTAAAAACAGAACAAACAAGATGGGAAGACCCATGCTCACAAAGTCTCTTCTATATAAGAGCTGCCCTCGCTGTCAAGGGTCTCTACCTGTTGTCTTTGATCTGATTCTGATAATTATTGAAATAAATCCTATTGAAAAAGCCTCTCTGAGGCTCTGTAAGGGGCCAAGTGCATACAGCAACACTGGTTTGAAAAACTTCATTTGTCATGACAAAGTTTTAGTTTCTAGGTAATTTTAGATATTACATACTTTTTGTACGTGTATGAGTATCACTTTGGATTCTAGACTTGAGACCAATGGTGATAAAACTAGAATTTCATGGTACAATTTTAGTCCTGTCATAATTTGTGTGAAGTCAAGTTTAGAGTATTGTGTCAATGTCTGCGCGATGACGAAACTGCTGCTTTATGTCACCGTCACTGTGTGATTTTCTCCAGAAGTTGAGGATCTTTACTTTTTATTTTTTTCTGCAAAGAATTAATTGTTAGAGAAAAAGTTGTAAAGGTACAAAGCTGGCTAGTGAAGTCATCCGAAGTCTCTCTTCAAACTAGTTAACAAAAATTAAGCATGCAAATGTGGGTCAACCAACTTCTATAAACAGTCATTTAACTCTTCAATGAAGCATTCAATTTCAATATGTTTGAAGGCTGTCTTAGACAACCCTTAAAGAAAGCATGTCCCCAAGTTTCAAGCTTGTACGTACACAAGCAAATGCACACACATATGGAGCTACATGCCAAAAGTACACTCTGCAGTGAGGTTAGCAAGACAAGACATAATTTTTATCTTGTTACTTCAGTTGTCCATGGTTGAGGCCTGCCCACATATGTCATGGTCACTCCACCTATCCTAAAAGTCCCTTCAATAAATAGATGGGACTTAAAAATGAGACAACAAAACACAACTCAAGGGCTAAGGGGGAGAAACAATAACATAGGTCAGAAAAGTGATGATGAAGGACAGCTAAAAGACTGTTGTCAGAAAATGTAGCTGGGAAGGATAGTTAGTTAGTTATTTGGGTTTAACGCCGAGCAGGCAACTAGGGCCATCTCACGGCGGTGGGAAGGATAGATGGACTAGACAGATACCTGAGCTTTGTGGAAAAGGTACGTTTTAAGACTGATCTTGAAAGCCATGAGAGATGGAGACTGCTGCAGGGTGAGAGGAAGAGCATTCCACGTGGCTGGACCAACGTGGAAAAATGTGCATCTAGCGATATAGACGGAGCATGAAGTTGAAGCAGCTCAGTGGGGTAAGTGGAGGCAGAGTGGTGTATGCATGTGTAGCACAGACAGCAGATCTTGTACTGAACTCTCTGTGCAATCGGAAGCCAGTGGAGGCATCGGAGTGCCGGTGTGATGTGGTCAGACCTTTTTAAGAGCAGGGCGAGGCTGCGTTGTTCTAGATGCAAGAAGAGCTATGGAGGCAGCAGGGAGACCAGCTAGAAGAGAGTTGCAGTAATCTAGGTGGGAGAGGATAAAAGAAGTGACGAGTTCTGCAGTGGCTTCAGAGGACAGATATTTGTTTTTTCAAAATACATTACCGATGGCATTACTATCTGGGAATACACTCTATTGCCTATAGATTTCAGCAAAATTGTGTGTAGCACACAACTGGGGAGGAGACACCGGGGATCCAAGCACTATGACCCCGGGTGGCCTCCCCTTACTACCCTATCCCGGCGAGCACAGGGCGACCTCGTCAGTTTCACTCATAGCTCGACCGGGGACGGTCGAGTTTTTGCCTTTCTCCGTTCTACGGGTTTCAGTGGTTTTTGACTGTGGGCTTGAATTGGAGTCTTCGATTCAGCCCTGGACTCACTACATTCGTGGTTTTTCCTTTGACAATTGGACTCATTGTGCCCTGTGCGCCGACCGGTTTTACCGGCTCTGACTTTGTGAGTTCACCCTTGGCTTGGCCTTGGGGTTCGACGACGCACGTGACTTGTGCCCGGCTGGTTTGTGCAAGGTGGACTTTCTTCGCCGGCGTAGCTGGTTTAGGGCCTTATGGCTTCTTCTGTGTCGAAGACTTGCCGGCGTGCGGGGACTTCCAGTGGCCGGTTGATGCACTCGACTCTTGCTTGCCGTGTTCGGGCTGTGCTTCGGACGGAACGTGTGATGGTGGCGCCGCTTGGACGGAAGACCGGTGTTCGCGCAGGTGGGACTTCTTCAGGCGTGACCGGTCCCCTCGCCCGCTTCGGTCTCCACGGGATCCTCCACGGGTGGACGTACTTCCCTCGGCGCATCGGGCTTTCCGGCCCACAGGTAAGTCCCCTTCTTGTACCGTTACCTCGCAGGTTCTCCCTCCCCTCTCCGAGTCTTCGGAGCAGGGTAGGCGAGTTTCGGAGTCACGCTCCCCACGCTCTGCTTCGTTAGCGCGTGGCTTGAGCCCATTTTGGTTCCCACCCCCCGCTCTGCTTCGGGCGAGCGGTCTGGGAGAGATGAGCGTTCGTCGGCCACCCCCGGCTCTAGGTCTCCGGAGCGGGGACGGGTGACGGAACGCAAGCATAAGAAAGAGAGTAAACGTGATAAGAAATGCTCTCGCTCACGCACCGAGGCTTCGGAACGTGACTCGAGACCGTTAGTAATGCTGCCTCCCCGCTCTGTATTTTCCGAACGGGCAAGGCATGCTTCGCTTTCTTCCCCCCCCCGCCCGCCCCGTCTCGCCTGGGCGGGCCCGGGGTGTGGTTGACTCTCGCCCCCCACGCTCCGAGGAGTCGGAGCGGGGGTCGCGTGCACATAATGGTCCCCTCCCCGCTTCGCTTTGCCTGAGCGGGCTTGGCGTGACCGTAGACTGTCCCCCCCCCCCGTCTCGTATCGACCGGACGGGCCCGGTGTGACTTGGACACTCGCCCCCCCCCCCCCCCCCCTCGCTCCGAGGCTTCGGAGCTGGGGCAGCGGGCTCATAAATCGTCCCCTCCCCGCTCCGCCTTTCCTGAGCGGGCTTGGCGTGACCCTAGACTGTCCCCCCCCCCGCCTCGTATCGACCAGGCGGGCCCGGTGTGACATCGCGCGTCCTCCACGGTCCGACACATCGGACGGGGGGCCGCGTGCCCGGTATTTGTCCCCTCCCCGCTCCGCCTTCCTGAGCGGGCTAGGGGAGACTATTGGCGGTCCCCCCCCCCCCCCCCCTCGCACCGGTTCTCCCGGGCGGGCCAGGGGTGACCAGGCCACTTCCTCGGTATTCCGATCGCGGTTTGTCGCTCACGTCGGCTGCCGCGTGCGGATCCCGACTTCGAGGTGGACCGTCGCTTTGCCACGGTCCCTCCGTCGCCGCGGCGCGCCTCTTTGCGTGCGTCGCAGGCGGCTGCGTCTACCTCGCGCGCGGCGGTGCGGCACTCTCGTAGCCGCTCGCCCCTTTCGTCTTTGCCGCGAGAAGATCAGTTTGGAACGGACGTCCTCAGCCTTCATCCGTCGGACTCGGCCTCGGCGATCTTCTTGCAGGACTCGGCGGCGGGTTCTCCTTCCCGCCTTTTTTCCGCTGTCGCGTCGGCCTCCGCCTCGTCAGACGTTGCCGGCCCTTCGCTCGGATCACAGTCGGTCCACGCTATGGGTGAGGCTTCAAGGCTTATCGCCAAGTCCCTACCGCCCGACGTCTGTCCGCCTTCGCCTCCTCCGAAGAGACAGGCTTCGGCCATGGTCGACGCGCAGAGGCCAGTCCAGCGCCGCAAGTCCCTCCCGCATGCCGGCTTCCGGGACCCCACCGATGCTTCTCCGCCCAGCTGCGTAACGACGCTTTCGGCGACACGGGATACTTACCGCCGCTCGATCGCCGGTGGGAATCAACTTAAGCTTCCACCAGGCCTAGTACGCTGGACACTCCCAAGCCTTCGCCTTACCTTTTCCAGCGGTGGATGTGGCGGCCTTACTACAGGCGGGCGGCCGCAGGCTCGTCCAGAACTCGTGGCCTCGGCCTCTCGACAGGATCGCCTCCTTAGCGCAGAACTCGCTGGCGTGCTCGGGTTTGGAACTGGCTACCCAGGCAGCACTGCAGTGCCTACAGGATACGTGGGACCTGGAGGCTCAGTCCCCGCTTCGTGACGTGCAGTCCATCCTGATAGCGGCCAACCGGTCCGCCTACCATTCTTCCGCCACCGCCAGGGCAGCGGCTGCCAAATGCGACCTCTGGAGGAGGGATACCCTTTTGCGCCTCTGCTCGGACCTTCCCTTTTCAGTGAAGTCCCAGCTCCGTCACGCCCCCTTAGGGGGTCCTCAGCTGTTCGGCGACACTTGGCACACCTTTAAGGAATCTTCCAAGGACTTGTGGCCCAAGCCTGCATCTAACCCAGCCTCGACCCGCTTTCGCGCCCCCCGCACGGCGGGGGTCGTGCCCAGCGGTCTTTCAGGCCCTCCTTCTCTACAGTCGGATCTTCACGAGGTCGGGCCCGTCCATTCCAGGCTACTCAGGCCGGCCCCGCCCCTCGCCCTTCTTGGCCCCGCGGTGCCCGTAGATCGGGCCGCGGTCGGGCTCTTTGACTCGCCCCCGCCTCCGCCCCCGCCTCATTAATCGGGCCTCCCGTCGGCGGGCGGCTGTCGCTCTTCCCGGACGACCCCTGGATTCTTTCCACCGTTACCGCAGGCCTGCAACTTTCGTTCCTGTCGCCTCCGCCTCTTCGCTGAGCACCCATGTGGACCCAGGAACCGCTCGACGGCACACAGGCGGACGCTCTGCGCGGGGAAGTGGCGACCCTCCTCACCTAAGCGGCGACAGAGGTGGTTTTGCGGCAGGACTCTCCGGCGTTCTACAGCCGACTCTTCTAGCTCCCAAACCAGGCGGCAAGTGGCGTCCAGTTATCGACTTATCAGCTTGGCCAGCTTGGCCTTATCAGCTTGGCCAGCTTGGCCTCGATTCAGGATGCTTGGCCCCTCGATTCAGGATGGAGACGGCCAGGACACTCCGTGCGGCCCTCCGGCCGATGGACTTTGCGATCAGCCTCGATCTGTCAGACGCCTATCTGCACGTCCCGATTCATCCGTCGTTTCGCCGGTACCTTCGGTTTGACTTGGGGGGATCGTCTACCAGTTCTGCGCCCTTCCTTTCGGCCTCAACATCAGTCCGTGGGTGTTTACAAGACTGCTCGACGCCGTGATGGCCAATTTCCGTCAGCGCTCCTTGAGCCCGGCCTCCAATTACTTGGACGACCTTCTACTGCGCACCTTGGTCTCCGCAGCCCTCCAGACGGACAGGGATGCCCTGCTTTCCCTTCTGCGTCGTCTAGGTTTCCTACTCATTGGGGAAATCCGTTCTTCTCCCTCTCGACGGTTTCTACATCGGGGGATGGACTTCCTGACCGACCTCAACCTTGCCCGCCTGCCTCTGGCCAGGCGACAGAAGATAGTCGACTTAGCCACTTCGATGGGGATGGGATCCTCCTTCACCGCCAGGGTCTGGCTTCAACTCCTGGGCCTCCTCAGGGCGGCTGCGGACCTGCTTCCCTTGGGCAGACTTTATGCTCGGCCTCTCCAGCTACGTCTCCTTCTTCACTGGCGACCCTCGGGCGCTCTGTTGGATCTAGTACCTGTCACGCCTCGGGCTCGTCCTCACCTCGAGAGGTGGGCGGACCTCGCTTGGCTGGCTTCGGGGGTGCCCTACACTCCCCGCCGCCTCGGTGGTCTCTCTGTACAGAGGCGAGCCAGGCCGGCTGGGACGCGCTCCCCATTCCTTGGGTCGGCCGGATTGCTTACGCCTACCCCCCGGCAGTCCTCGTTCCGAAGGTACTGCGGAAGCTTCTGGGATGCTCGGCGGTCCTCCTGCTGGTGGCCCCCTTCAACTGGACCAAGAGCTGGACCACGGACCTCCTCGCGCTTGCGACGGACCCTCCTCTGGAGCTTCCTACCCCTTCCACGATGCTCAAGCAGCCCCTTCAGCGGCTTTTCCATCCGTGCCCCGTACGCCTCCACCTACACGCTTGGAGGTTGTCCGGCACGCCCGCGCCGCTAGAGGTTCTCGGATGCAGCAGTGGCGGCAATTGCAGCAGCCCGCAGACTCTCTACAAGGAAGGTGTACGAAGGCACGTGGAGGGTCTTTCAGACCTGGTGCACCTCCCATGGGCACCCTCCCACTAACCTAGCCTCCCACCAACTGGCGGAGTTCTTCCTGTGGCTCTTCGACGACCGGGGCTTAGCCCCGGTTGCCATCAAGGGCTACCGCGCTACGTCCGCGGACATCTACCGTCACCGGTGTCTTCCAGACCCAGGCGCCTGCAAGGATCTGTCGAATTTCTGGCTCACTTTGAACTCCGACGTCCGGTTTCACGTTCCCTAGTACCCCGGTGGGATCTTGCCTGGGTACTGACGTGGTTGAATTCGGACCGGTTGAGCCCCTCCCCTTGGCTCGGTTCTCAGACTTGACCCGGAAAACCTGTTTCCTTCTGGCTCTCGTTACAGCGTCCCGAGTCAGCGAGCTTCACGCGCTCTCGATGCTCCCAGCCTGTTTGCGGTTCGTTCCGACGGCTCTGCGCAGAGGCTCTCCGATCCGTCCTTCCTGGCCAAGAACCGCCGCCCGCGGCGGCTCCTCAGGTGCTAACGATACGGCCCCTCTGTGGAGCGGACCTCTCCCCTGGATCGCGGCAACAGGACCCAGTGCGGGCGCTAAAGATTTACCTGCGCCGCTCTCCGCCGCAGCGCCGGGGGCGCTCGCGCCTCTTCTTACCTTGTCCGCGGGCGGACGCCACATCTCGGCCCAGATCGTGTCATCCTGGCTGCGGTGGGTGATTAGGTCAGACTACCTAGACCTCTCCCCACGCGGCGCTGAGCCTTTACGCATGAAGTGAGAGCAGTAGCCACCAGTCTAGCCCTGGACCGCAACTGCTCGGTCGAAGATATTTTGGCAGCGGGTGGCTGGCGCTCAGACTCCACTTTCGCACGCTTCTACCTTAAGAGACCTATCCGGCTGACGTGACTCCCTGGCACGGGTGGGCGACATCTCCGCGGCCCAGCACTCCCTCCGAGCGCTGCTGGCGTCTTAGGCACATCATAGCTGAAATCGTCGGGAGTTCTCTCTCGAGGGGGCCGGCGGAGTGGTTGGGTTGTGGTTAGATACGGCACCCTCCGCCTGTTCGCCATTCTCCCAGATAGTAATGCCATCGGTAATGTATTTTGAAAAAACAAATGAATTTTTTTTCTAAAATGTATTTTTTTGAAAAATACTTACCGATGGCATTACTATCTGGGAATACACTCTATTGCCTATAGATTTCAGCAAAATTGTGTGTAGCACACAACTGGGGAGGAGACACCGGGGATCCAAGCACTATGACCCCGGGTGGCCTCCCCTTACTACCCTATCCCGGCGAGCACAGGGCGACCTCGTCAGTTTCACACATAGCCACAAGAGGCAAGCGGGGCAGGCGGGAGGGCCATTCGAGTAATGCCATCGGTAAGTATTTTTCAAAAAAATACATTTTAGAAAAAAAATTCATTTTCTGATGGCAGAGATGCGATGGAGATGGTAGTGGCAAGACTTGAGGTGTCTGACTTGTAAATTTCTGCAAGTAATGAGTATTGTCATAAGTCTCGCCCAGTTTTTTAAGAGAGGATGAGAGTGGTACAGACAGTGTTTTGCTCAAAGTAGAGTTCAGTGGTGGAAACAGAAGAAAGTTTGTGCTTTGTGCCAGACAACATGCATGGCTTCTTTATTTTCTCTGTTTAGTTGAAGTTTATTTCGTGTCATCTAGTGTTTCATGTCAGTGAAACAAGTGGATGGTTTGTCAGAAGCAGGTGGAGGTGTTCGGGTAGAGTGCTGTTGTGGAGCTCAGTATCATCGGCATTCATGTGATGTTTGATGTTATGGCGGTTATGATGTGGACAAGGGGCATTGTGTACAAAGTGAAAAGTACCGGACCAAGGACAGAGCCTTAGTGAACACCGCAGGAGAGTTGTAAAGATTCTGTCTCTTGCAAAGACAAAGCACTCCTGACCTATAATTAGAATCAGTCTCTTGCAAATCAACTGTGACCTGTGAGCCCTGACCTGACTCCTTTGGTATCTGGATAGTGAATCTCCTTCAGCAGGTTCCAGGTGACACCCCCGTTACTGGAGTACTGCATCAACACGCTGTGGTGACGCGGCCATGACACTGGACTCTCCACCTTTGCTTGCACCTCCTTGTCCTTGCGGCTGCCTTTCTTCACCCCTTTTTTGTTGGGTGTGTCGCCAAAAGCAATGATGTTGTCCACATCGTCGGTGTTGATGGTGAGGCTGGGGTCCAGGCTGGGGTCCTGACAACCGTACTTGAAGTAGAACTCGGCTGACAGCAGCATGCTGGAATCTATATCCTGTGTCACCGCCAGTCGCACATGATCCTTGAATAAACAGTCCAACAGTTTTACGAACATCATCTTCACAAAAATGAGAGTTTAATCCACAAAGCCCTGACAAGACACGACATGATGTAGATCAATCATGATAGTTCAAGGATGATGTCAGAAAAGCTTGGTGCCTATAGGCACCAAGCTATTCTGACACCACCCATGAACTATCATCTACAGAACTTTGATGCAGACCTCAGATATTGATAATTTCATCTTCAGGGATTAATGGGTTAAGAGAGTGACAGATTAGCTTTGTGTCTCAAGCCTGCAAGCTAATCTGGCCGTATCTTTGAACTATCAAGCGGATTAAGCTCCTACTGTGATGTCCTAAGTGCTCACAATCTGATGGTCGGTTGCAGGGTACAGATGCAGCACAGGTTGTGCCGTCCGTTTATGCTAAAAACTAAGACTCATATGCTGCGCTGTGACTGGATGTGCACTGTGTATGGAGGCTCAGCCTTTAATACATTCCCAGCCATTGGATTCAGACAGTGTTTTTGAAATCTTCGTTAGTTTAATGCCCCAGCAGTCAAAGGAACAGGGTTACAAAGTGGTCTCAGCAAGAGGCATATATCCTAATGAGCCCCTGCAACTGCGGGGGCTCATGAGGATCTATACCTCTTGCAGTTCGGCGGTGTTCATGTTTTCATGTGGCAGTGTAGATGTGAATGTGTCAACAATGACAAATTGCCAAACGGAAGTTCATTTCATACGCACACAACTTGCTAACCCTGGCACTAATCCTCTTGCTATACCTTATGGAAAACCAGCGCCTTGCCACTGACAAGGTGGCCACACACTTGGGATATGTCAGCCCCATAGATCTCCCTCCACTGGCCCTTGTCCGGCTGGTCACTGTTAAAATCATCATGAAGCTCCATGGGTAGCTGCTTGCTGGCCACGCAGAATGGGCCTGAGAACCCTTCGTCACAACTGAAACGTTGTATGTTTCATGAGATGACAACAGTCATTGTGTGTTATGCATTACTTGATCAAGAATCAGCAAGCTGCAACATCTGTTTATAAACTTTCAACAACAACATATATATATATATATATATATATATATATATATATATATATATATATATATATATATATATATATATATATATATATATATATATATATATATATATATATATATGTGTGTGTGTGTGTATATATGTGACCCTCTCTCACGAAATCAGTCTTAAACTCGCATTTTGGATGTTTTGACATTATATACATTTCTGAAAACTACAGTGTTTGCTGATTAATGTGATATATGACTGTATGCTGTAGTGCAAAAATTGAAGAAGTTATTAGTGTTTAAAATTGTTAAAGCCTCCGGCGGCCATTTTGAGAAAACGGCCTGCAAAGTTTCTGTATGCTGCATAACTGGAGGCAAGCTCAGACTTTTAAAATCATTTTTAAACTATTTAATGGCATTTTTCATGATAAAGATTTTAACCATCGACACTTTGGTGTTTGTAGAATACATTTCTGCAAGAAAGTGAAAATGACCGAGATTGACCCCCACCACATATTGCTGCGTGTAGTGCTGATCGGCTTGCTGCGAGTTAAGACTGGTTTCGTGAGATATATATATATACATATATATATATATATATATATATATATATATATATATATATATATATATATATATATATATATATCACCTTTTTTATTTTTTAACCCTTTTGGCCCCATGTTCAACATTTTCAAGTGACACCTAACGACTATGTACCAGTTGCAAGAGATGGATCAACCATGATAATTCAAGGGTAGTGTCAGATTAGCTTGGTGCCTTCAGGCACCGAGCTAATCTGGCACTACCCTTGAATTATCATGGTTGATCCATCTTCTGCTGTAGGGCGTTTTGTGGCTACAGGGGTTAAAGGTTGAAAGTACTAAAGTGAACTGACTGAACTGAATCTTTTTCACATGTTGACCCCGTAGGATGACATTATTATTTACAAGCTTGGGAGTTTTCTTCCAAGGACTTTACTGTACTTTGCCTGTCATCATTGGGCGGATGTCAGCCAACATTGGCCCTCGCATGGCTGTGTGCGGGCCAACGATGACCGACATCAGCTTGGTGTCCTTTAGGGCACGCGGTATACTTCAAGACACAGGTCAACCATAATAATTTATGGCTGGTGCCAGAGCAGCTTGGCACCGACACTACCCGTCAACTATCATGGTCTATCAATATGTAGGTATAAACAGTACTGGTTGGAGTGTGCGCAAGGAGTTTAAGAGTCTAGAGCCATTTGGCCTTTAAAGCTGAAAGGCTATGCATGGCTGCACCATCCAAGTGTGACACTGGTATAGCAGAGTGTAGGAGACAGCTGTACCTACACACAGGTGTGGTTGAGACAGTAGCCGTGTCCGGAGCACAGCCAGGGACAGCCATCCCCCAGGTACACATTGTCCAGGGCCCACACAGTGCCACGTGGATGGGATGTCTGCTGCAGCCACCGGAAACGGGTGGTGGGAGACCTACACAAACACAATGTCCATTGCGGCAATGCGTGTTGTGAATGCACAATATATTGTCAGTACAGAAAATGTTGGCAGGTCTATGGGCACATAAAGCACTAAATGCCTGTCATCACTTTTTTTCAAAGCCATGATCACTGTTAGGTGATAGATGTAAGAAAAATAGAGCTATAAAAAGTGCTATAGGACCAAATACACCCCCCCCCCCCCCCCAAAAAAAAAAAAAAAAAAAAAAAAAAAAAAAAGCAAATACAAATATAAGCAAATATAAAAGAATGGCAAAGCACTTCTGGCTCACACGCATGACCGATCCACATAATCAGTCTGCCTTTGTGACCTTGACCTTTCTGACAGGTCACTAAAATGAGCAAGTGTTCAAATGTCTAAACATAAGGCTTTTGTATCAGTGAATTTATGTTTTCTCGAATGTATGCGTTGTTCCTAAATTCGTGAACATGAGGGCAATTAAACAATAAATCAGAATGCACAGAAAGGTATTATCACCAGATGCCTTCATGCCAAATTTGATTTGCAAAAAAAGTTAGCTGAAAACTAACATTTTACAACAAATCAGCATTTTGTACATATTTCCTAATCTCTTGTGACCCTTGACCTTTCTGATGGGTCATCAAAATTAGTAAGGATAGAAAGGTCTTACCATACCGGTGATTATACCAAGTTTGACTCTGATTATACCAAGTTTGACAAGCTGCTGAAAACATTATTTGAGAACAAACAGTTTTTATGTCTATTTTTTACCTTTCTCTGGACCCCTGTGACATTGACATTTGTGAGAGGTCACTAACAGTGGTGTGTTTAAAAAAGTCTTGATAAAAAGTATCCTTAGACAAAGTTTGAAGACTTTGGCTTGAATAGTCTCTGAGGAAATGCCAATACTAAAGTTTACCATGGATGACGGCAGACGGATGGACGACCATTGGCCATGTATATAGACTCAATTTTGCTGTCACATGCAAACCAAAAACACAAACAAACAAACTTAGTGCACAGACAAGATCCAACAACAAAGCAAAAAGAAAAACAGTTTCAAAACCCAAAATCAGAGTGAAATGACTGTTAAAAATGCATTTTTCTTTAAAAGGTATTTTTTCGAAAAATACTTACCGATGACATGACAAATGGGAGTGTCTACTACGTGCTCAAATTCTAGCCTACGAACCCGTTGTGTGCACACACAACCCGGGAGGCACTCGGGGAACCCTCCAGAGGGGCCAAGAGTTGTCTCCCGGACCTGCCTATCCGGTTCCGAGTCACCTGACTCGCCAGTCAGATACTAGGCTCACCAGCGGCAAGCGGGGCAGGTGGGAGGGTCCTCCGTGTCATGTCATCGGTAAGTATTTTTCGAAAAAATACCTTTTAAAGAAAAATGCATTTATTTCATCAAAAACATTACCGATGACATGACAAATGGGAGAATCACGAATAGGAGGAGGGTGCCGCCCCGGTACTACCGGAGACCAAGACCGTCCTCCCATTGCTAATTCCCAGGTAACGAGCTAGGTGCGTACCTACGGCGCCTGCTGCGCCGGGAGGGAGTGCTGTGCCACCGTGAGGTCCCCCAACAAGGCGAGGTTGTCTCGCTGTCCCGCCAGATCCCGAAGGTAGAAACGAGCGAAGGTAGATTCTGCTCGCCAGCCCACCGCGGCCACGATGTCCTTGACAGCGCAGTTCCGATCGAATGCGACGCTCGTGGCCATGGCGCGTACTTCGTGTGCGCGGATCTTCAGTCTCTGCGCTACGCGTGGGGAGAGATCCATGTATGCCGATCGTATTACCCAGCGCAGCCAGGAGGAGATCGTCTGGGCTGTGATATCAGTCTTGCCCTGGCGTATGGGCAGGAAGAGGCGGGAGCGCCCTCTACGGGTAACTTTGGTACGGCGCAGGTAGATGCGTAGGGCACGCACGGGATCCTGTCGCCGAGTCTCCGGAGAGCAGGCAGGCCCTCCCAGGGGCCGCAAGGTGATGATCTGTGGAGCAGTTAGGGGCGACCTTGTTTTGGCAATAAAGCTGGGGTCCGTTAAGAGCTGCACGGAGCGATCTGCCCTGAACTGGAGGCAGTCTGGGCGGGTAGAAAGAGCGTGTAGCTCACTAACTCTGGACGCGGTGGCCAAGGCTAGAAGGAAGCAGGTCTTGCGTGTCACATTTGCCAGAGGGGCTAGAGCGAGTGGCTCGAACTGGGAAGAATTCAGCCACGTCAGGACCCAAGGTAGGTCCCAGCGAGGAATGAGAGAACGCTGAGTCGGACGTTGGAGGCTGAAGCTGGACATGAGGTCGGAAAGGTCCTTACAGGCGCCGGGGTCTGGAAGGCCGAGATGACGGTACGTGTCGGCGACCATGGATAAGTATCCCCTGATGGTGATGGGCGCCAAACCTTGGACCTCGAAGAGCCATAGGAGAAAGTCCGCTAGCTGTGGGTTAGTCAGGCCGGTGGGTAGGAGGCGACGGGCGTCGCACCAGGCACACAAGACGCGCCACTTCCCTTCGTAAACACGCCGGGTGGAAGGCTTGCGGGCTGCAGCGATTGCCTCCACTGCTGCACCAGAGAAGCCTCGAGCGGTGAGGGCGCGCTGCACAACCTCCAGGCGTGAAGAGACAGGCGTTCGGGACAAGGGTGGAAGAGAGCCTGCCTGGGCTGCTTGAGCATGGAACGGGGCGTGGGAAGGCGCAGGGGAGGAGAGGTGGCGAGGTTGAGTAAGTCGGTGGTCCAGGACCGGGTCCAAGCCAGCGGGGCGACCAGAAGCAGGACTGCGTTGCTCCCTCGAAGTTTGTGGAGGACCTTGGGAATGAGGACTGTTGGGGGGTACGCGTAAGCGATGAGGCCGTCCCAAGGAATCGAGAGGGCATCGACTGCCCAGGCCAGCGGGTCTGGAATCGGGGAGACGAAGAGGGGAAGCTGGCGATTCCACCTCGTAGCAAAGAGGTCGATTAAGGGAGTCTCCCAACGGGCGCAGATCATCTGGAAGATGTCCGGGCGCAACGTCCATTCTGTGTGGAGCAACTGGCCGCGGCGAGAGAGCGAGTCCGCCAACACATTCAAGTGGCCCGGAATGTGTCGTGCGAGGAGTGTAATGTCGCGTTCCTCGGCCCAGCGCATCAAACGGAAGAGGAGCATACAGAGGTCGGGAGATCGGGTGCCCCCCTGTCTCTGGATGTAGGCCACCACCGTCGAGTTGTCGGAGAGGACGAGAAGCCGTTGGTTCCTGAGCTGGTTCTCCCAAACGAAGAGGGCTTGCCAGACTGCCTGCAGCTCTAACCAATTGCTGTGCTTGTCCGCAAACTCCGGGGGCCAGAGGCCGGAAGCCGAGGAGAATTGAGGAAGCAGGTGGGCTCCCCACCCCGAGAGGCTCGCGTCGACACACAGGGAGAGGTGCGGGGGAGGGGAGGACAAAGGGACTCCCGAAGCCAACCAAGCCGTGTCGGTCCAGCGTAGAAGGTGAGGGCGAACCAGGGGGGAAACCGGGACCAGGTGGGCAAGGTCGCCAGAAGAGGGTCTCCAGAGAAGCAGGAGGTGCAGCTGAAGGGGGCGGGCGTAGAGGCGACCCAGGGGGAGAAGGTCCGCCGCTGCGTTGATCAGTCCGAGGAGTTGAAGCCAAACTCGGGCGGGAGCTGCTTCCTGCTGAGCTAGCTGGTTGGCGAAGGTGGCCAACTTCCGAATCCGGGGATCCGGGAGGCGAACAACGTTGAGATCGGTGGCAAAATCCATTCCGAGATGAATGAAGCGGCGCGAGGGCGTGAGATCTGACTTCCCGACGTTGAGGAGGAACCCCAGTCGCGACAGCAGACGCATCAGAGTATCCCTGTCCTCTTCCAAGACGGACTCGACGTGGTTTCTCAGGAAGAGATCGTCGAGGTAGTTGGACATAGGGCTGAGAGACGACTGCCGTGCCTTGGCCATAACTGCATCCATCAAGCGGGTGAAAACCCAGGGGCTGAGGTTGAGGCCGAAGGGTAGGGCTCGAAACTGGTAAACGGTTCCATCGAACGCGAAGCGCAGATACCTCTGGGCGGCCGGATGTATGGGTACGTGTAGGTAAGCATCGGAGAGATCCAGGCTGACGGCGTAATCCATGGGTCGCACCGCGGTACGCAGGGCTCGGGCCGTCTCCATGTGGAAGGAAGGAGCCACGATGAAGCGATTTAGGGCTGAGAGGTCGATCACTGGGCGCCACTTGCCGCCGGGCTTGGGGACGACGAAAAGTCTGCTGTAAAATCCCAGCGAGTCTGCGCGGCGCACAACCTCTGTGGCATCCTTCCTCAAGAGAGAGTCGACTTCCCCCCGTAGGGCGCACTCCTTGAGCGGGTCTGCGGGGATCTCGGTCCACAGCGGAGTCGTACGCAGAGGAGGAGGGGAACGAAAGGAGATCCGTAGGCCGCCGGAAACAGTGTCTAAAATCCACGGGTCTTCTGGAATCAGTAATCGCCACTCGTCGCTGAAGAGGGCGAGCCTGCCGCCGACTGGAGGACCCGAGACGGCCGGCGGAGGCGGAGGAGGGGAGGAGTCACTGAGCCCGCCCGCGCCCAGGGCGACGGGCGGGACGGGGCCAAGCGGGGGCGGGGGCGTTAGCTTGGCCGGGGCGACCGAAGGCGGGGCGACGGCGACGCAGGGACTGCAGCTGGGTTGTTGAGGTCGGGGCGACGGGTCTGGAGATCCGCAGGGGGCGACCCACGGCCTTGCGGGCTGACTGAAAGCGCCGAGGAACAGACTTGGGAGGCCACCTGTCCGCATTGGAATCCTTGACGGCTTGCCAGGTGTCACCAAAGAGAAGGGGTCCCCCGAGGGGGGCCCGACGCAGCTGGGTCTTCAGGTCGGCAGGCATTCCCCGGCAGGCCTGCAGGACAGCGTCGCGGCGGAGTAAATCACAATTGGCGGCTGCAGCCATAGCGTTGACCGAAAAGTGATACGCGGCGCGGCTGGCCGCTTCAGCGAGGACGAGGAGGTCGCCAAGAAGGGGGGTCAGGGACGGGTGCCACGAGTCTTCCACGCGCCGGAGGAAGGCTTGCGTAAGGAGCTCCATGAAGCCGGCGCAGGCCAAGGAATTCCTGACAAGCGAAGCCGTCTTGTCCAAACCCGCGGGTAGCGCGCGTCTGAGTGCAGAGGCCCCACCCGCCTGAACCACGGCGGCTGGATCCACCGGAGGGAGAGGGCAGAGGAAGGCCTGGGAATGGCCGGCGTACCACTGCTGGCGGAAGTACATATCGAGGTCCGGAGGCCATCTGTGGTCCGAGAAGAAATTACTGTCCCTTGAGTCAGACAACAGGTGGGCCGAGAACACATCCCGAAGCTCACGAAAGGAGGGGGGCTGAGGGAGAGTCTTGAACTTCTTTACCTGTCTACCCGCGTCGACGAAGGCAGAAGGCTTCCTCTTCAGGGGGGGGGATGGAGGGCAGTCCGCTGCCGGAAGCGTGGCGGAGATGAGGCGAGCGACCTCGTCGAGGGCCAGAAGAACCTCTGTGCGGGAGGAGGCCGGTAACCCGTGGGCTGTCGACGCATCCGAAGGAGAGAGCGGTGAAGGAGAGCGGCTGAGACCTCCGAGGAGAACTGAGATGGAATCATCAGGGAGAAGACTCAACGAATCGTCGTCCACGCCGCCGAGAGCCGTCGAAGAGGGACGGCGACCGTGACTCCGAGAGCGATCAGCTCGACGAGGACGAGGGGAGCCATAAGGCGCCGAAGCACGCAGGGGAGAGCGACGTCCGCGACGGCGACGCGACGCACTAGAGGAGCGGGAACGGCGGCGGCGACCAGACGAGCGACTACGAGCTGGAGACCGTGATCCTCGGGAACGAGGAGGAAGGAAAGAGGCTGGGCGAGGGGAAGGGGAACGGGCGGGACGAGGCAGACGGCGGGGAACGTGGGACGAACGCCGCGAAGAGGTAGAGCGCGAAGGTCCATGGTCCAGATGACGAGAAGAATCCCGAACTTTACGACGCTCACACGAAGGAGCGCGAGAGTGGTGGTCAGACTTTGATCGCAAGGAGGAACTGGACACAGGTAGAGGTGTGGTGAGTGTGCGCGAATGTCTCCGCGAGCTGGACTCTGTGGCGAGGCGGGCTCGCAGTGGCCGAGGGGGATCCAAGGCCTTCCTAGGAGACGAGTGGGGACCGGTTGACCATGGACGGCGCGAGGCACGTCTCTCCGAACTGACCTCTGTGTCGAGATGGGTTCTCTGCCTGTCGTAAGGCTTGGTCCAAGCGCGATCCCTCCTGGGAACCCGCGCCTCGAACTCCCGACTCCGCACACTACCTTGCTGTGTCCGCTGTGGAGATCTTTCCAGACTGGGGCCATCGGGGGCAAGAGCGGTCGGTGTGTCTGAGATGACAGCCGGCACTTCCGCAGGTCTTGCAACAGGCACAGGTGTCGGGCGTTCACGTCGGTAGAAGCTCCAAAGTTGGACCCAGCGGAGCTCCGGCCAGACGGCGCAAACGTCACAAGAACGCTCAGATGTACAGCCGACACACGGCAGGCAGACCTTGTGCGTATCCGAGGGCCACTGGAAACCTCCACACTGCGTGCAGGTCATCAGGAGGGCACTGCAACACACCAAACAAACAACGTGCCGGTACGTGGTCGAGACCAACAGGGCTCGTCCTACCAAGGGGAACCGTATCGAACGATATGGACAAACGGGCTGTGCCCCCAGGCTATACTGCTATAGCGCCCGAAGCTAAGCTTGCGTCTTTAGAACAAAGCCTACCCCAGCCAGGCTGGAGAGGAATGTGCGCCAAACGACAATAGGTTTAGTTTAGTTTAGTTATTTGGGTTCAACGTCGCGCAGGGGACTAAGGCCATCACACGGCGGGCCAAACGACAATAGGGACGAAAGGCCGTGTCCCCCGGCAATAATGCTGTAGCGCTCTAAGCTAAGAGTGCGCTCTCGAAACAAGCATACCCCAGCCAGGCCGGAGATGCAACATGAGCCACGCGCCGCAGCTGGTTTAAACAATGCTCCCCGAAGGCTACCAGGGGAAGCCAGTAATTTCACCCCAAAGGGGAAAGGCGAGGGCACCAGGGCCCCGCCGAGCTAAGAGTCCCCGCTCAACAAAACCCACACAACCCGAACAAGGTAGAGTCCAAAGGCACAGGCCGGTACCCCGCCCGGGGACCGGCTCCGGGCCCAACTAACTATCCTACCTCTCTGCCGAAGCGGTAGCGGGAGAAGAGACGTCCATGTCGCCACCGGCGAAATGGCGGGAAGCAGCAGGTCCGCCAAGCGAAGCCAACCAAGGAGGACGCCAAGCGAAGAAGCGCAAGCGAAGCTGCAGCGAAGCAAGAAGCGAAGCAGAAGCGAAGCAACAGGCGAAGCCAAAGTCACGGTGAACTCGAGCACCAAGACCGACCGGTCGATGGGAGCGCGAGGCTAGAACACGTCCGAAGGTCGTGAGCCTACGTAGCTGACTGGCGAGACAGGTGACTCGGAACCGGATAGGCAGGTCCGGGAGACAACTCTTGGCCCCTCTGGAGGGTTCCCCGAGTGCCTCCCGGGTTGTGTGTGCACACAACGGGTTCGTAGGCTAGAATTTGAGCACGTAGTAGACACTCCCATTTGTCATGTCATCGGTAATGTTTTTGATGAAATAAACTAAAAAATTGCATAGAGTACCCTGCAAACAACTGTAAGTCATTTGTTTACACAAGTGAAAGCGAATGTGTTACGGTCTGACAAAGACCACTACATACACTGCGCCTGGAGGCAGAAAGACGGTGATGCGCGTCCAGTTGGAGTGCTGGTCGGACAAGTAGCTGCTGGCCAGGTGATACCCTGTGCACTGGAAATTTGGTGGCATGCACTCAGACACCACTGGGTGCCATGTCTTGCCCATGTTGACTGAGTATTGCAGCTGCACGGAAAAGAGTGTGCCATGCAGCGAGCCACAGCCCATGGCGATGTCAAACTGCAGGAAGGTAGATGGCGTGATGTGGTAGTCCCATGTCTCCGCGAAACGCATGGCTGTAATTCACACAACACAACATACGTCATAATGATGCAGACTAAGCAAGTTAACCTCATCTCAACAGGTCCGATCTAACTTTACAAACATACAAGCATCGTCAACATTCTTACATTCTTAACACATTCTGCCCGCGACATACCACAGCAAGATACAGCTCGACCATGATAGTTCAAGGGTGGTGGCAGAATAGCTTGGCGCCTATAGGCGCCAAGCTATTCTGCCACCACCCTTGAACTATCATGGTTGATCTGTCTCCATAATTGTAATGCAGTCCTCAGAGGATAACTCCAAAATGTGGGTATTTCATACCTCGGACACAATGAGTTAACTTTGGGGGAGGGGGGTATCCTTCGTTCAGCAGATAGAGAAGCCATGATAGTTCAAAGGTGGTGCCAGGACTGCTGGTATGAAGTTATTCTGGCACCAACCTTGCACTACCATGGTCCATCCATCTTCTGTTGTACAGCACATGTATCAGAATGTAGTATATCACAGCTGCAAGGGTAAATTACAAACAAGTAGCTTTACCGTTGTTGGTAGAGAACTCCAGTGCATGTCCTCGAGAGTTGCAGGTGATGCGAGGCACAGCCGTGTCTGCCAGGAACCAGGTAAAAGGGTTGGGGGTGGAACCACTGAAATCATCTTGAAAACCAAAGGCGCTGGTGTCGTTCACGCCAATCATCACGCTGTCAATGGCCCAGCCCGCTCGAGGCATCCCTGGCAAAAAAATTTATTGCAAAAATCTACTTTACACAAATCGACAATTCAACAAGTACTAATTGCCATATATACCTTTTGAGCTTATTCTACTAACCATTTGGCCGTCAGCAGTGCATGATTTCTGCAGGAGTCACCATACAAAAAAGAGCTACTGACAGCCAAAGAGTTAACTCTGCCATGATAAACTACCACTTGAAATGGACTGACCATGATAGTTTAAAGGTAAGTGCTCGATTAGTGATTGGGAGGCGCTGAAATAGTCAAGTCAGGCACATCAACTGTAACTGATATGTGCTCTGAAAGGACACCTCAAAGTATTAACAGCTTTAACCCATTCAGCCCTGACGCACTACAGCAGGAGATGGATCGACCATGATAATTCAAGGGTAGTGCCAGATTAGTTTGGCGCCTGTCTGCGCCAAGCTAATTTGGCACTGCTCTTGAATTATCATGGTCGATCCATCTCGTGCAACTGGTACACAGTCATTACATGATGCCTCCAAAATTTGGGAAATATGGCTGTCGGGATGAATGAGTTAATACAGTTGTATGAAGTCACACTGCTTAAAAACATAAAACATAACTTAGCCCCAATCTCCTACAGTTGGAGATGGATCAGACTTGATAATTCAAGGGTAGTGCCAGATTAGCTTGGCGCCATTAGGCGCCAAGCTAATCTGGCACTACCCTTGAATTATCAAGTCTGGTCAATCTCCTGTGACTGGTGCATAGTCGTTGGGTGACATCTCCAAAAGGGGGGGAAATGAGGCTGTGGGGTTAAATGGGTTAAGAAAAACAAGACCTGCACTCTACATCTGCTGCCATGACCAACAAGCCACAGCAACAGTGAAGAAGATGAACAAAGGTCAACAGCAAAGAACAATACAAGATCTACAAGAGCATGCTCTGATATCAACAACCAGCCAAAGTGATATAAAACCAGCAAACCAAATGCATAACCCTGTGCCTGTTGGTAGCGGTTTTAGGTGTGATGATTCCTGTAGGGATCATCGCGACTAAAACCGCTACCGACAGGCACAGGGTTAATAAATAATATCACATCAGTGTACAGACCTCCAAGGCCCAGAGGCTGCCACCATCGGAAGATAGTCGAGTTGGTTTTTGCAGCTGGCGGCAACTCTAGTGTCACAGTCTGAGTTGTTTCCCCCTTAGGAATGTCAGGCTCTACGGCCTTCAGCAGCTGCCAGGTGACCTCGTTGTCGGTGGAGAAGTCAACCACCACCCCAGCATGGCGATCTTCTGGCAAGGGGCAGGACACAACATGCTCTGTACTGCCGATCCTGATCACAAACTCCAGCATTCTGTTACACACATGAAAACCAGGGAAAAATGAGAGAGCCATAGTAAACCAGACCAATATTGGTGCGATATGGAAAGGGTCTCTGGGAAGATTTCTGATGACCGGGATGCAGCACGTGCATATGGTCCTCCGAGCACTGAGATCCTATGTTCTCCGACTGAACTGAATATGAAAACCAGTTGGCTTGTAGGCCCCTTACTGTGGGACCACAATAAACACCACCCAACTGCAAGAGGTATAGATCCACATGAGCCCCTGCAAATGCGGGAGCTCATGAGGATCTATACCTCTTACTGAATCCAGTTTGGATCCATGTTCCTTGTATGGCTGGGACGCTCTGGCGTTGAATTAATGAGGATTTCCAAAACACAATCTGCGTCCACTAGCTTAACTACCACTACAAGTCAGTTCAAAGGCAGCAGTAGCCAAATAGCACCCACCTCCTTTCCTGCGTGTCAAGAGGCTGTGTAACTGCCTCCCGTGTGCCGACACCATTAAAGTACAGGGCGTTGTTAAAGTCCACGATGCCACAGCCAGTACCCAGGTACCCTCCCAGCACGCGGCGCCAGTAGTCAGTGGGCATGTTGCGGTTGTCAAAGCGATCCAGCATGCCCAGGGGGTTGGGGTCGTCAGCCTGGCAGTCCAAGTCTGCACAGCAGGGAAAGTGTTCAGGCACAGGTCAAGCAGATGCTACAAAGGACTGATGTGAAATAGGACAGTTTTGCATCAGTTACAGCCAAACAGAACAGGCGCTTTGTTACGTCCAAAGTGTACTGTACTTTGAGCCTGTGGCTTATGCAAGAATGCTGTAAAAAAAAAAATGAACAAGATTAACCCATTTGGCCCCAACACCCTACAGCAGGCGATGGACTGACCATGATAATTCAAGGGTAGTGCCAGATTAGCTTGGCGCCTTGAGGCGCCAAGTTAATCTGACACTACCCTTGGTCGATCCATCTCTGCAACTTGTACATAGTCCTTAGGTAACACCTCCAAAATTTGGGAATACGGCTGTGGGTTAAATGGGTTAATTGCACAAAGTAAGTATACATACTGTCCACATCATCCCCCAAGTCACAGTGACAGCTGTGTTCTTTACACACCCCATGGCGATGACAGTTGTTGGGGCAGGGAGGGCCGATGTACACGTCGTCCACAGAAAAGCTGTGGGCCATCCCGCCTGGTTGCCACCACCGAAACATGACAGGGCTGACCAACACAATCAAAGCTTTACATCAGGCACAAAGTTTCCCAGCTTTTGTCACACATACCAACTGTAAGAGATGTACTGACCATGACAGTTTAACCCTTTGGCTGTCTGTCACACTTTTTGTATGAATTGCCATTACACTGATTTACAGCTTCTAAAACGGCCCCTCTTGAAAGGAATCACTGCAACAAAAAGTGCTAGACAGACAAAGGGTTAAGTTGCCTTCTAAAAGGCTGTATGCTTTGAGTGCTGACAGAACGTGTTCTAAATTTTGTTATGCTTAAACTAAGAGCTTCCTACCCTTCTTTTCACAAGCTATTTAACAGATGCTACCCTCGCACCCATCATGTAACTGATAAATAACAAAGCAGAAAAGTCTTTCATTTTAAGACATTCAAACGTCATCAGTCTGTTTAGTTATTTTCTGCAGCATTATGGTAATTCATGTAAAAACACTGACGAAAGAGATATTTGTGAACTATTAACCTTTACTGCCAGGAAAAGGTGGTTTTCAAGGGGAGAGTTAAATTAGCTTTATGTGTTAACCCTTTGGCTGTCGGTAGTGCTGTTTGTTGTGATGATTCCTGCAGGAATCACCACAACAAGAAGCCCTACTGACTGCCAGAGGACTAGATCAGGGACAAAATGTAAGCATGGCCCGCTTCAAAAAGATGCACTGGTTCAAGGGTAGAGCTAAATTATCATGACATCCATAAAGGTGGCAATATCCATAAACTACCACTGTCAATATGTCTCCTGTTGGAGTTGGTCAGAGCTGAGTATGCACTGCACAGTGTATGAGTATGTGCTGCATTTGTCTTCAGCGTTTAACCCATTTAACCCCAACGCCCTACAGTCAGAGATAGATTGACCATTATAATTCAAGAGTAGTGCCAGATTAGCTTGGTGCCTGTCAGCGCCAAGCTAATCTGGCACTATCCTTAAATTATCATGGTTGATCTCCTGCAACTCAGTGGCACACAGTCGTTAGATGACACCTCCATACTTTGTGAAATGCGCCCATTGGTTGTCTGTAGCGCTTTTTGTCATGAAGATTCCTGTTAGAAATCATCATGACAAAAAATGCTATTGACATCCAAATGGTTAAGTCAATGTGATTTTTGTTCACACAGGTATGCATGCTGGGTTCAGTTTGGTGAAATTTGAGCCTAAATATTCTGCTGTTCTGATTTGCAATCAGCCCAAACATTCTGATTTAATGCAATTAACCCAAACATTCTGATTTATTGCAATTAGGCCAAATATTCTGATATATTGCAACAATTCACATTCTTTTTTACCCTGCAAATGGAAAGGTCAACAGAACATGTTTCAAATAACAAGAAACCAGAAATGGCACTGACTGCATGGCGATGTGCTGGCTGATGGGGATGATGATGAGCGTCCAGGCGCCATGCGTGCCGGTGTAGTAGATAGTGCCCTCCATGTGAGACTGGCCACAGTCCTGACCCTGATAGCACGGCTCCTCCACCAACTGCCAGGTGTGGCCGTGGTCATGGCTGTACTGTAACATCACAGGGTGGTCCCAGCGGAACTGCTTTCCACAACCTACGTTGATCTGACAAGATGAAAGAATAATGTTAATCATTAGCCCTTTTTCATCCTGATACACTACTGCTTGAAATTAATTTGACGTTAATAGTTCAAGGGTGATGCCAGAATAGCGCCAAGCTATTTTGGCACCACCCTTGAACTAAAATGGTTGATCTATCTCCTAATTTGTAATGTAGCCTTCATAGGACAAAACACTTTAAAAAAAAAATTCAGCATTAAGATGTAATAGGTTAAATCCTGAACACGTTTTGCAGATTTGTGAGACATCATCTAATATAAGTTATTAGTCGGAGAGGTATGCTACACCGACCCTTGTAGGCCTGAGGGAGGTCAAAGGAATCATTGTACTCCGAAGGCCTGAGGGGTACAATGGTTCCTTTGATCTCCCGAAGGCCTACAAGGGTCCATGCAGTGAACCCCTCCGACCAATAACGTATTTGTTTTCATTCCTCCACTATTTTCGTCAAAGAAATCAAAAAGACATCTTGCGACCTGGATCACGCCAGACATGACTGACGTCAAAGGAATATACCTTTGTGCATAATAGACTTATGACGTAATATAAAATGTCATGACGTTTCCGTCTCCGGTACTGAGTGTGCTTGTTGTTTCGAACAACACTAAGTAACTTTGTACTTTAGAACGTTTGGCGATCTTTTATAGAACAAAACTGGCATCCAAGATGCGTCATCGAGAGGGCTACAAAATGTCCGCCATTTTTCGCAACAGGGGTTTTTATATCACGCTCACATGGTACGGTTTGCTCTAAAGTGACTGGACGTGTGACGTTGGGAGGAAAACAATAATGTCTACAATATATACTAAATACTGTACATAAAATGATCAGAAATCATAGCTGAAGGGCAGTGAAAGATTAGTTTGGCATTTTCCAGGCACCAAGCTAATCTGGCACTTCCCTTGAGCTATCACTGTCGACACATCTCCCACTATTAAGCGTCTGAGCTGAATCAGGTTACTAGATCTGCACTGACAGACAGAAACATACAAACAGAAAATTAACCACCTGGCTGTTGAGAAAAAAATGAACATGATCCAACTACAACAGACATAGATCCTCATAAGCCCCCACAGTTGTGGGGCTCATGAGGATCTATGCCTCTTGCTGACACCACTTTAGATCCATGCTCCTGGGATGGATGGGGCTGTTTGTCACTGAATTAATGAGGACTGCAGAAACACACTCTGTATCAACCAGCAGTGAAAGGGTCAAACTATCTCACTATGCTATCAAAACTGTTCTCTCACCCTGAACTGTATGATGTCGCCAGCGGAAAGGTCAAGGTCCTTGGAGATGACATATTTGTCACTGGCCTGGTTGCCGAGGATGAGAGATGGGGAGTTTGACTGGCAGTACTTGTTGATCACCCCCTCTGTCACCGTGCGCCATTGGCCAGAACCCAGCGGGTTAGTCGCATCCTGTTAATATAGCATCGACAGTTAACCCTTTGGCTGTCAGTAGTACTTTTTGTCAAGGTGATTCCTGTAGGAGTCACCTCGACAAAAAGCGCCATCAACAGCCAAAGGGTTGCATGCATGATATTGAATACATGTACCGATTCTAACAAACATCTCCTTTACTGACACACGTAGAGGTAATTTCTGTCATCAGCAAATTAATATTTATGTCCTGTATATCCAAGCTATTCTGGCACCATCCTTGAACATCATAGTCAAATTTATTTCAAGCAATGGCCTATCATGATCAAAAGGTCAAAAGGGTTAAATATTAATGTGCTGCTCGCTCAAACTACTTGGCGGTGGATTCCATAGATGGCGAAACAAAAATATAAACTTTGCCATGCTGCAACACTAGCTGTTTTGACCTACCAGTGATGGAAAACACTTTTCTAGACTTATCCTGCCATACATTTTGCATGACAGGCGACCTGACAAGACTAATGGACCATAGAACAAAACTGACGTAAAAATGTGCACTCAGTGCAACAAGATCAAACTCAGGCAACCTGGCAAGACTAACGGAGCATAGAAAAAAATGACAAGAAAGCGTGCACTCAGTACAACAAGGTGAAACTCATAAAAGCTATAATGACAACTGCAAAACAAAGTAGAGAAAAAAGCATACTTCTTCACTGCTGGTGATAAAGAACACATGCTCAATTCATTCAGCAGCATTGGGTGCTGGTGAAGATTGCGAAAATGAAAAATAGGCCAGAATTGAGTCCCCCATGTTTCTTCTCCCTTCAATAGCATGCACAACCAGGAAAATGGATAATCTTACATCAAAGTCATCCTGCAGCGTGTCCAGATGCTCATATCGGCCAATCACCACTTCATCCACTGCCCACTGGTCCTTTCCATGACCACTGTGGGACGGCTGCCACCATCGGAACCGCGTAGCCTCTGTACGGGCATCTGCAGGCAGGTTTAGATGCACAAACCTGCGAGTATAACCCTTCATTCATTACACGAAGTGCTGTGAACACATGCATCTACAAAATCATGATCAAAGAGGTGACTGCAAAGGCTTAAAATGAAAAGAAATTCCCGGTTAACCCATTCAACCCCATGGCTGCATGTCACAAATTTTGGAAGTGTCACCTGATGAGTACCAGTTGCAAGAGATGGATCGACCATGATAATTCAAGGGTAGTGCTAGCTTACCTTGGGGTGGGGGTGGAGGGGGGGGGGTGGGGGGATTGGAAATGCGGCCATGGGGTTAAATGGGTTAACTCCAGTAAACCTATTCACAGATCAAACTGGGGTATGTAGGTTGAAAGACACTAGCTTTTGCAGTATGGTACCCACTTGTTTCCAATTCTCCTTCACTGACCATCACGTGAAATTTAAAAAAAAAAGATTTCTTTATCCATATGACAGTAACGAAGTACAGTACAGTCTTGGTGTTTAGTTGGTTTAATGTGTGCTTGTACACAGGTAATTCACAGAATCCATTTAGCCTCCAAAAATGAGTAACGTTCAACCCCCCCCCCCCCCCCCCCCCCCCACACACACGCATACAAACAAACAACAAAAAAGAAAAACAAAGCAATAAACATGAGCCCTCCCTAACCTAAGAGTGTAAGCCTGTAGCAATACAAACCTGCAAACCAAACAGGTAAGACAATTAACCCATTCAGCCCTGACGCACTACAGCAGGAGATGTGTCGACCATGATAATTCAAGGATAGTGCCAGATTAGCTTGACGACTGTTGGCGCCAAGCTAGTCTGGCACTGCCCTTGAATTATCATGGTCCATTCATCTCCTGCAACTAGTGCATATAGCGCATAGTAGTTAGATGACACCTCCAAAATTTGGGAAATATGGCCGTCGGGCTGAACGAGTTAAGCACTGGCAGACACGGTACACATACCAAGGGAATTACTCAGCGTTGGACAAAATTAGATCCCTGCCCCTTCCTATCAGGCACCCAATCACCAGGCCTGGAAAACATTTGTTCATGGGCTGGTGATTGGGTGCCTGATAGAAAGGGGCAAGGGATGTAACTGTTTGTCTGTCCAGTGTTGATCTGCACACCCCCCCCCCCCCCTCCCCATCCCCTCCCCCCCCCCCCCCCCCCCCCCCTACTTGTATGTGATCAACACAAACCTGGGCTGATGGTATTCATTATGGACCAGCTCTTGCAGCAGTCTCCAACTGATGCCCCCGTCCACTGAGTACTGCAGCAACACTGACTCTGACCGCTCCTCTGCACCCCTGCAGTGCACATCACCGCCAGCAATACGCAGGTAAAACTGGATAAAGTCATCCTGCTCCACATTCAGAGCCTTGGTCTGAAGCTCGCGAATGCCATCCTGGTGGAAATATTCAGTATTACAACCTACTGGTAGGTGTAACATCATGTCAATGTCGTGCAGCTTTTTGCTATTACCCTTTTCATCCTGATACAGTATTGCTTGAAATAAATGTGACTGTGATAGTTCAAGGGTGGTGCCAGAACAGTGTGGCGCCAAGTTATTCTGGCACCACCCTTGAACTAAAATGGTTGATCTATCTCCTGATCTGTAATGTAGCCTTCATAGGACAATAAGCACCTTTTAAAATTTCAGCCCCAGGATGTATTGGGATAACAGAAACAACTGAACATTTCAGGGATAATACTGTACTTTGGGGGGAACTGCAGCAGCAGAAATACCTTTAAAACACACAATGAATTCCTTCACTCCCAGTTGCTAGAAGTTGTGTTTCCGAAATCAATGTAATTTGAAATCAAAGCAACCATTCTAACAAAAGAACACGGACAGAAAATGGTGCCAGCAAGAGGTACAGAACCTCACGAGCCCCCCACACCTGCGGTGGCTCATTAGCTCTTATCATTCGGAATACACCAGTGTGAAATACGTCTTGACTAAAATAGTTCAAGGGTAGTGCCAGAATAGCTTGGCGCCTCTAGGCGCCAAGCTATTCTGGCACCACCCTTGAACTAAAGCCATTGGTCTATATCCTTATCTGCGAGTACTATAATGTAGCATGCATATGGCAGTGTACACATTTGAAGCTTTTAGCCTCAGTACGATATGGGTTAGCATCTACGCCTCTAGCTGCTGCGTGGTGGCTGTTTTTTTCTGGCAATTCAGTGGCTAAATGCTGCACTAAAATGCATCAAGATCACCGACCTGGAAGAAATAGATGGATTCCCCTGACAGTATGGTGCC
This sequence comes from Semisulcospira habei, assembly GCA_036245525.1. NCBI lineage: Eukaryota > Metazoa > Mollusca > Gastropoda > Semisulcospiridae > Semisulcospira > Semisulcospira habei. The sequence continues at coordinate 157,658,752 of BTPG01000003.1, forward strand.
ACATCCCTCCCCCGCATGCACCACCTTGCCCCCTGTCATGGAGCGGAAGTCGGACTGTGGGTCGTAGCGGATGCCAAAGTCAGCATGGATTTCTGTGTCCATCTCCTGCTCGGGTTTGCAGCTCTTGCCAGAATAACCCGGCTCACATCTAAGCAAAATCAACAAAAGGCCAAGGGCTTGGAGCTTTTCCTATAAAATCATGCCTCACATCTCAACACAAGTCATAAGTTCTATGCAAGGGTCTGTGGTGTGACTGGCTACAAGCTGTATGTGGGTATATGGAGCAACTGCAAGACTGACACAACACAATGAAACAGATTGAAAGAAAACAAAGTACTGTTCTACCAATAGTACCATATAAATTGTCATGGTATGGTATGGTATGGTATGGTGTCTCCAAGGCGCACATATTCATCTATTTAAAGATGCTCAAGGCGCCGCAGGGATGGAAGCTGGAGCTTTAAAAGCCTGCTGCTACTAAGCGCTACTTTATGTGCAAACCTCCACCCTGCTAATAACTTCGGTGCATGTTATATATTTCATTTGTAAATATGCTAATGATAAATATATTCCCGTTTTATTTTTGCCACTGTTATTGTGAAACATCCAGGCCTGGGACTTCATATCACCATTGGATGCTTGGATTCTGTTCATTAACCCCACCACGGGCAGCATCTAGAAATGAACTCTCTCAAAATGACTTAGTTTTACTGCCAGATTACCTTGTCTGCCTAGGGCACGAAAGGCTTGCATGAGGCACAGACTGGCAGCTGTGGGGGCTCTTGGGGATCTTGCCTCGGCACAGATCCCCAAGAGCCCCTGCTGCAGCCGGTCTATGCCTCTTGCATTTGTGTGCTGTTAATGGCGTGCCAGCAGTATAGGGGTTAAGTGGAAATGTGCTTGGCAACTGGCAGGTGAAACTTGGCACCCTTATTTTGACTGACTTTAGATTAGGGCCACAAGACAACCTTTCCTTTCATCGGTACAACTGTCACACAGCTACATCACTTACTTGCACACACCCTCATTGCATTGGCCATGACCACTGCACATGTCTGGACACTGGTGACCGATGTAGACACGCTTCACCGCCCAGTTGTCACGCTCACCCCACTCCTCCTGCACCCAGCGAAAACGTGTGCTTGGAGACCTGATGGTGAAAACAAAATCCACTGAAATCATTCTATTTTAAAATGCATTAATTACCACAAGTATACATGGCTGACAGTACAAAAATTGAAATGACTGAATATGGTCCAAGGACTAACTATACCCCACAATCCATAGACAGCAAGAGACATAAATTCCCATGAGAATTTATGCCTCTTGGAGATGGAAGAGACAGTTCAGTCTGAACAAAAAAAAGCCCATACTCAGCTTTCTGGGAGTTTGAACAAAAATTGAATGAGTCTCCAGGACTGAGGACTGTCCCCCATGAGAGTACTTTGACCATGTTGGAAGTCAGTGACTGAACCCTTCCCTGCCAGTCGGCACAGATTGTGTTTCTGCAATTTTTGTAATGCATGCCACAGAGCTCCAGCAGTCCAAGGAATATGAATTCAAAGTGCTGTCAGCAAGAGGCATGGATCCTCATGAGACCCCACAAATGAGGAGACTCATGAGGATCTGTGTCTCTTGCAACTGGACTGAGGTCAGTTTTCCTCAGCAGCGCAGGGGTTAACCCATTCAGCCCTGACGCACTACAGCAGGAGATGGGTCGACCATGATAATTTAAGGGCAGTGCCATATCAGCTTGGCGCTGGGGGGAGTGGCAAGACGGTGGCCAGGCACCATCTCCTGGCCGGCCGCTCCGGCAAAATCCGCCAGATGTGCTTTTAAGCGACTCCTATTATTATTATTTTCCAGGCAGTGTTGTGCCATCAAGTTCTGAGGAAACAATGATGTACTTTATTTGACAACTTTATGTGATAGCTGTGGTGTAGCCGACTATAACATCGTCTTAATCTTATACACTGAATATTCGGAATTGGACTTGGGTTTCACCAGTTGTGCCAGCCTATGTATCCAAAGAAGAGCGTGCACATAAACTGTGTAATTACTAAACATGTGCTGTTCCGGGCTCCATCCCTACATTATTCACAGACTAACCCACTGCCAGATTTTTCTTCATTCTGACTGACCCCACAGAAGAGCACACAGAGAAGAATTTACCAGCGAGCTTTCCTACCACCGCGGCGGCCGTGTTTATGTATCACGTACTGCCCTGGCCTGCCGACCTTCGCTGTTGACAGATATTTCCCAACAAGTGGCGTACCGATGAAAATGACTGTGTGTGGGGGTGCTGGTTTTTATTTCATAATAATGACTCATGACTGTTACCATCATGATATTATGTGTTATAAATGATGTTGACGGACTTTGTCGGAGCAGTGCCCTCTGAACACCAGCGTTGTACTATAGCAACAGGCCTCCAGGTCCAGCTTTGACCGTTGTTTTATGTTGCCTATATGGGAGATTATTTTCCTTTCGACGGTAATTTGTTTCTGTTGTTAACTTGTATTTATATGTACTAGCTTTAGTCAAGTAGGAATTTAACAAAAGAGCATACACTAGTGTGTTCAGGAGACATAGGGCTGTCTTAGCATTTTGTTTTTGTCAGGGAGGTTCGGGTCGGGATGAGGTCACTGGCGCGGGCCATTAGATGCCTTGGTAATGGGCTTCACCCATCCCGAGTCATTGTCCATATTGTAGCTCTGTTATTTATAATTTGTGGAAAGTCCGAGTGAGTGAATGTGAGCAGCACCCGCGGTGGCAAGACAATTTTTGCTGTGTATGATTATCTTCTATTACAGCAACAATAAAGTCATCTTGAATCTTGATAGGCGCCAAGCTAATCTGGCACTGCTCTTGAATTATCATGATCGATCCATCTCCTGCAACAGGTGCATAGTCGTTAGATGACGCCTCCAAAATTTGGGAAATATGTGCGCCGGGCTGAATGAGTTAAATTGTATCAGAGAAAATGACATCATTAAAATTTACTGCAGACACCCAAACATGGCTGGATGACAGATGGCTGGGACCCGCTTATTTTCTGTGCAGAGGTCAAAGTTGAAGAAACACTGATCATAACCTCTCCAGTCTCAAGATCATTATGCACAAGCATAAAGCCCTGGGACAGAACACAAAATCAATTAAAAAAAACAGAGCTGGTCACCTACTATGGTCAAGTGGAGAATATATAAAATTAAGAGTATACCACGTGTCAGAAGGCAGAAGCACGGTGACTGTTGTCCACTGCGGGAACTGTGATGCATCATACACGGTGCCTGCACGGTACTCCTCACAGACGTCAGGTGGTAAACATGTCTCCTCCACTAGGCGCCAGGAGATTCCATGGTCCACTGAGTACTGTAGCAAGACCTGAACACAAACACCTCAAACTCGCAGAGCAAGAAACCATGCATATTGAAACAGTGGAATAACCTCTTTGGTTGATGTCCAACTTATCTGACATAGGCAAGCTAAAGCCACGTCGTCCCAAGGAACTTTTGCTTAGCAAGTGTTTTTTCTCCGCAGATCTATATGAATTCAGCACTTGAATAATGTGATTGTGAATAACATAGTGATAGATTGAGGCTGTCAAGTATCGCAATACACTGAGAATGACCTGAGCCTGCGTTACAAAAAGTAACAATGTCTTCTTGATGCTGAGTTGAAGATGCAAACTTGTCAAGTTACATTGCTGTTTTAAGCATGATTTCTAACTGCAACATTATCTTTATTACATTAATTTAATTGCATATAGATTATGTCATTATTATTTTGAAAATTTACAGATGGTTTTGATAATATATATATGTGAAGATATTCACTGTGATAGGTCAATTCAAATTGTATTTATTTGTTTACGTCCATGTTATGTTTTTAGGTCTTTTTTTAAAATAAATCTGCTGCATATAAATTTCCCATCTTCGGGACAATAAAGTTCAACATTTTTATATTTGTTACTCACCTGGTTATGTAGGTTGGTGGTGTAGGGTGTGGAGCAGCCCATGACCAGGTCAAACTGCACCATGTAGCCTGGGCTCACCTGCAAGGCCTCAGTCATCAGGTAACGTGCCTCACCATTCTCACTCTCACCTGTAAAGCTAAAACATAAAGCAGCGAGTTAGTAACTACCATTATTGTTGCTGTTCAAGGTCACAGTACTCTCATCAATAAAGCTGACATCAAATAAAAAAACTAGACCAAAATGGTTGACTGCCAGTGCTTGTAATTTAGAAAAAAATACCAAGTGAGTAGGAACAAGCACTGTCAAGGGAGAGAATTGTGCATAATCGACCAATGATCATAGATCTAATTTGGTCAAAGCACACAACAACAAAAAAAATTTCTCTAAAATATATTTTTTCGAAAAATACTTACCGATGATATGACTAATTGGAAGTGTCTACTACTTGCTCAATTTTAGCCTAAGAACCCGTTGTGTTACAACACAACCCGGGAGGCACTCGGGGAACCCCCGAAAGGGCCAAGAGCTGTCTCCCGTCCCTGCCCTACCAGTTCCGGGTCACGTGGTAGTCCAACCAGTCGGAACACTTAGCTCACCAGCGGCTAGCGGTTCAGGTGGGAGGGTCCTCCGAGTCATGTCATTGGTAAGCATTTTTCGAAAAAAATATATTTTAGAGAAAAATTAATTTGTTTCCTCAAAAACATTAACGATGACATGACTCATTGGAAGAATTGCGAGAAGGAGGAGGGTGCCACGCCCAAAACACCCCCGCATAAGGGCTATGGTCAGAACCGTCCTCCTTGCCGCAAACTCCCGACAATTTAAGCTAAGTGCGTACCTACGTACGGCGCCTGTGGCGCCGGGAGGGAGTGTTGCGCCGCGGTGATGTCCCCCACCAGTGCGAGGTTGTCTCGCTGGCCTGCCAGATCCCTGAGGTAGAAGTGGGCGAAGGTCGATTCTGCTCTCCAGTCCACGGCTGCCACAATGTCTTCGACAGTGCAGTTCCGGTCAAATGCAATGCTCGTGGCCATGGCTCGTACCTTGTGTGCGCGTATCTGAAGCCTCTTTGCTCCCTGCGGGGAGAGGTCCTGGTAGGCGGACCATATGACCCAGCATAGCCAGGAAGATATCGTCTGGGCTGTTATGTCAGTTATGCCTGGGTTCAACGGTAGAAAGAGGCATGAGCGTCCTCTCTGTGCTTTGGATCGGCGTAGGTAAACACGAAGGGCGCGCACAGGATCTTGTTGCCTGGTCTCCCGTGGAAAGTTCACATTTCCCAGCGGCCGTAACGTAATCACCTGTGGCGTGGTCAGAGGAGACCTGGTCTTGGCAAGGAAGGCAGGGTCCGTGAGGAGCTACACGGAACCATCCGCTCTGAACAGTAGGCAGACAGGGCGCGCAGACAGCGTGCGCAGACAGCGCGTGTAGCTCGCTAACTCGGGCCGTGGTGGCAAGGGCCAACAGGAAGCATGTCTTCCGAGTCACATCCACGAAGCGGGCCATGGGCAGGGGTTCAAATCTGGCAGAGTTAAGCCACGTCAGTACCCAGGGTAGGTCCCAGCGAGGAATGAGCGAGCGGGGAACTGGCCGCTGCAGGCCGAAGTGAGTCATAAGGTCAGCGAGGTCTTTGCAGGCGCTGGGATCTGGGCGGCCGAGGTGCCGGTATGTGTCGTCAATCATGGACAGGTACCCCCTGATGGTGATGGGGGCCAACCTTGGTCTCCGAAGAGCCAGAGGAAGAAGTCCACAAGCTGGGGATTCGTCAGTTTGGTGGGGGAGAGGCGCTGGTCGATGCACCAGGAGCACAGTACTCGCCGTTTTCCCTCATAGACGCGCCTGGTCGAGGGTCTGTGGGCAGTAGTGATCGCTTCCACTGCTGCACTTGAGAAGCCTCTAGAGGTGAGGGCTTGCTGCACAATCTCCTGGCGTGAAGGAGCCGCTCTGGGCACGGGTGGAACAGCGGCTGGCGGGGTTACTTGAGCATGGTGCTCAGTGTAGGTAACAGCAGGGGGGGGGGGGGGGGGGACCCGTGGCGAGGCTGAGGAGGTTGTGGTCCAAGACCGGTTCCAAGAGAACGGGGCAACCAACAAGACGACCGCATTGCATCCTCAAAGCTTGAGGAGGACTTTGGGAACGAGAACTGTCGGGGGGTAAGCGTGTGCGATGAGATCGTCCCAGGGAATGGAGAGCGCATCGACTGCCCAGGCAATGGGGTCTGGGATCAGGGAGACAAAGAGGGGAAGCTGGTGATTCCACCTCGTGGCAAATAGGTTGATCATAGGCGTCTCCCAATGATCGCAGATCATCCGAAAGATGTCCCTGCGGAGCGTCCATTCCGTGCACAGTAACTGGCCGCGCCGGGAGAGAGTCGGCCAAAACGTTCAGGTGTCCTGGAATGTGTCGGACTTGGAGAGAAATGCTGCAGTCCTCGCACCAGAGCATCAGACGGGAGAGGAGCATGCACAGGTCGGGGGAGCACGTTCCGCCCTGTTTCTGAATGTAGGACACCACCGTCGTGTTGTCCGAGAGGACGAGTAGTGCCTGGTGACAGAGGTGAGCTTCCCACGCCATGAGGGCTTGCCAGACCGCTTGCAGCTCCATCCAGTTGATGTGTCTGTCCGCCAGGTATGGAGGCCAGGGGCCAGACGTCGTGAGAAACCGCGGTAATAGGTGGGCACACCACCCGGAGAGATTTGTATTGACACAGAGGGAGAGCTGAGGATGCGGAGAGGCCAGTGGGACTCCAGAAGCGAGCCAGGAAGCGTCCGTCCAACGCCAAAGATGGGGACGCAGCATCTGAGTCACTGGCACCAGGGCAGCTATGTCGCCAGAGGATGGACGCCAATGGAGCAGGAGGTGCAGCTGTAGCGGCCGGGAGTAAAGATGGGGAGGAGATCCGCTGCAGCATTCATTAAGCCGAGAAGCTGAAGCCACACTCTGGCAGCGGCCACATCTTCCTGGGCTAACTGGCCGGCTAGGGCAGCAATCTTCTGGATCCGAGGCGCTGGTAAACGTACTCGGTTGAGGTCGGTTGCAAAATCCATGCCGAGATGGACAAAGCGGCGTGATGGAGAGAGGTCTGACTTGCCCGCGTTGACCAGGAAGCCCAGCAGCAATAACAGACGAAGCAGTGCATCCCTGTCTGTCGCCAGGACGGCCTCCGACTGGTAGGAGGAGGTCGTCTAAGTAGTTCGAAGTCAGACTGGAAGACGACTGTCGGGCCTTGGCAACTACGGCGTCCATGATGCGGGTGAACACCCAAGGGCTGAGGTTGAGACCAAACGGGAGGGCCCGAAACTGATAGACCACACCGACGACTGCGAAATGGAGGTACCTCCTGGAGGCCGGGTGCATCGGGACGTGGAGATACGTGTCTCCGTGACTCCGTGCGAGAAGCCGACGGTAGCCTAGGGGAGTCAGGATTGTCGCGGGGTGAAGGTGAGTGGCTGTCGACGTCGCCCAGGGCGGAGAAGGAGTCCTCGGAAAGCAAACTCAGGGCCTCATTGTCCTAGGGGCGGGAGGGCGGGTGGGTAGAGACCTCAGTAGCAGGGTCCTGATGAGAAGGCAAACGGTTATCCCGCGGCGAATGGCTATCCAGCGGCAAGCTGTGCCGCGGGCGAGGTGGCGACGAACGAAGCGAGGAGCGGCGAGGCAACGGGGGACTGTTGTGCGGCGGCCGTCTGTCACGGGGGGAGCGACTGCGATGCCAGGAGTGGGGTCGACGATCCCGCACAGGCGAGCTCCTAGCAGGGCGCCTCCGGGGCGAAGTCGATGGGCATCGAGAGCAGCGAGGCGAGGGAACCAAACATCGGGAAGGAGTGCGAAACGAAGCAGAGCGCAATGAGGACGAGGAGAGTCGGGGGTTGCATCCGCCATCATGATGCGTGGTCCTGTCCTTCCGAGAGCGCTCAGACGAGCGAGTGTCTGGAGCCGGTGGTGGAACGGGAGGAGTCCGGTCCGTGACTGGTCTTCGAACATCGGGACACAAGTCTCTGCTGGCCGGGCTCAATGAGGCGGGCGCTTTGCTGGCTGTTAGACCCCTCATAGGAGTCAGCGGGCTTTTCGAGGAGAGACATACCAGGACTGCCAGTTGATAAGGTCCGGCGCGAATCGCGACGCTGCAGGCCGGGCTCAGTGAGGTGGGCACTCTGCCGGCTATTTGACCCCTCGTAAGAGTCAACGGGCTTGGCAGTGGGTGGAGTCCTGAGGTATGCACCGAGCATGTGTCCGACATGTCGTCCATTCCAAAAGGCCGGGTCGGGATCGTGCGATCACTTCTCCGGAAGCGGAGGGGGGGGGGGGGGGGGGGGGGCGGCAAGGGAGCCGGTCGGTTGCTAGCTGGCGTCGGGCGCTCACGCCGGTAGAAACTCCATAGGTGAGACCAGCGTAGCTCAGGCCAGGACGAGCAGATATCACAGGAGTGGTCAGAGGAGCAGCCAGCACAAGGTAGGCAGACCGCATGGTTATCCGTCGGCCACTGGAAATCGCTGCACCAGGAGCATGTAAGCACCTGGGAGCTGCAACACATATCAGGCATGCTAGGCGACCGAGCGTGGGCACCTGAGAGTACAAATGAGCGCAAAAGGTGCCTCTGGCCGAATCAGCTGCAACACATGTCCGACACAACACGCTAATGGCGAGGGCACAAGGGGCCCTGCCAAACTAAGACGAGCGTCGGTCACACAATGGTACAATAATGTACAAGCAAAACGAAGTGCCTCGGAACGTAGCTGGTGCTAACCACCCTATAACAGTGAGGGCACGAGGGGCCCTGCCAAGTTAAGACGAGTGTCGGGTGCAAAGGTACACAAAGTACAAGTGAAAAACGAAACGCCCCAGATGCATCTGGCGCCCAGCTCGGGGGCCAGCCGAGGGCTATTACTGCTACCTTACCTCTCAGACGAAGCGGGGACGGGGAGCGGGAACCTCCATAACACCCTCACAGTGCAACGGCAGGGGGGGGGGGGGGGGGGGGGGGGGGGGGGGGAGCCCAACCTACACGCAGCCGCGAAGACCAGGCCACACCAGGCAGGCGCAGAAAAGGCAAAACGGTAGCACAAGCAACGAAGCCCACCCAGCAGAAAGAAGAGGCAGTGGAGAAGCTCCAAAGTCCGAAGTGAGCGCAAGCAAGAAGACCGGGCGAAACCGGTCGCAGCAAACACAGTAGAGTCCAAGGCTAACGCTGAACACGTCTTCACAGCGCGAGCTAGGTAGAACGACTGGATGGTCTACCACGTGACCCGGAACCGGTAGGGCAGGGACGGGAGAAAACTTTCGGCCCCTCTGGGGGTTCCCCGAGTGCTCCCGGTTTGTGTTGTAACACAACGGGTTCTTAGGCTAAGATTGAGCAAGTAGTAGACACTTCCAATTAGTCATGTCATCGGTAACGTTTTTGAGGAAACAAAGAAGATAGGACCCTTCTTTCCTATCTTTTTTTGTGTGTGCTTGGACCAAAGTAGATCTATGATCATTGGTCGATCATGCACAATTCTCTCCCTTGACAGTGCTTTTTCCTAATCACTTCTGGTAGTTTCTTTTGACATCGAATAGCTTTGGATTGTAACTAAGGGTTGGTAATCACATGGTCATACGAAGAGACCAGATGATGCTCTTTGCAAGTACAGGCAGGGAATCCACTGATTCCTCCATGATGCGCACCATAACAGCAGCAGAGTGACCATGATAGTTCAACGCATTCAAGACATGCCACCTCTGGATATCCAGCATAAGCTGCGTATCCGGAGGCAGCATGTCTCAAATGAGTTAAAGGTGGCACCAGAATAGCTTGGTGTCAACACAGACAGAAAGACACATACACAAGCTGAGACACATCTGATGCTGTGCGGTGTAACACAGTATCCCTGCTATAGTAAGCTCATGATCAGACTGGTGGTCAGCCCATGTGGCTCTCTGTCTCCATGTCTATCATCAGCACAGACAAACAGACAGACAGAAACACACACATGCACACAGACAGACCTGATGCTGCGTGGTGCCCCGCAGTAGCCATGCTGTAGTGATCCCAAGTTAGCAGTCAGCTGGTTCCCCATGTCGCTCTGTGTTTCCATGTCCATCATCAGCACGTTGGCCAGCTGCATCATCAACATGACGTCATCCAACGCCCACACCGCACGACCACCAATATCCCCGACCTGCCGCCAGCGTACCTGGCAGGATTTCCCACGTGCTGCATCTGGCAACACTACAGATTCTGACCTGGATCAAGGTAACAGCACATATGTTAATTCATGCAAGAGCATACTTAATAACAACCGAATGCAACAAACTCCAGCCAGCTAAAGACAACTTCCTGTAGCACACTACAGGTGTCCAGCACACTATCCATCCATTCAAGGTTCATTCTCAGTGCACGTGCTTAGTTATTTTTAGTGCTGAATGTGTTGTTAAAAGCTGATCCAGAAATGAACTCTTAACATAATCACTTAGTGGCAGAGTACATAACGTCAAAAAAGTTACTTGGTAGGCAAAGAGTGAAAACCCTAGAAGTGAACTTGTTTCATTTTTACACACCAGGACTGCTAACTATATTATTACTTACTTTGGTGTCTTGTACTGTATGGCAGAAAAATCTTTGATGAGTACCCAGGTTACACCGCCATTACACGAGAACTCAAGCAACACAGCATCCCTCTCACTCACGGACGGTGGGCATGATGATCTCTCCGAGTGGCTGCCCACTCTCAGGGAAAACTGCAAGTAACTGTAGTCAAAATACATCAAAAATACAGAATTTAAGAGACTGCATGGATAAAATGCAACAGCAATTGAATCCGTCAATGAAAAAATCAAACAAACAGATTAACTCATTCAGCCCGATGGCCATATTTCCCAAATTTTGGAGTCGTCATCTAATGACTATGCACCAGTTGCAGGAGATGGGTCGACCATGATAATTCAAGGGCAGTGCCAGATTAGCTTGGCGCCTGTTGCGCCAAGCTAATCTGGCACTACCCTTGAATTATCATGCTCGACCCATCTCCTGCTGCAGTGCGTCATGGTTGAATGCGTTAACCCTTTCACTGCCAACAAAAAAATGAACACCATCAACTACAAAAGGTATAGATCCTCATGAGCCTCCACAGTTGTGGGGGCTCGTGGGGAACTATGCCTCTTGCTGAAACCACCTTGTATCTATGTCCATTGAATGGTTGTTGATTTTCAAAAAAAAAATATGCGTCCAGTGGCAGGAAAGGAACGAACTGTTGCCATCATTACCCAGTATTAGTAGTGTTGAACTCAGCAGTGGTAACTGTGCGAGGTCCACCCTGATTGAAAACCAATGCCTTGCCGCTACCGACAACATCACACATGTAGCCCACTGATGCCCCCTGGATACGCAGCAAAGGGGAGCCACCCACTATGTTTGGGTCTTCAAACGTCTCCACCAGAGTGCTGGGATGCGGTACTACTGGCTCCTTACAGGTCGGCCCTGTGTAGTCAAAGTCACACCTGAAAATACAGTCCATACATTTATAAACAAAGCTGATACTTGTCTTAGACTTAGTTATAAATATTCCATATCAATAAATAGTGTCTCCATCTTGCAAACGGCAAAAAGTGACCTGATCAACATAATGAAAAAGCAGGGGACATGATGGGAGTGGAAAGGGAGAGGAATGGGAAGAACTGTTTTTACATCAAGGGCTGAAGAAGTTAATGTGACCATTCAGATCTTCCATTTGTTTTCAAAACTGGCCAAATGAATATTAGTTCAAGGGTGGTGCCATAATACTTGTAGCATGGAGGCATCAAGCCATCCTTTAACTTATTTAACCCCACGGATGCTTTTCCCAAATTTTGGAGGTGTTACCTAGCGACTTCGTACCAGCTGTAGGAGATGGCTCGACCATGATAATTCAGGGGTAGTGCCAGACGAGCTTGGCGCCTGAAGGTGCCAAGCTCATCTGGCACTAGTCTTGAATTATAATGGTCAACCCATCTCCTGTTGTTGGGTGTTGGGGCGAAATGGATTAACGAATACACACAGGTGGAAAGGGTTCTTCAATAATGGTGTCTCCCGAGTCCCAGCAATGCTCAAAATACAGTCAGCCTTTCAAAGGTAAGAGGGTACAAACCTACAGCCCTCAACAGTGCATCTCCCATGGCCGTTACAGTGTTCTGGGCAGCTACCAATAAACACTGAAACACAATAACAACACTTCTGGAAAAATATGAATTTCAAATCAAGGTTAAAATTTAGATATGCAAATGTAAGTTTATAAATTTAACACTATTTCCCACAATAAAAGCGATTTCACATTTAAAGTCATGACAAATGTGACCCTCCCAGGGTTCAAACCTACATCCTGTCAGTGAACAGTCTGATGCTATACCACCTCAATGGCTGTGTTTACACAGCGTTTCCATGTCACATGCCAAGATCTGATTAACACCAAACTAATCACACTATTGGCTGTTATTTATTTTCATCCTGATACACCTATTGCCTGAAATAACTTTGACTGATGGTTTAAGGGTGGTGCCAGAATAGCTTGGCGCCTGAGGCACTTTGACTGATGGTTTAAGGGTGGTGCCAGAATAGCTTGGCGCCTGAGGCGCCAAGCTATTCTGGCATCACCCTTGAACTAAAATAGTTGATCTATCTCCTAATCTACAATGTAGTCTTCACAGGAAAGAAAAGCAAATGTTACAAAAAATTAGCCTCAGGATATAATGGGTTAAGGCCAATCCATCTCTCACTGTTCATGGTGTAAGTCAAACCTACGTGAGGAACATGACCACAAGACCTTCCAGCCGACTAACCCATACATACTGACCATCATCAATAGACCATGTTGCGTTTGAGGTGTCTGTCTGAAGGAAGCGAAAACGTACATGCGGTGTCATCACATAGTATGGTAAAGGCAAGGTTATCCTCTGCCAGCTGCACACACAAACCAAAGTCTTAACCCTCTGGGTGTCGGTAGCGGTTTTATTGTGAATCATTGTGACTAAAACCACTACTGACACCCACAGGGTCGAGGAAACTATGCACAGTGGTTGAAAACCCTTTCATAACATAAAAAATTAAAACACATTTCAGATCGGAGATCCATCCTCTAGTGATATAAAAACAATGTTCTACATTATTGTTTTCATATGACTAGAGGAAGGATCTAGGATCCAAAAAGTGTTTTTATTTTTCCTGTCCTAAAAGGATTTTCCACAAATCTTCTTCATTTCCTTTTCATGAAACCTTTGCGGCAATGTTTTTACTTCATTAAACCAGTCTTTGAAGAGGCATCAAGCTAGTCATGCACTACACTTGAGCTATCTTTGCTGATCAATCTCCCACAAAACTGAAAGAAGCAGGGTGTAACTAACCCAGCTGTGGAGTCTGCACCCCATTCTGATGTCAGAGCCTGATGATGACCTTGACACGCAGATGGCCAGCAAGGTGTGAAAAGTGTTTGCCATGTCCTCCCGTGGTCACTGCTAAACTCCAGCCGCACACTGCACACAATGTCTCCTGGGTTACATTACATCATGTCAAGCACTGCCTCACAATTTACATGCTCTACACAAGAAAATGTCCCCTGATACACTACTGCTTGAAATTAATTTGACTATGATAATTCATGAGTGGTGCCACAATAGCTTGGCGCCTGAGGCGCCAAGCTATTCTGGCACTACCCTTGAACTAAAATGGTTGATCTATTTCCTAATCTGTAATGTAGCCTTCATAGGACAATACACAAATCTGTAAAAAGTCAGCCTCAGGATGTAATGGGTTAACTCATTTGCCTCAACACACCACAGGTGCGAGGCTATTCTGGCACTACTATTGATGTTTCATGGTCAACCTATCTGAAGACAGACAAGAAAATAATACAGTCTTCAGAGGACAACTAAAAAATGTGGGGATGTTGACCCTGGGGCACAATGAGTTAGCATTAAGCACTACCCTTTACGTCTTACACTTGTTCACAGAATGATCGGGACATAGTTTTGGTTTATTTATCTTCATGCCAAACTGCAGTGTTTCAGGGGAGAATGGGTTAAAGGTAGCACATGTACATGTGACATTTCTAGTGACAAAGAACTAACAAAAACTAAAATTGTAATAAAACCAGCGCTGTAGTTCCATATTTACATACATGGTAAGTATAACATGCACACTGACAAGTCTCTTTTGGGCACTGTGTGTGTGTGTGTGTGTATGTGTGTGCACGCTTATCTCTAGCTTAGCAAGACATGCGTGCACACGCATACACATACAGTGACTGCTGATTTACATACACCTAATGTGCCCACCTAGCATGTGGTGAACTGTGACCACACTGCGTGTTGAGCGACACCTGTAATGTGCGGTCAACGTCGGCAGTGGACACGGCTGGTAGTGAGGGCAGCAGGGTGACATCATCGATAGCCCAGACATCCTGCGACTGTCCCCCGTGCCACTTCTGCAGCCAGCAAACCCGCACCTGGTTTGAACGACCGGTGTAGGTGATGGGGAGGCTGACCAGCTGGGGATCCTGTCACCCAAAAACAGAAAACTAGTCAAAGTAAAAAAGCCAAGAGAGAAAAAAGAAAGGCGCTTAGAAAGGACAATTAACCCATTTAACCCCACGGCCACATTTCTTAAAGTTTGGAATGTTACCTAACCACCATATGACAATATATGCAGTCGCCAAGTTAATCTGGCACTACCCTTGAATTATCATGGTCAATCCATCTCCTGCTATAGGGTGTCGGGACTAAATGGGTTAAGACAATCGTGTCATAGCAACAAATAAACACACAATTGCATCACAACTGTGTCATAACTGTTCAGCCTTTCCAAGAAAGAAAAGAAAGACACTTAGAAAGGACAATTATGACACAATTGTTGCAACTGTCTTTTCTAAGTGTCTCTCTTTGCTGGTATTTTCTTTGCATCTTGCGTTTGGCACTCACCTTTTTGGTCTGGATTTTGTGGAAAACTGGTCAGTTGGAAATCTACCTTTGTAACCCCTTCACTCCCAGAACACACAGAACACAAAATGCATGAGGCATAGATTCTCATGAGCCCCAGTAGTTACGGGGGCTCAGGAGGATCTACACCTCTTCCTGATCTCACCCCAGTAGCAAAACGTCTTTGGGCCCATGACAGCCTCAGTGGGCCTGTACACAGCTGTGCGCGGGCCCACTGTGCCCATCGTGGGCCCGAGGACCTCTGCTTACTGGGTACCTATATAACAGGCTCTGTAGATAGCAGTGCACTATTGACTGTGGGCACTTGATCCTCCTTGGCACCTCAGGAGTAGTGCCCATGTTAACCCTTTTTGGCTGTCGGTAGTGCGTTTTGTAGAGGTGATTCCTGTAGGAATTACCTCGACAAAACACACTACCGACAGCCAAACGGTTAATCAGCTTCTTGATGTTGCATGTGTATGCACACTTGCTTGTACCAGATGAGACTGAACTCATATCTCCAAACCCATACGCCATCTTGCCTTCAAATTGTTAAAGCAATATTTCCTAAAATGGAGTTTCATTTAACCAGTCAAATACACAGCTTATGGTGCTGTTCAACAGCTAACACCCCAAATGCTTTTGCGACAAAATGTAACTGACCGTATAGTGATCAGGATGTAGTGTGGCCAGCACTGTACTCTGTTGATCCTCGTCCTCCAAGCACACCAGCACCTCCGCACGCTTTCTGCCCGATGAAACGCACCCTCCACTGCCTGCAAAAAACACACAAGGGCTCCACGAGTTAGAAACACACACAACTAGCCATGTGCTATTTGCCTATGTTGTGCTTTTTTTTCAAATCATGAATACACTCTGTTTAGTGAGGCATTTAACCCTTATCATTCGGAATACACCAGTGTGTGAAATAAGTTTGACTAAAATAGTTCAAGGGTGGTGCTAAGCTATTCTGGCACCACCCTTGAACTAAATCTATTGGTATATATCCTTATCTGTAAGTACTATAATGTAGCTTGCATATGGCAGTGTACAAATTTGAAGCTTTTAGCCTCAGTATGACGTGAGCTAACCCCTTCAATGACAAAAACAATTGAACGCCACAGCTGTGGGGGCTGATGAGGATCTATTACTCTTGCTGAAACCACTTTGTATCCATGTTTCACTGACATATGGGGATCTTTGACATCTGAATTTACAATGATATAGAAAACACACTCTACTTCCACTGGTAGCGAAGGGGTTTGACCCATATCATACTGAGGCTAAAACCTTCAATTTTATACACTGCCATATGCAAGCTACATTATAGTACTTACCGATAAGGATATAAACCAATGGCTTTAGTTCAAAGGTGGTGCCAGAATAGCTTGGCACCTAGAGGCCTAGAGGCGCCAAGCTATTCTGGCGCTACCCTTTAACTATTTTAGTCAAACTTATTTCACAGACTGGGGTATTCCGAATGACAAGGGTTAACAGAACTTGCTTCACAAAAGCTCTAGTATCAACCAAATTGTTTGTGCTCACCTGTTCAAAGTGCGTTTCTTTTTTTCTTCCTTGTTTTTTTTTTTTTTCATTTTTTTTTTTTCATTTAAAACCTTGGCAGTCACCTTTATGGACTGGATTTAGCAGTTGAATAGACTATCATAGTAGCCAAACTGCATTGTTTACCCGACCTTTTCAAAACAGGCATAGCTTATGCCAGCCCTTTGGCTGTCAGTGGTACTTGCTGTCATGATGATTCCTGCATTAACCCTTTGTCTGCCAGTAGTGCTTTTTGGCATGAAGATTCCAAAAGGAATCATTGTGACAAAAAGCACTACCAACAGCCAAAGGGCTGCAGCAGAAAGGTGGCCTTTTTCTCAAATACTATTCACAACTTAAAACCCAAATTTGGTACAGAGATTCCTGATGGTAAGACCTATCTGTGCATACTAATTTGGATGACCTTTTGGAAAGGTCAAGGGTCACAAGAGGCTGGCAAATATGTGTAAAATGCTGATTTTTGATACAATTGTAAGTATTCCCAAATTTTTGCAAATTTTTCAACCAAATTTGGTACAAAGATAGCTGATGATAAGGCCTTCCTATGCATACTAATTTAGTAGACTCATCACAAAGGTCAAGGGTCAAGGGGGCTTGACAGATGTGTGAAAAATGCTTACATTTTCAGAAAACATGGATTTTGCTGCTGCAGAAGCCAGCCCTTGTCACAAAGGTCACACATATGTAAATCGGTCATACACGTGAGCCATAATGGCTTTGCCTTTTTTTTTTTTTTTGTGGTGGTGGGAGGTGGGGTGATGCGGGAGGGGGAGGAGTAGCTAGTGAACATTACCAGTTTTACATGGCTTCCCCCATTCAGCCCTGACACACTACAGCATGAGACGGATCGACCATGATAATTCAAGGGTAGTGCCAGATTAGCTTGGTGCCATCAGGCGCCAAGCTAATCTGGCACTGCCCTTGAATTATCATGGTCGATTCATCTCCTAGCAAGTGGTACATAGTCGTTAGGTGACACCTCCAAAATTTGGGCAATGCGGCCTTGGGGTTAAATGGGTTCCATTAATTTGGGTACAAATTGCTTTTGGACGACTTTGTGTTTCATGCCTAGTACCTGGCACTGCCTGGTATATGGAAGGTACCCGTGCAGTTGACAGAAATGTGTGCTGTTCTGTGATTTTGGACCTTTTCACTGAATGCCATGTTCACACACTAATGTGTTTGCCAGTGTTATGGGTAATAAACATCTTTTGTCAAAATATGGCTATTTTACACCTATTTCCTGAGCTCTCGTGACCCTTGACCTTTCTGAGGGATCAACCAAATTAATGTGCATAAAAGGTCTTCCCAAGGGTAATCTCTGTAGCAAGTTTGGGTTTAAAGTTGTGAATATAGTATTTGAGAAAAAACATCTTTTGTCAAAATATGGCTATTTCGGACCTATTTCCTAAGCCCTTGTGACCCTCGGCCGTTTCTGAGGGGTCATCCAAATTAGTATGCATAAGATAGGTCTTACCATCAGGTATCTCTGTACTAAGTTTGGGTTTGAAGTTGTGAATAGCATTTAAGAAAAAACATCTTTTGTCAAACTATGGCTATTTTTCACCTATTGCCTGATCTCTTGTGACCTTTGACCTTTCCGAGGGATCAACCAAATTAGTACGTATAGAAAGGTCTTACCATCAGGTATCTTTGTACCAAGTTTGGGTTTGAAGTTGTTAACAGTATTTGAGAAAAAATAAATTATGTCAAAATATAGCTATTTTTGACCTATTTCCTGATCTCCTGTGACCTTGACCTTTGTGAGAGGTCACTCAAATTGTTATGTTTAGAAAGGTCGTACCACAAAGTATCCTTGGGCCAAGTTTGAAGAATGTGGCTTGAATAGTCTCCGAGAAAATGCCAACATTAAAGATTACCACGGACAATGGACGGCGGACGGACGGCGGACAGACGACCACTGGCCCAAAACATAGACTCGCTTTTGCTTCACACATGAGTCAAAAAATTAATTTTTCTCTAAAATGTATTTTTTCGAAAAATACTTACCGATGACATGACTGTCTGGAAATAGTCTACTTGCTTACCAATTTTAGCCTAAGACCCAAAGGGTCCCCCCAGGAGGCTCTCGGGGATCCCTAACAGGGACGAGAGTAGCCTCCCCTGCCCATCCGGTCACGTGCCCGGTGGTGTCTCCTTTACCCAGTTGTCTACGGAGTTACCAGCGGCAAGCGGGGAGGAGGGAGGGACCTCCGAGTCATGTCATCGGTAAGTATTTTTCGAAAAAATACATTTTAGAGAAAAATTAATTTGTTTCCTCAAAACACATTACCGATGACATGACTGTCTGGAAGAATGCCAAAAAGGAGGAGGGTGCTGCAGAATCCCTTTCTGAAACCTCATTAGGGACGAGGACGGCCCGTCACTCCTGATCACACACTCCCGACAGTTTTAGCGAAGTGCATACCTAAGGCGCCAGGGGCGCCTGGAGGGAGTGCTGTGCCGCAGAGATGTCGCCCACCAGAGAGAGGTTGTCGCGCTGGACCGTCAGGTCGCGGAGGTAAAAGCGGGCAAAGGTGGTTTCGGCCCACCATCCCACTGCAGCCACAATGTCCTTAACCGCGCAGTTGCGGTCAAAAGCGAGACTTGCGGCCATAGCGCGAACTTCATGGGCGCGGATCCTCAGTGCCTCGGCTCCCTGTGGGGAGAGGTCGCAATAGGCGGACCGTATTACCCAGCGGAGCCAGGAGGAGATCGTTTGGGCAGAGATGTCAGTTCTGCCGGCGGTCAGAGGCAAAAAGAGATGAGTCCGTCCCCTCCGTACGGACTTGGAGCGACGCAGGTAGATACGGAGTGCACGCACCGGATCTTGCTGCCGAGTCTCCCGAGGAAGGTCGGGCCCCTTAAGCGGGCGAATAGCGATGACCTGAGGCGCCGTCAAGGGAGATCTAGTCTTAGCGAGAAAGGACGGATCCGGGAGAAGCTGAACGGAGCCATCCACCCGGAACTGAAGGCAGGAAGGGCGAGACGAGAGCGCGTGGAGCTCGCTGACGTGGGCTGCCGTGGCGAGGGCCACCAGGAAGCAGGTCTTCCGAGTCACGTCTGCGAAGCTGGCCAGATGGAGCGGTTCAAAACGGTCCGAATTCAGCCAGGTGAGGACCCAGGGTAGGTCCCAGCGTGGAACGAGGGAGCGGGAAACCGGACGCTGCAAGCCGAAATGCGCCATAAGGTCGGCCAGGTCCTTGCAGGCACCAGGGTCGGGACGGCTGAGGTGACGGTAGGTGTCGGCAATCATGGAGAGATAGCCACGGATCGTGATGGGAGCCAAACCTTGGTCATGGAAGAGCCAAAGGAAGAAGTACGCGAGCTGAGGGGTCGTCAGAGCGCCGGGGGAGAGACGACGGTCAGAGCACCAGGCACGAAGCACTCGCCACTTTCCCTCGTAGACACGTCTGGTGGAAGTTCTGCGGGCTGAAGCGATAGGTTCCACTGCCGCACTCGAGAAGCCTCTAGCGGAGAGGGCGTGCCGCACAATCGCCAGGCGTGTAGGAGAAGTCGCTCGGGGCAGGGGTGGAAGAGCGGCTGGCGGGGCTGCTTGAGCATCGTGCGAGGGGTGGGAAGTGGAAGGGGCGGATCCGTGGCGAGACTGAGCAGGTCGGTGGTCCAAGATCTGTCCCAGGAGAACGAGGCCACCAGGAGAAGGACTGCGTTGCACCCCCGGAGCTTGAGCAGAACTTTGGGGACCAGGACCGTCGGAGGGTAGGCGTAAGCAACTAGTCCGTCCCAAGAGATCGAGAGCGCATCGACCGCCCAGGCCAGCGGGTCGGGAATCGGGGAGACGAAGAGGGGAAGCTGGTGGTTCCACCTGGTGGCGAAGAGGTCGACAAGGGGAGTCTCCCAACGCTCGCAGATCAGGCGAAAGATGTCCCGGCGCAGGGTCCATTCTGTGTGAAGAAGCTGGCCCCGCCGAGAGAGGGAGTCTGCCAAAACGTTCAGGTGACCTGGAATGTGACGGGCTCGTAGGGAGATGCCGCGGTCCTCGCACCAGCGAAGGAGTCGGTAGAGAAGGATGCAGAGGTCGGGCGAGCGGGTCCCTCCCTGCTTCTGTATGTAAGCGACGACCGTGGAGTTGTCGGAGAGGACAAGGAGGTCCTGCGTCCGAAGATCGGGTTCCCAAGCGCGGAGGGCCTGCCAAACCGCATTCAGCTCCAGCCAGTTGATGTGCCGCGAAGCCAGGTCCTCGTTCCAGCGGCCGGCCGCATAGCGAAAACTCGGGAGAAGGTGAGCGCCCCACCCGGCGAGACTGGCATCGACGCAGAGAGAGAGACGGGGCAGTGGTGAGGTCAGGGGAATCCCGGAGCCGAGCCAAGAAACGTCCGTCCAGCGAAGCAGATGGGGCCGCAGCATAGGGGGTATCGGCACCAGGGTGGAGAGGTCGCCGGAGGACGGTCTCCAGTGGAGGAGAAGATGCAATTGAAGAGGACGAGAGTACAGACGACCGAGGGGAAGGAGATCTGCCGCAGCACTCATCAGGCCGAGAAGCTGGAGCCACACCCTGGCGGGGACAGCCGCTTCCTGAGCTACCAGACGGGCGAGATCGGCGAGTTTCTGGATCCGAGGCTCGGGAAGACGCACTAGGTTGCGGTCGGTCACAAACTCCATCCCCAGGTGCACAAAGTGGCGAGAGGGAGTGAGGTCGGACTTGCCAGCGTTGACCAGGAAGCCGAGGCGAGACAACAGGAGTAGAAGCGCATCCCTGTCCAGGAGAAGAGAGGCCACCGACTGGTTCCGCACAAGAAGGTCATCCAAGTAATTGGAGATCGGGCTGGAAGAAGAACGACGGGCTCGGGCTACCACGGTGTTCATGATCCGCGTAAACACCCACGGACTGAGGTTGAGACCGAAGGGAACGGCCCGAAACTGGAAAACAGTCCCGTCGATGGCAAAGCGGAGGTACCGGCGGGAGGCAGGATGGATTGGGACGTGCAGGTAGGCATCGGACAGGTCCAGGCTGACGGCGAAGTCCATGGGTTGGACGGCAGCCCGAAGGGACCTGGCTGTCTCCATCCGGAAGGACGGGGCGGCGATGAACCGATTCAGGGCGGAGAGATCGATGATCGGCCTCCACTTGCCTCCAGGCTTGGGGACTACGAATAGTCGGCTGTAGAAGGCGGGGGAGTCGTGGCAGGCGACGACCTCCGTCGCGGCTTTCTGGAGAAGAGCAGCGACTTCTCCGCGAAGGGCAACGGCTTTGGGCGGATCTGCAGGGATCTCGGTCCACAGGGGAGAGCGCCGAAGCGGGGGCGGGGAACGGAAGGAGATGAGAAGACCGTCTGAGACAATGGAGAGGATCCACTGGTCGTCCGGAAACAGGGAGCGCCAGACGTCTCCGTGCAGGGCGAGCCTCCCGCCGACAGGGGACCCTGAAGCTGACGGCGGGGGCGGCGGCGGGCAGTAGTCAGGGGGCCCTCCCACGCCCAGGGCGGCGGGCGGGCTTGGGCCAGGCCGGGACGGCTGGGCGGGCAGGACGAGCGGGGCGGGCGCGGCCAGGACCGGGCGCACGAAGGGAGGGGCGAGAACGGGAGGCCGAGGCGGAGGCTGGGGCCGTAGAGGAGGGTCTGATGAACCGCAGGGCGCGACCCAAGGCCTTGCGGGCTGGCGGAAAGCGAGACGAGGGAGCGCTGGGCCAACGGTCCTTGTTGGCTTCCTTCAGGGCCTGCCAGGAAGGGCCGAAGAGGAGGGGAGCACCGACTGGAGCCCGGCGGAGCTGCGATCTCACATCAGGGGGAAGACCCGGGCAGGACAGGAGCACCGCATCACGCCGCATCAGATCGCAGTTGGCGGCCGCTGTCATGGCGTTGACGGAAGAGTGGTAGGCCGCTCAATTGGCCACAACTGCCAGGGAGTGAAGGTCCGACAGCAGTGGAGAAGCGGAAGGAAGCCAGGCCGCCTCGATACGGTTGATGAAGGCTTGCGTTAGCAGCTCCAAGAAACCGGAACAAGCAAGAGCGTTGCGGACGAGGGAGGCAGTACGCTCCAAACCTCGAGGCAGGACACGCTTGAGCTGGGAAGCGCCGCCGGCGAGCACTAGGGCAGGCGGATCCACGGGAGGCAGAGGGCATGAGAAGGACTGCGAGTGGCCGGCGTACCAGGCCTGCCGAAAGGCAATGTCAACTCCGGAAGGCCAGCGACGGTCGGTGAAGAAGTCAGAGACTGGCGCGGCGTCTCGCTGGAGATGCGCAGAAAGGGCATCTGAAAGGTCGCGGAAGGAAGGCGGCTGGGGAAGCGACTTGAATCTCTTCACCTGACGCGCAGCGTCCACAAAGGCGGCCGCTTTCCTCTTCAGTGGTGGGGAAGAAGGGCACGAATCCGCGGGCAGGCAGGCCGCTATGAGCCGGGCGGCGTCGTCCAAGGCTTGGAGAGTCTCGGCACACGGGGTGGACAGGGTAGCTGGAGACGCCGGGTCCTCCACGAGCGAGGGGGAACGACTGCCGGACCCAAGGAAGGCCGAAACAGAGTCCTCCGGCAGCAGGCTTAAGGTCTCTCCATCGATGGCAGGAGGTGGCTGGGGAGAAGCCCGAAGCACAGGTGGCAGACCGGCGCGCACAGGTGGCGGAGGAAGAGCCGAGGGGCTAGGCTGCCGACGCCGTGGGGAAGTGGAAGGCGAAGGATGCTTAGAACGACGCGAGCGCCGGTCCCGGGATCGACTACGCCGAGAACGAGGCAGAGTCCTGACGTCTCTATGACTCCTACGAGGGGAGCGCGGAGAGCGGCGCCGAGAGGACCAGGGTTGCGGCGAACGACTGCGCCGACGGGAAGCATAGGAAGAAGCTGAGCGTGATGACGAAGAATGCCGGGGGCTACGAATCCTATCGCCGCGACGGTGGCTAAGCCGACGGTCCCTAGAGCGGCGCCTGGAAGAACGGGAACGGTCTGTCCGGTCACGCGCAGGCGGACGAGGAGACGAATGTCGCGGTACCCGCTGGTCGTAGAAGTCTGCGGGCTTAGAAGGAGGGGCCGTAAGGCCGACACGTCTAGAACCAGGCGACAGGGGTCGCAGTGCTCGGGGCTCCTTCTGCCGGAGCGGGGCACGACTGGACGGAGAGGCCGAAAGGCCGACGCATCTGCGAACAGGCGACAGTGGTCGCAGTGCTCGGGGCTCCTTCTCAAGGAGCGGGGCACGAATAGACGAAGGGGCCGAAAGGCCAACGCGTGTACTCACAGACGACAGCGGTCGCAGTGCACGGGGCTCCTTCTCAAGGAGCGGGGCACGACTGGATGGAGAGGCCAAAAGGCCGACGCGTGTACTCACAGGCGACAGTGGTCGCAGTGCTCGGGGCTCCTTCTCAAGGAGCGGGGCACCATTAGACGAAGAGGCCGAAGAGCCAACGTGTGTACTCACAGGCGACAGCGGTCGCAGTGCTCGGGGCTCCTTCTCAAGGAGCGGGGCACCATTAGACGGAGAGGCCGCAATGCCGACGCGTCTGCTAACAGGCGACAGCGGTCGCAGTGCTCGGGGCTCCTTCTCAAGGAGCGGGGCACCATTAGACGGAGAGGTAGCAATGCCGACGCGTCTGCTAACAGGCGACAGAGGTCGCAGTGCCCAGGGCTCATGGAGGGGGGCACTAAGCCGGCTAGGCGACTCGCCGGAGGAGTCAGCGGGCAAGGGCGGTGCGGACACCGTAGCAGCAATAGTCTTACCGAGAAGACGAGGTGTGCGTATCTCCACGTCCGAGGGGGGGAGCTGGACTGGGTCCCGGCGAGCTGTGACAGGTCGGTCGCGCCGGTAGAACCTCCAAAGCTCCGACCAACGAACCTCCGGCCACGAAGAGCAGACAGTGCAGGGGAGGTCCGAGGAGCAGCCGGAACACGGAAGACAGAATTTATGCCGGTCACTGGGCCACTGAAAGTCGCCGCACAGGGGACAGGTGCGCACTTGATAACTGCAACACAAACTGAAAGGTGAGAGGTGACCGGTGGCGGGAAACTAACCCGCCAAAATAAGTTCCGAACGAGAAAACGAGTGAAGCTCAAGCCGAAACGCGGGAAGAAACAAAACAGGTCGCGACGAGACCGACGTCCGGCCCAGCCGGGCGAGACGAAGGAAACGGCCGAGACATTACCATTCCATGGCGGCGCCAAAGCGCAAACCACCGTGA
Organism: Semisulcospira habei; assembly: GCA_036245525.1. NCBI lineage: Eukaryota > Metazoa > Mollusca > Gastropoda > Semisulcospiridae > Semisulcospira > Semisulcospira habei. Next base: position 157,683,325 of record BTPG01000003.1, read on the forward strand.
GCGACGAGAAGACGCAGCAAGGCCACAGGCCCGGTAGCAGCACGAGGCGCAGACGAGGGCTGGTAGAGAAGGAAGGCCACGCCAGAAGCGGAAGACAAGAAGCTAGGCGAAGGCAGAGCGGAAAGGCCGGTCTGAAGCGTACAAGTCTACGAATGGTCAGAGGCTGTGGAAACGCGTGCGAACGCTAACAGCGAAGTAGACAACTGGCTAAAGGAGACACCACCGGGCACGTGACCGGATGGGCAGGGGAGGCTACTCTCGTCCCTGTTAGGGATCCCCGAGAGCCTCCTGGGGGGACCCTTTGGGTCTTAGGCTAAAATTGGTAAGCAAGTAGACTATTTCCAGACAGTCATGTCATCGGTAATGTGTTTTGAGGAAACAAGTAAGAAAACAGAAGAGAATCTTGCTAGAGTACCCACCTATGCCAATGTAGAACTGAAGAGCGCCAACAGTATCAGCATCGTAGAGCTCGGTGCACACCTGTCGTTTGTCTGGACCGGCCATCAAAAGACTACTTCCACGGGCAATGGCACCACACTCCTCCCCAGTTTGCCCCCCTTGGACCATCAAACTGCAACACCAACATCGCACATGATCTCTGCACAACTCTCCCACTTCTGGCTCAACACAGACCAAAGGTGATGGCTCCAGGGAAGTGCGTGACTTGGTGCACTATCGTCAATGCGCTTTTTACCAAGTGCCCTTGCAGGCAATTCTAAACTTTGTTCAAGTGAAGGGGTTAACCATTTAAGCCCCAAGGTCCCATTTCTCAAATTTTGGAGGTATTGCTTAACAACTATGTACCAGTTGTAGGAGATAGATTGATCATGATAAATCAAGGGTAGTGCCAGATGAGCTTGGCACCTTCAGGCACCAAGCTCATCGGCACTACCCTTGAATTACCATGATCAATCCATCTCCTGCTGCAGGGTCCCGTGGCAAAAAGGGTTAAATCTTTAACTGTTGGTAGCACTTTTTGTCGTGACGATTCCTGCAGGGGCAGGGGTGATGATTCGCCAGTGGGTGAGAGCACAGTTATAGGTCACGGGGGATAAACAAGAAACAAGAATGGCAAAGCACTTATGGCTCACATGCATAATCAATCCACATAATTAATCTGGTTTTTGTGACATTGAACATTTTGACAGGTCACTGAAATGAGTGTTTAAGTATCCTAACCAAAGTTAAGGGTTGGTTGTATCTGCGAAATCCGTGTATTTAAAAAATCATGGTATAGGTTAGAAGAAAGTTACATTAAAAGACCCTGACGCAGCTCAGATGGTTTCTGGAACAAAACAAATGTCACTCAGAGTAAACTTTAACCCCTTCACTGCTGAGAAAAAGTAAAAATTTAACTGCAAGAGACACATATTATCATGCCCCCCCCCCCCCCCCCCCAACAGCTGCAGGGACTCATGATCTATGCCTCCTGCTGACACAACTTTGTATCCATGACGAATGGGGCGGTTCGGCATTGAATTAATGATTTCCCAAACACAATCTGTCCACTGAGAGTGAAGGGGTTAAGCACTTTCCTGTTCTACATGAACCCTGGAGTGTGCAAACCCACCTCTCCCCAACACCCCCTTCAAACTGCTCGACAAGCACGGCATCCCAGTCAGGGTTTACAATGTGCAGGTCAAGGTCACGGGTCATGCCAAAGGTTGCTGACTGGTTTCTGTCCCCAAAGACAAAGGCGTTGCCTTCAGACTGGCACTGGTGCTGTAAACAGACAGGAAAGTTTTTAAAAAAGTCATGAAAGTGTAAAATGATGACTCTTAACTCATTCGCTGCCAGCCGCATCCGATGTGGCTGGCCACAAATGAATTAACCCTTTGCATGTCAGTAGATGTTTCTGTTGGAATCATCGCGACTAAAACAGCTACTGACATGCAACGGGTTAAAAAGGTTTCTCGTGATCTGATCTAAATACAGGTCAGCCTCTGTATAACCTGGCACCCAGAAGCCATGGAGTCAGACTGTGTTATTTGTGATCACATTGCAGTGAAAAAAAGACCCACTTGGTAAGCAAAAGGTCCTTGGGACGACATCAGCCAAAGCTGCCCCACACACAGCTGTACAGCCATGTGTTGGGGAGCTACTACTAACTTAAACCCTGAGGGCCATTTGCTGACCAGTCATCCCGTGTGGGCGCCAAAGTCTTGCACACATTATATCTGGGTATACTGGAGCACAAAATACTTAGGTTGACCTGTGGTATGAGTGAAAACTGAGACTTTTATCTTCCCAAGGATGAAATTTGCGGACACAACATACTTATTTGGTTTTACTAATATGTAATGTTAATCAAAGAAAAGACACAGCAAAATGTCTGCCTCTCTAACCCTTTGTGCGTCTGTAGCGGTTTTAGTCAAGATTTCGACTAAAACTGCTACCAACATGCAAAGGGTTAAAAAGATCTCCTCTCCTCCCATCCTAATTTTATCTTTTTTAACTTCCCTCCAATCTTTTGTTTGAAATTGTAACCCTTTGGCTGTTGACAGCGTTTCTGTTCCTGTAGCAAAAAGCACTAATGAAACACAAAGGGTTACAACTTAACTCATTCTACCCCAGACACACCACAGCAAGATACGGATCGACCATGATAGTTCAAAGGTGATGCCAGAATAGCTTGGCGCCTATAGGCGCCAAGCTATTCTGGCATCACCCTTGAAATATCATGGTCGATCTGTGTCCTGCACTGCAATGCAGTCTTCAGAGAACAGCAAAAATTGGGGATTTCGGTCTTGTGGTAGAATGATTTAAGACTTAGAAGTCTAAATACTTTACTTTAAAAGTCCATAGTAAGGGGGTCGAGGTGGCGTGGGGTGGGGGGGGCGGCTGGGCAAACGGGGAGTAGGTAATGCCTAGCAGGTGATGTGGAACATATACTTATCTGCCCTACCTCTACGTGTGCACCGGGAAAGAAGAGCCACTGACTGGGGTCGACTGGATCAAACTGCTCCTCCATCACGGGTGGCACATGGGCCGTGTTCACCACTAACACGTTGTCCACCGCCCAGCACCCGCCAAAAACATCATCAACAACAGCACCACCGTCATCGTTCTGCATGTCCTGGTACCAGTCGTCACTTATAAATTTTCTCCATGGTTCGTCATTAGGCTGGATCTGCGTGAAATTCACATCATACTCATAACCCTCAAGTGGGGGTTGTTTTGTCTGTGCAGTTCTGTTCCCTTTGGCAAACGTTCTTTTGGGGGCATCAGCTGCTCTAATGGAGTGAGTGGTGGGCTGAGTGGGAGAAGTGGTAAGCTGATCGGAATCATCAAGAACAGTGTTTGATGCCAAGTCTGTTGTCGTAGGAGGGCTGGTGCGCAGATCAGTTACAGCTGATGTTGATGGTGCGGAGGTGGGTATTGATGGTGTTGATGTGGAAGTTGATGTGATTGGTACTGATGGCTGCACTATCGGTTGCTCTCGCATGGGGAGCTGTTTCCAGCGCAGACAGATGCCGACCCCCCGGGCTTTCTCTGGCAAGCTGACCAAGTGGATCTCAGTGTTGGAGCCTGCTGGTGGTCTGCTCATGGAAAAAGGACTGATGCATAAGTATTTCAGTTTCAGAAGAGACTGCCTTAGACACAAGAACAGTGATATCTAAGGGTTAGTGATTCATTATTTTAGCAAATGTATATGTGCATAGCTGATCAGACATTACCATTAAACTATACTGTTTGATACACCTACCATATTTGAATAAGGGTTACACTGTGCGTTTCTTAGTCTAATAATTAACCTCCTTATTGCCAGTTGACGCATATTGTGTTTCTGAATACCATGTTAATTCGCACCAAAGAGCCCAGCGGTTCACCAAACATGACTACAAAATGAGGTCAGGAAGAGGTGTAGATCCTCATAAGCCCCCGCATATGCTCATAAAGATCTATACCTCTTGCATTTGGGAGTCGTTTCATGTGCTCCAGCAGTCAAGGGGTTAACGCATTCATTCAAGTTCTCGCAGTGCAGCATATAAGTTGGCCTGCTTGTTAAAAAAAACCCACGTAAAGTCAGCACGGAGTGAAGCGCTTTGTTTTCCTACCAATGACCATGAATTATTATTTCGTTAACTAACGAGCCTACTATACACCGACTTCCTCACAGCATATTTCACCTAAGGAACTCAGGAGAAAATGCAGCCAGCAAGAGACATGCATCCTCATGAGCCCACATGGACATAACAGTGAGTTCTCACGAGGCTTTATGCCTCTCACTTTTCTGTAGTGTTTTGGCGAGTTTAACCCTGTGGATATCAGTAGGGATTTTTGTCGCAACAATTCCGGCAGGAATCATCGTGACAAAAAGTACTACCGACAACCAGAGGGTTAGTTTACTGTAATGTAGTTCAGCATTTCACAGAGATGGGTATGTAGCCTAGCTGAGTGCGAGGTGTGCGAGGTGTTGATGTTGTCACCTGATTCGCTCCAGGGGCAGCCACTGCGTACATCCCCTCAAGCCGAAGGCAATGACAATGTCACCGTCCTGACTGCTGGACACCCCACATGACCCGCCCGCTGAAAGAGGGAATGTTATGCCCGTCAGTTTGTTGTGAAACACAAGCACAGCAGAACATCACAATTTTTTAAAATAATTTCTAACGATTTATGCAGCAAGACACATCTATTTAAAATGTCACTATTTCCGTCAAACACATTCAGCAGTAAGGTTAAACTTCCCAAATTCGGGAGGTGTTTTTTAAAAAATTTAAACAGTACAGTGTATTGCCAAGACGACTAGACTAACTCCTTCAATGACACTGGATGCAAAATCATTCTTTGAAAACTGGACAAATTCAGTGCTGAATAGTCTCATCAATCCCAGGAACGTGGGTGCGAATTGGGTCAGCAAGAGGCAATGAATGTCATGAGCCCCTGCAAATGCAGGGCTCATGAGGTTCTTTGCCTCTTGCGGATTGTTCATGTTCGATTTTTGTCCAGCAGTGAAGGGGTTAAGTTTCAGGTGACAGATCAGTCACAATGTTCAAAGGTATTCGGGCAGTACCCCTGAACTGCCATGGTCAATCCATATCTTGCTGTAATGTGTCAGCGCTGAACGGGTTCTATTGGGTGTATAAGACTCCTGGACACTTACAAAGTGAAAACTGCAAAAGCTTTGTGGATGTGGTGTTGAGTGGTACTGTCACCTGGAAGGAAACAAACAACGAACAAGTCATGAATCGGTCAGAGCACTGAACCACACACCTTGAACTGCAGTCATACACAATTAGCAAATCAATTCTTGACACATTTGTATTTGACTGAAGAACACTTTTTTTACGGAAATCAGAAATGAAGTGTTTATGCACCCTTGACACCTCCATTTTTGACATATTTCAGAAAGTAATGAAGCCAAAGATAAAAAATAGTTTCAGATGACACATTTCTGATCAGGATGCATACAGTCAATAAACATACATTGGTTTGCATTCGATAGATGAACAACAAACAGTATGACAACATTAACCCATTACATCCTGAGGCTGAAGTTTGCTTATTGTCCTATGAAGGCTACATTACAGGGAGATAGCTCAACCCTTTAATGTAGTTTAAGGGTGGTGCCAGACGAGCTTGGCGCCTCAGGCGCCAGGCTATTCTGGCACCACCCTTGAACTATCATAGTCAAATTAATTTCAAGTAGTAGTGTATCAGAATGAAAAGGGTTAACTCATTCGCGGCCAGCCGCATCCGGCGGATGTGTGATATAAACCGCACATCCGGATGCGGCTGGCCGCGAATGATTAAGACGAGGTAACATACGCAAACTCTTACACATCAAAGCTGAAATTGAAACACAAAAAAGCATTCTCACCAGTTCTCTAAGGCCTGATGTCTGACAAAGGAGTGCGTGCTGACCATAGACCACAGGGCCACACTTTGTAGTAACGTCAACACCCTCTGAACTCAGCCTGTGGAACAAGTACCACAAAAATACCTACAGTCAGGGATGCAACTAGGCGTCGGACATCGGTCATAGACCGATTGCAGGGCTAAAATATCCGATCAATGTAGGTGCCAGTAGGTAAAATGTCCTATTATAATTGCCTCGAAGCTGCCTATGTCCGATCACTTTTCTTTTTACACAGCACACTAGCATTCTAAGTCTGCACTGCATGCCGTGACCACTCACGAAACACTATCTTATGTGTACCTACGATACTGACGAGCAAAGGAAATGCGACATCATTTCGAGTCATCAGAAACACTTAACTCATTCAGCCCGACACACCTACTTCCCAAATTTTGGAGGCGTCATCTAACGACTATGCACCTGTTGCAGGAGATGGATCGACCATGATAATTCAAGGGTAGTGCCAGATTAGCTTGGCGCTGACAGGCGCCAAGCTAATCTGGCACTACCCTTGAATTATCATGGTCAACCCATCTCCTGGTATAGTGCGTCAGGGCTGAATGGGCTAAGTGTTTCTGATGACTCGAATGATGTCGCATTTCCTTTGCTTGTCAGTATTAAATTTCTACATGACGGACATTATGTCCTACTCATGTTGGCAAACCCGGGACATTTGACCCATCTGTGGAAATGTCCAGTTGCATCCCTGTACAGTCAAACCTGTGCAAACCAAGGGATTATCAAAAGGTGATCGCCTTCGACAAGTGGTCCCCGTACACTTACAGCTCTTACAGGTAACAGAAAAAAGACCATATGGAAAAAATGGTCTGCTTAACCCATTTTACCCCATGGCTGCATTTCCCCAAATTTGGGGGTGTCACCTAACGACCATGTACCAGTTGCAGGAGATGTACTGGCCATGATAATTCAAGGGTAGTGCCAGATTAGCTTGGTGCCTGATGGCACCAAGCTAATCTGGCACTACCCTTGAATTATCACGGTCAATCCATCTCCTGCTGTAGGGCGTTGGCACTAAATGGATTAAACAGACAGCTGCATTATACAGGTCGTCGCCATGACAGATCCGACTGCAACATGTTGCTGAAATTCCAAAATTTGGAATTTGTCCACTGAAGACTACAGTCAAAGGGACAGACCATGATAGTTCAATGGTGGCACTAGAATCGTTTGACAGTTCTCAGAGACGGGCTATGCTGGCACCACCCTTGAACTATGATGGTCAATCCATATATATATATATTTGGTTGTAGCGGGTCAGGGCTGGATGCATTATGGACAAGAACAGCAAACAAACTTTGCACTAACGGAGCTGATTGTGAAGATGGATTGACCATGATAGCTCATGGGGGTAATGCCTCATTTGCTTAGCACCTCTCTAATGTTTTATTTATATGTGAACATTAAATGGACATGATAGTGATTGACCCTTTGGGTGTCAGTAGTGGCTTTTGTGGCAATGATTTCTCTAGGAATCATCATGACTAAAACCGCCACCGACACGCGAAGGGTTAAGATCCTTCTAGTTCACATCTTTGATTACGCACTGATACTGGTACTGAAAGGTTACAGGACAAAAATTCACAGTTAAGCGTGTGTGGCCGGTCAACATCACTAACATAGTAGTTTATGTAGGATCAAGATATTGTACATAAATTCAGAATTGTTAAATCATGGGTGACAGTGCCAAAAATTGAAAATGGTCCATGGCAGGGCCAGCAAAAGACATAAATTCTCATGAGCCCCTGTGGATGCAGGGGCTCATGAGAATTTATGCCTCTTGCAGATGAAACAGGCTGGCTGAAGGGATGTTCTGTCTGAAACAAAAAGCTGAAATTCAGCCTTCGTGGACTTTGAAAAAGCTGAATCAGCCTCCAAGACTGTCACCCATGTAAAATGCAGACAAATACATGCGGACACCAACCAGAGGTCATGACGCAGATCTTCTGTCATTTCAAAGTCATCTCTGAATATCACAGCGTCAGAATGGATTTCAGCCAACTCCGGGCGAGCAGGGGCAGTCTGGCCTGTACAAGAATTAAACCAACATGAATTATTTAGATTTTCTCATCTGCACCACTGAATAGGAAGAACCAGCCTACGCATGTTCAGTGGTTCCTGGGAAGCAACTTCTGTCATTTTTCTTACATATTACATAAAAGGAAAGCGAAAGGGGTGATTGCCAGCGCATATAATCCAGGAAAACATACTACGTAGGCAGGAAAAAGCGGGAAAAAGGGCTAATACTGAAAGACCTTCACTGGCTTCCAATCCAATCCCGCATAAAGTTTAAGATAGCGACCCTTGCATACTGCAAATTTGATGGCAGTCTTCCGTCATACCTTGCCCTCTTGTTCACTGCGTTCATCGGGAGAGAAACTTCTCAAAGTTCCAAAGTTCCATCTCAAATCTGCCAGTGAACGCTCTTTCAGATGTACTGCTCCTTTAATTTGGAATTCTTTACCGACTGAGCTGAGAAATGCATCCACCCTTACACAGTTCAAAGCAAAGTTAAAAACTTACTTTTTCTCGCAGACTTTCACGTAATATCTACAGTATTTCTGTACACCCCCCCCCCCCCCCCCAGACTGTGTATGTGTGTGTGTGTGACGGTGTGTGTGTGTGTGTGTGTGTGTGTGTGTGTGTGTGTGTGTGTGTGTGTGTGTGTGTGGTTTTCGCCTGCGAATTGAGTTATATTATAAATATGAGAAATGCACCATATAAATACCATGTATTATTATTATTATTATTAATAAGGGAAAGAACTGAGCATTACAGCAGATCAATGATCATAGATCTAGTTGGCCTAAGCACACAAAAAATGGTAGGAAAGAGGTGGGAGGGGTGGGCGGGGGGAGGTTGCTAAGTGACTGTAAGCAGTATATAGCCCATTCACTAGATTTTAGCTCTTTGATGCATCCCCACCCCATCCCTTTCCCACATCCCCCCAGTGGGGGGATTTGGGGGGGGGAGGGGGGGGGGCTTCAGCTTTTACTGCTTTCAGTCACTTATTTAGTAACTCCCCCCACTTGCATATTACAGCCTGAATGGTACTGTGTTCTGATCACAGTAGTTGATCTTGAGCAAACAAAATAGTGACTTGTATAACATTTCCCACTTTTCTGACAGAGAGGAAACCTCTCTGTTGAGCAGTCTGACATCATGGTGAAAATGACCGATTAATGTAGCTGCCAGGAGGTAGAATTTCCTATTAAAATTGCTTCAAAGCCGTCAATGGCTGAGCACAATTCTGTTGCCTCGGACTGCATGTCACATCATACATGTAGTTATGCCACCCCCCCCCCCCCACTCATGTTTCATGCAGTGAATTTATAACTTGTGAAATGCTTCATTAACCCATATCATTCGGGATACACCAGTGTGTGAAATAAGTTTGACTAAAATAGTTTAAGGATAGTGTCAGAATAGCTTGGCACCTCTAGGCACCTAGCTATTCTGGCACCACTCTTGAACTAAAGCCTCAGTATGATATGGGTTAACTAGCTCTTTGCCTACAAAGTAACTTTTCTGTATTATGTACTCTGTTGCTAAGCAATTTTGTTCAGAGTTCGTTTATGGATCTGGTGTGTGTGCCAAGTAATGGCTTGTAATGACACATTCAGTGCTAATACTATCCAACGACACACACTGCAAGCTAACCTTGCCTGTGCAGATCTTCCCGCTGATAGTATTATAGGGGAAGTATTCTCATGCAGGCTAAGTCGACATTAATAGGCAAAGAGCTATGTCCATCGCTATTGCTGGATTTTTGTCATCAGCTATTCCTGCCCCTACATTCATTTTGTGATACATAAAATAAAATGTGTCATAAAAAAATGTATGAACCAATGACCTACTGTTATTTCTGTGTGTCAGACAAATGTCTTATTCATGCTGGTTAACCCATATCATACTGAGGCTAAAAGCTTCAAATGTATATGCAAGCTACATTATAGTACTTACAGATAAGGACATAGACCAACGGCTTTAGTTCAAGGGTGGTGCCAGAATAGCTTGGTGCCTAGAGGCACCAATTTTTTTTTAGGCACTACCCTTAAACTATTTTAGTCAAACTTATTTCACACACTGGTGAATTCCGAATAATAAGGGTTAAACCAGGACATTTGACCTATCTCGATCTGTAGATATTTCTAGCTGCATCCCCGGTAGAGCATGCCTACTACAATTTTTAGTTTGGAAGATGGCATCCACTTTCCTTCCATATCATTCATGCTGTGTTTAAAAGTTGGGCATTTCAGGTTCAGAGTGAAAGATGAACAATGAAGACACCCAGTTTGTTTTTAAAATGTTTTATGATTTTCTTCCCAAGACACATAAAAATGCTCATCGCACAAAGACAGTTTGGCATGGGTACGGGATGGTGGGTGGTTGGGGGTGGGGGTGGGGGTTGGGGGGGGAAGCCTGCTGAAGCAAAATGTTCATGATTTTTCATGGATCTTTTACCAGTGGTGGGTTCCACGATTACACATGTAAAAGTTTCACCTCCATGATAGAAAATAAAGACTTGTGTACTCACTGCCTTCCTCACAGATCTGCAGGACGGTGGTATCCTTGAACAGCAATCGCTGGCCTAGAGTGGCTGTCGCTCTGCAAGACAGAAAAATTATCTCACCGAGCAGTTTACATCAAACCGGATCAAAGGAAGATGTTAATCAAAACTGCAGCTACTAAGTAAACGTTGACACAGACGATGGAAATAATCTTTAACCATTTGTTGAACTGATAATCATGATAATTCCTGCATTGCAACAAAAAGCGCTACCGACAGCCAGAGTGTTAACAACTTCACTTTTAAGATTACATTTTCAAGAACCCCCGTGTCTGCAGGACCTCATGAGAATGTGTGCTTCCAGCCGGATTCATTTTTATTCCAGTTCCTCATAAGGAAACGGGTTTCAAAGGGGGGGACTCTTTGATAAATTGGGATAGAGCATGTAAATGACTCTATAAGGTCTTTAACTCATTCGAGATGTGCCACCTCAAGATACGCAGCTAAAGCCGTGTATCTGGAGGTGGCACGTCTTAAATGAGTTAATACTGTATACATACAGAAACTTGACACAGCCAGTGCCTAAGGGCGGGGCCATCCAGATGAAAGACAGTTGGTGCTTGGGGTGGGGACTGACATGTGAGTGGACGACTGAACACAACAGGTTCTGCCCCACCACTGCAGGGCTCTGCGGGAGGTGGGCCGCCACTTGTGCCTGGGCCTCCGTTGACATAGTGTACAGCCCCGTCAGCAACAACCCGTCAAAGTTCATGCTGGACGTCAGGCTTACTGCCAATGGTAGAATACACACATGTATGCAACACTACATGGAATATGAAGGAACTCACATGAAAATACTGCATAAATGTGCAAAAAAGCACCGAAGTGCTGGATAAGACTAGCACTCAACCCTGATGGATCACTAAAATATTTCAAGGGTGGTGCCAGAACAGCTTGGCGCCTGGAGGCGCCAAGCTATTCTGGTACCACCCTTGAACTGTCATGGTTGCTCTTAGCTTATGAACTGACATGCAGTCTTCAGAGGACAACTCAAAACCTTGGGAAGTTCCAACTTGGGTATCAATGTGTTACCACATACATGTACACTGAAGAAACAGAATTACCACTTGATTCAAATTTAACAAAAACCAATATCTGATTTATGTTTTGGTTGATAATTCCCTGCATCATGTGAGAAGATATATTATGAACACCTCGTTTTATTACTTGTTCACAATGACCTTCCTTTCAAGCGCATTGCTGCTTCTTGCCTCACCTTCGTAAAACTGGCCAGCCACATAGACCTCTGGGTTTCCAACGATAGCCACACTGATGGCCACCTCCCCCGAGTCGAATCCCAGCTCCTGCACATTGCCATGGTAATTGCACAGGAAGAAGAAGGGAGAGAGATGTGGCATGTAGGCAAACGCAGGAACTCCCATCACAACCACCGTCACAACCGCCAAGGCTGCCCTCAAACAGGGCAACACATCCATTTTCTAGGGTAAGCACCTGCAGGCAAATGGATAATGAAATCCTGGCTTAACACATTGCCTACTATTGTCAGGAGAATCCGACTTCATAAGCTGGTGTCGGATTCTCCTGACATTAGTCATTGCCTACTATCATCAGGAGAATCCGGCTTACGAAGTTAACCTATGTGTGCATGCAGTTATAGGTACTGTTGACAGTATGGGTATCTGTGTGCACATGCACTAGTGTCAATAATTTTTGCAGTTTTAGAATGTGTTGAAAGAGTGTGTGCCACATGTGGAAGGTGAGTACGCTTTGAAAATTAACCTTTCTGGGCGTAATTGAAAACAAATCACCATGCAGTGTTTCCTTTAACCCAATCATTGCCAGTGGAGGCAAAACTATGTTTTGAAAGCAAGGCAAATTTAACACAGAATGATCTTGTCGATCTAAGAAACATGGAAGTAAATGGGTTCAGCAGGGGACAAAGAACCTCATGAGCTCCTACATCTGTGGGTGCTCTTGATATCTACCTCTTGCAGTTGCGCAGTCACATTTTTCCAGCACTGAAGGGGTTAAAGAACTGAGCATGTTAAAAAATATGGTATCAAAGCATTTTACATGTACCTCTCATGTCCTTACAAATACAAGCAACAGAAAAAAATGATGACTAATAACTGAAGGTGTTTATAAGCATCAACTCATTGTACTCCAAGGCCAAAATCACCAATTCTTGCCGTTGTCTTCTGAAGACAGAATTGCAGTGCAGGAAACAGATCGACCATGATAGTTCAAGGGTGATGCTAAAATAGCTTGGCGCCCATAGGCGCCAAGCTATTCTGGCATCACCTTTGAACTGTCATGGTCGATCCATATCTTGTTGTGGTGTCAGGGGTAGAATGAGTTAAGTAACTAGAATAGTACAATGCACTTACCCAAATAAATAAGATGAAGGATGACTTACAGTCGCACAAAGAAACAAGTTACATGTGTCTAGCCATGCCTTTAAGAACAGTCCTCCAAACTGCTGGCAGGACAACTGAAGGTACAGAGGGAAAATAGGCCCTGCATGTGTTTTCTCGGTGAGATTGCATGTTGTGGCGTAGTGGCTGCCCCCCAGTGCACAAGTGGTACTCGGGCAGATGCTGGCTTGCGCACAGGCTATTGTGGCCAACGTTGGCCCTAGAACATTTGCACACTGGCCTGAAGAGTTGTGAAACGGAGACAAGTGGTGACTTCACGGGTTTCCTGTTCACTTCTGTAACAATTGCCACTCATTTAACCCCTTACACTACAACAATATATAGATCAACTAGGATAGTTCAAGGGTGATGTCAGAACAGTTTGGCGCCTAGACGCACCACACTTGAACTATCATGATCAATCTTTTCTCCAAATTGTAAAATTGTCTATGGAGGACAACTCCCAAATTTGGGATTTTCAACCTCAGAGCTAAGCGAGTTAAAAGAGGTATAGTTCCCCATGAACCCAATTATGCTGCAGGGTCTCATGAGGACATAGAGCGATTGCTGGCCTCATTTACCCATATTTTGCATGCAGAAGGGTGGTGGCATATTCAGTCTACCATGATGCGACTAATGAGCAGCAAGAGGCAAAACTGCGTCATCACACACACCCAAACTGTCCACCAAGGCTTGGACATAAGTGTCTATCTACTCCAAACACACACAACCTATTGTGGAAAAAAATAGTGCAAGAGGCGGTCCATCAGCTGAAGTGCTTTCTTCTGTCTCAATCACAGCCTTAACCCCAAGACTTACAGAACACCGCAAAAAGAAAACCATGCAAATACAAGATGCGTAGATCAGGAGTACCCCACAGGATCTACACCTCTTTACTGGCCTTTTTATTCAAATCTGTGTTTGTCAGGCAGCAGTGACTGACATATTTCGCAAGAGGGTATTTCTTGCCACTGACAATTTCCCTCCCAATAACCCTTTTGCTGCTAACGGACCCAAGGTTATGTCTTTGGAGGCAGGGAAAAATGACACACAGAAAAATTCCGCCAATCCAACGAACACGGATATGAACACAGTCAGCAAGAGGCAAAAGAACCCCATGAGAACCCGCACCTGTGGGTGCTCATGAGGTTCTTTTGCCTCTTGCAGTTTTGTGGTGTTTCCATTTTTAATGGCAGTGAAGGGGTTAAATAGTAGCAGTGATGCAAGTAAACTGGGATAATGTTTATCAGCAAGAGGCAAGATTCTGTTAACCCATATCATACCGAGGCTAAAAGTTTCAAATTTGTACACTGCCATATGCAAGCTACATTATATTACTTACAGATAAGGATATAGACCAATGGCTTTAGTTCAAGGGTGGTGCCAGAATAGCTTGGCGCCTAGAGGCGCCAAGCTATTCTGGCACCACCCTTGAACTATGTTAGTCAAACTTATTTCACACACTGGTGTATTCCGAGTGATATGGGTTAAGCCCCTGAACCGGCAGGGACACATGAGAGTCTATGCCCGATGCTGATGGAGCCTTTGAGAGAGTGTAGTTCCTAATGAGGGAACCGTGTCCACTTGAGGCAAGTTATATCACAGCCAGTGGGACAGTCTGAGGTCACAACCTCTTGTGAAATCATCAGAATCCACGCTGCTGCTATCACTCATCTGATATGACAAGTACTGTGGAGAGAAAGAAGGGAAAAAATGGAAAAAAAAACCAAAAAAAAACAGCAGCAACAAACAAGAAAACAATGATGCAACAAACAACACTGGCAGAACAGTTGGAAAAAACAAACAAACAACACTGGCAGAAACAGTTTTTTAAAAAAAGAAGAAAAACAAACAATTAAATTTGATTAGTGGATAGTATAAAACAAGGAAAGCAAGAAGTGAATTAAACAACAAACCAATCAAGACGCTGGCCAACACATCACAGGCTTTCCGTTAACGCAAAATTGTTCGTATTTGACAATTTTTTGGATGGGACGGAAAAAAATGGAAGGCTGTCCATACAGGATGGACAAATCTTGAAAAAAAACCACCTTATCCCTGCTGTGTTTCAAGTATGCGACAGACTGTAGAGCACATGGGACAGCTTTTTTGTTATGATGTCCGTCCCAATGACAGTTTTACATCCCAGCAGAAAGCCTGCATCCAACAAGAAAATGATTTGAAGAATATGAAGAAACACAACATATCCTGTTGAGCTGATGGGCATTCGGAGACAGACTCTGTCAGCAAAACTAGACTGTGAAACAGTGATGCATGTCTGTGTGTGATGCTTGAAAGAGAGGAGGGGTGGGGGGGGCACAGAGGGGGGATGGCGAGTGGAAATGGAGGCATAAGAGAGGAGGGTGCGAGCTGAGTACAGATAAGGAACATACATTTCCAGCCACCAACTTTTATCCACATTCCAAATTGAAGTGGTTTATCCCATTTAGCCCCATGGCCGCATTTTTCAAATTTTGGAGGTGTTACCGAACAACTATGTGCCAGTTGCATTGCGTGGATTGATCATAATTCAAGGGTAGTGCCAGATTGGCTTGGCGCCCTTACTAGGCACCAAGCCAATCTGGCACTACCCTTGAATTATCATGGTCAATCTATTCCTGATGTAGGGTGTCGGGGCTAAATGGGTTATCTCAGCAATGATTACTTTGCAAGATTGCCAATGCCCAAAAGACACCCATCATCTTGAGATGAAAGTGGCCAAGATAAGACACCGCTCCTGCAGCAGGTCTCCAGTAAACAAGCTGGCAGTCTGATTCCAGCCTCAGCTTTTTGTCTGTGTGAAGATACAAGGTCTGCAAGCTAATCAGGCTGTCATGATCAATTAACCTCCCCCCCCCCCTCTCATTTGTGCTTGTAGCCTCTGGTATTGCTTATGGTGCTAGTGGCTACATGCACTTGGGTTATGCTGCAAAATGCATAAAATTCTAGAGTGAACCAATTGGCATTGGTAGTGAAAGGGTTCAACTGTCTGCTGCCCTTGACATCATCATAAGCCAAGTTGTACTTTTAAACTAGACAGTGTTCTTCATCTGTGTGTGTGTGTGTACATGTGCACATGAGTTGTTCTCTACTGCTGGTGACTAAAAAGTGGAAAAGAGGTACAAATTAACAATTTGCCTGATCTGTACAGAAATTATCTTCTTGTTATAAGTAAATGTTGCAGTATGTGAGACCATGCGTTGCCATACATTATGCTTTTTTTGAGGGACAGTATTGTAAAATTCGACAGGACCTTTGATTTACTTTATCCCATTACATCCTGAGGCTGATTTTTTTTTTAAAGTTTGCTTATTGTCCTATGAAAGCTGCATTACAGATTTGAGATATATCAACCACTTTAGTTCAAGGCTGATGCCAGAATAGCTTGGCGCCTCAGGCGCCAAGCTATTCTGGCACCACCCTTGAACTATCATAGTCAAATTAATTTCAAGTAGTAGTGTATCAGGATGAAAAGAGTTAAAAGATATATCTATTACAGAAAAAGGCTAGAAAAATCAGTAAGCAAATTCAAGCTCCATGACAGCCTCAACACAGAATCTAATTGGGATACCCAATTCTTTCCACTTTTTGTGTCAAATTTTGGATGATTTTTCACACATTCTAATGAGGCAGGCCTACCACAATAGTCAATGCTGTAATTTTCCTGCTGCTTCTGTACCCATCCTGAGAATAAATTCTGCCAATAGGATTGAGACTGGGTCAAAGTCTGTAGATCAGAATGAGTGTACCCCTAATGGTTGCCAACAGTGGAGAATCACCAACATGCACATGCAGTAGTCAATCATCACTTCCTATATAACAACAGTCAGTTTCAGGAATACAGCACTCACACAAACAAACACACCAACATCAACAAAACTTTTGGATCACTGCACAATGTACTTCCTATCTTTATTGCACACGGACGAGTATGAACACCATCAAGAATCATCACAAACAAAACACAATCAAGACAAGCACAACTGCCATTCTCAACCAAGTCATTCCCTCACACACACGGAGTTTTGTTGCATAGTACAATCAATTCAGTGTACATCATTCCAACAGTCCAGTCTTGCCCATTGATGAGCTTTGTCAAATAACACACTGAGACCCACGGTCACATTTCCAAAGCTGGGTGCTGTTCTTTGAAGATAAAACCACAGTTCTGGAGACAGATCTACCATGATAGTTCAAAGGTGGTGCCAGAATGGCTTTACGCTAGACGGTTGATCCATACAGTTTATCTGTACCTCGACTTAGAGGACCACGGTTCAGTTGCATGACTGAGCTTAGTGCCGTGCAAGCCACTAAGCAAGGTGCTCTGCTATAGCTTAGTGCTTAGTGGCTTGCATGGCACTAAGCTCACTCATGCGACCGAACCTAGGGCTGAGAAGATGAAATACACTACTCATGGTTCTAGTGACAGAACAACCTGTCCAAGGGAAGCACACAGTCCAGTATAGCTGTAACCCTTTCAATGCTGAGAAAAAAATGAACTGCACGAGTTATTGATCTTCATGAGCCCCGCAGTTGCGAGGGCTCCTGAGGCTCTATGCCTCTTGCTGACACCACTCTTTGTCCATGTTCCTTAGATTGCTGAGGGTCTTAGACATTGATTATCCCTTATCATTCGGAATACACCAGTGTGTAAAATAAGTTTGACTAAAATAGTTCAAGGGTAGTGCCAGAATAGCTGGGCACCTCTAGGTGCCAAGCTATTCTGGCACTACCCTTGAACTATTTTAGTCAAACTTATTTTACACACTATATTCTTATCTGTAAGTACTATAATGTAGCTTGCATAATTATGGCAGTGTACAAATTTGAAGCTTTTAGCCTCAGTATGATATGAAGAAAGATTTCAGAACACAGGCTGTGTACACTGGCAATGGAGGTTTTAAAGCTGAGGTTGAGTCTTTTTGTTCTGTCCCGCACAAGATTTTGAAAAACCTTCCAGGACCCAGCTAGGGCTCTGATAATGGTCAAACTGCTTACTGAGTTTGCAGAGTTTGTACTCCCTTAGCTGAGGGCCTATATAAGGCATACAGAGTCATGTCCAGTGCACACAGAACGTGAGACACACTGCAGTCACAAGTGAACCCCTATTGGCTATACATAGGCCTACACACGAACTTATCCTGTAGCAGATGATACTGACAAGTAACTGAATGACACATTTGACAGACACACTCCATATGCACCTGTGTAATAGGGCATACAGATGCATGGAGTGTGGCTCTCAAATGTTCCAGCTGGTTATATGTCAGCATCAGCTGGTTTTCAGCATCGTCTGCTACAAGATTGGTTCCTGTGTAAGCCTAGGTAAAGCTGACAGGAGTTCCCTTGTGACTTCTGCGTATCTCAAGCTCTGTTTACGGTGCGCACTGGAATTGACTCTACAGCTGTTGCTTGCCTTATATTCGCCCTCAGCTGATGGAGTTCAAACTCCACAAACTCACTTATTGAGCTCAGTATCCTAGCTGGGTCCTGGAAAGTTTTTTAAAAAAACAGGTGCAGGATGGAACAAAAAGACTGAATCTCAGCTTGAAGCTCACATCAACAAGTATATGTACCTGCATGTGATGAGACTGTCTCTGTGAGTGTGAAATATTCTCTCTTCAAATAGGTCACGTCACAACGTTCACAAAACTGTACAATAAGTGTACCATGTGAGTCTCTCACATTAACCCATTTAACCCACGGGGCACTTTTCCAGAATTTTAGAGGTGTCAACTAATGCTTATGTACCAGTCGCAGGAGACGGGTCGACCATAACAATTCAAGGGTAGTGCCAGATTAGCTTGGGGCCATCAGGTGCAAAGCTAATCTGGCACTACCCTTGAATGGTCATGGTCAATCCATCTCCTGTTGTAGAGCATCAGGGCAAAATGGGTTAACCTCTTTGTGCATGTCGCCACAATTACTGATTACATTACCGATGGCTGTATGCACACAGGGGTTAAACATTGCAACACTGCTCACCAAGCTCATGGAGAGTATTTTACAGGCACAGGAAGCACTCCTCAAATGAAGTCATACAGGTACTTCATCACATCAAACCCAATGGTCCTGCAATATAAAACATTAGACTTAACATTCAATCACTGATTCTGAGGGAACATAAACAGTCCACTACAATGCCAGTAAATCAGTTGCCTGGTGAAAAATGTATTTTTCTCTAAAATGTTTTTTTCGAAAAATACTTACCGATGGCATTACTATTAGGAAGGTACCCTTAGCTTATCAATTTCAGCCTAAGTTCCCTTCTGTACGTAACAAGGGAAGCAACTCTTAGTGTGGTGTTACCACTTACCTGAGTGGTCTCCCCTCCACCTATAAGGCCCCGTGAGCAGCGGTCACGCGCCAGTCTTACTCTTAGCTCACAGGCGGCAAGCGGGGCAGGTGGGAGGGTCCTATGGGTAATGCCATCGGTAAGTATTTTTCGAAAAAATACATTTTAGAGAAAAATACATTTGTTTCCTCAAAATACTCTACCAATTGCATTACTATTGGGAAAAATAGCAAAAAGGTGGAGGGCGCCGCCAACCAATCCCCGTAACTGCATGCGCTTAGTGAAAGGCAACCAGGGTCAAACACTCCTGACGATTTCAGCTAAGCGTTACCTAGGGCCCTCGCGCTGGGACCATACGGCGTTGAGGCGCGTCCCCTGGGTGGTGGATAGGGGGTCCCTCGTGAGAGGGGTGCACCGAATGAAATAAGGTGCCGTGAACCAACATGGTCTAAGGGAAGGTGACCCCGACAGAAAACCCCTGGTCCTCCTAGTAAGGGGGTTGGGCGTGGGGGTAGCTTCCCCACCCTGCAAAAAAGGAAATAGCTACAAAAACGCCGACGAAAAGACTAACAGTAATTCCTTTCCTGGAGGAGGAAGGTACTTCTACTAGAAGACTTATGACGTCCTGTGGTGAAAGCCGGAAGTCTTCGGAAGCCACAGGACCGAGCCGCCTCTCTCTATCCAGGGATACAACCATGGGCACATGGAACGTCAAGACCATGTACCAGAGCGGCAAGGCCGCCCAGATAGCAGCGGAAATGCAAAAGTACAACCTTTCCCTGCTAGGCATCAGTGAAGCCAGATGGACGCAGTCTGGCCAGAAAAGGCTGTTAAGTGGGGAGATGGTTCTGTATTCAGGTCATGAAGAGGAGAATGCCCCCCATACAGAAGGAGTAGCACTCATGCTGTCACCAGTGGCACAGGGAGCGCTGATGGGCTGGGAACCTCTTGGGCCAAGAATTATAACAGCAGCCTTTAGAACCAAGAAAAAGCTCAAGCTGAACGTCATCCAGTGTTATGCGCCCACCAATGACAGTGACGAGGAAGAGAAACAAGAGTTCTACGACCGACTCCAGAGTGCCGTGGACAAATGTGCGGAGCGAGACATCACCATCGTCATGGGCGATTTTAATGCCAAAATAGGGGAGGACAACACCGGATACGAAGAGGTGATGGGGAGACAGGGACTAGGCTCGGAGATGAGTGAGAACGGGGAGAGGTTTGTAGACTTTTGTGCTCTAAACCGACTTGTCATTGGAGGCAGCATCTTCCCACACAGAAGAATACACAAAGCAACTTGGGTCTCACCTGACCATACAACAGAGAACCAAATAGACCATATCTGCATTAGCAAGAAATTTAGAAGATCCCTTCAAGATGTTCGAGTGAGGAGGGGAGCAGATGTCGCCTCAGACCACCATCTGCTTACCTTAAGAATGAAGCTCAAGCTAAAGAAAAGCCGCACAGAGACGACAAGAAGACAGCGCTATAATGTAGGCCTCCTGAGAGAAACTGGAGTTAGAGAAGAGTTCAAACTGGTGCTGTCCAACCGGTTTCAAGCGCTACAGGAGCTAGTAAATGAAGAGGAGGCGGTCACCACAGAGCAGCAGTGGAAGGCAGTTAGAGAGGCGCTGAACTCAACCTGCAAAGACACTGTAGGGTTCAGGAAACACCATCACAAGGACTGGCTGTCGGCACAGACCTTGAAGAAGATAGAAGCGAGGAAGCAGAAGAAAGCAGCGGTCAACAACAGTCGCACGAGAGCAGCCAAAGTAAGGGCACAGGGGGAATACTCGGAAGCCAACCGCGAGGTGAAGAGGAGTATCAGGGCAGACAAGAGGGCCTACACAGACAGCCTGGCAGCAGAGGCAGAAAAGGCAGCAGGCAGCGGCAACATGAAACAGCTCTACGACATTACCAGAAGATTGTCGGGTAAGTATGGCCATACAGAAAGACCAGTAAAAGACAAAGAAGGCAAGCCTATTGCAGACAGAGCAGACCAACTCGACAGATGGGCCGAGTATTTTGAAGAGTTACTGAACAGACCTAGCCCACCCGACCCCCCCGACATCCAGCCGGCAGAGACCGACCTACCCATCAGCTGTGACAGACCCAGCCGGGAAGAGATCAGAAAAGCAGTGGCATTTTTGAAGAATGGCAAAGCAGCAGGGCCAGATGGCATCCCAGCGGAGTCTCTGAAAGCAGACCTAGAGACAACAGTTGAGATGCTGTACCCACTGTTTGGAAAGATCTGGGAAGAGGAGGTGATGCCAGCTGACTGGAAGGAGGGGTACCTAATCAAGCTTCCCAAGAAAGGCGACCTCAGCAAGTGTTCCAACTACAGAGGAATCACCTTGCTGTCAGTACCAGGAAAGGTCTTCAACAGGATCATCCTAGAGAGAATGAAGAGCTCCGTTGACCCCCAGCTGAGAGACCAGCAAGCAGGATTCAGGAAGAACCGATCATGTACAGACCAGATCGCCACTCTCCGCATCATCGTGGAACAGTCTCTGGAGTGGAGCTCCCCGCTGTACGTCAACTTTGTGGATTATGAGAAAGCATTTGACAGCGTGGACCGAGAGACTCTGTGGAAACTCCTACGACACTACGGTGTACCCACAAAGCTCGTCCGCCTGATCAAGAGCAGCTATGATGGCATGACATGTCGCGTGATCCACGAAGGGCAGTTCACCAGAGAGCTCCAGGTCAGAACTGGTGTCAGGCAGGGGTGTCTGCTGTCTCCGTTCCTCTTCCTACTGGCCATAGACTGGGTCATGAAGATGACCACAGAGCACAGACGAAGTGGAATACAGTGGACACTGTGGACACAGCTTGACGACCTCGATTTTGCAGATGACTTGGCATTACTGTCCCACACTCATCAACAAATGCAGGACAAGACCACGAGGCTTGCTGACATCTCGTCCCAAGTGGGCCTCACCATTCACAAACAGAAAACAAAGACAATGAGGCTGAACGCAGCCAGGGAAGAACCAGTCTTGCTTGCTGGCACCCCGTTGGAGGAGGTGGAGTCCTTCACCTATCTCGGGAGCATCATAGACAAAAAAGGTGGCACTGATGCAGATGTCAGAGCACGAATCGGTAAAGCCAGAGCAGCCTTTCTCCAGTTGAAAAAAGTGTGGAGTTCCAGAGAGCTGTCACAACACACCAAAGTCCGGATTTTCAACTCCAATGTAAAAGCAGTTCTCCTATATGGAGCAGAGACATGGAGATTGACAAAAACCACAGTCAACAGAGTACAGACCTTCATGAACAGTTGCCTTAGAAGAATTTTGAAAATCCACTGGCCAGAGAAGATCAGCAACGTCAGACTCTGGGAGAGAACAGAGCAAATAACAGCAGAGAATGAAATTGGGCAAAGAAGATGGGGATGGATCGGTCACAGTCTGAGAAAGCCAGCTTCCAGTATCACTAGGCAGGCATTGTCATGGAACCCCCAGGGAAAGAGGAAAAGAGGTAGGCCGAGAAACTCCTGGCGTCGAGACCTCCAAGCAGACATCAAGAGACTGGGAACCACCTGGAGTAGAATCGAAGGAGAAGCACAGGACAGGAGTTGCTGGAGGTCTCTCGTCGACGGCCTATACCCGGGTAGGTGTGACAGGCGTAAGTAAGTAAGTAAGTTACCTAGGGCGCCCGAGGTGCCGGGAGGGAGTGTTGAGCCGCGGAGACGCCCCCACCAGGACCAGGTTTTCTCGTTGGCCGGAGAAGGTAGAAGTGGGCAAAGGTGGATTCTGCTCTCCAGCCCACTGCCGCCTCAATGTCCCTCACAGCGCAGTTGCGGCCAAAGGCGACGCTCGTCGACACCGCTCTGATTTCGTGAGCACTTAACCGCAGCCTCTTTGCCCCCTCTGGGGAGAGGTCCTCGCAAGCAGACCGGATCATCCAGCGCAACCAGGACGAAATGGTCTGCGCTGATATGTCATCTCTGTCCAGGTGCAAGGGAAGGAACAGGCGAGACCGACCTCTTCTGAAGGGCTTGGACCTGCGTAGGAAAATCTTTAGGGCCCTGACTGGGTCTAGCCTGCAGGACTCTTGGGACAGCGCAAACCCCTTGAGTGGCCGGAGGTTGATTACCTGCGCCCCGGCCGCGGGGAGCCTGTTCTTGGCCAAGAAGGACGGGTTGGTCAGGAGCTGCATCGAGCCATCAGTCCTAAACTGCAGACAGGCTGGGTCCACTGAGAGAGCGTGTAGCTCGCTGACCCTTGCTGCGGTAGCTAGGGCACGGCAGAAGCAGGTCTTCCGGGTCACGTCCACCAGCCGAGCCAGGGGCTCAAATCTGTCAGAGTTAAGCCACGTGAGCACCCAAGAGAGGTCCCAGCGTGGTACCACCGAGCACGGGACCGGTCGTCGGAGCTTGAAATGGGTCATCAGATCTGCCAGATCCTTACACGCTCCTGAATCCACCCGCCCTAAGTGCCGGTACGTGTCGGCGATCATGGCAGACCTGTTTACCACCTGGGTGCAGTCAGTGTACTTTCAACTGACTAAATGTGTACTTTGGACCTCACATGTGTATTTATTCACAAGCCAGTGAGTTGTCAGTTTCTCCAAAATGTGTATTTTTGTGTAAAACGTGTACATGTATGTGTACCCCAAAGCAAAATTGTGTACTTTAATACGCCAAATGTGTATGGTAAACAGGTCTGTCATGGAGAGGTAGCCCCGGACAGTAATAGGAGCCAAGTTCTGTTCCCCGAACAGTCATAGGAAGGACTTGGCCAGTTGGGGCATCGTCAGTGCCATGGGGGAGAGGTGCCACGCCTCGCACCAGGACAGCAGGACTCGCCACTTTCCTTCTTACACCCTGTGGGTGGAGGGTCTGCGGGCTGAAGCGATAGCCTCCACTGCAGCATGCGAGAAGCCTCTTGCCGCGAGGGCCTTCCGCAAACCTCCAGGCGTGTAGGGAAAGTCTCTACAGGCACAGATGAAAAAGATTCTGCCTGGGCTGCTTCAACATCGTGCGAGGGGTTGGCAGCTTCACGGGAGGCTCCGTGGCGAGGCCCAACAGATCGGTCGTCCAACTCTTGTTCTAACAGAACAGGGCGACCAGAAGGAGAACTGTGGTGCAGCCCCACAGCTTCTGCAAGACCTTGGGCACCAGCACTGTGGGCGGGTAGGCGTAAGCCACGAGGCTGTCCCAGGGGATGGACAGGGTTTCTACCCCCCACGCGAGGGGGTCCGGAATGGGCAATACGAAGATCGGTAGCTGCCGTTCCACCTTGTCGCAAACAGGTTGACCATGGGAGTCAAAAACTCCATACCCAGGTGGATGAACCTGCGGGTGGGCGAGAGGTCTGACTTTCCGCTGTTGACCAAAAAGCTGAGCAGTTGTAGGAGCTGCAACAGCGAGTCCCTGTCCGTCTGTTGCGCGGAGGCATCCTGGTTCTGGAGCAGGAGATCGTCCAGGTAGTTGGACGACGGGCTGGCAAACGACTGCCTGGCCTTGGCCATCACCGGGTCCATAATCGTCGTAAAGACCCAGAGGGCTGAGGTTCAGTCCAAAGGGGAGGACACAGAACTGGCAAAATGCTCCGCGGAAGGCGAAGCGCAGGTAGCTGACAGGTGAATGGGTCACGCATCCGCGAGGTCGAAGCTGATGGCAAAGTCCATGGGTTGAACGGCGGCCCTCCTGTCTCCATGCGGAGGGGGGGGGGGACCGAAATGAACCTGTTTAGTGCCGACAGATCTATGACTGGGCGCCACCTGCCGTCTGGTTTTGGGACCACAAAAAGGCGGCTATAGAAGGCCGGCGAATCGTGACAAGCGACCACCTCCGTGGTGGCCTTCAGGAGCAAGGCCGCGATCTTGCCCTGATGTGCCTCTGCTTTGCCAGGGGTCTGCAGGGACCCGAGTCCACAACGGGGCACGCCTCAGGGGTGGCGGTTGACGGTTGTGATGGTTGAGAGAACCCAAGGGTCACCCGGCAGCAGCGACCGCCACTCATCGCTGTGCAGCGTAAGCCTCCCGCTGACATGGTGAGTCACTGGGCCTTCCCTCGCCTGGACCCGCCTGGGCCAAGAGGGGGGCGATGGTCAGGGCGGAGCGCAGGCGACCAAGGAGCGGCTGTCCACTGGACTTGAGGGCGCGTCTGGCAGCGGGTCGAGAGGCGGGTCTGAAGCTCCGCAGGGCTCAACCCATGGCCTTGAGGGAAGCCTGAAACCGGGAGCGGTTCGCTTGGGGGGCACTGGGCCACAGGTCCTTGGCTGACTCCTTCACTAACTGCCATGTTGGACCAAACAGAAGGGATCCTCCAACCGGAGCCTGGTGGAGCTGTGTCTTGACTGCAGTAGGGATGCCCGTGCAACTCCTCAGGACCCCATCCTGACGCATAAGGTCGCAGTTCGCCGCTGCTGTTAAGGTGTTAAGTGAGGCATGGTACGCCGCCCGATGGGCTGCTGTTGCCACCGCGCGGATGTCATGGAAGCGAGAAGCACTGGGGCACCCTGCCTCCCCTTCCGCACAACGAACCACGGCCTGCGCCGCCAGCTCGAGAAATCTCATACAGGCCAAGGTATTCCGGATCAAGATCGCCGTCTTGTCGAGGCCGAAGGGCACCCACTTTCGCGCTGCGGCCGCACCACCTGCCTGCAACTCCGCCTCGGTGTCCAGAGTCGGTAGAGGGCAAAGGAAAGACTGGGAATGCCCGGCGTACCAACGTTGCCGGGACTTAAATGCAGAGGCCTCGGCAGGTGCAAAGTCCACTAAATTTTGCTCCTAACAACCGAAGAGAGTTGTCTCATGCTGCTAGTTTGTGTTGCATTTGCTCACCAGCATGTTTGTTTTCCATCAGGACAGAGCAAACCATACTACATACTAGTCTCTGATGCACAGACTCTGCCTGCATGCATCATCAGTGAATCTAGCCAATCACACGCATGGAAATTTTTGTACATACCGTAATTATTATTATTATTATTACACATGACATCAGCCAATCCGATGCTCGACTCAAACAGTAGGGTTCCAATACGTAAAAAAAACAGAGAAACATTGACTGATTCTGATCAACATGTTAAGGGGTTGTCTGATGAGCTCAGTCAGGCCTCCCAAAATCTGACAACAGAGGGGAAGAGGTGGGGAGGCAGGTGGGTAAGTTTAGTGCAAATTTTGGTTTCTAATTTCTTTTCCAGTATTTGCCTTCACAGCCTGTAAAATACTGAGAATTACTACTTAAAGCAAACACTGGGGCCACTACAATGGGCACAAACTATCATAACTTGACAAAAAGCGCAACAGACAGCAAAAGGATTAACCCTTATCATCTGGAATACACCAGTGCGTGAAATAAGTTGACTAAAATAGTTCAAGGGTAGTGCCAGAATAGCTTGGCACCTCTAGACGCCAAGCTATTCTGGCACCACCATCGAACTAAAGCCATTGGTCTATATCCTTATCTGTAAGTACTATAATGGTGCCTGCATAATTATGGTAGTGTACAAATTTAAAGATTTTAGCCTCAGTATTATATGGATTAATGACATACCTGGCAACAGAGCGAATGAAGTCCAGTGAGACGAGACACTTGTAGCGAGGCATGTCAATCTGGCTGTCTAAACACGTCTGTCCCAACAGATGCAGGCTCACCAAGCTCGTGATCTGTCAGTCAGGCAGGTGTACATGTTAACCCTTTTCACCTTGATACACCCATTGCTTCAAATAAATTTGATGGACAGTTCAAGGGTGGTGCCAGAATAGTTTGGCGCCTTAGGCGCCAAGCTATTCTGGCACCACCCTTTAACTTAAACAGCTGATCTGTCTCCTAATCTGTAATGCAGTTTTTATAGGACAATAAGCAAATTATACAAAATCAGCCTCAGGATGTAATGGGTTAAAGTGTGTTGAATATACTATGAATTTTTCCTGGTAAAACTAAATTTCAATGAACCCAACCCTTCCTTTCCCGCTGAATATAAAGAGTTGCCACAGCTAACTCAATAATTTGGACATTCCCAATGACGAGTTTTGTCCCCTTGACAAAATGGAGGTTGGGGTCATTTGGAGTCAGTTTTCCTGGGTAAAATTCATAGTATGTTTGACACGCTTCTATGACAATGCTGCTCAAACACAAACACCTACTAACTTGCTTTTAACCCTTTGGACGTCAGTCAAGCTCTCTGGAAAATGAAAGCCGAAGGGTTAAAACCATCTGGTTGTAATCTTGTGTCTCGATATGCAATGTCGCATGACAGGAAAAAAAGGAGGGGCTGTCTGACAAACATCTGGTTTCGCCAGAATAGTTCAACGAGAGTGGCATCTTGACATCAAATCATTCTATCTATACTGACTGGCAAAAGAAATGTGACAATTTTTTGACTCATCAGAAACACTGACGAGCAGAAGAAATGCGACATTTCTGAAGTGTTTCCGATGACTTCAAAAATGTCACATTTCTTTTGCTCATCAGTATACATCTCTGTACCTAGCTTTAATAAAGTCCTGAACCATAATTATCAGTCCAAATTTGTAATGGTTGCTGTGCATAAAAGTCAGTCTTCTTTGGGTTTGAACAACAAACAAAAAAAAGCTAAAGCGTGCCCTCAGTTAAACACTGATAACATACAGTTAGCAACTCCCAAGCAAAACTGGACACTCGTTGAAAAAATGATAACATAAGGGAAGCAACTCCCATGCACAATGGACAGTGTGCCAACATCCTAGTTCTTTTGCCTGTGGGTTCAACAAAAGACTTTTCAAAACATTCTCCTCTAGACAGTTCCAACGAAAAAAGATCCAAAAATTCAATTATAGAAATACTTGGAGTTCCGCTAATACCAGACAACATTACTATCAGGAGTCTGTCTACTACCCTGCACAACTCCTGCCTCTTCACTGTCACTAGATGCAGATTGTGTTTGGGAAATCATTGTAAATAGAACGTTAAAGATCCCCAGCCGTCAAAACCTGTGGGGGCTCATGAAGACCTATATGTCTCTTGCATAAGAATAAGGTTCACCTTTTCTCGGAAGTTAATGGAAGAGCTACTTCCTTCCCACTGCCTGGATTGACAGTCACATCCGGAGCAGATGTGGTTCATGAAACTACAAATCAAATTTGTACAAGTCTGATTTGTTCATGCTCCATTTTCATGTGGATACCGCAAGCTTTTCAACACAGCTATTTGAGTCGGCGAGTGGTAATTAGGAAGACCAATGAATACAGGCAATAGAAATATGCTTTATGCTTGTGTTCCTAGGTGATGCTATTTTAATATTTTAACGCTGGACAGTTTTAGGCAAATCGCTTCTAGCTGCTGGTAGTGAAGGGGTTAACTCTGGATGTCGGTAGCACTTTTTGTGGACGTGATTCCTGTAGCCAAACTGATAAGCGTTAGCAATAAAAAATAAACCTATTTATGTGTTATGAAATAACCAACAAAAATTCATTTTTCTTTAAAATGAATTTTTTAAAAAAATACTTACCGATGGTATTACTGATAGGAAACGTTACCTAGCTAGCCTAATTTTAGCCAAAATTTGGTTGTGTCCGTATATGGGAGTGTTGGCAGGTGAGGGGCGCCTTAGTCCAAGCAGTAACCCGAGTAAGATAAGATAAGATAAGATGGTTTATTGCCATATGTTTCCATGTACAAAACAATAAAAACATTGGAATTTGTCTTGATGTCAGTTACTAAGACTAAACACACACACACACACACACACACACACACACACACACAGAGAGAGAGAGAGAGAGAGAGAGAGAGAGAGATCTGATACAGTTAAAAACTGACTGTACACAATCATTCTCACTCGCCACTCGCGCTCTCTCCAATTAGTCCGGTTGATCAGAGAGAGCGTGAACAGCAAGAGGGAAAAAACTGTTGCGGAATCTGCTGGTCTTGGTACTGATGGACCTGTACCTGCGCCCTGATGGTAAAATTTGAAAAAGCTCATTGCCGGGGTGGGTGGAATCACTGGAGATAAGACGTGCTCTACGTAAGAGACGCTGCTGGTACAGTGAGTCCAGGCTAGGAAGATCTCTGCCTATGATTTTTGAAGCGGTCTTGACCACCCTACTCAGTCTGATTTTCTCTTTGGCCGTGATGGAACCATACCAAACCGTGATCGAAAAGGTGAGCACGCTCTCAATCACAGCTCGGTAGAATTGCATCAACATGTGGGCACCGAGACCGAAACTTTTCAGACGTCGCAGGAAGAACAAGCGCTGCTGTGCTTTTTGGACGATAAGGCGAGTGTTTTCCTCCCACTTCAGGTCACATGACAGGGTAGTGCCAAGAAACTTAAAGTTCTGGACTGTTTCAATGATTTCACTATTGATCACAAGAGGGGGAGGGGGAGGGGACTGTTTCTTTCTAAAGTCCACAATCATTTCTTTTGTTTTGCCAGAGTTCAGTTCAAGGTTGTTGTTATTACACCAACTAATTAGAGTCTCAACCTGACTACGGTAAGCGGATTCGTCTGAGTTTGTAATGCACCCTTCCACTGTGGTGTCATCTGCAAATTTCAGAACTTTAGTACTGGCATGGCATGAAGCACAGTCATAAGTAAACAGGGAGTAGAGCATAGGGGAGAGCACGCACCCCTGAGGCGTGCCCGTGGATAAAGTGAGGGTGGATGACACATTTCCACCAATTTTAACGACCTGTGGTCTCATCAACAGGAAATCGAGGGTCCAGAGGCACAATGTCTCTGGAACTCCGATTTGCTGGATCTTCTGGTACAATTTAGATGGAATAATGGTGTTAAAAGCAGAACTGTAATCAACAAATAAAATTCTGGCATAGGTGTTTGGGATTTCAAGGTGTTGTAAAACATAAAACAAACCAAGTGACACCGCATCCTCCACGGAACGTTTTTCGCGATACGCGAATTGAAAACAATCCAGCAGAGGGTCGGTAAATGTTCTCAGAAACCGGAGGACGAGGCGCTCAAGCGTCTTCATGACAACTGAGGTCAGAGCGACCGGTCTGTAGTCATTTAGGGAGGACACTTTGGATTTTTTCGGAACAGGAATGATGGTGGACCTTTTGAAACACTGAGGAACAGTGCACTGAGAGAGAGACATGTTGAAAATGTCAGTAAAGACGCCCGAGAGCTGGTCCGCACAGTTTCTGAGTAAGCGTGGAGAAATGTTATCTGGACCGGCAGCTTTCCTTCTGTCTAGACGCTGAAACATGCACCTGACATCGGCGTCTAGAATAATGAAAGGTGGGTTCTCAGTATGACTCCTCTCCACAGAAGGAGGTGGGGTCATATTCTTTTTGTCAAAACGACTATAAAAGTCATTCAGAGTGTCTGGAAGAGACGCATCAGTAACATCAGCAGTCTTGGAAGCTGGTTTATAGTTTGTAATGTCTTTGAGGCCTTGCCAAATATCTCTAGGGTTACTAGCTGCGATTTTCTGTTCTAGTCTGTATCTGAAGTTGCGCTTGGCAGTCTTAATTGCTTTTAGTACTGCATACCTGGCTTGTTTGTACCTTTCTCTGTCATTGTCTTTGTATGCGTCATGTTTTTCGTGGAGTTTGTGTTTAATGTCTACTGTAAACCATGGCTTGTCATTAGGAAAACTCTTGCAGGTCTTGGTGGGAATACAGAGGCTCTCACAGAAGGCAATGTAGTCAGTGACAGCCTCTGTGTACTCGTGAATGTCTGATGTTACCTCCTTAAACACATCCCAGTCAGTGCACTCTAGACAGCCACGGAGTGTTTCAGCTGCCTCAGGTGACCATTGTTTGATTGATTTTACTTTTGCTTTTGCACTTTTGAGTTGTTGCTTGTATGCTGGCACAAGATAAATCATGGCATGGTCTGACTGTCCGAGTGGAGCACGGGCGATGGAACGGTAAGCGCCTTTCATGGTTGAGTAACAGTGATCTAAAATTTTACCGTCTCTAGTGGGGCACGATACTTGCTGTGCAAACTTAGGCATCTCTTTGCTAAGATTAGCTTTATTGAAATCGCCAGCGACTACAACAAAAGAGTCCGGGTTTGAGTTCTCCGCCTGTGTAACAACATCACACAGCTGCGCTATCGCGGCTTCCGTGTTCGCTTGTGGTGGGATGTACACGGCAGTCAAAATGACACGTGAGAACTCCCTCGGCAGGTAGAATGGGCGGCAGGCAATAGTCAGTGTTTCTAGGGCAACACTACATGTTTTTGACAAAACCTGCACGTCTGTAGCCCAGCGATCGTTGACCAGAAAACACACACCCCCTCCACGAGATTTACCAGTAGCGTCTTGAGAGCGGTCGCCACGGAAGATGGAAAAGCCAGGTGGCTGAACAGCAGAGTCGGGAACCGTCGAATCGAGCCACGTTTCAGTAAAACAAAATAAAGAGCAGTCCTTGAAATCTCGTTTAGTCTGTAGATGGCACAATAGTTCGTCAGATTTATTTCGCAGAGAACGAACGTTAGAAAGAAACATGGCGGGTAACGGGGGGCGTAAATTGCGACGGCGAAGTCTCACAAGAGCTCCACTCCTACGACCCCGTTTCCGCACGTGCCGGCCACGATCTGTGTCAGAGTGAGATGCTGTGACCCAGTTTGAAATTTGAAAGTTTACATCCTTAAAACGAGCATTTCCACTCAAGTCACATTCACTCAGCGAATCTCTGATGTTGAGGAGCACATTACGGTCGTACCTGTGGCGAAAACTGAATGCCTCCTCCAGTAGAAACGCCAACACAAGCATCCCAACCACAAGCACACCTGACATCGTGTCGCCATAGACCGGCGCCATCTTTATGCAGTAGCCTCCCTTCTGCCCCATCCGGGTACGAGCTCACCCGATATTCATCAGTTGGTTTCTAAGCGAACTGGCAGCAAGCGGGGCAAGTGGGAGGGACCTTCGAGTAATACCATCGGTAAGTATTTTTCGAAAAAAATTCATTTTAAAGAAAAATTAATTTGTTTCCTCAAAACACATTACCGATGGTATTACTGATAGGAAGAATCCCGAAGAGGAGGTGGGTGCCGCTATAGCGCCCCTAACACCAAGACACTGGCCCTCAGACCCGCCCTCCTGAAGCAAACTCCCGATAATTTTAGCTAAGATACCTACGGTGCCTATGGCGCCGGGAGGGAGTGTTGCGCCACTGCAATGTCTCCCACCAGAGAAAGGTTCTGCCGCTGGGCGGAGAGGTCCCTCAGGTAGAAGCGGGCGAAGGTAGTCTCAGCTCGCCATCCCACGGCCGCCACAATGTCCTTGACAGCGCAGTTGTGGTCGAATGCGAGACTTGCGGCCATGGCTCTGACCTCGTGCGCCCTGATGTTCATACGTTTGGCTGCATCAGGGGCGAGGT
The DNA here is from genome assembly GCA_036245525.1 of Semisulcospira habei. Lineage (NCBI taxonomy): Eukaryota > Metazoa > Mollusca > Gastropoda > Semisulcospiridae > Semisulcospira > Semisulcospira habei. The sequence continues at coordinate 157,715,728 of BTPG01000003.1, forward strand.
CCTAGTAGGCAGAGTGAATCACCCATCAGAGCCAGGAGGAGATGGTCTGGGCTGAGATGTCACGTCTACCTAGGGACACAGGGAGAAACTGGAGGCTGTGGCGAACATCGGTAGTAGGTGAGCCCCCCCCAACTGCAGCGGCGGCAGTAGAGGCGTCCTAGTGGAAGGAGATCCGCTGCGGCGCTCATCAGGCCCAGGAGTTGTAGCCACAACCGGGCGGTGACAGTGTCCTCTTGAGCTACTTGCCGCGCCAGATTCCCCAACTTCTGGATACGCGCCTCCGGAAGCCGCACTTCATTGAGGTCGGTTCGAAACTCCATCCCCAGGTGTACGAAGCGGCGCAACGGTGAGAGGTCGGACTTGCCTGCGTTGACGAGGAACCAGAGTGTGTCGAGCAGAGCGAGGAGCGCATCCCGGTCCTTCTCCAAGGCGGAGTCTGCTTGGTTCCTCAGGAGAAGATCGTCGAGGTAGTTCGACGTGGGATTGGACGATGTCCGTCTGGCCCTGGCTACGACGATGTCCATGATCCAGGTGAACACCAACGGGCAGAGGTTGAGGCCGAAAGGAAGCGCGCGGAACTGGTAGACTACACCGGCGAAGGCGAAGCGAAGGTAGCGTCTGGCCGCAGGGTGCATGGGGATGTGGAGGTACGCATCCGACAGATCGAGACTGCCGGCAAAGTCCATGGGCTGCACTGCGGCGCGAAGGGCTCGAGCGGTCTCCATGTGGAAGGATGGGGCGACTTGTTCAGGACGGAGAGGTCGATGACTGGGCGCCACTTGTCCCAAGGCTTGGGAACCACGAATAGGCGGCTGTAGGAGGCTGGAGTGTCATGCCGTGTCACCACCTCTGTGGCGTTCTTCCGTGGTAGAGCGGCGACCTCGTTGCAAAGCGCGTCGGCCCTGAGCTGATCTGAAAGCACCGCAGTCCAGAGCGGCGAACGGCGCAGTGGGGGTGGGGGGGGGGGGGAAGGGGCGACCAGAACAAAAGTTGTAGTCCCTCGCAGACGGTCGACAGGATCCACGGGTCGTCTGGAAACAGCGATCTCCAAGCGTCGCTGCGCCGTGTGAGCCTCCCGCCGACAGGAGACCCGGGAGTGGTCGGCGGGGGCGGTGGAGGAAAGCAGTCAGCGAGCCCTGCCTCGCTCGAAGGGGCGATGGCCAAGCAGGGGCGGGGGCGTCCGTGGCGTCGGTGTAGGGAGCGCATCTGATCGCAGTTTGCAGCCGGAGCCATGGCGTTGACAGCGGTGTGGTACGCGGCCCGGTTACCGGAAACTGCCAAGGCGGGGATGTCGGACAAAAGTGGTGATATGGTAGGATTTCCAGGCCTCCTCAACGCGACGAACGATGGCCTGCGTCACCAGGTCCAGGAACCCCGCAGAGGCCAGGGAATTGCAGATGAGGGAAACAGTCTGTGTAAGTCCAGGAGTGGAATCACGTCGTTGAAGAGAACCAGCACAGGACAGCGCCGGAGGGTCCACCTCTGGGAGTGGGCAGTCGGAGCTCTGCAAATGTCCCGTGTACCACCTCTGAGGAAGGCCATAGACAGGTCCGCCAGCTGGTGTCAGTGAAGAAGCCGGTGTCTCCCAAGGCGCCCTGAAGCAGGTGAGTGGAGAAGGCGTCGCGTAGGTCCCGGAACCGGGCGGTTGAGGAAGAGACTTGAAGCGCTTGGCCTGGGGCTCGGAGTCCACGAAGGCAAAAGCACTCTTCTTGGCAAGGGGAGAAGGAGGGCAGTCTTCCGCGCGATGAGGCGAGCAGCTTCGTTCAAGGCCTGAAGAGTCTCCATCCTATGGCTCAGCGTAGCTGGCGGCGAATCCATCTCATCTCGGGACTGCGAGCGTCATGAAGGGGAGGCGCCGTCATCGCCAAGCAACGCCGAAACAGAGTCCTCTGGAGCCAAGCTGATGGAGTCGTCCGTCAAGCGCGCGGGAGGAACAGCTCCTCCAAACGACCGGTGATCGCAGGCGCGGCGGTGGCCCGACGAGAAGAGGAAACAGCGCTGGAAGAGGTTAGTCTCCCGCTGTGGCGACACCGCGAGCGGAGAAGCGCTGGGGAAACCCGCAGGGTCCTGTGTGAAGAGGCCGAACTGCCAGGGGCAGACCGGCGGTCCCGAGGGAAGCGGCTGCGACGAGGAGAACGGGAAGGTCTCAAACAGACGTCTCGGTGCATACTGTGTCTCGTTGTTACAGCACGGGCCATGGGGGTAGATCGTACCTTTCTCCCGTCTTCCACGACGAAGACCTAGGGTGACGGCTGCCCCACAAAGTCCGGGAGGAAGAGCGCAGTCTTGGCGGTCGGTCCCGCAAACTCGAACGGCGACGAGGAGTCGTAGTCGAGCCGGTCTTCCCATCGCGTAGCGTCCCATCGGTACTGGTACGTCGTCGTATGCTCCTCTCGCGTCTCTTGTCTCTGTGTAGCGAGCGAGTGCTTCTGGAGTCCGGCGAACTGTCCGAGCGTGGCCGAGGGCGGGGTCCTGTCGTGGGGTCGTCTCTCGCCTCTCAGCACTGCGTCTGAAGCATGCTCTCACCTCCACGATCGGGGCGTGTGGTCGTGGCACATCATCACTGACCTGGGATCGTGACATGGAACGTGCAGCAGTCCTGTGGTGCTCGCGGTCCCTGGATGCAGCCGGCCCGTGCCTGTCTACCCTGTGTTGGGAGCTGGAACCAACCGTGCAGAGAGCTTGTCTGGCCGTGGACGCTCATCACTGACCTGCGAACGAGAAGCCGAGCGTTTGTCTCTAGGTGCGGGATCCTGTCGCAAGTGAGCTTCGCGTCTCTCTTCCCGAAGCACCAAGCATGACACCATCTTTCTGTCAAGTCTATGTTCCGCCATCTGGTCCGGTGCTAAGATCGTCGTAAGAGCGTGTGCCGACGTCTGCCCGGAAGTAGTTGGATTGGTCCGAATCGTCACGGTCATGAGTGACTTAAGAGCCCCATCCGTGGTATTCTGCGCGGTAGTAGTTGTACTGGTCCAATTCTTCACGGTCATGGGTAACTTAATAGCCCCATCCGTGGTATTCTGCGCATTAGTCGTTCTACTGGCCCGATTCATTACAGTCATGGGAAATTTACAGGGCCCATCCGTGGTACTCTGAGCGGGAACTGATGGCCGCTCTCGGGTAGGTGTCGGGCGTTCACGGCGGTAGAATCCCCACAGCTGGGACCATCTCTCTTCCGGCCAGGGATCGCATACAGCACAGGGATGCATTGACTCACAGCCAGAACATGGCAGGCAGACTGCATGCTCGTCACAGGCCACTGAAAATCGCCACATCGCGTGCAGGTACGAACCTGGTAACTGCAACACAGAGGCCATAATGAAGAACGAGCGAGCGTGGCCTCCGAGGCCGCGCACCAATAATTACGCGCGCCAGGGTGAGAACAAACTCAATCAAGTGCACAGAGCATGCCGACGCCCGGCGCTCTTCCCTCCCTTGAGCGCCGGTCAAGGGCAGTAACCGAGGTTTTACCTGGCCATAACGGTGCTAGAAGCAAACCCACGCCGGTCGAAGTGACGTCCTGAGGCTCACGGGACTCACAGTCACCACCCTGGTCAAGGTCGTCCACAGGCACACTAACAGGCCAAAGCTCGAAACAGCACAAGGCACAATACAAGAGAGCTCCAAGCTAGCACAATCCAAGTGAGCTCCAAGCTAGCACAACCCGCGCAGCCAAGTCCCAAACGAAGCAAGAACAGTTCAAGTCACAAGAAAACCGGTCACATCCACACAGTAAGATCCGAAGAGCGATGTACGAACACAACCGTCTACAGGCTAACTAAGAAACTAACTGATGAATATCGGGTGAGCTCGTACCCGGATGGGGCGGAAGGGAGGCTACTCGGGTTACTGCCTGGACTATGGCGCCCCTCACCTGCCAACACTCCCATATACGGACACAACCAAATTTGGGCTAATATTAGGCTAGCTAGGTAACGTTTCCTATCAGTAATACCATCGGTAATGTGTTTTGAGGAAACAAAGACACAAGCTCTGCATACAAAGAACAAAACAGTTGACATATTTTGTTTTTCAAAGTGTGCTTCTTTCCATCTTGGTTACTTCCTTGCACTTCACAGAAAGTAAGTGTTGTGGTCTAGACAGTATACACAATATCACACTGCCCTGACTTACATACCTGTGAGAACACACATGCTGAGGGAGCAATCTTGTCCTCAATGATGGAGTAGAAGATGGCCAGCAAGCGGTCCAGGGGGAAAGGCTTTGGGCCCAGCAAGTGGTTGGATGCCTGAAAAACAGACAGAAAAAAAAAGTCACTTCACTTACATGGAAAAGTGGATTACATTTTTTTACAATCATCTGCCAAACAAATACAAGTTGGCAGAAATTAATCCATTTACCCTGACATAGTACAAAATATGGATCGACCATGATGGTTCAAGGGTGGTGTCAGAACAGCTTGGCACTTGCAGGCACCAAGCTATTCTGACATCACCCTTTAACTATCATAGCGGATCTGACTCCAGAATTGTGATGTAGACCACAGAGGATGTCTCCAAAATGTTATCCTCAGGGATTAATATGTTAGCTGACAATGCTGGATCAAAGGAGGCTCCTTTCCAGATACCACAACCAAAGCAGTAATATGAACGAAAACTCACCCTCTCATGTTTCTTGATCAGCTTGGACCTCTTGCTAGTTTTGCCAGCATTCTGAAATACACACATATGATGGTGAATGTCATGCTTCTGCATAGAACAAATAAATAAATAATGTAAAGAAAACAACAAAAAACATTCTTACAGCTAATATTTGCCTTCTGAAATAAGAACAAACTGTCAGAAGCCCCTTTAGACTTACAAAAATCCATTCCTTTTATTCACTGTGGTCAGCTTGTGCGGTATCTCAAATGAGAGTGTTATTTTGAGTCAAGCATACGACTAAAAACTCTTAACTCCAGCATTTGAACAGATCTGATGTGGTAAATGCAAGTATACTAATCTTTTAGAAAAGTGAGATTTAACTAATTTTTCTTTAAAAAAATCTACATACTGGCAAAAACCAGCATGTGAAGAAAGCGCGATTTTAAATTTACTGTACAAGATCTCTGCTGTGATTTTGCAAAAACCAAATCACAGAAGAACCCATTTGACCCCACAGCCAGATTTCTCAAATTCTGAAGGTGTTACCCAACAACTGTGTGCCAGCTGCTGGAGATGGATCAACCATGAGTTCAAGGGTAGTGCCAGACAAGCTTGGCGCCTTCAGACGCCAATAATCCATCTCCTGCTGTAGGGTGTTGGGGCTAAATTAAACCACTGATGACATACCTATTACTAACACATTTTCCATGAAAATAAACACAGCACCCACCTTGCAGAAGAAGCGTTTGTCCGAGACAGTTGGGTTGTAAGATGCCAGGTATGCTGCCACCAGCAAGTACTTGGAGTAGTATGGAAGTTCCACCTGATGGCGCGACACCATGACTGCAACAAATCCATCCATTTCTTCTTTACTAGAGCTGCATACTGGTACAGAAAGTCGTACTGGTATGGATACCGGCAAAGGACAACCATACATATATTAATTATGATAGCATACGGGCTGGTGCAACCTAATCAACAGATCGGATGCAGACTTTACCTCCCTTCCTCTCACTTTATGTTCCTGTTCTGTTAAGACATGAACCCATTTAACCCCAAGACAGCATTTCTAAATTAAAGTTGTCAATGAACAACTGTATACCAGACTTTCCACCAGATGGATTGACCATGATAATTCAAGGGTAGTGCCAGATTAGCTTGGCATCTTCAGGCGCCAAGCTAATCTGGCACTACTCTTGAATTATCAATTTCGATCCATCACCCGCTGAGGGGCGCTGGGCCTGGGGCTGGGGTTGGCTTCAGGCGCCAAGCTAATCTGGCCCTCCCCCTGAATTATCATGGTCAGGTCATCTCCTGCATCTGGTACATAGTCATTAGGCAACAGCTCCAAAATTCGAGAAATGGGACCTTGGGGCTAAAAGGGTTAATGGTTTGGTTTGTTTGCTAAGAGCAGGTTATGATATGCGTCAGTCAACTATTAATCACAATGAAAATAACAAGGAAGGTACACAGGGAGGACCCTAGTAGCCATTCCGACTACCATCCAAGTTAAATCCGGTAGACCAATTTCTTTTTCCAGTAGCCAAAACAATTCTGTATGTGCATGCGCTGCAAAAACTGCATCTGCTATTTGGGCTCCCAGAAACATGTAAATTTGCCTCACCCAACAAGAAATATACCGGCATTTGGTGAATGGTTATATTTCTGGTATTCACAATAAGCACCTGCTCTAACTGGACTTGTGTGTTCAGACAACCTACCAGAAGGAGTTATGGGTCCTGTGTCTTCCTCACTGGCTTGTGCCTTTTGCATCTCTTCCCACTGGGCACTGACAGTGAAAAGAAAAGAAATTTAAAAGTATGCAACTCTTGGCTTTGACAGCATGCAATGAATGACAGTATTATTGGAACAATGTCTCCAAAACTGCCAAACAACAGCATACAGCCACAGACTCAAAGCATCTCACTTTCTCTATGTGAGGGAGTTATGAGGCCTAGTCCATTTCCTTGATAAAAAATGAATCTTTTTTCTAAAATGTATTTTTTTGAAAAATACTTACCGATGGCATTACTATATGGAATACACTCTATAGCCTAACGATTTCAGCCCAAAGTTGTGTCCCCTACACAACTGGGGAGGAGACACCGGGGATCCATGTATAAGAGCCCCGGGTGGCCTCCCCTTACCACCCTATCCGGGCATGCGTGGGGCGAAAAGCTCACCAGTTTCACACTTAGCCAAGGAGGCCAGCAGGGCAGGTGGGAGGGCCATCCGAGTAATGCCATCGGTAAGTATTTTTCCAAAAAATACATTTTAGAAAAAAAAATAATTTGTTTTTTCAAAATACATTACCGATGGCATTACTATATGGAAGAATAGCGAAGAGGAGGAGGGTGCCGACACCCAACCCGCTGTACCTAACACCCTCTGCCAGCCCACAAGGAGCACTCCCGACGATTTCAGTTAAGAAGTGCCTATGGCACCTGTGGCACGCGGAGGGAGTGCTGGGCCGCGGAGATGTCGCCCACCATGGCCAGGGAGTCATGCTGGCCAGATAGGTTGCGGAGGTAGAAGCAGGTGAAGGTGGAGTCTGCACGCCCACCTGCCGCTGTCCCAATGTCTTTAACCGAGCAGTAGCGGTCAAAGGCCGCGCTGGGGGCTACTGCTCGTACTTCATGCGCCCGGATCTGTAACCGTCTATCCCTGTCTGAGGAGAGGTCTTGGTAGGCCAATGAGTCACCCACCGCAGCCAGGACGAACTGGCAGGGCCGAGATACCCGGCCTGCCTGGTGAAAGTGGAAGAGGCGGAAACGCCCTAGACAGCGTGGCTTTGAGCGACGCAGGTAATTCTGCAGTGCCCGGACTGGGTCCTGTTGACACGACCCGTGGTGTCGGCCATCCCTCTGAGCGGACGTGCGGGCAGCATCTGGGGCACAGCCGTGGGAGGCCAGCTCTTGGCCCAAAGGACGGGTCGGTGAGAAGCTGCGCAGAGCCAACGGCTCGAAACTGCAACACGCGGGGCGTACCGAGAGCGCATGAAGCTTGCTCACGTGGACACCGTGGCGAGCGCCAGGAGGAAACATGTTTTCCGGGTCAGGTCGGAGAACCGTGCCAAGGGCAGGGGCTCGAAGTATTTAGCCACGTCAGTACCCAGGTGAGGTCCCACCGAGGTATGAGAGAACGGGAGACAGGACGTCGGAGTTCAAAATGAGCCAACAGGTCCGAAGGTCTTGCAAGGGCTGGGTCCGATAGGCCCAGGTGGCGGTAAGTGTCTGTGATCATGGCGCGGTAACCCTTGACAGTAAAAGGTGCTAAGCCTTGGTCGTCGAAGAGCCATAGGAGGAAATCCACCAGTTGGGGGGTAGTTAGACTCGTGGGGGGGGGAGCTGCTGGGTGGCGCGCCCCGACTGGAAGACCCTCCACTTGCCTTCATACACATTCCTGGTAGACAGTCTGTGGGCTGCTGCAATCGCCGCCACTGCCGCATCCGAGAAACCTCTAGCGGCAAGGGCTTGCCGGACAACCTCCAGGCGTGAAGGAGGAGGCGTTCCGGGCACGGGTGGAAGAGAGCCTGGCGGAGCTGCTTCAGCATCGTGGGCGAGGTGTGGAGCTCTAGGGGCGGGTCCGTCGCTAGAGCGAGCAGATCCGTGGTCCAGCTCTTGGTCCAATTGAAGGGGGCCACCAGGAACAGAACCGCAGAGCATCCCAGAAGTTTCTGCAGGATCATCGGCACCAGCACAGACGGGGGGCAGGCCTACGAGATCAGTCCATCCCAAGGAATGGAGAGCGCGTCTACCGCCCAGGCGAGAGGGTCCGGGACTAGAGAGACAAACAGCGGGAGCTGGTTGTTCCATCTGGTGGCAAACAGGTCGACTAGCGGCGTCTCCCATCGCAAGCAGATCAGGCAAAAGATGTCTGGGCGCAGGGACCACTCGGTGTGGAGAAGCTGTTCGATAGAACGAGGACCCCCTGGTCTGTCAGCTTCTCTGGCCAGGCGATGAGGGCCATCCAACCGCCTTCAACTCCAGCCAGTTGATGCGTCTGTCTGTGAAGTCCCGAGGCCACAGGCCCGAGGCCGTGACAAAGTCCGGTAACAGGTGTGCGCCCCAGCCAGACTGGCTCGCGTCGGTGCAGTGAGGCCACCGGGACGGAGGGGAGTGCAGGGGCACGCCCGTCGCCAACCACGTGAGATCCGCCCACCTCCGGAGGTGGGGGCGGGACAGCGGGGTAACCGGAACCGGATCTGTCAGGGAGCCAGTGGAGGGGCGCCAGTGTAGGAGGAGGTGTAGCTGCAGCGGGCGAGCAAAGAGCCGGCTGAAGGGTAACGACTCCGCTGCCGCGCTGAGCAGTCCCAGGAGCTGAAGCCAGACCCTGGCCGTGAAGGAGACCCCTAACCCCATCCACCCAGCGAGATCGGCGATCTTCTGCTGCCGTGCCAAGGGCAGGCGGGCTAGGTTGAAGTCGGTCAGGAATTCCATCCCTAAGTGCAGGAACGGCGCGAAGGGGTGAGATCCGACTTGGCCGGATTTACTAAGAACCCGAGGCGGCGAAGGAGAGAACGCAGGGCGTCTTTGTCCTCTTCGAGAGTCGCGGTGACTAGGTTGCGCAGCAGCAAGTCGCCCAGGTAGTTGGAGGACGGACTCGGCGATTGCTAGCGGAAGCTGGCCATCACCGCGTCGAGGAACCCTGTGAAGACCCAAGGACTGATGGTGAGGCCGAAGGGGAGGGCTCGGAACTGGTAGACGATCCCGCCAAAGGCAAAACGAAGGTACCGGCGCGAAGACGGATGAATCGGCACGTGAAGAACATGTCTGAAAGATCGAAGCTGATAGCGAAGTCCATCGGCCGGACGGCTGCACGGAGAGTCCTGGCTGTCTCCATCCGAAAGTGAGGCACTGAAATGAACTTGTTTAGCACCGACAGGTCGATGACTGGGCGCCACTTACCCCCTGGCTTGGGGACGACAAAAAGGCGGCTGTAGAACGCTGGCGAGTCGTGTCGGGAGACTACTTCTGTCGCTGCTTAGTTGAGCAAGGCTTTCACCTCTCCGTGCAGAGCGTCTGCCTAGAGCCGGTCGTGTGCAGCCTGGGTCCACAAGGGGACCGGCGTAAAGGTGGAGGGGACTGGAACGACAGCTGCAGGCCTGAGGAAACAGTCGATATGATCCCAGGGTCGTCTGGGAACAGCGATCTCCAGTGGTCGCCGACCCACGGCCGTGCAGGAAGCGTGAAGGCAAGACGAAGAGGAGCCAATGGCAGGCAGAGGCCACAAACTAGAAGCTTCCTTCACTGACTGCCAGTGTCCCTGAACAGCTTTGAACTTCCGAGGGGGGCCTGGCGAAACTGAGTCTTCACAGTATTGGGGAGATCCGAGCAATCGCAGGAGAGTGTCCCGACGCCAGAGGTCACACTTGGCGGCCGCCACCATGGCGTAGTACAAGATTGGTAGGCAACCCGGCTAGCAGCCACAAGGATGGATCAGACGTCGTGGAGCGGGGACGCGGACACCAGGTCGCAAGTGTCCTCCAAACAGCGCAGCACGACTTGGGTAGCCAACTCCAAGAAGCCGGAACAGGCTAGTGAAGTCCGCACCAGGCACGTGATACTGTCTAGTGGGCGAGTTGAAGCATCTTGGACCACCCTGCAACCGCCCGCTTGGTCGCTGGCTGCCAAGTCCACCGAGGGAAGAGGGACGGTGAAGGTCTGGGAGAGTCCCGCGGACCAGTCCCGTTGGACGCACATGACACCCGCTGGCCCCCGTGAATCGGTGAAAAACCTGTTGTCGCCAAAGCTGTCCTGGCGGAGCTGTGCCGAGAGCGCGCATCTGAGAGGTCCCGGAATCCGGCCGGCTGCAGGAGCGACTTGTGACGCGTAGTAGGCCTCATGGCAACAACCAAGGCGAACACTTGCCTCTTTGCTGGGGGTGACGGCAGGTAGAATTCCGGCGGGAGGAAGGAAGAGATAAGATGGGAGGCGTCTACTAGAGCACTGAAGGTCTGAGAGCCGAGAGAAGGGCTGTCATCTCTAGAAGCAGAGGAAAACGATGAAACCGCCGAGCGAGGGGCGGGGGAGCCATAGGAAGAGTCCCGAGGGAAGAACGCCGAGGTGGAATCCCCAGGGTGTAAGCTGAGAAAGTCCTGCTCCAAGTCCAAGGATCACCTGTCGCGCAGTGTCACAAGGAGGGGCGACCAGCTACGAGAGCGCTGGTCCGCCGACCGTGACGGATGCGGCGCGAGCGCGGAACAGGCGGAGACTTCTGCAAAGCCTATCCAAAAGGGCGTCGCAGGAAGCGAGGGATGCCCCCCACCTGCCCAATGGCTGGGGGAAGGGGGGCCGCCCATGTTGACTAAAAGAACGTGGGTACCGTGAAGCGCGCTCCATACAAACGAAGGGAGGTGGAAGGGGAACCCTGGCTCCCCATGCCCGCACGGGAGACCGCCAGCGGTGGGGGAGGGGGGGGGGGGGAGCTTGTCATTAAACGGCGGATCCGGTCCTGAGAGTTTGAATCTAATTCACTCCGGGCCCGCCTGGAAAAGTCGGGGTGGGGGGGACATTACCATGGCTCGCCAAGCCCGCTCAGAAACATCAAAGTGGAGAGGATGCAAAACATGGGCTCGCTGGCCCATCTCAGAACACTCGGATCGTGGAGCGGGCGTACTTGTCTCGCCGGACCCGCCTGGTCATTACGGGGGGGGGGGGGGGGGGGGGGGGGGGGGAAACGTATGTGTGGCTCGCCAGGCCCGCTCGGACGATTCGGAGGGGGGGGGGGGGGGGGGGCCTGCCCAATTATTGGTCTCGGGTCACACTCGTAACGGGGCGGGGGTGGGGTGGGGATGTACGTGTGGCTCACCGGGCCCGCTCGGATGATTCGGAGCAGGGGTTGAACCCAATTATTGGTCTCAGGTCACACTCAGTCAAAACGGAGCGTGAGGGAGAGCATCTTATCTTATGAACTCTTTCCCTACTTATCTTTGCACTATGCTTGAGCAACTCTCGCCGGGCCCGCTCGGAAGACTCGGAGTGGGGGGGGGGGGGGGCGTGGACGTGGGCTCAACTCGCCGGGCCCGCTCAGACAATTCGGAGCGGGGGGGTGGGGGGGGGGGAGGAGTAAAACCAAGGTGCTCGAGCCACGCTCAAAAGAGATGGAGCGTGGGGGGCGCGACTCTAACACTCGCCTGCCCTGCTCGAAAGCCTCAGAGCGGGGAGGGGGCATCTGTATGGTTACTCTACATGAAAAAGACTTACCTGTGCAACGGAATGCCCGAGCGACGGAAGGAAGGGGTACCCTACGAGGTGACGGAGCGACGACCTCCTTCGGGGAAAGACTGGGCAGCGTGCTGGGGCCGGGACAGAAGGTCACAGTGAAAGAAGTCCCAAAGATGTGACCACCGGTCCTCTCTCCAATCGGCACACAAGACAGTCCTGTCCGAAGAGCAGCCCGAGCACGAGAGGCAGGCGCCGAGCGCGTCCGAGGGCCACAGGAATTCCCCACACAGATGGCAAGTTCTCAATCGCGAAGAAGCCATAAAGTCCGCCACACACAGTCCATCGGGAAAGCTCACTGAAGAGCCTAGACTTCAATCCCCGAGGCAGAAAGCGAACAAAGAAGTGTCCCGTAAGTCACAATTCGAGCACGAAGCCGGAGTTCCAAGACAGAGGTCACGGAAAGTCAAGGCCCAGACCGAGACCGCTCGGAAAAAATCACACGTGAGCTTTCGCCCCACGCATGCCCGGATAGGGTGATAAGGGGAGGCCACCCAGGGCTCCTATATATGGATCCCCGGTGTCTCCTCCCCAGTTGTGTAGGGGACACAACTTTGGGCTGAAATCGTTAAGCTATAGAGTGTATTCCATATAGTAATGCCATCGGTAATGTATTTTGAAAAAAACAAAGGCAAAGCTTGTCATGTGGCTGCAGGAATGTAACATAATTCCAGGTGCCTCCGAAAGCCAAGCTATTCATGGATGACCTGTATTATCTGGTAGTGATTCAGAGGTCAATGGATTAACCCTTTTAGCCCCATGTCCCATGACTGATTGACCATAATTCAAGGGTAGTGCCAGATTAGCTTGGCACCTGAAGGCACCAAGCTAATCTGGCACTACCCTTGAATTATCATGGTCAATCCATCTCCTACAACTGGTAGATAGTCATTAGGCAACACTTCCAAAATTTGAGAAATGGGACCTTGGGGCTAAAAGGGTTCACCCAGCACGTCCTTTGCCCCTATAGTTTGTTCAGATGCCTACGTTGTTTTGGAATTTATATTTTACCACCAAATTAGCAGCCTTAGTCTGCATGGAGGTAGTGGCCACTCATGAAACACTATCTTATGTGAACATGCATTACTATTGCTGGCTCTTTGTCATCAGCCATTCATTGCCTTTCCCATCATTTTGTGCACAACACTTGCACCTTGTTTTACTCTAATGATATCACACGAATGCTATGCCATGACGACCTACTATAATGAAAAGAAAAAGAAATGCGACATTATTCGAGTCATCAGAAACACTGAAGTGTCTCCGATGACTTCAATGATGTTACATTTCTTTTGCTTGTCAGTGTTACGATTGTGGTTGTGTTATCCTGTGAGAGCGTGCATGTGTTTATGGTAGGAAACGATCTGATATTTATTTGAACTATCATGATTACGAATCATGTACCTTTTAGTAAGTTTTTCTCTCGTTTGTGGATTTCATTCAGTTTTTCCAGTACGCTCTAGAAAGGTCGCACTGTCTAGTAACCTTGTGTGTGTGTGACGTCGCGTAGTTCGTAACATTTCGCTACATTTTGTTTTTCAGTGCGTGTGAATTGAGCAGCCTTTATTTTGTTTTGGGAATGTTCTCGTACCTTCTAGCGCTATCATAGAACATGGTGATAGGGCTACCATACTTTTATGTGTCTTCATTATACATTAGGATTTAGAGCTGAAGTGAGCAGCCGAGTTTTTGTAGCCTATTTTAGTGTTTTCAGAAAATTCTTATTTATGAGTTTCAGTTGCGTATTTCGTTCCGATTGGTTGCATTGTATTATTTCCGTAGATGATTCTAGAATTTAGTAATATATATAAGGAGGGTGCTGGGAAAGCCCGTTCGTACATTGTCTTGCAATTGTCAGTGGTAGGTACGTGGCCCGTATTGGGTATACTTTGTGTGAGACGCTGAGTATGAGAAGCTTTGAGTTGCAAGTGTGGACATTGCAGAAAAGACTTTGTATCAGTTCGTGCATTTGAAAGTGCATTATTGTGTGGATATCGCATCGCTGAATTAAATATTGTTGGAACTGTTACTCCAGTATTGTCTACATCCTTAAGCCACGTGTGACAGATTGCAGCTGAATGAAAGTTATTTAAAAAGAACCTTACGTGCGTGCGTCTGGTGTGTTTATCATACTACGACTACAACCCCACCATGTAACAGTCAGCATGACATTTCTATACGGTGGACACATGTCCTATTTGTGTTGGCCAACCCAGGACATCTGACCTATCTAAGGAAATGTCTAGCTGCATCTATGCTTTTGCGATTTCTTCTCCTTATTGTTCTCAAATTTAACATCTCTCTTTGATTCATCGCCTGCAGTGACATGAAACACAAAATAACATCAATTATATCAACTAAACCTCGCTTCGATTTGTCATTCACAAACTGAAAGTGAGGTTTGTTGTGACCTTCACCATATGAATATTCCAAACACCATTTTTTTCGAAAAAAATACAAGTACATGAGATAATGAAAGCAACTGAATGGTGGTCACTAAATGATTACAAATGGAAACTTCCTAACAAATGGCACCAATGGTATGTTGTTGACAGTACCTGGACACTTCCCGAAGATACACTGTCTGCAGAGCTTTTTTCAGGTGAGGCTCAATGTTGCGCCAAAGCTTCCTCATGTCTTTCTCTGTGGCTGTCAAGGAGAGATGAATGTGAAGTTTTAACCCTTTGCGTATCAGTACCGGTTTTTGTCAAGATGATTCCAGTAGGAATCATCCTGACAAAATCCCAACAAAAACCACTCCCAACACCCAAAGGTTAACATTATAATTTATAACAATTCATGCATTGAAATATTAATTTTTCTCTAAAATGTATTTTTTCGAAAAATACTTACCGATGACATGACTGTCTGGAAATAGTCTACTTGCTTACCAATTTTAGCCTAAGACCCAAAGGGTCCCCCCAGGAGGCTCTCGGGGATCCCTAACAGGGACGAGAGTAGCCTCCCCTGCCCATCCGGTCACGTGCCCGGTGGTGTCTCCTTTAGCCAGTTGTCTACGGAGTTACCAGCGGCAAGCGGGGAGGAGGGAGGGACCTCCGAGTCATGTCATCGGTAAGTATTTTTCGAAAAAATACATTTTAGAGAAAAATTAATTTGTTTCCTCAAAACACATTACCGATGACATGACTGTCTGGAAGAATGCCAAAAAGGAGGAGGGTGCCGCAGAATCCCTTTCTGAAACCTCATTAGGGACGAAGACGGCCCGTCACTCCTGATCACACACTCCCGACAATTTTAGCGAAGTGCATACCTAAGGCGCCAGGGGCGCCTGGAGGGAGTGCTGTGCTGCAGAGATGTCACCCACCAGAGAGAGGTTGTCGCGCTGGACCGTCAGGTCGCGGAGGTAAAAGCGGGCAAAGGTGGTTTCGGCCCGCCATCCCACTGCAGCCACAATGTCCTTAACCGCGCAGTTGCGGTCAAAGGCGAGACTTGCGGCCATAGCGCGAACTTCATGGGCGCGTATCCTGAGGGCCTCGGCTCCCTGTGGGGAGAGGTCGCAATAGGCGGACCGTATTACCCAGCGGAGCCAGGAGGAGATCGTTTGGGCAGAGATGTCAGTTCTGCCGGCGGTCAGAGGCAAAAAGAGATGAGTCCGTCCCCTCCGTACGGACTTGGAGCGACGCAGGTAGATACGGAGTGCACACACCGGATCTTGCTGCCGAGTCTCCCGAGGAAGGTCGGGCCCCTTAAGCGGGCGAATAGCGATGACCTGAGGTGCTGTCAAGGGAGATCTAGTCTTAGCGAGAAAGGACGGATCCGGGAGAAGCTGAACGGAGCCATCCACCCGGAACTGCAGGCAGGAAGGGCGAGACGAGAGCGCGTGGAGCTCGCTGACGCGGGCTGCCGTGGCGAGGGCCACCAGGAAGCAGGTCTTCCGAGTCACGTCCGCGAAGCTGGCCAGATGGAGCGGTTCGAAACGGTCCGAATTCAGCCAGGTGAGGACCCAGGGGAGGTCCCAGCGTGGAACGAGGGAGCGGGAAACCGGACGCTGCAAGCCGAAATGCGCCATAAGGTCGGCCAGGTCCTTGCAGGCACCAGGGTCGGGACGGCCGAGGTGACGGTAGGTGTCGGCAATCATGGAGAGATAGCCACGGATCGTGATGGGAGCCAAACCTTGGTCATGGAAGAGCCAAAGGAAGAAGTCCGCGAGCTGAGGGGTCGTCAGATCGACGGGGGAGAGACGACGGTCAGAACACCAGGCACGAAACACTCGCCACTTTCCCTCGTAGACACGTCTGGTGGAAGGTCTGCGGGCTGAAGCGATAGCGTCCACTGCCGCACTCGAGAAGCCTCTAGCGGAGAGGGCGTGCCACACAATCGCCAGGCGTGTAGGAGAAGTCGCTCGGGGCAGGGGTGGAAGAGCGGCTGGCGGGGCTGCTTGAGCATCGTGCGAGGGGTGGGAAGTGGAAGGGGCGGATCCGTGGCGAGACTGAGCAGGTCGGTGGTCCAAGATCTGTCCCAGGAGAACGGGGCCACCAGGAGAAGGACTGTGTTGCACCCCCGGAGCTTGAGCAGGACTTTGGGGACCAGGACCGTCGGAGGGTAGGCGTAGGCAACTAGTCCGTCCCAAGAGATCGAGAGCGCATCAACCGCCCAGGCCAGCGGGTCGGGAATCGGGGAGACGAAGAGGGGAAGCTGGTGGTTCCACCTGGTGGCGAAGAGGTCGACAAGGGGAGTCTCCCAACGCTCGCAGATCAGGCGAAAGATGTCCCGGCGCAGGGTCCATTCTGTGTGAAGAAGCTGGCCCCGCCGAGAGAGGGAGTCTGCCAAAACGTTCTGGTGACCTGGAATGTGACGGGCTCGAAGGGAGATGCCGCGGTCCTCGCACCAGCGAAGGAGTCGGTAGAGAAGGATGCAGAGGTCGGACGAGCGGGTCCCTCCCTGCTTCTGTATGTAAGCGACGACCGTGGAGTTGTCGGAGAGGACAAGGAGGTCCTGCGTCCGAAGATCGGGTTCCCAAGCGCGGAGGGCCTGCCAAACCGCATTCAGCTCCAGCCAGTTGATGTGCCGCGAAGCCAGGTCCTCGTTCCAGCGGCTGGCCGCATAGCAAAAACTCGGGAGAAGGTGAGCGCCCCACCTGGCGATACTGGCATCGACGCAGAGAGAGAGACGGGGCAGTGGTGAGGTCAGGGGAATCCCGGAGCCGAGCCAAGAAACGTCCGTCCAGTGAAGCAGATGGGGCCGCAGCATAGGGGGTATCGGCACCAGGGTGGAGAGATCGCCGGAGGACGGTCTCCAGTGGAGGAGAAGATGCAATTGAAGAGGACGAGAGTAAAGACGACCGAGGGGAAGGAGATCTGCCGCAGCACTCATCAGGCCGAGGAGCTGGAGCCACACACTGGCGGGGACAGCCGCTTCCTGAGCTACCAGACGGGCGAGATCGGCGAGTTTCTGGATCCGCGGCTTGGGAAGACGCACTAGGTTGCGGTCGGTCACAAACTCCATCCCCAGGTGCACGAAGTGGCGAGAGGGAGTGAGGTCGGACTTGCCGGCGTTGACCAGGAAGCCGAGGCGAGATAGCAGGAGTAGAAGCGCATCCCTGTCCAGGAGAAGAGAGGCCACCGACTGGTTCCGCACAAGAAGGTCGTCCAAGTAGTTGGAGATCGGGCTGGAAGAAGAACGACGGGCTCTGGCTACCACGGCGTTCATGATCCGCGTAAACACCCACGGACTGAGGTTGAGACCGAAGGGGAGGGCCCGAAACTGGAAAACAGTCCCGTCGATGGCAAAGCGGAGGTACCGGCGGGAGGCAGGATGGATTGGGACGTGCAGGTAGGCATCGGACAGGTCCAGGCTGACGGCGAAGTCCATGGGCTGGACGGCAGCACGAAGGGACCTGGCTGTCTCCATCCGGAAGGACGGGGCGGCGATGAACCGATTCAGGGCGGAGAGATCGATGATCGGCCTCCACTTGCCTCCAGGCTTGGGGACTACGAATAGTCGGCTGTAGAAGGCGGGGGAGTCGTGGCAGGCGACGACCTCCATAGCGGCTTTCTGGAGAAGAGCAGCGACTTCTCCGCGAAGGGCATCGGCCTTGGGCGGATCTGACGGAATCTCGGTCCACAGGGGGGAGCGCCAAAGCGGGGGCGGGGAACGAAAGGAGATGAGAAGACCGTCTGAGACAATGGAGAGGATCCACGGGTCGTCCGGAAACAGGGAGCGCCAGACGTCTCCGTGCAGGGCGAGCCTCCCGCCGACAGGCGACCCCGAAGCGGTCGGCGGGGGCGGAGGCGAGCAGAAGTCAGGGGGCCCTCCCACGCCCAGGGCGGCGGGCGGGCTTGGGCCAGGCCGGGACGGCAGGACGGGCAGAACGGGCAGGACGGGCGCGGCCAGGACCGGGCGCACGGGAAGAGAGGACGGGAGGCCGAGGCAGGGGCCGTCGCGGAGGGTCTGATGAACCGCAGGGCGCGACCCGAGGCCTTGCGGGTTGGCGGAAAGCGAGACGAGGGGGCGCTGGGCCAACGGTCCTTGTTAGCTTCCTTCAGGGACTGCCAGGAAGGGCCGAAAAGGAGCGGAGCGCCGACCGGGGCCCGGCGGAGCTGGGATTTCACATCACGGGGAAGACCCGGGCAGGACTGGAGCACCACATCACGCCGCATCAAGTCACAGTTGGCGGCCGCTGCCATGGCGTTGACAGACGAATGGTAGGCCGCTCGGTTGGCTGCAACTGCCAAGGTGTGAAGATCCGACAGCAGGGGCGGAGCGGAGGGAAGCCAGGCTGCCTCGATACGGTTAATGAAGGCTTGTGTGAGGAGCTCCAAAAAACCCGAACAAGCGAGGGCGTTTCGGACGAGTGAGGCGGTACGTTCCAGGCCGCGAGGCAGGACACAGTTGAGCTGGGAAGAGCCGCCGGCGAGCACCAGCGCAGGCGGATCCACCGGAGGCAGCGAGCACGAGAAGGTTTGCGAGTGGCCGGCGTACCAGGACTGCCGAAAGGCGATGTCGACACCGGAAGGCCAGCGGCGGTCAGAGAAGAAGTCCAAGTCGGAAGCAGAATCTCGCTGGAGGTGCGCAGACAGGGCGTCCGTTAGGTCGCGGAAGGCAGGCGGCTGGGGAAGCGACTTGAATTTCTTAACCTGACGAGCAGCGTCCACAAAGGCGGCCGCTTTCCTCTTCAGCGGTGGGGAAGGTGGGCAGGAATCCGCGGGAAGGCACGCCGCGATGAGACGGGTGGCGTCGTCCAAGGCTCGGAGAGTCTCGCCACGAGGAGTGGACAGGGTAGCTGGAGACGCTGGATCCTCCACCTGAGAGGGCGAACGGCTGCCGGACTCAAGCAAGGCCGACACGGAGTCCTCCGGCAGCAGGCTTAAGGTCTCTCCCTCGATGGCAGGCGATGGCGGCAGGGAAGACCGAAGCACAGGAGGTAAACCGACGCGCGCAGGCGGTGGAGGAGGAGCCGAGGGGCTACGCTGACGCCGGCGCGGGGAAGAAAGAGGCGAAGGGCGTCAGGAACGAGGAGAGCGTCGATCCCGATGAGAGCTACTGCGCCGAGAACGAGGCGGAGTCCTGTCGTCTCTACGACTCCTACGAGAGGAGTGCGGTGAGGGGCGCCGAGAGGAACAGCGCTGCGGAGAACGGCTGCGCCGACGGGAGGCATAAGAGGAAGTCGAGCAAGAGGACGACGAATGCCGGGGGCTACGTCTCCTATCCACGCGACGAGGGCTAAGCCGACAGTCGACATCATGGTGCCTGGAAGAACGGGGACGGTCTCTTCTGTCCCGAGGAGGAGGAAAAGGTGACAACTGTCGCGGTGCCCGGGGCTCAAGGAGGGGGGCACGTTGCGGACTAGCAGCTGGGGCCGAAAGGCCATGGTGAAGGGTAGAAGGCGACGACGGTCGCGGTGCCCGGGGCTCATGGAGGGGGGCACGTAGCCGGCTAGGCGACTCGCCGGAGGAGTCAGCGGGCTTAGGAGGGGGGGCCATAAGGCCAACACGTCTAGTAACAGGCGACAAGGGTCGCGGTGCCCGGGGCTCAAGGAGGGGGGCACAACTAGACGGAGAGGCCGAAAGGCCGACGCGTGTATCGACGAGCGACAAAGGTCGCGGTGCCCGGGGCTCAAGGAGGGGGGCACGGAGCCGGCTTGGCGACTCGCCGGAGGAGTCAGCGGGCTTAGGGGGGGCCACAAGGCCCACGCGTCTACTAACAGGCGACAACAGTCGCGGTGCCCGGGGCTCAAGGAGGGGGGCACAAAGCCGGCTTGGCGACTCGCCGGAGGAGTCAGCGGGCAAGGGCGGTGCGGACACCGTAGCAGGAATAGTCTTACCAGGCAGACGAGGCGTGCGTTTCTCCACTTCCGAGGAGGGGAGCTTGACTGGGTCCCAGCGTGCTGTGACAGGTCGCTCGCGCCGGTAGAACCTCCAAAGCTCCGACCAACGAACCTCCGGCCACGAAGAGCAGACAGCGCAGGCGAGGTCCAAGGAGCAGCCAGAACACGGAAGACAGACTTCATGCCGGTCACTAGGCCACTGAAAGTCGCCGCATCGGGGACAGGTGCGCACTTGATGACTGCAACACAAACCCAAAGATGAAAGGCGACCGGTGGCGGGAACTAACCCGCCTACATAACTTCCGAACCGGGTAAACGAGTGAAGCTCACGACGAAACGCGAGAGAGAACCAAACAGTTCGAGACGAGACCGACGTCCGGCCCAGCCGGGCGAGACGTAGGCGGCAGCCGAGACGTTACCTTTCCATGGCGGAGCGCCGAAGCACAAACCACCGTGAGCGATGGAAGCCGAGGAGCAGAAGGCCCCAGACCCAGCTAACAGCACGAGGCACAGACGAGGGCTAGCAGAGAAGGAGGTGACGCCAGAAGCAGAGACGAGTGTCTAGGCGAAGACAGGCCGGTAAGGACGGTCGAACCGTACACAGCTTACGCAGGGTCAGAGGCTCAGAAAAACGCGTGCGTACGCTTACAGCGAAGTAGACAACTGGCTAAAGGAGACACCACCGGGCACGTGACCGGATGGGCAGGGGAGGCTACTCTCGTCCCTGTTAGGGATCCCCGAGAGCCTCCTGGGGGGACCCTTTGGGTCTTAGGCTAAAATTGGTAAGCAAGTAGACTATTTCCAGACAGTCATGTCATCGGTAATGTGTTTTGAGGAAACAAATGCCACAATACTTAGCATGAACATAAATGGCAAAGACCTTATATTCATCCAAATCAGTATGCATAATAAAGTCTTATCATCGGGTATCTTTGTATCAAGTTTGAATCTTAAGTTGAAAACAGTATTTGAGAGGGAAAAAAAAAAGGTTTAGTCAAAATATGGCTATTTGCGATCTATTTCTTTACCCTCTGTGACCTCATACTTTGAGAGAGGTCACTGAAATTGGTATGTTTAGAAAGGTCTTGCCACAAAGTACCCTTGGGCCAAGGTTGAAGACTGCTTTAGACAGTCTATGAAGTATGAGAAACTGCCAACGTTACAGTTCTACCACAGCAGACATTTGGATGACCGCCAGCCCAGTACACAGATTCACTTTTGCTATTACATGTGAGCCAAAAAATAATATCCACTGCAAAATTGAAATGGCATCTTTAAACAGCTCCATTTAAACACTAAGACACCAAACAGCTTCTCTGAAAACATACATATTAGTTTTACAGCAAAAAATAAACATCTATGTGCGATGTTTTTTTGTTTTTTTAATGTAACTTTTTTTTTTACAACATAAAGCATGCCTGTCCAACTATTAAAAATGTATCTGAACAACTACCTTCTCCTTTCTCTACAGGTTCCAAGTATTTGGGAAAATTCAGCAGGGCCTGTGGGAAAAGAAAAAAAAAAACAACAGCCATAGGTGACAGTGTGGAAAATTCAAATAACTGAAAACAGTCCACAAACCAATTATGCCCCACGATCCATGGCTAGCAAGAGACATAAGTCCCCATGATGCAGCGGCTCATGAGAATTTATGTCTCTTGCTGATGGAACTGGCTGGCTGAAAGGCTGTTCTTTCTGAACAAAAACATTGGATTTTGAAAAAAGCTGAATCAGCCTCCAAGGACTGAAGACTGTCATCCATGAATAACAAATAAGATAAGGATTTCATCTTAAAGTTTTTTTATTCCTTCCCCATCTTCCGGTTGTTTGATATTTTGACAGTCTGGAAATAAAGAAACTGGAAACCCACCCATGACTTGTAATTAACTCATTCAGCCTGACATGCCACCGCAAGACATGGATCGAGCATGATAGTTCAAAGGTGGTGCCAAGCTATTCTGGCACCACATTTAAACTATCATGCTTGATCTGTCTCTAGAATTGTAATACAGTCCTTCAGAGGGAAACTTCAAAATTTGGGGATTTCATTCATGGGGCAGAATGTGTTGACTGGTCCCCGATATATCTGTACACATTATTCCTATGCAGTCTGCGAGTGAGAGAAGATACCTACATGCATCAGTTTGTCCGTATAGTCCAAAAGAAACGTAACAGCTAGCACATATAAATTCCAGACATTTTAATTTTTATCACGATTTTTTATATGCAATTCTCTCATTATATCAGGGTTCGAAATTAACGGGGTTGTGGGGTGGAACGCCTCAGAAATCAGCGCGCTGCCCCATGCTCGGCTAAAGCTGAGGCCACATCCACTCCGTCAAAATTTCTACAGTCTGTTAGATTACTACCTTTTTCTTGCTGTTATACTATTATTATCTGGGCGCTTTTGTTTGTTTTCTCTCTACCACAGGCTCAAATTGGATGGTAATTACGAACGTTTCTCAAAACTTACACTTAAAATGGGACTGAACCAAAAGCAGACCAAGGAAAGCTACTCAGGAAATATAGATATGATGTCAGTCCTTTACCTGGAAGCCGATTAGTTTGCATGCAAAAGATCTTGAAATTTCCACCATGCGGCATTACTTAACTGTAGTCTGACAGTCAGTGACAGTGACTGTGAACTGACAATGACTCGTGGCTCGAGTTCAGACTCAGACCAAGATTGAAAGGTAACCAGTTAGACAAGCATCATCTTGTTTTATAATTGTCCCTCTTTTCATGTTGTCTTTCACTGTAAATTTTAAAGTTAGGATTAAGATGGAGGAAATGTTACAGCAATTTACAGTTTGACATGATGGGCCCCAAGTTTTGCTCCTCTGCCCTGGCATTTGCTGTGACTGGGGCCCAGGGAGTCCCAAGGTAAAAAAATTAATTTTGAACCCTGTTATATGTTTTTCAAATATGTTTGGTTGACAAAAACAAAAAGGTGCTGACAGTGCATTTTTCTGCTGTTTATTTGATGATGTAAAAGTTGGTATTTAAAAAAAAAAAATTACTAAGTTTAGGAAAAAAACCAAATTGCCTGTGCAGGTAGTGGATGATGCACAGGTTTAACCCTTTGGCTGTCAGAAGCGGTTTTAGTCACGATGATTCCTGCTGGAATCATCGCGACTGAAACTGCTACGACACCCAAAGGCTTAATCAGAACTGCATGATAAGTTTGGCCCTCTCCTTGTTTCGCTATGGTAGCCATATTTCAGTTTCATGGTGATTGTTTGAGTCTAGCTATCAGCCTAATTCAGACTAGAAGTTCAATGTATGATGTTCAAAGTGACTTTAACATGCATGGGGTCATTAGTTATTTGTTCTCAGTTTTTGTGCAACCTGCTGTGCTAGAGACAACAAAAACTGCAAGTGGCAAGGGGGCATAACGCATATGAAAAAATGCTGATTCAGCAAAAAATAAGTGCCTGGTATTTATTTAAATTACTTGTTTCAATTATCTGGTTGACACCTGAATTTATATAAGACACATAAACCTTCACTTTGTAACATTCAGTGTTAAGTAACTTATACCAACCATGGCAGTGCTTTATTTCACCTGCAAACCTCACAAAACAATGTTGATGAAATTTCTTAATATCTTGTGTTGCACACTGCGGGATTTTGGTTGATATGCATTCAGATGTCAAGTAAATGATCGAAACAAAAGATTTACGAGGCGCTTATTTTTTTTTACTAAATTACATGTGCCAAAAAGGAATTCTGATACGCATTTTAACTCATTCAGCCCGACAGCCGTATTTCCCAAATTTTGGAGGCATCATCTAATGACTATGCACCAGTTGCAGGAGATGGATCGATGATAATTTAAGGGTAGTGCCAGATTAGCTTAGCGCCGACAGGCGCCAATCTAATCTGGCACTACCCTTGAATTATCATGATTGACCCAGCTCCTGCTGTAGTACATCTGGGCTAAATGGGTTAAAGTATATCTGTGCTGAACGCAATGCCAAGTTGCCTTAGACATAACGGGCATGAATGTTCAAACTACTGAATGCACTAAACCACGTTCCACCTAAACAGTTTATTTTATCATAAATAAAAAAAACTAAAAATAACAAATGAATACAAACATATTGCAATTACAGTAACACACTTATTATAAGTTGGATAGAATTTACACCTCACAACATAAAACAAACTGAAACAACTTCTATAAGCTATGAATGCTATACAGTGAATGATGCTTCAGTCAATTCAAATGAACCTTACAGCAAACTTCACAAATATTTACAAAGATGTCAGGACTGTTCCCATTACATTCTGAGGCTGATTTTGTAAAATTTGCTTATTGTCTTATGAAGGCTACATTACGGATTAGGAGACAGATCAACTGTTTTAGTTCAAGGATGGTGCCAGAATAGCTTGGTGCCTCAGGTGCCAAGCTATTCTGGCGCCACCCTTGAACTATCTGAGTAAAATTTATTTCAAGCAAAAGTGTATCAAAATGAAAAAGGATAAGGACCTCGTGCAGCATGTTGAAGTAAGTCTACCACTAGTACCAGTACCTACCATGTGCCTGAGTTCCCGCAGGTCACGACAGATGCGATAAAAGACGGAGAGGAAGAGGCTGGCATAGCTTCTGTACACATCCACAGACTGATTCTCAGGACAGTCCAGCAACATGATCTGTATCAGCTCCTCTGTGCACCCACATACATAAACTGGTTAATCCTTTGCATGTCAGTAGCAGTCTTAGCCACGATGATTTATGTAGGAATCCTCATGACTAAAACTGCTACTGACGTGCAAAGGGTTAACAATTACATAATGAGCCCTTGAGCTGAAATGCTCACTGAAGACTACACTACAGTTCAGGAGACAGATCAACCATGACAGTTTAAAGGCTGTGCAAGGTGTTCTGGCACCACCCATGAACTATCCTCACTGATCCATATGGGTCAGTCTCTGAAAAGGTGGTGATGGTGGTGATGGTGGTGCTGGTGGGTGGGTGGGTGGGTGGTGGTGGATCCACTTGGAATGTTGCATGGGTCTGATTCAATAATAACACAATGAGCGACTATTGATATTCATAAAATGTATACATGGATGCTTTTTATCGTTTTTTTTTCTCTGTGATGGTTAGTTAGTTAGTTATTTGGATTTAACGCCGAGCAGGTGGCTAAAGTCCTCGCGCTGGGACCATACGGCGTTGAGGCGCGTCCCCTGGGTGGTGGATAGGGGGTCCCTCGTGAGAGGGGTGCACCGAATGAAATAAGGTGCCGTGAACCAACATGGTCTAAGGGAAGGTGACCCCGACATAAAACCCCTGGTCCTCCTAGTAAGGGGGGTGGGCGTGGGGGTAGCTTCCCCACCCTGCAAAAAAGGAAATAGCTACAAAAACGCTGACGAAAAGACTAACAGTAATTCCTTTCCTGGAGGAGGAAGGTTCTTCTACTAGAAGACTTATGACGTCCTGTGGTGAAAGCCGGAAGTCTTCGGAAGCCACAGGACCGAGCCGCCTCTCTCTATCCAGGGATACAACCATGGGCACATGGAACGTCAAGACCATGTACCAGAGCGGCAAGGCCGCCCAGATAGCAGCGGAAATGCAAAAGTACAACCTTTCCCTGCTAGGCATCAGTGAAGCCAGATGGACGCAGTCTGGCCAGAAAAGGCTGTTAAGTGGGGAGATGATTCTGTATTCAGGTCATGAAGAGGAGAATGCCCCCCATACAGAAGGAGTAGCACTCATGCTGTCACCAGTGGCACAGAGAGCGCTGATGGGCTGGGAACCTCTTGGGCCAAGAATTATAACAGCAGCCTTTAGAACCAAGAAAAAGCTCAAGCTGAACGTCATCCAGTGTTATGCGCCCACCAATGACAGTGACGAGGAAGAGAAACAAGAGTTCTACGACCGACTCCAGAGTGCTGTGGACAAATGTGCGGAGCGAGACATCACCATCGTCATGGGCGATTTTAATGCCAAAATAGGGGAGGACAACACCGGATACGAAGAGGTGATGGGGAGACAGGGACTAGGCTCGGAGATGAGTGAGAACGGGGAGAGGTTTGTAGACTTTTGTGCTCTAAACCGACTTGTCATTGGAGGCAGCATCTTCCCACACAGAAGAATACACAAAGCAACTTGGGTCTCACCTGACCATACAACAGAGAACCAAATAGACCATATCTGCATTAGCAAGAAATTTAGAAGATCCCTTCAAGATGTTCGAGTGAGGAGGGGAGCAGATGTCGCCTCAGACCACCATCTGCTTACCTTAAGAATGAAGCTCAAGCTAAAGAAAAGCCGCACAGAGACAACAAGAAGACAGCGCTATAATGTAGGCCTCCTGAGAGAAACTGGAGTTAGAGAAGAGTTCAAACTGGTGCTGTCCAACCGGTTTCAAGCGTTACAGGAGCTAGTAAATGAAGAGGAGGCGGTCACCACAGAGCAGCAGTGGAAGGCAGTTAGAGAGGCGCTGAACTCAACCTGCAAAGACACTGTAGGGTTCAGGAAACACCATCACAAGGACTGGCTGTCGGCACAGACCTTGAAGAAGATAGAAGCGAGGAAGCAGAAGAAAGCAGCGGTCAACAACAGTCGCACGAGAGCAGCTAAAGTAAGGGCACAGGGGGAATACTGGGAAGCCAACCGCGAGGTGAAGAGGAGTATCAGGGCAGACAAGAGGGCCTACACAGACAGCCTGGCAGCAGAGGCAGAAAAGGCAGCAGGCAGCGGCAACATGAAACAGCTCTACGACATTACCAGAAGATTGTCGGGTAAGTATGGCCATACAGAAAGACCAGTAAAAGACAAAGAAGGCAAGCCTATTGCAGACAGAGCAGACCAACTCGACAGATGGGCCGAGTATTTTGAAGAGTTACTGAACAGACCTAGCCCACCCGACCCCCCCGACATCCAGCCGGCAGAGACCGACCTACCCATCAGCTGTGACAGACCCAGCCGGGAAGAGATCAGAAAAGCAGTGGCATTTTTGAAGAATGGCAAAGCAGCAGGGCCAGATGGCATCCCAGCGGAGTCTCTGAAAGCAGACCTAGAGACAACAGTTGAGATGCTGTACCCACTGTTTGGAAAGATCTGGGAAGAGGAGGTGATGCCAGCTGACTGGAAGGAGGGGTACCTAATCAAGCTTCCCAAGAAAGGCGACCTCAGCAAGTGTTCCAACTACAGAGGAATCACCTTGCTGTCAGTACCAGGAAAGGTCTTCAACAGGATCATCCTAGAGAGAATGAAGAGCTCCGTTGACCCCCAGCTGAGAGACCAGCAAGCAGGATTCAGGAAGAACCGATCATGTACAGACCAGATCGCCACTCTCCGCATCATCGTGGAACAGTCTCTGGAGTGGAGCTCCCCGCTGTACGTCAACTTTGTGGATTATGAGAAAGCATTTGACAGCGTGGACCGAGAGACTCTGTGGAAACTCCTACGACACTACGGTGTACCCACAAAGCTCGTCCGCCTGATCAAGAGCAGCTATGATGGCATGACATGTCGCGTGATCCACGAAGGGCAGTTCACCAGAGAGCTCCAGGTCAGAACTGGTGTCAGGCAGGGGTGTCTGCTGTCTCCGTTCCTCTTCCTACTGGCCATAGACTGGGTCATGAAGATGACCACAGAGCACAGACGAAGTGGAATACAGTGGACACTGTGGACACAGCTTGACGACCTCGATTTTGCAGACGACTTGGCATTACTGTCCCACACTCATCAACAAATGCAGGACAAGACCACGAGGCTTGCTGACATCTCGTCCCAAGTGGGCCTCACCATTCACAAACAGAAAACAAAGACAATGAGGCTGAACGCAACCAGGGAAGAACCAGTCTTGCTTGCTGGCACCCCGTTGGAGGAGGTGGAGTCCTTCACCTATCTTGGGAGCATCATAGACAAAAAAGGCGGCACTGATGCAGATGTCAGAGCACGAATCGGTAAAGCCAGAGCAGCCTTTCTCCAGTTGAAAAAAGTGTGGAGTTCCAGAGAGCTGTCACAACACACCAAAGTCCGGATTTTCAACTCCAATGTAAAAGCAGTTCTCCTATATGGAGCAGAGACATGGAGATTGACAAAAACCACAGTCAACAGAGTAC